>OX101785.1:47371683-47981683 GCA_944452715.1 Ophion slaviceki | reverse complement strand
ACACACACACACACACACACACACACACACACACACACACACACACACACACACACACACACACACACACACACACACACACACACACACACACACACACACACACACACACACACACACACACACACACACACACACACACACACACACACACACACACACACACACACACACACACACACACACACACACACACACACACACACACACACACACACACACACACACACACACACACACACACACACACACACACACACACACACACACACGCCACATGGGGAGTCTGAAACCCCTACGTGGCGCGTCCCCAGGCGGCGGATAGGGGGAAGCCCTCGTATATAAATATAGACATAGAAGTACAAATATCTATATAGATATAGATATACATATAGAGATATCTATATCTATATAGATATGGATATTGAAATGTCTATATAGATATACAGGGCAGGAGGCAATTAAAATACCTCCCGTGGACCAACAGACACGGGGAACAAACCTCGATACCAAATGATTATGGGCAGTCCAATAAAGGATATACCGATTAGGGTGCAGGGGCACGGAACCCCAGTACCGGCGCCTTCAGGGAGTGACCAAGCGGGCTCCCGGGCGTCGTCATCGAACAACCGCAGTACCACGGAGGTGGGCCACTTGGCCTCCATGGCGCATAATGTTTCAAGTGAAGAAAGGGAAGAGACAGGTGGAAACCGAAAGGAGATTTTGAAGTTGGTGGAGAGGCACGGAAAGACGCTGGAGAGCCTAGCCTCTTTTATCCAGCAGAAGAAAAACCTCCACAAGGAGATCCAGCGATGGGTTCCTATGCTTACCAGTACTTGGAAAGGTATAGAGGACCTGGTAACGTGGAGTGCAAAGCCACAGGCGGCAACGTTGACTGGAGGAACGCAAACCACGCCGACCATAAGCCAAGCGAAATCGACTCTCCCTAACAAGGAGAGGAACGATGAAGGCATGGACGTGGGCGGTACCTCGACGCAAGTAAGCAAGGCGAAGAGGAAAAAGAGGGTTACACCGACGTCGACCGACGGAAAGGAGCCGAAGGAGAAGCAGCTAGTGAAGCCATTGGCTGGTCAATCCGGGGATAAAGGCGAGAGATCGGAGCAGAAGTGGCAGACTGCGCGAAAGAAGAAAAGATCGCACAAGATATCCGAGAAGCAGCCTCAGAAGAAGGCGCAGAAACCTCGCGAACGGCCGACTCTGCCCAACGCTCTCGTCATCCACAAAAAGGGTGACTTGAGCTATGCGGAGATCCTGAGTCGTATAAAGAAGGATCCGACGCTCAAGGATGCAGCTGAATGCGTCCAAAAGGTACGCAGAACGAACGCGGGAGATCTGCTGATCGTTCTGAATAAGGAGAGCTCAGCCAAAGCACCATCGTTCTGAATAAGGAGATCAAGGACCTGGAAGAGGACGCGACGAAGGAGGAGATATCGGCGGCTCTGCAGAGAGTCTTGGAACCGGACTATTCCGTCACGGAATACTCTCTTAAGTCTCTGCGTAAAGCATATGGCAGAACTCAGACCGCGGTAATACAACTCATGGTGCCTGCTGCCCGGAAACTTCTGGATACAGGAATCATCCGAGTCGGCTGGTGTAGTTGCAGAATCCGAGAGGTGGTGAGACCACTAAAGTGTTTCAAGTGCTGGAAATTTGGACACTTATCACGGAACTGCAAGAGCAACGTCGACCGGGCTAAAGACTGCATCAAGTGCGGTAACACTGGCCACAAAGTTGCCGAATGCACAGCAAGCGCAAAGTGTGTCATATGTGCAGAAGCGGGAGATGGGGCACCCACAGCCCACATCGCAGGTAGCAGCCGGTGTCCAGCGTATACGCGGGCTCTCCAGGCTCTCCAGGCACTCCAAAAACGATGCAAATGAGAGTACTCCAGCTGAACCTCAACCATTGTGAAGCAGCACAGGACCTGCTCATGCAGACTGTGCGCGAACTGAAGCCTGACTTGGCGATACTCTCCGAACCATATAGACATCTAGACACGCAACCTTGGGAATCTGACGCAAGTGGGAAGGCCGCAATTTGGTCCTGCGGAAAACTTCCATTTCAGGATCTTGCGAGTCGGATGGAAACTGGTTTTGTGAGAATAAAAGCCAAAGGAGTTCATTTCTACAGTTGTTACGCACCGCCGAGTCTGACGACTTATGAGTTTGAGAATTTTCTCGACAACTTAGTCGCAGACGCTAAACAACGCTTCCCGGTAGCCATAGCCGGAGATTACAACGCGTGGGCTGTGGAATGGGGTAGTAGAGTGACGAACAGGAAGGGCCAAGCTCTGCTTGAGGCTATGTCCTTATTGGATGTAGTACTACTTAATGCAGGTACAAAGCCCACTTTTGTTAAAGGTGAAGCCTCCTCTATAGTGGACCTCACTTTTGTGAGTAGTAGCCTGGCAAGAGGAAACCAGTGCCACTGGGTAGTCAGTGATATCTACACTCACAGTGATCATCAAGCGATTCTCTGGGAGATTCGCGGTGACTTCAGCGGAACAGCGAAGGCACCGAAGACAAACGGGAAGGGCTGGAAAGCGAAAATGTTTGACGCGGACTTGTTTCGTGAAACTTTTGACACCAGCCCCCTCGCAGCGGAAAGTGCAACCGAGAAGGTCGAGGTGGTCATGCAGAGGGTCACCGAAGCATGCGATGCCACAATGCCACGGAAACGTAATGTCGACTTCCGACCGGCGGTACACTGGTGGAGCGAACAAATTGCCGGCCTCCGAAGGGAGTGTCATCGAACTCGCCGCCTAGCGCAACGAGCTCGAGGCAAACGCTCGTTTCCCGATTTGGAAGAACAGCACAGGAAGGCGCGCTTGAACCTTAAAAAGGCTATCAAGCAGAGTAAAGCTGAAAGCTGGGGCGAACTGCTCAGCGAGGTGGAAGATGCTCCCTGGGGCAGGCCGTACAAAGTCGTAATGACTCGGCTGAAAAGCCAGCCAATGCCATCGCCTGTGGACGCAGCCCTGCTGGAAAAGATTGTTTCACATCTGTTCCCTGAGCAACCCGAGGAGGACTACCAACTCGAGGAGGACGTCGATGAGGTCATCCCAGCCATTACTGAAGAAGAGCTTCTTACGGCGATTGCCAGGGTGGGCAACAATAAAGCCCCCGGCATGGATGGGATACCCAACATCGCACTCAAGGCAGCGATCAAGTTGGCACCGGCAATATTCCTGGGCATGTACAATGCGTGTCTCAAGGAAGGAATCTTCCCGGACAAGTGGAAGTGGCAGAAGCTAGTGCTCCTCCCGAAAGGGAAGAAGCCACCGGACGAACCTTCATCCTATCGTCCGCTCTGTATGCTGGATACCGCCGGAAAGATCTTCGAGCGCATCATCCATAACAGGATTGAGAAAGTCGTGGACCCTCTACTGGCGGAAGGCCAGTTTGGCTTCAGAAAGGAGCGCTCTACTCTGGATGCCATTAACACAGTGGTGAAACAGGCGCAGGAGTCGACTACGGGGAAACGATGGGCAAGAGGGTCCAAGAAGTACTGCGCAGTTGTCGCTCTCGACGTCAAAAACGCTTTCAACTCGGCGATATGGAAGTGTATCATGGATGCCCTAAAAACATTAGGTGTACCATGGTACCTACGGAGAATAGTGGCGAGTTACCTATGTAATAGGTGGCTCATGTACGACACAGAGGATGGACCAAAGACGTATAGGGTGACTGGAGGAGTTCCTCAGGGCTCTGTACTTGGACCGCTTCTGTGGATCATCATGTACAATGATCTGCTGCTATTAAAATTGCCGAAAGGAGTGTCCATCGTAGCGTTCGCAGATGACGCGGCGCTGATTGCCATCGCCAAATTCCTGGAGCAAATCACCGCACTCTTCGGCGAAGCTTTCGCCAAGATAAAGGAATGGATGTCTTCTGTTGGACTGCATCTTGCAGCCCACAAAACAGAAGTACTCCTCGTATCCAGCAGGAAGGTGATGGAAACGGTGACGCTCAGGGTTGGAAACTCCGAAATCACATCCCAACCGTTCATTCGGTACCTGGGTGTGATTCTCGACGCGAGGCTGAACTTCAAAGAGCAAACCGAGCAGATCAGCAGAAAGGCCGCTGGGGTGGCTACCACACTGGCGCGACTCATGCCTAATGTTGGTGGCCCCAGATAGAAGAGGAGGAAACTGCTGTCATCAGTGACGACCTCAGTGCTCACCTATGGCATACCCATATAGGCTGATGCACTGAAAATCCAGGAGTACCGCAGGAAGGCTGCAGCAACGTATCGCGTCAGCGCCTTGAGGGTAGCCTGTGCGTTTCGCACTGTCTCCGAGGACGCTATCAACGTTATCGCGGGAATGCTGCCCATTGAGGTGCTTGCCGAGGAGCGTAGATCGATGTACCAGCAGAAGGGAGCTAGAAACCCCAGTTATGCAAGGACAGAAGCGAGAGCAACCAGTCTCAACCAGTCGCAGACGATGTGGGATGCTTCTCCCAAGGGAAGGTGGACACATCGACTAATCCCGAAGGTGGAGATATGGGTGAACCGTTTACACGGGGAGCTCAACTATTATCTCACTCAAGTGATCTCAGGACACGGCTGTTTTCGGGCTTATCTCTATAAGTTTAATTATGAAGATTCCCCTGACTGCCCAGCATGTGTAGCAGTCGAGGAGAACGCCGAACATGCATTGTTCCAATGCCCACGTTTTAGTGCCTCCCGCGCGATAGTCGAGGATCAGCTGGAGACACGCATCACCCCGGACAACCTGGTTGAGTTGATGCTGAAGTCAGCAGACGCATGGACAGCGGTATCGGCTTATGCTGCCGCAGTGATGAAGGAGTTGCGACGTGCAGAACGTGCGAGGAAGAAGACGACGCTGGAAAACCAGGCAGTCATAGATTAAATCAGCGACACGAACCCCTAAACCACTCATAACATCTAGAGTGGAACGGGGGATGTAAGGTCGTCTGACAACACTGCAGGAAGAGCTACGGTTAAGGCCTCTCCCGCGATGTAATACCTAGCGGTCGTCCCGCGGGAGAATTTGTAAGGCCACAGAGGAATAGGGGTTTTTAGTCGGTGCAAGCCCGACACACGGCAATTATTTGCTACGGTGCGGAGGCATTTTCCCGCTAAACCTCTTTAAAAAAAAAAAAAAAAAAAAACACACACACACACACACACACGGGGATCATCGATTAATACGGATCAGGATCGCAGAAAGGACAAGGAGGTATTCCGAAATTACGGGAGCACCGAAATCCATGCAAAAAAGGGTCATTCCAGTGCTCACGGCACATCGCTCGATTAGATTATCGTAGACAGGTAGGTGGCGACATTGCACGCTAAGATCGAGAACCGGGCGATCAATTATCGACGCGCGATAATTGATCGGGAGAAAGCATCGATCACCGCGATCTGAAGTTCAGAGCTAGGGTAGGGGAATAGATCTCGACGCGTGGCGAGAGAGAGCGCGCGCCTACGACCCGTCGATCGCGAGTCCTAGCGCCACGAGTGGGAGTGCGCCGCGACTCGACGCGCCCTAAGGGAAAGTCACAAAGGAAAGTACCGCGTCGCCATAGGCTAAGCACCGATACCTATCGCGCCGCCAGCGAAAGCGCGTTGCAAACTCCGGCCGACTCAAGCCTCAGAACTAGAAAAGAGGGGATAACAGATATCGATCCATGATAAATGATCCCGCCCGACCTCACTGTACCATGCGAGTAAGGAGTAATTGACCGACCGAGAAAATATTGCGAAACGTCGTATAATACAACACAAACAACACATTACACTCATACATAGCGCTATTTAAAATTATATCGAGCCATAAAATTTGAATAAATCATATTTTTGTTAAAATTACCCTAAACACCTGAGTTTCTATTAATTTCTTCCCTGTTCGAGTCCCCGAACCTATAAATTTATTTGTAACGAATTAACACCCGTTACATTTTGGCGCCCAACGTGGGGCTCGAACATAAGAAAGAAAAACTCATAAAAAGGTGTCAAAATAAATCGAATAAAAATAAAATAGATAAATAAAATAAAATAAAATAAGTCGAATCAGATAGAGCAGAATAAAATACAATAAAATGGCGCAACAAAACAATGATAACTCCCTTCATTGGGAATCAACTACTGCGGATGGATTATTAGAGGAGGCCCGTCAAAGGGATCGTCGAAATATTGGGCGACTGTCAGCAATCGGACCCAGACCGATAGAGACACCGAACGAAGAGACATTCAACATCAGCGGAGAGTCAGGCGAGACTGATGAGAGAGGTGCGGAGGAAAGTGACACAATTAAAGCCCTCATCAAAGCAATGAATAGTATCCGCAATGAGCAACGAAGGGAACGGATAACGACCAAAGCAGAAATCAAGCAGCAAAACGATAACTGCATCGTAAGGTCGTGACAACTGCACGAGGAAGTCAACACCAAAATTACAAACGAAGTGCATAAAATCGAGGAACGCACGGAACGCAAGATTGTGGTTGCTCAAAAATTAATAGAGCAAAGCCATAATCAACTGCGAAAAGAAAATGACGATAAAATCGAGGATTTCGACACTCGAATGGAAGCCATTCGGCGAACAATATCTTAGCTCCTCCACTCATCAAAGGATGTGGGACAAGTGGTCACGGAGCACTCTAAACGTATCACGGAGTGTGAAAAAAATATCCGGGCTCAGAACTCAAATACATTGTGTAACACCACCTGGGGAGCGGGATTAAACGTGAGCCAAGCATACGCGGCAAAACAAAAACCACCGACGTATAATGGCGACGGCAGAGAACAACCAATGCGTTTTTTGCAAGATTTCAAGGAATTTTGGAGAATCACCGGAAACACGGACCTATATTATTTGAACAGCCAGTCCCTAAAGGACACCGCCAAAGATTGGTGGAGAATTGTCGAGGATAGGGTACAAACGATTAACGACTTCGAGGAAAAATTTCGCGGACGTTACTGGAGCCAAGAAATTCAGGATAAAGTACGCCGAAATCTCGAATTCGGGGCCTATGAATGGGACGGACATCGGATGACTCGAACCGAATACGCAACCCAGATATTCGGAAACGCCAAGGACCTGAGTGAAGGGCCAGCAGAAGAACAAATAATCAGGAAACTCGCGAACCATTTCGACGAGTCGATCAGAATGGCAGTACGCGTCAGCGGAATTAAAACGATCGATTCATTCCTCGAATTATTAGAAAGAATGGATGGGGCAGGACCACTCAATGCCAAAAGATCGTTGCCTCGTCAACAAGAACCCATGGGTGCAACATGGCAGCAAAATAACCCATGGAAGAACCAGAAATTTGGAACGTTCGGGGGACCACGGCCAATGGGATTCAACCAGCCATGGCGGCCAGGGAACCCAGGGTACCAGGGAGCACCACCACCACCATTCCAATATCAACAACAGGGTAATCGAGGATTTGGGAACAACAACGCGATGCCAGCACCATTTCCCAGACAACAACCATGGCAGACGGGATACGGGAATAACAGACCTCCGCTTAACCCCACTGCCGCTGCACCATGGACTCCGCATCCACAGGGCGGTCTAGGTACCAGCAATATCCCAGCACAAAATGAAACACCGAGAACCAGCCAACAGAACCAGGGAAACGAGTAAACGTTGCGCCCGTACAGATACCACGGGATGAAATATCACGAGGCGCAACGGAAGATGACGAGGATGTACGAATTGGCATGGAAGAAGCCCTGCAAAGGGTGCATCGAAACAAAAAGAAGAAAGAAAGAAGAAAGAAGAAACTGGAGTCCGAAGATAATAAAAATCCTGAGCAACCCATGCCTATGGGAATGATCAGGATAATTCGTAATAACCACATCGAAAAAGGACGTTGGAAGACGGGGGGCCAAGAGGAAAAACAAACATCAAAGAATAATAAGGCCCTGACAGTAGCAACGAACGACACATATGAGCACCCAAAAGAATTCCTCATGGAAGAACCCGGACAACGGGGGATTATACGAGGAATCCACCCACGATGCCCTACCTTACCGATCGACCTAGAAGGAATTACCGCCGAAATATTGATCGACAGCGGAAGCGAAATATCTTGTATTTCAGAAGACTTCTACCACCAACACCAAGAAGACTTAAAAAACTGCCCAGAAGTACCGGTAAGGAGCACAGAAGCCATCGGAGCGTTTGGTGGAAAATCTGGCCGCATCAGAAAACAAATAATAGCCGAAGCAAAACTCTACGACGCAACAGGAATACTACAACTGCTAGTAATCCCAAAAATGAGCAGACCGGCCATATTAGGCGTCGACGGGATGCTAGAATTACAAGTGGGAATCGACGCACACCAGGGAACCCTCAAAGTAAAAAACAAAATCGTCGCAGAATTTGAGGAAGGAAGATGGGTATGGCAAAGGGACAATAAACAATTGGTAAAAATTTCTGAAATCGGAAGCGTCACAAATTACGAATTAACCGAAGACGAAGTTGATCAGAAATTAAAAAATTGTCTGAACCTGCCTGAGAATACAAAGAAAGAATTCAAGGCATTAATCGGCCAATACCGGCATATCTTCAGTAAAAAACCAGGACGGATGCACGCATACGTCCACAAATTGGTACTAAAGGATCCAGAGCCATACATCCCTCGCTCATACCCAGTACCAATTCAATATCGCGAGAAAGTACAAGAGGAAATCCAGCGAATGTTGGACCATGGCGTAATTGAACGGGCAAAGAGCCGCTTCATTAATCCACTGGTAACTGTCATAAAAAAAGATGGGTCGGTACGATTATGCCTAGACGCCAGACAACTCAACACGTTTCTCGTAGACGATCACGATAATGCCCCACCAACCGAGGAAATATTCCAAAGATGTGGAGGGGTAAAAATCATGTCAAGTTTGGACATGACTAGTAGTTTCTGGCAAATTCCACTGGATGAAGAATCTAGACCTTATACCGCTTTCCAGCACGACGGGAAATGTTACCAATTCACGGTAACACCCTTCGGGTTAAAAACGAGCCCGGCAAGCCTTATCAGAGGTTTAGATATCGCACTGCAGGACACAGATTATCCAAAATGTCCAACTCTACCGATCAGCGTCGACGGAATCGCAGTGGGAACCCTCATCAACGATAGTAACGAGATATCATGTACATCCGAAAACCTCTACCAACAACATCGCGAGGGCCTCAAGTCTTGTTCAATGCGACTTGTCACGAAAACCAAAGCCGTGGCCATATTCAGAGGAAAAGAAGAACGGATACGAAAACGGCAACGCCAACGACGTCGGCGTAGCAGAGCGGTGCCGGCACGATACGGGCTGGACAGACGGCAAAAACACGGGGGACAGCAACGCCAACGACGTCGGCGTAGCAGAGCGGTTCCGGCACGATACGGGCTGGGGAGGCGGCAAAAACACGGGGGACAGCAACGCCAACGACGTCGGCGTAGCAGAACGGTTCCGGCACGATATACGCTTGGCAGGCGGCAAGGTCATGGGGTACGGCAACGACGATGACGATGGCGAGGCAGAACGTCGCTGGCAGGACGTGGGCCTAAAAACGACAAAGAAAGGGGGAACGGCAACGACGACGACAACAGCGAGATAGAGCGTCTTGGCACGAGACCAGTCTCGGAGACGACAGCGACGAAGACGATGAGAACAGCGAAAAATGAGTAGATAAATAAATTCCTTTTTTTAGCCATTATTATTTTTGTAAAATTTGCGAGCGGCGGTAATATCGCGAACGATGAGAATTAAGAAATAAATACTGATGGGCAACGGCGCAGTAAAAAAAAAAGAAAAAAATGTGAGCGAAAAGTAAAGGAAGGGGTAGGCGCAGAGTAAAAGTAAAAAAAAAAAAAATTTTGTGACTCTTCATGATTTGGATGGCTAAAAAGCAATCCAAAACATAAAGAGCCACGGGGGACAATGAGACGTACAAGTCCATCTCATCAACGAATAACCCCACCACAATTTCAAAGAGTTAACCGATTTCGGGAGGCAGAAGAGAAGGGGAATGAAAACCCGGTAAAATCAGGATAAGCTCACTAATTAAATTAGAGGAATACAAAAGAGATGGGAAAAGAAAAACCGGTCAAAACCGGATAAGCCTATTAATTGAATTAAGGAAGAAGAAGCGGTAAAATCAGGATAACCCACTAATCTAATTAAGGGAAGACGGAGAAGAAGGGGAAAAAGCGGTAAAATCCGGGTATAAAAGGACGAGAATTTTGGAGGAAGGGGGCTCTCTTTGAATCCCTCGTGGATCGACAAGTACTGCTTGGCAAAGTACATTCCTAGTGGAAGGAAACGCTGGGAACACGGAACGTTGAGAAACAAGAGAAACAAGGAGTCGCGCCCAAAAAGTATTCGAAAGATCACTTCTTTCATTCCTCGTGGATCGACAAGTACTGCTTGGCAAAGTACCTCCCTAGTGGAAGGAAACGCTGGGAACACGGAACGTTGAGAAACAAGGAAAGAACGGAGTTGAGCCTAAAGAGTATTAGAAAGATCACTTCTTTCATTCCTCGTGGATCGACAAGTACTGCTTGGCAAAGTACCTCCCTAGAGGACGGAAACGCCTGGAACACGGAACGTTGAGAAACAAGGAAAAAAAGGAGTCGCGCCTTAAAAGCATTAGAAAGCTCTCTTCATTTTTTGTTAAAGTGAGCTAGTACTGCTGGACCAAGTACATCCCTCGTAGATCGGAAACGTCTGGAACACGGAACGTTCAGGAATAAAAAACGAAGAAGAATTGAGATAAATTTACTTTAAAGAGAAACGATTGGAAAATCAAAGAAAAATAAAAAGAGCAATAAGGCACGTTAACCACTTAAGGGTAGTGAACAATTATCGCAAAATAGATAGAAGAATCATACTAGGAGAAAATAAAGTTCGAGAACGTATTCTAGCGAGCGAGCATTACAGATAGGTATAACGGAAAAATATTAAATTAGGAAAATACAGGAACCATTATATTAGGAGATAAGAAAGCGTACGCTACAGTCATACGAAACACACACACACACACACACACACACACACACACACACACACACACACGCACGCACGCACGCACGCACGCACGTACACACACACACCGGGATCATTGATTAATACGGATCAGGATCGCAGAAAGGACAAGGAGGTATTCCGAAATTACGGGAGCACCGAAATCCATGCAAAAAAGGGTCATTCGAGTGCTCACGGCACATCGCTCGATTAGATTATCGTAGACAGGTAGGTGGCGACATCGCACGCTAAGATCGAGAACCGGGCGATCAATTATCGACGCGCGATAATTGATCGGGAGAAAGCATCGATCACCGCGATCCGAAGGGCAGAGCTAGGGTAGGGGAATAGATCTCGACGCGTGGCGAGAGAGAGCGCGCGCCTACGACCCGTCGATCACGAGTCCTAGCGCCACGAGTGGGAGTGCGCCGCGACTCGACGCGCCCTAAGGGAAAGTCACAAAGGAAAGTACCGCGTCGCCATAGGCTAAGCACCGATACCTATCGCGCCGCCAGCGAAAGCGCGTTGCAAACTCCGGCCGACTCAAGCCTCAGAACTAGAAAAAGAGGGGATAACAGATATTGTAGGAAATAAATCTGTCGTTTGTGAGCTATTTGAATTTGCCGCGCGTGACGGGCGGTCGTGGTTGCGAGATGAACGCCAAAAACGTGAGAGGGAGCTACGGTCACGGAACTCTACGGCGACGTGAGAAGGAGCGGGCTGATAGATCCACGGAAAAACGGAAAGGATTCTGGTGGACGGCTCTATAGTAACAGGATGTCTCTCTGAAGTTCCGTGCCGCAAAAAAGTCCGTTATTCTCGGGGTGAAAACCGGATCGGTCTCAAATAAAAGACTACGGGCTGAATCCGTTCCAAAACAGGGACATAATTATGTTCATTTATCCAGCGAACACTTTCGTGCCCATATTTCGGCCTCAACTTCACCAAATTACGAGAGAAAAGAGGAAGCCGGCGCGGACGTTCGTAGTCAGTGTACCTCATCCAAAATGGCACGCGGTCGCCAGGGTGAGGTCACCATCGGAGCATCTCGAAACACGGATCGATCAGAAGTATAATCGAGAGCCATCGAGATACATCAATTGCCCGTCGACGAAGACGACTGGAGATAAAGAATTCTTGGGATCACCGAGAGCCACAAAAGCATCAGTCAGGAGCCATCGGTCGAGCAGCCCCGTCTACGTCGAGAATTCGTCAAACGATATTTGTCAGCATCGAGACAGATAAGAAATATGAACAATAGCAAGTAGATCATGGACAAAGTGAGTAGACGGCCAGAATAGAACTTATCAAAATAAAATATAAAGCGAAGAAATCAAAATTAACTATTAAAATATCGTAGATAATTACCTGTTGTTTGAGATTATAATGTTAGGGTGCGTCGTGAAATTGTGTAATGTGTTGAGTAGGAGGCGTTCGAGAAACAAAGTTAATTATATCAAATAAAAGGAACGATGTCGAGCGCCGGCGTCCGCATCGTAGCCGGTTTTAAAATGCGATAGGCGTAGATGTTTGCAATGGATGTGGCGTAGCGCAGCTCGTACTGTCGCCCTGATGAGAGGGGAAATTTAGTCGTATATTAAATTCAATCGGTCCAATAAATTAACTTAAATTAAAATTGTAAATATGAAAAAGCGTCTTGTATGATTGCGTAGCGTAGCTCGCACCGTCGCCCTGACAAAAGGGATAATTTATTGGTATGTACATGGTTTATGTTTGCGTAGCGCAGCTCGCACCGTCGCCCTGACAGAAGGGATATTTATTTGTATATCTATGGTTTATGATTGCGTAGCGCAGCTCGCACTGTCGCCCTGACAAAACGGGATATTTATTAGTATGAATGTAGAGTGGTGAATGGGAGCGCGCACGGCCGAAAGAGTCGGAAAGGTCGTCGAATATAGAAATTAGACAGAAAAATACTCGCTTGTCATTGTTGATTAAAGAGGGTGTGGTCGATACTCGAAAACAAAATAAATGGTAGTTATTATTATCAAAATAAAAATAAATTACTTACAATATCGATCCATGATAAATGATCCCGCCCGACCTCACTGTACCATGCGAGTAAGGAGTAATTGACCGACCGAGAAAATATTGCGAAACGTCGTATAATACAACACAAACAACACATTACACTCATACATAGCGCTATTTAAAATTATATCGAGCCATAAAATTTGAATAAATCATATTTTTGTTAAAATTACCCTAAACACCTGAGTTTCTATTAATTTCTTCCCTGTTCGAGTCCCCGAACCTATAAATTTATTTGTAACGAATTAACACCCGTTACAATATATATATATATATACAGGGTGTATCTTAACTACTCGTTTTCCGTTGGTGAGCATATATGGTGTCTCTTTCCAAGCAGAACGCTTTTTTTAAATGTCGTGCGACAAAAATTGGCCGAGATATTCACGAGTAAAGTCCAACGATGAGTAAACAATGGCACCGTACTTTCGGCATCTAAGCGAGAGTGAGCGCTGGTTCGAATCAATGTTCGCGCAAGTAGATTCAAATCCATTGATTTTTGTTGAAGTGAAATTGAAATTGAACGTTCATACTTTCAAATTCGAATGTTGAAATTTGAATTTTGAACTTTATCCGCTCGCCAAAATAAAGTATTAAATAATAAATGAAAAATGTTAAACAATATTGTCCATTTTTTACTCAAAAGATCTAAAAATCTTTCAAGTAAACAATGTACAATATTGCTTAACATTATTTATTGATTATTTAATACTTTATATGGGCGACCGGATAACGTTCAAAACTTAAATTTGAAAATCCAAAATTGAAAGTTCAAATGCACTTGCCCGAATGTGGTTTTGAACCCGCGCCCGCGCTCGCTTGGACGCCGAAACTACTGTGCCACTGTTTACTTACCCTTAGACTTTACTCGTGAATATCTCGGCCAATTTTTGTTGCACAACATTTAGAAAAAAGCATTTTGCTTGAATACCCTATATGCTCACGAACGGAAAACTAGTAGTTAAGATGCACCCTGTATATATGTACATATTTACATACTAAAACAATGCAATGCATAAGAATAATTAATACATTACCACATAACTGCAAATGCAAAACAATACTGCAATTACCAAGGATCGAACTCAGGACCTCTAAACGAGTAGTCCAGCACCCTATCAATTTCGACACGAAACCGTTCCACAATATGGATAGTTTTCTTATATTTCAGTTGTAGCCGCGCTTGGGGTTTACTTTAGCCCGGTGTACACGACGCTTGTTTTGCTGCTAGATTGCTCGTTGGATCCTGCCGCTGGGTTCAAAGTTGGCTATGGCGCTAGGCGCGGTGATGGCTCCTTTGCTATATTGGCTTTACACGATGCTTGCTGCTAGGTTGGTTGCCATGCGTGCAAAGCCAGATTGAACATGGCCGCTATAGCCAAACACGTACAGCTGGTATAGCTATGGATCCTATGGTCATAGAAGCAGTGATCGGAGCAGAAATAGTTCGTCGTAGAAGAGCAATTGCTGCCGTTATTTTAATAAATAACCTTAAAAGAAAAAGTGAGCTTCGAGATGAAAAATCGAAGCGTAAATTGTGGAGTCGTGAGTGGTTATTGCGGAGAGACAGAGAACGGAGTGTTTTGAATATGGTGTTCGAGGAGCTTCGGTGTGTAACTTTGTCTTAATTATTTTTCATTCATAGTATTTATAAATGTGATGTATTTGGATTTTTTTTCATTAGCCCTGAAGATCCTGCCAGCTTTACCAATTATACGCGAATGCTACAAGCCATGCATACTGCCACGGAACGAATTGCTAACACTTGTAACACCACGCATTCAAAAGCAAGACACAGTGATGCGTCAAGCCATTTCGCCCAAGGACAGACTTCTTGTAACTCTGCGATATTTGGCAACATGAAACACATTTCGAGATCCAAGCTACTCCACCCGCATAGCTGCGGTCACCATCTCAAGAATAGTTACCGAGATTTTAGATGTGATTATCGAAGTTCTCGACTCGAAAGTGTTGAAGTTTCCATCAACGCCGGAAGAATGGGAGCTCATCGCTTACAAGTTCAACACTTTGTGGAATTTTCCTCGTTGTTTTGGCGCACTCGACGGAAGACATATTAATTTCCGTCCACCACGGAAGGATGGCTCGCTATATCGCAACTACAAAGGAAAAGATAGCATAGTACTAATGGGTCTCGTTGATGCAGAGTACAGATTTATATTCGTCAATGTTGGGAAAAAATGGACGCATGCATGACTCCGCTGTTCTTCGAGAAAGTTCTTTAGGGACTAGACTGAAGGACGGGACACTGAATTTGCCTGTTCCGTGTGAATTGCTCGAATTTGCTCACAAATTGCCTTACGTAATTGTCGGCGATTATGCGTGCGCGTTAAAACCTAATTTATTAAAACCGTATCCGAATCGAAACTTAACGCTTGACAAGAGAGTGTTCAATTATAGACTAAGCCGTGCTCGTAGAACAAGTGAAAATGCTTTCGGTATCCTTGCAAATAGATAGCGACTTTTACTCACAACAGTGCCTCTTTCCGTTGAAAAAGTCGAAACGATAACGTACGCGTGTGTACTTTTGCATGATTACCTTGTTAATAAAAGGGTAAATAGTTGCGATCAGTGGTATATCCCACAGAGTTACAGAATTCCAGGCAATGATGGTAATAATAGTGAAGTGTTGTCCGAAATGCCAAACAATTGTTCACATCGATGTTGTAATCGTGGCAGTAATGAATCATTGGAAATAAGAGATAAATTTTGTGAGTATTTAACACTGCGGGTACTGTTTCATTTCAGTACACCGCTATTGAGCGAGGAAATTAAATATTTGCGAAGCGTAGCGAATGGCGTAAGTCAATGTATAAATTGTACATAATAAACAAGGAATTTGATATTTGAATTTTGTTTCGATCACTTTTCAGTAATGTTGTATATTATAAATAAAAAGTACTAAAAAAAAAACTTTTCCTGTTTTATATCGTAATTACTTATAGCAATTTAACTCTTTTCAAAGAGTCTACTCGACAGACCCAAACGAACCCATTTTCTCTTTTTCTCTTATCTCTCTGACTGTTTCGTTTTTCTCTCTCTCTGTCTTTTTTCCCCATATCTCTGTCCTTTCTCCCTCGCTCCTCTTCTTTCTTTTTCTCTCTTTTTACGTAGTGACAAAAAATTGCGATTGTCCTCCCTGCATCCTTTCCTTCTTAATAATTATTATGCTTTTTTTCAATGAGCATTCGTTAGAATTTACGCCATAATTTAATTATTTCCTATTATTTCTACAATTCTAAAAAAATCAAACATCAAGTTTTTAAGGACATTTTTTACCAAAAATTCAAGTTTTATTTTTATTTATTGAGAACTTTACAAATGAGAAAAAAAAATTGTTTCGCTTATAATCGAAAGGCCTTATTAGTTTTGTGATTGTCATTAATACATCTTTAAAATAAAAAAGTTGAAACAGTCCTCCATTTTTTGACTCCTTATAGCTATTTTTTCTTTAATTATCACTACGTTCACAATCTGACGCTAATGCGTTAGTAACGGTCTGCATGACATTTTGCATCACCTCCATTTTCAAGTCAAAATTTAAAAAACGGCGGTATAGGGATGTTAGGAATATTGCAAACGAATGATCTGGATCCATTAATGAGTTTTGCACGCCACCGAAATTTACGTTAATGGGCTCGGACATCGATTTGGCAATGGCTTCGACAGCTTTCGTATATTCCTGTTGGTGTGGATCCAAGCGAGTATGTTTTTTTTGCGTGTGCTTGTAGTGTATACGCCCGATGACGAAGAAGTGGCTGGGACAGGGCTGACGATACTGGGACGTTGAAAAGCAAAACTCTCTTCTTGGCAATTCGTGATCGATGACGATGACGATGATGGGCTGCTCAGTGGAACGCGTACTCTGTTCATTGCAGCTGTATTTGTTTGCAGCGCTGGAGAACACCGGGGTAGCAGAATTTCTTTTTCGACTTCTTGCAGATATTCGATATTTTCAAACAGCTCATCGGTTGATGATGAATCTTCTATTGCCGCATCAATAACAGTAACCTGGAAACATAAGGAACATAACCTTAACGAATATTTTAACAAGTCTCACGTTGGAATGTTGGAGTATCGAGGTAGACATTACCTGACTCTGCGAATCTGATTGTAAAACTTCTTTTCTTCCAGAATCTTTGCTTTTCCAGAGTGTGACATATGAGTCGAGAAAAAGTAGCTTATCGTAGTACCATAAGCTTGGAGTGTAAATCTTAAAATGTATGGGTAAAAGAAAATTATTATTTTATAATATTTTTAAGGTTCGACCAACTTATTTTGTAATTAATACTTACGTTATCTGTGCCAGTTCCGCTTTTGAACGAGGTTTTTACTTTTGCGTGTTCAATATTAAATTGGTTTCGCAAGTTATGGAATTTTGTCGAGCATTCTTTCGGCGTTACTGGATGCCTTAACCTTGATACGGTGTCACTCACTCGCTGAAGAGCGGCTGCTCTGAGATTTTTGTTATGATAATTTGGCGCATTTGTAGCATATAAGCATGGCTCTTCTTGATATGCTTCAATTAATAACGCGAATTGGTCCGCCGTCCACTTTTCGTTTCTTTCCGCCATTTTGCAACACACTATCTGACACATCCAGCAAGAAAAATAGCACGCGTTCTAACATCGAGACCCAACACGCGACCACGCTTTGAAGCCAGCAGTGACGTCATTTTCTCGCAGCGCTCCCAACACAGCAGCCAGCCTAGGTCCCCGCAAGCAATCTAGCAGCAAAACAAGCGTCGTATACACCGGGCTTTACGCTTGCCAACTTGTCACGTTGGTTCACTGTTAAATTTCATTCGTTATAACTAGTGGTATTGGTCATTACGAAGCCTACACAACATCATTATTTCATGCTTTAAGCGCTATGGGGGCACATGCCTTTTAAGCGAGTACGTCGATATAGGAGAGGCAGCGCAATAGGAGAGGTAAACAGCTGGATTCCCAACCCCGACGCATTGTCGACGGCAGTCGAGAGGTTAGCAGTGTCTTTGATCTACATATATACAGGGTGATTCATAATAACCTGTACACCCGGAACTGGCGGGTTCAGCGGGGTACCACGAGTATAACTGTCAAGGCTTTTTTGTCTCCGTCAAATAGTTTTTGAATAGGAGCGATTCCAATTTTGGCGCTCGAAGGATTGTTGTAGGGCTGCAGTCTGCCCTTGACGACGACGCCACTCGAGGGCGCGGTCTGAGCACGACAAACGCAGCAGGTGACGGCAAGCTAGATAGGCATATGTCTTGCTTGCCCGGCGAATTTGACGTTTCGCGTATTGTCTGCTATTATTTTCTGTCATCTTGGGTACGCAAGTTCAGAGCGTGAGCCGAGCCGCGCGACTGAGCGTGACTTGTTTTTTCGGATGTCGTCGATCCCTATTTGTCGCACTCTCGTTCTCTTTTATTTAATGAGCGTCTGCAATCGCCTATCGCTCATTAATAAATATCTATCTTCTCTCTCGTCCTCTTTCATCTTTACGCAAACTTTTGTTTTTCCGTTCATTCCCTCTCGTCGATTCTAACAAGGAACGCCACTTTGGTGCCCGCCTTCGATTTTAATGAACCTCATGCCCATGGAAGAGCACTGTAAACGGTGATACGCTTGCGGTATAACTGGAAAAACAGTTGCACATGTTGAAACCCTTTTCAAATAGAAATAGCTTTCAAATGCGGCATTTTTTTCGTCTCGGAAAAAAAACCTAGTTTTCTCGAGATTTGTTAACCCTTCATTGACACACTGGGTAATGTTGACCCGGACAAATTTGCAATAAAATGCTCACTTTTCCATAAACGAAAGTTTTCCATAATTTTTTACAGCAATTCAATTTTACATTTTGCGAATTTTAATTATGCAGACGTATTAAGAAATGTATAAAGTGTATCCCGAATTTGTTTCAATAAGAACCGACTGATGAGTTGTTCAGGGCAGGTGGATGAAGTACTACCCGGGTCAAAATGACCCAGTGTGTCAAAGGCATGGCCAAAGGTAAGTGTGTCAAGGAAAGGTTACGTACTCGATGCAAAGTTGTAAGGAAAATGACAAAAAAATTCCCATTTGAAATTTTTTTCATTTGAAAACCTCCACGTGGTACGCTTTTGGGACTGATAATACTGACGATAGAAAATTTGTACATTTTTTTAAATTTTGAATAAAGAATTTCTGTTGGAGGTTTTTTTCTCAAAATTTGATGAGTATTAAATGCCAAATTGCAAGAAAAATAATGTTTGTTTCATCTTAATAATGATTAAATTAAGTTTAAGGAACAATAAACGTGCTCTTAAAATTGTTTTAAAACTGATCGATCGGGAAAGAAACGCATGACGAATTGATTTGGAATGTTACAGGGCTCTTAGGGATAGAATTGAATGAAAAGAAGGTAATTTTTTGTACTTTTTCAGATAAATGGCGAGCATGCAAAAAAATACTGCTCCAAAACAATAGTCAGGCCTCAAAGGGAATTTATTGAAGTGTCAGAAACTGCCGGTCGATTTGCTGTACAATGATTAATTCTCATACTTCATGGGATATCCATTATCTTAGACACGGGGGTGACTTTTCATTCAGCGACTGATATTACAGCAGCTAATTGTCGTACCGAGCAAAAAAAACTCAACTGCAACTAAATGATAGGTTTCAATGACCCTGATATGGATTTAGTCGAAAAAAAAATTCTGGGCCCAGGGACAACTTGAGAGAAAAAACAATGGGAATATTTTTGTCTCCTGATATTTCTTTTGCTTGGGCAATAAATGTTACCAAAAAAAAATGCATCTAAATATTTCAACACAAGAATCTGCACGCTTCAAAATACGTATTGTTACTAAAAAAAAGACTATTTTTTCTAATTTTCTGCTCCTTTCATTACATTAAGCGCAAAAATTAAAGGATCACTTTTTCTTCGTCGAAAAAATTGCCATTTTTCGGACGGCCGTATCGCGGTTGTAAATAATCGAAAAAAAAGGATTTTGCAGCGTTGATTGTCAATTTCAGAATGCCTATGTTCATCAATTGTGATGAACTTTATTCAACCAAAAAAATGGTTGGTAAGCAAGAAAAACGTGAATTCAAAAAATTTGACCAATTTTACGGGTTACACAGGGAACAGAAATTTTTGTAAATAAAATCCGTTTCAACCATTTCAAAGCGTATATCTTTTTCTCTTATTTTATTTTTCCAAACCCCTGTGCGATTTTTATTCACCTAGTTGTCACTGGCCAAATGAAAAACATGCATTTGTTTATTTTGGACGGTTATAACTCTGGTCCAAATCATCGCAGAGCATTCATAATAACATGGTTTGAAAGCTTAGATTTTTTTCTATAAAACATAGGGTTTGAAATAATTTACGTATCAATTTAAATACCGTGAAATCGATTTTAAAAAATGTGTAAAATGCCGATTTTTACACTTTCTGGCTATTACATAATACCGTTGCAACCAACGCAGAGAGCTGTAAGTTTTCTACGTTTTCTTAAAGCTAAGGGTACATAGGAACATTCCTGAGGGGTTTTACTCATAATTGAATTTATCGAATTCATTTTATTTTGAGGTAATAAGCACTGAGACGTGTGAGGTGCGTTAGTGAAAGGAAGGCTGAGTCATTATCGTTTTCTCATATTCTGTCAGATATTGACAGAATATGCGAAGATCATTCGGCCAAATTCGTTTTCGATTCCATCTTATTTCCGGTCAGAGCGAATGGATCATTTGATCGGTGCTCGAAGATACAAGTTTAATCATAGAATCATTCTTTACGCGACAAAGACGAAATCGACGTCCGGTTTAATTTTTCGGCATAAGTTGTAACTCTCTTCGAACATAATCATTATTGAATTGATCGATTTCGCTTTACTTTGAGATAATTAGCCCCGAGACGTGTGAGGTACGTTACTGAAAACGAGCTTGAGTCATTATCCGCTAACACCAAGAGAATAAAGATGAAATCGATCCTGCGAACGGTTTTTGCATATGCTATCAGCCATTGCTAGGATCATTCGCCCAAATTCTTTTTCGATTTTATCTTATTTCCGGTCAGAGCGAATGGGTCACTTGACCGGTGCTCGAAGATACGAATTTAATCATAGAATCATTCTTTTCGCGACAAAGACGAAAGCGATGTCTGGCTTAATTTTTCGGCATGAGTAGTAACTCTCTTCGAACATACTCATTATTGAATGTATCCACCTTGCTTTATTTTGAGGTAAAAAGCCCCGAGACGTGAGAGGTACGTTACAGAAAAGGAGCCTGAGTCATTATGCGCTAACATCAAGCGAATAAAAATGAAATCGATGCTCCGAACGGTTTTCACATATTCTGTCAGACATTGCTGAGATCATTCGCCCAAATTCGTTTTCAATTTCATCTTATTTCCGGGCAGAGCTAATGGATCATTTGATCGTTGCTCGAAGATACAATTTTAATAATAGAATCATTCTTTTCGCGACAAAGACGAAATCGATGTCTGGCTTGATTTTTCGGCATGATTTGTTAATCTATTCGAACATACTCATATGTGAATTTATCGATTTCATTTTATTTTGAGGTAATAAGCGCCGAGACGTGTGAGGTGCGTTAATGAAAGGGAGGCTGAGTCATTATCTGCTGACACCAAGATAATAGAGATGAAATCGATGTTCCGAACGGATTTTGCGTATTCCATCAGATATTGCTAAGATCATTCGCCCAAATTCATTTTCGATTTCATCTTACTTCCGGTCAGAGCGAATGGATCACTTGATCGGTGCTCGAAGGTACAAGTTTAATTATAGAATTATTCCTTACGCGACAAAGACGAAGTCGAGGTCCGGCTTGATTTATCGACATGAGTTGTAACCCTCTTCGAACATATTCATCATTGAATTGATCGATTTCGCTGTATTTTGAAGTAATAAGCCCCGAGACGTGTGAGGTATGATACTGAAAAGGAGCCTGAGTCATTATCCGCTAACATCAAACGAATAAAGATGAAATCGACGCTCCGAACGGTTTTCACATATTCTGTCAGATATTGCCAAGATTATTCGGCCAAATTCGTTTTCGATTTCATCTTATTTCCGGTCAGAGCGATGGATCATTTGATCGGTGCTCGAAGATACAAGTTTAATCATAGAATTATTCTTTACGCGACAAAGACGAAATCGAGGTCCGGCTTGATTTATCGGCATGAGTTGTAACTCTGTTCGAACATATTCATCATTGAATTGATCGATTTCGCTTTATTTAGAAGTAATAAGCCCCGAGACGTGTGAGGTATGTTACTGAAAAGGAGCCTGAGTCATTATCCGCTAACATCAAGCGAATAAAGATGAAATCGACGCTCCGAACGGTTTTCACATATTCTGTCAGACATTGCTGAGATCATTCGCCCAAATTCGTTTTCGATTTCATCTCATTTCCGGTCAGAGCTAATGGATCATTTGATCGTTGCTCGAAGATACAAGTTTGATAATAGAATCATTATTTTCGCGACAAAGACGAAATCGATGTCTGGCTTGATTTTTCGGCATGAGTTGTAACTCTCTTCGAACATACTCATCATTGAATTTATCGATTTTGCTTCATTTTAAGATAATAAGCTCCGAGACGTGTGAGGTACGTTACTGAAAACGTGCCTCAGTCATTATCCGCTAACATCGAGCGAATAAGGACGAAATCGATGCTCCGCACAGTTGTCGCATATTCTGTCAGCCATTGCTCAGATCATTCGCCTAAATTCGTTTACGATTTCATCCTACTTTCGGTCAGAGCTAATGGATGATTTGACCGGCGCTCAAAGACACAAGTTTAATAACAGGATCATTCTTTACACGACAAAGACGAAATCGACGTCCGGCTTGATTTTTCGTCATGAGTGGTAACTCTCTTCGAGCATACTCATAATTGAATTTATCGATTTCATTTTATTTTGAGGGAATAAGCCCCGAGACGTGTGAGGTGCGGTAATGAAAGGGAGCCTGAGTCATTATCCGCTGACACCAAGATAATAAAGATGAAATCGATGTTCCGAACGGTTTTTGCATATTCCATCAGATATTCCTAAGATCATTCGCCCAAATTCGTTTTCGATTTCATCTTACTTCCGGTCAGAGCGAATGGATCACTTGATCGGTGCTCGAAGGTACAAGTTTAATCATAGAATCATTCTTCACGCGACAAAGACGAAATCGACGTCCGGCTTGATATTTCGGCATGAGTTGTAACTCTCTTCGAGCATACTCATAATTGAACTGATAGATTTCCCTTTATTTTGAGATAATAAACCCCGAGACGCGTGAGGTACGTTACTGAAAACGAGCCTGAGTTATTATCCGCTAACACCAAGACAATAAAGATGAAATAGATGCTCCGAACGGTTTTCGCATATTCTGTCAGATATTGCTAAGATCATTCGCCCAAATTTGTTTTCGATTTCATCTTATTTCCTGTCAGAGCGAATGGATCATTTGATCGGTGCTCGAAGATACAAGTTTAATCATAGAATCATTCTTAACGCGACAAAGACAAAATCAACGTCCGGCTTGATTTATCGGCATGAGTTGTAACCCTCTGCGAACATATTCATCATGGAATTGATCGATTTCGCTTTATTTTAAAGTAATAAGCCCCGAGACGTGTGAGGTATGTTACTGAAAAGGAGCCTGAGTTATTATCCGCTAACATCAAGCGAATAAAGATGAAATCGACGCTCCGAACGGTTTTCACATATTCTGTCAGACATTGCTGAGATCATTCGCCCAAATTCGTTTTCGATTTCATCTTATTTCCGGTCAGAGCTAATGAATCATTTGATCGTTGCTCGAAGATACAAGTTTGATAATAGAATCATTCTTTTCGCGACAAAGACGAAATCGATGTCTGGCTTGATTTTTCGGCATGAGTTGTAACTCTCTTCGAACATACTCATCGTTGAATTTATCGATTTTGCTTTATTTTAAGATAATAAGCTCCGAGACGTGTGAGGTACGTTACTGAAAACGTGCCTCAGTCATCATCCGCTAACATCGAGCGAATAAAGATGAAATCGATGCTCTGCACAGTTGTCGCATATTCTGCCAGCCATTGCTCAGATCATTCGCCTAAATTCGTTTTCGATTTCACCCTACTTCCGGTCAGTGCTAATGGATGATTTGACCGGCGCTCAAAGACACAAGTTTAATAACAGGATCATTCTTTACGCGACAAAGACGAAATCGACGTCCGGCTTGATTTTTCGTCATGAGTGGTAACCCCCTTTGAGCATACTCATAATTGAATTTATCGATTTCATTTCATTTTGAGGTAATGAGCCCCGAGACGTGTGAGGTGCGGTAATGAAAGGGAGCCTCAGTCATTATCCGCTGACACCAAGATAATAAAGATGAAATCGATGTTCCGAACGGTTTTCGCATATTCTGTCAGATATTGCTAAGATCATTCGCCCAAATTCGTTTTCGATTTCATCTTACTTCCGGTCAGAGCGAATGTATCACTTAATCGGTGCTCGAAGGTACAAGTTTAATCATAGAATCATTCTTCACGCGACAAAGACGAAATCGACGTCCGGCTTGATATTTCGGCATGAGTTGTAACTCTCTTCGAGCATACTCATAATTGAATTTATAGATTTCCCTTTATTTTGAGATAATAAACCCCGAGACGCGTGAGGTACGTTACTGAAAACGAGCCTGAGTTATTATCCGCTAACACCAAGACAATAAATATGAAATCGATGCTCCGAACGGTTTTCGCATATTCTGTCAGATATTGCTAAGATCATTCGCCAAAATTTGTTTTCGATTTCATCTTATTTCCTGTCAAAGCGAATGGATCATTTGATCGGTGCTCGAAGATACAAGTTTAATCATAGAATCATTCTTAACGCGACAAAGACAAAATCAACGTCTGGCTTGATTTATCGGCATGAGTTGTAACCCTCTGCGAACATATTCATCATGGAATTGATCGATTTCGCTTTATTTTGAAGTAATAAGCCCCGAGACGTTTGAGCTATGTTACTGAAAGGGAGCCTGATTCATTATCCGCTAACATCAAGCGAATAAAGATAAAATCGATGCTCCGAACGGTTTTCGCATATTCTGTCAGACAGTGCTGCGATCATTCGCTCAAATTCGTTTTCGATTTCATCTCACTTCTGGTCAGAGCGAATGGATCACTTGATCGGTGCTCGAAGATACAAGTTTAATCATAGAATCATTCTTTACGCGACAAAGACGAAATCGACGTCCGGTTTGATTTTTCGGCATAAGTTTTAACTGTCTTCGAACATAATCATTATTGAATTGATCGATTTCGCTTTATTTTGAGATAATTAGCCCCGAGACGTGTGAAGTACGTTACTGAAAATGAGCTTGAGTCATTATCCGCTAACACCAAGAGAATAAAGATAAAATCGATCCTCCGAACGGTTTTTGCATATGCTATCAGTCATTCCTACGATCATTCGCCCAAATTCCTTTTCGATTTCATCTTATTTCCGGTCAGCGCGAATGAGTCACTTGACCGGTGCTCGAAGATTCAAATTTAATCATAGAATCATTCTTTTCGCGACGAAGACGAAATCGTTGTCTGGCTTAATTTTTCGGCATGAGTAGTAACTCTCTTCGAACATACTCATTATTGAATGTATCCACCTTGCTTTATTTTGAGGTAATAAGCCCCGAGACGTGTGAGGTACGTTACGGAAAAGGAGCCTGAGTCATTATCCGCTAACATCAAGCGAATAAAAATGAAATCGATTCTCCGAACGGTTTTCACATATTCTGTCAGACATTGCTGAGATCATTCGCCCAAATTCGTTTTCGATTTCATCTTATTTCCGGTCAGAGCTAATGGATCATTTGATCGTTGCTCGAAGATATAATTTTAATAATAGAATCATTCTTTTCGCGACAAAGGCGAAATCGATGTCTGGCTTGATTTTTCGGCATGAGTTGTAACTCTCTTCGAACATACTCATCATTGAATTTTTCGATTTTGCTTCATTTTGAGATAATAAGCCCTGACACCTGTGAGATACGTTACTGAAAACGGGCCGCAGTCATTATCCGCTAACATCTAGCGAATAAAGATGAAATCGATGCTCCGACCAGTTTTCGCATATTCTGTCAGCCATTGCTCTGATCATTCGCCTTAATTCGTTTTCGATTTCATCTTACTTCAGGTCAGAGCTAATGGATGATTTGACCGGCGCTCAAAGATACGAGTTTAATAATAGGATTATTCCTTACGCGACAAAGACGAAATCGACGTTTGGCTTGATTTTTCGGCATGAGTGGTACGTCTCTTCGAGCATACTTATAATTGAAGTTATCGATTTCATTTTATTTTGAGGTAATAAGCCCCGAGACGTGTGAGGTACGTTAATAAAGGGGAGCCTGAGTCATTATCCACTGACACCAAGATAATAAAGATGAAATCGATGTTCCGATCGGTTTTTGCATATTCCATCAGATATTGCTTAGGTCATTCGCCCAAATTCGTTTTCGATTTCATCTTACTTCCGGTCAGAGCGAATGAATCACTTGATCGGTGCTCGAAGGTACAAGTTTAATCATATAATCATTCTTTACGCGACAAAGGCGAAATCGACGTCCGGCTTGATATCTCGGCATGAGTTGTGACTCGCTTCGAGCATACTCATAATTGAATTTATAGAATCCCTTTTATTTTGAGATAATAAACCCCGAGACGCGTGAAGTACATTACTGAAAATGAGCCTGAGTTATTATCCGCTAACACCAAGACAATAAAGAGGAAATCGATGCTCCGACCGGTTTTCGCGTATTCTGTCAGATATTGTTAAGATCATTCACCCCAATTTGTTTTCGATTTCATCTTATTTCCTGTCAGTGCTAATGGATTATTTGATTGGTGCTCGAAGATACAAGTTTAATCATAGAATCACTCTTTACGCGACACAGACGCAATCGACGTCCGGTTTGATTTTTCGGCATAAGTTGTAACTCTCTTCGAACATAATCATTATTGAATTGATCGATTTCGCTTTGTTTTGAGATAATTAGTCCCGAGACGTGTGAGGTACGTTACTGAAAACGCGCTTGAGTCATCATCTGCTAGCACCAAAAGAATAAAGATAAAATCGATCCTCCAAACGGTTTTTGCATATGCTATCAGCCATTGCTACGATCATTCGCCCAAATTTTTTTTTGATTTCATCTTATTTCCGGTCAGAGCGAATGGGTCACTTTACCGGTGCTCGAAGATACAAGTTTAATCATAGAATCATTCTTTTCGCGACAAAGACGAAATCGTCGTCCGGCTTGATTTTTCGGCATGAGTTGTAACTCTCTTCGACCATACTCATCATTGAATTGATCGATTTTGCTTTATTTTGAGATAATAAGCCCCGAGACCTGTGAGGTACGTTACTGAAAACGGGCCTCAGTCATTATCCGCTAACATCCAGCGAATAAAGATGAAATCGATGCTCCGAACAGTTTTCGCATATTCTGTCAGCCATTGGTCAGATCATTCACCTAAATTCGTTTTCGATTTCATCTTACTTCCGGTTAGAGCTAATGGATGATTTGACCGGCGCTCAAAGACACAAGTTTAATAATAGGATAATTCTTTACGCGACAAAGACGAAATGGACGTCCGGCTTGATTTTTCGGCATGAGTTGTTGCCTCTTCGAACATACTCATCATTGAATTTATCGATTTCATTTTTTTTCTACATCGAGCTTCGATCAAATGATCCATTCGCTCTGACCGGAAATAAGATGAAATCCATAACGTACCTCAACGTACCTCACGCTAATGACCTCAAAATAATGCGAAATCAATCATTTGAATGATGAGTATGTTCGAAGAGAGTTACAGCTCATGCCGAAAAATCAAGCCAGACGTCAAATTAGTCTTTGTCGCGGAAATAATGATTCTATGATTGTACTTGTATCTTCGAACACCGGTCAAGTGACCCATTCGCTCTGACCGGAAATACGACGAAATCGAAAATGAACTTGGGCGAATGATCGTAGCAATGGCTGATAGCATATGCAAAAACCGTTCGGAGGATCAATGTCATCTTTATTCTCTTGGCGTTAGCAGACAATGACTCAACTCGTTTTCAGTAACGTACCTCACACGTCTCGGCGCTAATTATCTCAAAATAAAGGGAAATCGATCAATTCAATAATGATTATGTTCGAAGAAAGTTACAACTTATGCCGAAAAATCAAACCGGACGTCGATTTTGTCTTCGTCGCGTAAAGAATGATTCTATGATTAAACTTGTATCTTCGAGCACCGATCAAGTGATCCATTCGCTCTGACCAGAAGTGAGATGAAATCAAAAACGAATTTGAGCGAATGATCTTAGCAACATCTGATAGAATATGTGAAAACCGTTTGGAGCATCGATTTCATCTTTATTATCTTGGTGTCAGCGGATAATGACTCAGGCTCCGTTTCATTAACGCACCTCACACGTCTCGGGGCTTATTACCTCAAAATAAAATGAAATCGATAAGTTCAATGGTGAGTATGTTCGAAGAGGGTTACAACTCATGCCGACCAATCAAGCCAGACGTCGTTTTCGTCTGTGTCGCGTAAATAATGGTCCTATTATTCAACTTGTATCTTTGAGCGACGGTCAAACCATCCATTAGCTCTGATCGGAAATAAAATGAAATCAAAAACGAATTTGGGTGAATAATCTTAGCAATATCTGACAGAATATGCGAAAACCATTCGGAGCATCGATTTCGTCTTCAGTCGCTTGATGTTAGCGGATCATGACTCAGGCTTCTTTTCCGTAACGTACCTCACACGTCTCGGGTCATATTACGACAAAATAAAGCAAAGTCGATAAATTCAATGATAAGTATGTTCGAAGAGAGTTACAACCTCTTGCCGAAAAATCAACCCAGACGTCGATTTAGTCTTTGTCGCAAAAATAATGACTCGATTATTAGACTTGTATTTTTGAGCAACGGTCAAATGATCCATTAGCTCTGACCGGAAATAAGATAAAATCGAAAAAGAATTTGGGCGAATGATCTCAGAAATGTCTGACAGAATATGCGAAAACCGTTCGGAGCATCGATTTCACTTTATTCGCTTGATGTTAGCGGGTAACGACTCAGGCTCCTTTTTAGTAACATACCTCAAACGTCTCGGAGCTCATTACTTCAAAATAAAGCGAAATCCATCAATTCAATAACGAATATGTTCGATGAGGGTTACACCTTATGCCGAAAAATCAAACCTGACGTCGATTTCGCCTTTGCCGCGTAAAGAATGATTCTGTGATTAAACTTGTATTTTCGAGCAACAATCAAATGATCCATTCGCTCTGACCAGAAATAAGATGAAATCAAAAACGCATTTGGCCGAATGATCTTTGCAATATCTGTCAGAATATGAGAAAACTATTCAGAGCATCGTTTTCGTCTTTATTCAATTGATGTTAGCGGATAACGACTCAGGCTCCTTTTCAGTAACGTACCTCACACGTCTCGGGGCTCATCGCCGGAAAATTAAGCGAAATCGATAAAATCAATTATGAGTATGTTCGATGAGAGTTACAGCTCATGCCGAAAAATCTAGCCAGACGTCGATTTCGTCTTTGTCGCGTAAAGAATGATACTACGATTCAACTTGTATCGTCGCACAGAAGAGAAAAATTTCGCACACAGAGGAAAATTTACAAATGGGATTTTTTTTGTCATTTTCCTCACAACTTCACATCGAATACTTAACTTCTTAACTTACCCTTCCTTGACACACTTACATTTGGCCAGGACTTTGACACACTGGGTCATTTTTACCCGGGTAGTACTTCATCCACCTGCCTTTAACAACTCATCGGTCGGTTCTTATTGAAACTAATTCGGGATACACTTTAAACAATTCTTAATACGTCTGCGTAATTAAAATTCGGTAAATGTAAAATTGAATTGCTGTAAAAAATGATGGAAAACTTTCGTTTATGGAAAAGTGAGCATTTTATTTCAAATCTGTCCTCGCCAATATTATCCATTGTGTCAAGGAAAGTTTAACAAATCTCGAAAAAAAAGTTTTTTTTTCCGAGACGAAAAAAATGCCGCATTTGAAAGCTATTTCTATTTGAAAAGGGTTTCAACATGTGCAACTGTTTTTCCAGTTATACCGCTAGCGTATGACCGTTTACAGTGCTCTTCCATGGACATGATTTTCATTAAAATCGAACGCGGGCACTAAAGCGGCGTTCCTTGTTAGAATCGACGAGAGGGAATGGACGAAAAAAGAAAAGTATGCGCAAAGATGAAAGAGGACGAGAGAGAAGATAGATATTTATTAATGAGCGATAGGCGATTGAAGACGCTCATTAAATAATATAGAACGAAAGTGCGACAAATAGGGATGGACGACATTCGAAAAAACAAGTCACGCTCAGTCGCGCGGCTCGGCTCACGCTCTGAACTTGCGTACCCAAGATGACAGAAAATAATAGCAGACAATACGCGAAACGTCAAATTGGCCGGGCAAGCAAGACATATGCCTATCTAGCTTGTCGTCACTTGCTACGTTTCTCGCGCTCAGACCGCGCCCTCGAGTGGCGTCGTCGTCAAGGGCAAACTGCAGCCCTACAACAATCCTTTGAGCGCCAAAATTGGAATCGCTCCTATTCAAAAACTATTAGACGGAGACAATAAAGCCTTGACAGTTATGCTCGTGGCACCCCGCTGAACCCGCCAGTTCCGGGTGTACAGGTTATTATGACTCACCCTGTATATATGACTTAGATGTTTTCGTCCGCAGCGTCGCCCCAAGAGGTACCGATTTCGTGTCCACTTCTAAACCACGCTGTGTCCACTCCTTACTCTAGTCTTCATGGAACTGGACAAGCCCTTCTTTGTTTTCCACGTTACAAAGACCTCTATGAGAAAGTCAAGGGCCAAGCTGTCCTTGACGAGATGGTTGTTAATGAGAACCGAGAGGGCGGTAGGTGGTACGGAACCGTCGGAAATCCAGGGGGCGGTCATTCTCGCAAGTTTAATTCTCTCCAAAGGAGGGAATCCTTTCACGAATACCAGCACTTTCTTCCACTCCTCTGCCATACATTTTGTCCACTCCTCCACTATAAATAACGCAATGTGGATAATTTTATTTTTGTGTGCTTACCGGACAACTGTGCGATAAAAAATCATCATTCGATCGGCCATATTGAATTGTTGAACTGTGTCGTGGAGAACAGTACCGTTCCCTCCACGAACGTGCCCTAGGGTAAATCGTGTACTTGAAGATTATTGTACATCAATTAAAATATTAACTTTCAAACGATTGTCTTTGACTCTCAAACCTTCTTCAACGATTCGCAATCGATAAAAAAATGGCCCGTCTACGTGCATTTTTTCAGAATATAAAAAAATGAGAGCCAACTTCACACAAGAAATCTAATTCGTTTTTACGTGAAAAATATTAACTCTCAAATATTTTTTATGTTTTCTCAAACCCTCTCTAACGATTCTCTATCATTTATGATACATTTTAGGCGCTTTAGGCAAGTTTTCATATTCTCTGCGAGCGAATGATGACTAGGGTGCGCCCCATGCGTGACACGCCCCTGCGGTTGGTTGCGTTTTTGGAAAAATTCTTATACTTCATAAAATATGAACTCTAGAACGATTTTTTTGATCTCTTAAATCCTCGCAAACGATTCTCAAGCGATTAAAAAAAAATTGTGAAAGGTCGTTTTTTACGGATTAAAAACAATCTGGGGGCTGACTTCACGCGTAAATTTAAATGCTTTTTTTAACTGTTAACTCTCAAACGATTTTTCTTTTTTCTCAAACGATTAACATTAATTAGAATTATTTATGACCAAATCGGGGGGTCAACTTCACGGAGGTGGGAAGGAGTCCAACCTTCGTATGGTGAGACGGTATAAGAAACGTCCGTAAATTTGACCCAAATACGTGGTGTTAAATATGGCCTGTAGGCGTCGTCCGTGTGCTTAGTGTATCAAAGATAAAGTAATACAGCCAGTGCACAGGGTGAAAATGACTGTTATGGCGGCTAATTGTTGACGCTTGTCAAAAAACACCTATCGTGCACTAAGATTGTTTGTTTGTGATCTAGTTCGTCTAATGAGTTTAATGCAATAATTGGAATTACAATTTTTATAAAGTTCTTACATTTTTGTTTAATTACGAAAAATGTATTATAACCTTGATAGATAATTTTTATAATGCATTTTTGGATAGCCATCAACCATCAATAAAGACATTAACGTTAATAGCTTTTAGGAATTATTACTATTTTTATTTGCGTTATTATGATACTTATAGCAAATGTAATCAATAATAAAACTAGTATATCGATAAAAGACATAACAAATAATTTCAATTTAAAAAAAATCATTTCAGTTAGAATAAAACTTTACGAGGAGAGAATCGAAAGCGAAACAGTTTTTTGATATTGTGCGTAAAATTAAACTTAACAAACAAACGCATCTCAGCACTAGATAGATTGTAGACTTTGGACTGTTGTTATCAGCATCTTTAAGTCTTGATATTATTTTAATAAATGTAATATGATGGCTCATGGTAGCTGTGAGTCTCCTGATGCTGCGGTTGAGGCTCGCTACTGCGTAGCGAATCTCTGTGTTGCTACTGTCGCTGCGGGTGGTGCAATAGCTTTTGCAAAGGATATTTCCGATGTGAGACTTTCGGGTTTATCGCTTCAATTCCTTCAATGAGTTGTCGTTGTCTAATGTCTCTCTCTCTTTATGAGCGTTTGTATAGGACCTTGTAGTATAGGCATCACTTATAGTTCACTGGGTGATCTAGGTTATTGCAATTTGCACAGCGGAGGAGCTGTTTATCTGATGAGTTATTTAAAATGCGTTTTCCGTTTCCGTGTGAAGCACTACACTTGACGTGGTGGTTGCAATTTACACTTGTATGTCCCAGTCGCTGACATTTTCTATGTACTTAACACACTATAATCTCGGCCACCTAACCCCATTTGAATGGAATTTATATTTACGTCGGATATCAATTGTTATGGCATTTTTAGGTGTTTTTTTCGTAATTAGGTGGGTAATTGCACTACGACTTAAATGTAGAAAGATCTTAAGGCACGACTACAGCTGTACGAAATTTACTTATAAAATAAATTAAGGTTAAGAAAATAAAATTTTTCAGCTCATGTGCCAGCTAATAACAACACAGACAGCTGATTACAACGCATGCGCAAAACATACATGTATATATAACACACCATAACTAACTTCCCCAGCGCCGCTTATGCGGAATCCAATTGTATCCCACTTTTACGGACGCGCCAGAATGCGGAAATTGGACTCCTTCCCTATAAAGCGCGGTCCACTTAACGCCCGCAACGCCTACGACCGCGACCGCAAGATTTTCCGGTCCACTAACTGGCACATGCTCACGGGCGCCAAGGCCAAAAATACAAGCAGAGATTAGTAGGGAGATGCACAACGCTCCCCTTTTTGGACCACCCGGGAAAAAAAGTTCATATCTGAATATATCTGAATTTATCTGAATCATATCTGTAGAATCAGATATGATCAGACAAGAAAAATGGCCAGGTCTGATCATGTTGTGTCATGACAGTCATGTATGCTTATATCTGAGCATGTATGATTGTTCGGGAATGACGCAATCCGCGCCGGTGCCGTGAGCATCGGGTCGGGGTTCGCGCGCTGCCGGTCACGGCGCCACGCGATGGCCCTGTCGCTAGGGCCTCTCAGTTTTCGTAATCGGGAAATAGTTCCGCGTTCTGACGTAAGTGTCGCCACTACCAGGGGTGTCACGCCTGACCAGCGACGGGACATGCGCGCAATCTATCACCTATCGATCGCCATTGTCGATCCTTCTTCTCTATCGGGACGGGAGAGAACACGGTCACGCGCTCGGTCTCTCTTCTACTCGGGCCTTTTATTTGTATCCGCGAATACTTTCATCATCGGGTAACCGTCTGACAAACGGTTACAGTCCTCTTATTCTCCAAGTCGAGGAGAATCGGGGCACGGATATTTTCCGGGCATCGGTGAGAACGAAAGATATTCGGGATCTCGGGAAAATTGGCTTCGCGCGTACGCGTCGCGGCCATATTTTCTTACACGCTCTCGTTGACCACGCGGTCAGCAAGAGTTCGATGTCTCGGGACTTCGTCGGGAAAACTCTTGTACACGGCGAGATTTACGACCTCGTTGTGTTCGGGATCGAGAGTTCGGGTCAAAAAATAATTGTAACTTTTTGGGACAATTAAAGAAAATTGGGAACTACGCATAAATCTCTGCGTCGCCGCATTATTAATTATTCCACCTACACCAGATCCTCAAAACAAAATAATGATTATATCAGAGCCATTTTTATCATTTTGAGAGCAGACCCGTCCATATCGCAGCAGGTCTGACCAGATCGAATCCCCAGGCAAGATCTGATATTCTTGGACCAGATCTGATTTAATTGGGCCAGATCTGATCCTGTCAGACAGATCTAATCTTATTGGAACAGATATGATCATGTTAGACAGATCTGATCCTACCGGACCAGATCTGAACGTATAAGAATAAAATACCGTGGATCCCAGTAGACCTGAATATCTATGAACAATAGACCTGCCCATATGATAGAATCATAGTTTATCCTAACTATCAGAACAGGTATGACTCCGACTATATAAATGCAAATCTTAGCCTGTTAAAACAGATCAAACCTTATTAGAGCAGTTATGAAGACATTAAAATGTGTACACATATAGAGTGGGGTTATTAACACGTCATCACTTGACGTGTTAATAATTAACAATATTATAGTAACTCACTTGATCACCAATAATACAGTCATGTGAGGTGCCGTATCTGATCGGATATCGTCTCATATCCTCATAAATCGTTTCATATATTTAAACGTTTTCATATGTGTGAACAACTGAAGAGCATATACGATAAGGTATGAGTGTATAAGACTTCGTATATTTTCCAGGTTTGGAATCGTATCTGGTGGGATAGAATTTTATATGAACGTGCCTGCTCATACATCACATCATATACGTTAAGATATGGTTTCACGCTGCCAACTCGCTTTGGTACCTGACCAGATAAAAACATATATGAGATCTATATAGCGAGTCTGGTACCGTATTTGATCGGATATGATCTTATATGAACAGATACGTTCACATATCACATCATGTATGTTCAGATACGAATTTACGGTACCAACTCGCCTTGGTACTTGGCAAGATATAAACAGATATGAATTCATATATAGTTTGGTCAGATACTGTATTTGATCAGATATGATCTTATATATGCATATGTGATGTGGAATATGATCGGACCTAATCATATATGATACTGTAAAATGTCAGATATGAATATATCTGATACACATATGAGAATATCTGAAACATATATGAACATATCCATTCAGACATGAACTTTTTTTCCCGGGCACGTCAAAGTTAACCACTTTGACTAATTGAACTTTTTTTTACGAATCGTTTGGTGGTCGTTTGGTAGCGTTTGGTAAACTATTTAAATCGTTTAGTAGTCCTCCGTTTTTCGAAAAATCGATAATCAAAAATTGGGCAGTAAGTTGGCCCCCCCACTTTGACTAATCGAACTTTTTTTTACGGATTGGTGGTGGTCGTTTGGTAGCGTTTAGTAAAAACCATTGGAATCGTTTGGTAGTTTCCCGTTCTTTCGGAAAATCAAAAAGAAAATTTCGATCCTTAAGATAGGACGATGAATAGCGGAAAAAGACTCGACAACCAACGCCATCTATCGCAAAAACGTCGTATATTATCGCGACCAATCGCAGCGTTCCGTTTCGGATACGCGTAATTTCTTTCGGTTCGGTGGGAGTTTATTAGCAAATCTAATTATGAAAATGGCACATCGTTCGGCCCCTGCGGCTTCTGGCGACCAATCACAGCTCTTTATGCCTGATACGCACGTATTTTGTGCTATCGAATTTGGATGATCGACTACCAAACGTGCCGAATAGGATACCAAGCGTCACCGGATGTTTTTCTATCGATCGCGACCCATTAGAACGTAATCGGACAAGAAATAACGAATGAATCTACGCTAATAAATAATTCTGCCAGTGCGGCTTCTGGCGACCAATCCCAGCGCTTCATTCCCGATTCGCTGTATGCAAAATACAGCGAACGTTGGCGTTATTGATTGATCGACTACGAAACGACCTGAATAGAATACCCAACGCTATGATTTGTTTTTCTATCGATTAAGGCTCATCACAATGAATTAGCGACAAAATGAAGGGTGAATTTCTGTTAGAAATTCCTTTTTCCGCTGCGGCTTTTAACGACCAATCACAGCTCGCCGTTAACGATACACACGTATTTCTCGTTGGCGCAATCTAGTGATCGACTACCAATCGTTCTAAATTTAATACCAAACGCTTCGGGGAGTTTTTCTATAAATCAAGACTCATTGAAGGGAAATCAGACAAGAGATAGTGAGTGCATCCGTGATTTACAAGTTTGCTCTGTGGTTGGACCTTCAGTGACCAATCGCAATCCTCTAATCAAGATGCCGGATATCCGTTCTTGGTTCGGTTATGACTTCGGATCCTGATCTGTCATAGCCGAGGCGTAAATTTTTTTTTATTCGTGACCTCATTTGGAAACAATTATTTAATTGAAGTGTGCGAAAACGTATTACTAATAAAGAATCAAATCGGAGGAACTCAACAGGAAGTCACAGAAGAGAGATGACCCAACGATGGGTCGCCCGGATTCCACCATAAACATAGCCGAACAACTTTAACTTCTCAAGGTTTTTTCATTCCTAAGCGTTTGGTGACCGTTTGGTGGTGAATGGTCGCCTAATAAGAAGGTTTGGTGGTCGATCGTTCTGTTATAATTAAATGAGCCTTTTTTTCTGTAAAGTCGGCCGGAACTTTTTTTTTTATTTATCACGCAATCCATAAAATGCCACGCCGAATCGATACAGAATCGCTTGGTGGTCACAATAATGCAAATCCCAGCGTTTGATAGTTAACTCATTAGTTATCCCGGTCGAAAAACAATCTACGTCTAAGCACATACGACGGAGGGCCGTAATTGGTGATTTATAGATCCAACGGAATACGGCGCAGCGATATTTCAATTTATTTATGTTTTTCTTCGACGATCTCGTTCCAATAAGTCTCAAAAGAAAAATAATCGTTTGGTAGTGATTGGTAGCTTAATTGAAACGTTTGGTAGTTAATTCTTTAATTACGTCAAACGAAAAACCATCTATGTTTAGATGAAGGGATAGAGAGCTGTAGTTGGCTGTTGATAGATCCAACAGAATACGGAGCAGTGATATATCAAGGTCTTTATGTTTTTTCACCGACCTCGTTCCAATAAGTCTCATACGGAAGATAATCGTTTGGTAGTGATTGGTAGCTTAATTACAACGTTTGGTAGTTAATTCCTTAATTACGCTGATCGAAAAATCATCAACCCGTACACACATGCGATAGAGGGCTGTAATTGGCTGCTGAAGGAACTAACGGAATACGGAGCAGTGATATTTTAATTTCTTTATGTTTTTCTTCACCGATCTCCTTATAATAAGTTTCATACAGAAGATAATCACTTGGTAGTGATTGGTTACTTGATTAAAACGTTTAGTAGTTAATTCCTCACTTACGCCCATCGAAAAATCATCTACCTTGAAACACAGGCTATATTTTGTAACTGGCTGTAATTGACTGTTGTAGGATCAAACGGAATACGGAGCGGTGATATTTCAATTTCTTTATGTTTTTCTTCACCGATCTCGTTCTAATAAGTCTCAAACGGAAAAAAATCGTTTGGTAGTGATTGGAAGCTTCATTAAAACGTTTGGTAGTTAATTCCTTAATTACGCCAATTGCAAAACCATCTATGTTTAGATGAAGGGATAGAGGGCTGTAGTTGGCTGCTGATGGATCCAACGGAATACGGAGCAATGAAATATCTATTTCTTTGTTTTTTTTTCACCAATCTCGTCCCAATAAGTCTCATACGGAAGATAATCGTGTGGTAGTGATTGGTTGCTTAATTAAAACGTTTGATAGATAATTCCTCAATTACGCCGATCGAGAAAACCATCTACGGTAAGACGCAAGCGATAGAGGGCTGTAGTTGGCTACTGACGGATCTAACGGAATTTGGAGTAATGATATTTCAATGACTTTATGCTTTTCTTCACCGATCTCGTTCTAATAAGTCTCATACGGAAGATAATCGTTTGGTAGTAATTGGTAGCTTCATTAAAACGTTTGGTAGTTAATTCCTCAAAAACGCCGATAAAAAAATCATCTGCCATAAGACGCAGGCCATAGTGGGCTGTAATTTCATTATGTTTTTCGTCACCGATCTCGTTCCAATAAGTCTCATACGGAAGATAATCGTTTGGAAGTGATTGGTAGCTTAATTGAAACGTTTGGTAGTTAATTCCTCCATTATGCCGATCGAATAACCATCTACCCTTAGACGCAGGCGATAGAGGGCTGTAGTTGGCTGCTGAAGGGTCTAACGGAATACGGAGCAGTGATATGTCAATTTCTTTATGTTTTCCTTCGCCGATCTCGTTCCGATAAGTCTCAAACGGAAGATAATCGTTTGGTAGTTATTGGTGGCTTAATATAACGTTGGATAGTTAATTCCTTAATTACGCCAATCGACAAATCAGCTATGTTTAGATGAAGGGATAGAAGGCTGTAGTTTGCTGTTGGTGGATCCAACGGAATACGGAGCAGTGATATGAGAATTTCTCAATTTTTTTTTTACCGTTCTCGTTCCAATAAGTCTCATTCGGAAGATGATCGTTTGGTAGCTTAATTAAAACGTTTGGTAGTCAATTTCTTAATTACGCCGATCGAAAAACCATCTACGGTTAGATGCAGTCGATAGAGGGCTGTAGTTGGCTGCTGATGGATCCACCGGATCACGGAGCAGTTATATATCAATTTCTTTATGGTTTTTTTACCGATCTCGTTCTGATAAGTCTCAAACGAAAGATAATCTTTGGTAGTGATTGGTAGCTTAATTAAAACATTTGATAGTTAATTCCTTAATTGCGCCGATCGAAAAACCATCTACGGTTAGACGCAGGCAATAGAGGGCTGTAGTTGGCTGCTGAAGGATCTAACAGAATACGGAGAAGTGATATTTCTATTTCTTGATGTTTTTGTTCACCGAACTCGTTCTAATGAGTCTCATACGAAAGATAATCGTTTGGTAGTAATTGGTAGCTCAATTAAAACGTTTGGTAGTTAATTCCTCAAATACGCTGATCAAAAAATCATCTACCCTAAGACGCAGGCCATAGAGGGCTGTGATTTCATTGTTTTTCGTCACCGATCTCGTTCCAATAAGTCTCATACGGAAGATAATCGTTTGGAAGTGATTGTAGCTTAATTGAAACGTTTGGTAGTTAATTCCTCCATTATGCCGATCGAATAAGCATCCACCCTTAGACGCAGGCGATAGAGGGCTGTAGTTGGCTGCTGAAGGATCTAACGGAATACGGAGAAGTGATATGTCAATTTCTTTATTTTTTTCTTCGCCGATCTCGTTCCAATAAGTCTCAAACGGAAGATAATCGTTTGGTAGTGATTGGTAGCATAATTACAATTTTTGGTAGTTAATTCCTTAATTACGCCAATCGAAAAACCATCTATGTTTAGATGAAGAGATAGAGGCCTGTAGTTGGCTGCTGATGGATCCACCGGAATACGGAGCAGTTATACATCAATTTCTTTATGTTTTTCTTCACCGATCTCGTTCGAATAAGTCCGAATCGGAAGATAATCGTTCTGTAGTGATTGGTAGCTTCATGAAAAAGTTTGGTAGTTAATTTCTTAATTAGGCTGATCGAAAAACCACCTACGGTTAGACATAGGCATAAGAGGGCTGTAGTTGGCTGCTGATGGATCCAACGGAATATGGCGCAGTGGTATTTCAATTTCATTGTGTTTATGATAACCAATCTCGTTACAATAAGTTTCAAATGGAAGATAGTCGTTTGGTGGTGATTGATAGGCATATTGGTTGGTGATGGATCCAACGGAATTCAGAATAGTTCCATTCCGGTTTTTTATGTTCTATTCACCAATTTCATTATTCCGCACGCGCGACGCATCTCACAATGTTTCGATTTGTTTAAAATGATTGATTCATCAATTTTCTTTTCATAAGTCGCAATCTGAATATCATCTTGTGGGTAGTACCAGGTGTGTAAGTATGAAACCGGAATTTGCCCATAGGTGGCGCTAGATGTCGATGCAGTTACCGACACATCACGTCAGCGGTGTCTTGTTATTGTATTGATATCCGACAAAGATTTCCAACTCACAATAACACGAGTTTCATTCAGTAGCATTAGTTTATTAGAGATAAACATGTCGAGTTTTGTGCCAACAAATTACGATTTGCGGACAGCACTACTTTTCTGTTTTCATCTGAAGAAAACCGCAGCCGAATCGCATCAAATGCTTGTGGAGGCATTTGGTGAGCATGCTCTCGGTAAACACACAGTGTTTCGAGTGGTTCGAACGGTTCAAAAGTGGCGATTTTGACGTGAGGAACAAAGAACGTGGAAGACCACCGAAAAGTTTGAAGACGCTGGCCTGCAAACCTTGTTGGACGAAGACGACGCTCAAACACAACAACAACTGGCGGATCAGTTAAAGGTGACCCGAGAAGCCATCTCCAGTTACTTTGTATCATATCATTACAATAAACGTGTTTTTTCTGTACAAAAATTCCGGTTTCATACTTACACACCTGGTACATGCGATAAAGATGCGCCACAACGCCGCAGAATGGCGTAGTACGACAGCAACGTGGTTCCCGTGATATTATATAAATCAAACAGAACCCGGAGCATTGGTCTAGTGGTTAGCGTGCTGGCCAGCGGATCGGGAGGCCCCGGGTATAAGTCCCAGTCGCGTTACTTTCGTCGTGAAATGTTTTTCTTCGACATTTCCTTGAACTTGGGAGCGGCTGTATTGGTTTAACCTTTTCGCAGTTTCCCTATACCCATGGCAGATATGTCACGGTGAATACGATACAGAGGGGGAAGTCGGCTGCAGCCGCATGGTGGGGCAGGCAGGGGGGGCGGAATGGAGCTAGGGGGCAGTTGTGGAGGGGACATAGGGGTAGTGGAATGGTTGGCAGAGGAGCGACTAGGAATCGGAGGTAGAACGACGCTGAGGCGGATTGTGGGGCTCGTAAAAAAGGGAAGACCCTGTACGGCTGGAAAAAGCCAATGAAAAATATATATAAATCAAACAGCCAAATTAGTCAAACCTGATCTAGAGTTTAAAACAATGATCGGGAGTTGCGTGCTAAGCAAAAAGATTAAGTACGGTTAAAGGTTGGAAGACGGAAGAAATCCGGTTGCTACCGTCCTTTTTGCCGTTACGTTCACTTTCTCATTCTTCTCGCGTACTCAACGTTTACAGCAGCGGTGAAGAGTGTAATCACATTTCCTCGCGCTCTAGCAGCGCGATTCCGTAACTCCGTAGCGACTGTTTTCGTTATCGTTAACTAGCGACAGCCAATTGCATGCACGATCACGGAAGAAAGGGAGCCTCTTATTGTCTGTCACTAGCTAACTTATTGGACTTATTGGAACGAGATCGGTAAAAAAAAGACAAAGAAATCTAAATATCACTACTTCGTATTCCGTTGGATCCATCAGCAACTAACTACAGCCCTCTATCACCTGCGTCCCAGCGTCGATGCTTTTTCGATCGGCGTAATGACGGAATTAACTACCAAACGTTTTCATTAAGCTACCAATCACTACCAAACGATTATCTTCCGTATGAGACTTATTGGAACGAGATCGGTGAAAAAAACATAAAGAAATTCTTATATCACTGCTCCGTATTCCGTTGGATCCATCAACAGCCAACTACAGCCCTCTATCCCTTCATTTAAACATAGATGGTTTTTCGTTTGGCGTGATTAAGGAATTAACTACCAAACGTTTCAATTAAGCTACCAATCACTACCAAACGATTATCTTCCGTTTGAGACTTATTGGAACGCGATCGGCGAAGCAGAACAAAGAATTGAAATATCACTGCGCCGTATTCCGTTGGATCTATAATTCACCAATTACGGCCCTCCTGCGTAGGCGCCTAGACGTAGTTTTTTTTCGACGGGGATAACTAATGAATTAGCTACCAAACGCTGGGATTTGGATATTTGTGACCACAAAACGATCCGCATCGATTTGGCGTGGCATTTTATGGATTGCGTAATAAATAAAAAAAGGTCCGGCCAACTTTACGGAAAAAAGTCTCATTTAATTATAACGAAACGGTCGACCACCAAACCTTCTTATTAGGCTACCAATTACCACCAAACGACCACCAAACGATTAAGAATGAAAAAACCTTGAGAAGTTAAAGTTGTTCGGGTATGTTTATGGTGGAATCCGGGCGGCCCATCGTTGGGTCATCTCTCTTCTGTGACTTCCTGTTGAGTTCCTTCGATTTGATTCTTCATTAGTGATAAGTTTTCGCAGACTTCAATTAAATAATTATTTCCAAATGAGGTCACGAATGAAAAAAATGTTACGCCTCGGCTATGATAGATCAGGATCCAAAGTTATAACCGAACCAAGAACGGATATCCGGCGCCTTGATTAGAGGACTGCGATTGGTCACTGAAGGTCCAACCACAAAGCAAAATTGTAAAACACGGATGCACTCGCTATCTCTTGTCTGATTTCCCTTCAATAAGTCTTGATTTATAGAAAAACTCCCGGAAGCATTTGGTATTAAATTTAGAACGATTGGTAGTCGATCACTAGATTGCGCCACCGAGAAATACGTCTGTATCGTGAACGGCGAGCTGTGATTGGTCTCCAGAAGCCGCAGAGGAAAAAGGAATTTCTAACAAAAATTATTTTGTCGCTAATTCATTGTGGTGAGACTTAATCGATAGAAAAATAAATCATAGCGTTTGGTATTCTATTCAGGTCGTTTTGTTGTCGATCAATCAATAGCGCCAACGCAAAATACAGCGAATCGGGAATGCAGCGCTGGGATTGGTCGCCAGAAGCCGCACGGGCAGAATTATTTATTAGCGTAGATTCACTCATTCTTTCTTGTCCGATTACGTTCTAAGGGGTCGCGATCAATAGAAAAACTTCCGGTAGTGTTTGGTAATCTATTCGGGACGTTTGGTAGTCGATCATCCAAATCCGATAGCACACAATACGTGCGTATCAGGCATAGAGAGCTGTGATTGGTCGCCAGAAGCCGCAGGGGCAGAACGATGTGCCATTTTCATAATTAGATTTGCTAATAAACTCCGACCGAACCGAAAGAAATTACGCATATCCGAAACGGAAGGCTGCGATTGGTCGCGATAATATACGACGTTTTTGCGATAGATGGCGTTGGTTGTCGAGTCTTTTTCCGCTGCTCATCGTCCTATCATATGGATCGAAATTTTCTTTTTGATTTTCCGAAAGAACGGGAAACTACCAAACGATTCGAATGGTTTCGTTTCGTAAAAAAAATTTCGTCTAGTCAAAGTGGGGGGGTCAACTTACTGCCCAATTTGTTATTATCGATTTTTCGAAAAACGGAGATCTACCAAACGAATTGAATGGTTTATCCAGGGAGGCTAGAGTGGGAGGAGTCCGATCGCTTTTGGAGAGACTTGAAAAAAGTGGCTACAAAAATGTGGTCAAACAGGGATGGCGCCACTATTGCTAAGACCTCGAGAAGTGAGCTGCGTGTGACAGAGACGGATCACGTAAATAATGAGAAGTGAGCTGTGCATGAGGCAGACCGATACTTGAGAAGTAGGCTGCGTGTGAGAGAGATGCAAAATGATTATAGCCAGATCGCGCGCAAAAGTTATCCCCTCTCTAGCCTCTTACGCGCCCATCACACAATCATAGTACCGCGTGTCCGTGAGCGAGCGAGCGACGCTCGGATATCTTCGGAAAAAGCCGAGCGCGACGAAGTTTCCCGACCGCGCCTTCGGCAGCTACAGCAAAGCATGGACGCTGAGCACGTCCATGTGCGACCAAGCCGAAACGAAGGCTTCGAGGGAAAAAGCAATCTAAGCACGACTCGCGCGTGACGTCACCCGATGGCACGCGCGAGGCTTTTAGATGATTTCAATGCTTATTTAGCTCTTGATTCTCTGCGTTATTAATGTATACAAAAAAATGTATCGCGCACACTGATCCCTTATTTTTTTAGTTTATACGTTAATTTAAATATAATAATAAATCCAAATTACAACTTATTTATCTTCTAACACCTTGTTTACGATTTACTCACACCCGTCCTTATGCCAAATAAATTATAATTCATAAAAGTAAGCGGAAATATATTTATATTCGTATTATTATATTAATTCTCATACTTTCATCAAGCGATAAAGCATTATCCCCAAAAACAAGCCAATCATCCATCCGGCCACGAATCATCAGTACCAGAAAGTGCATATTCTACAAGCGATGAGATAGTCCCGTTGGTAGCGTTCCTGGCTTTGGTCCGCAGGGGCGCGGGATCGTTGCCCGCACTCAGCGCTTTTTTAAAAATTATTATTACTATTAATTCTTATTTGATTAGTTATTTTTATTAGTTATCATAATTATTTTAATTAGTTATCTTTTAGTGTCGAAAAATTTATCGCACACTCCGACCGCTTATTTTATTAGTTTGTACGTTAATTTTAATGTAATAATAAATCTAAATTACAACTTATTTATCTTCTAAAAAATTGTTTGCGCTTTACTCACACCCGTCCCTATGCCAAATAAATTGTAATTCATAAAAGTAAGGGGAATTATATTTATATTCGCATTATTATGTTCATTCTCATATACTATCATCAAGCGATAAAGCATTATCCCCAAAAACAAGCCAATCATCCATCCGGCCGCGAATCGTAACTTACGAGAATGAATATAATAATAAGACTATAAATATATTTCCGCTTACTTTTATGAATTACAATTTATTTGGCATAGGGACGGGTGTGAGTAAAGCGCAAACAATTTTTTAGAAGATAAATAAGTTGTAATTTAGATTTATTATTATATTTGAATTAACGTACAAACTTATAAAATAAGCGGTCAGTGTGCGCGATACATTTTTCGTCACTCAAAGAGAACTAATTAAAATAACAATGATAACTAATAAAAATAACTAATCAAATAAGAATTAATAGTAATAATAATTTAAAAAAAGCACTGAGCGCGGGGAACGATCCCGCGCCCCTGCCGACCGAAGCCAGGCACGCTACCAACGGGACCATCTCATCGCTTGTAGAATATTCGCACTTTCTGGTAGTGACGATTTGCGGCCGGATGGATTATTGGCTTGTTTTTGGGGATAATGCTTTATCGCTTGATGAAAGTATGAGAATTCATATAATAATACGAATATAAATATATTTCCGCTTACTTTTATGAATTATAATTTATTTGGCATAAGGACGGGTGTGAGTAACTCGTAAACAATTTGTTAGAAGATGAATAAGTTGTAATTTAGATTTATTATTATATTTAAATTAACGTATAAACTAAAAAAAATAAGCGATCAGAGTGTGCGATACATTTTTTTGTATACATTAATAACGCAGAGAATCAAGAGCTAAATAAGCATCAAAATCATTTAAAAGCCTCGCGCGTGCCATCGAGTGACGTCACACGCGAGTCGTGCTCAGATTGCTTTTTCCCTCGAAGCCTTCGTTTCGGCTTGGCTGCACATGAACGAGCTCGGCGTCCATGTATTGGTGGAGCTACCGAAGGCGCGGTCGGGAAACTTCGACATGCTCGGCTCTTTCCGAAGATGTCCGAGCGTCGCTCGCTCACGGACACGCGCTACTATGATTGGGTGATGGGCGCGTAAGACTAGAGAGGGGGTAACTTTTGCGCGCGATCTGACTGCACTGCTCTTTCTATCTAAATCTAATATGGACGCCGAACTTGCTGGGATGCGTATTCGATCCTCTTCCATCTCACTTACACGACATCGATACTCAACTTACTTCTCGAGGTCTTAGAGATAGTGGTGCCATCCCTGTTTGACCACATTTTTGTAGCCACTTTTAAGTGCACAGATCGGCCTCCTCCCACTCTAGCCTCCATGGGTTTACCAAACGCTACCAAACGACAACCAAACGATTCGTAAAAAAAAAGTTCGATTAGTCAAAGTGGGGGGGGGGGGGGCAACTTACTGCACAATTTTTTATTATCGATTTTTCGAATAACGGAGGACTACCAAACGATTTGAATGGTTTACCAAACGTTACCAAACGACCACCAAACGATTCGTAAAAAAAAAAATTCGATTAGTCAAAGTGATGGGGCTAACTTTGACGAGGTCCTTTTCGGCGTGCCTCGGAAATGGCGCTAAATCGCGGCGGCGAGTTCGGGATTATGATTTCGTGATCATCGCCTTTGTCGAGGTTGCAGATGCCCTTGTAGCCGCCCGAGTCCGTTATCACCGTTCAAGTCGGTATCGCAGTCAGCGTAAATACGGATGGGTAGATGGGTAGGGGAAAAGTCTCCACCCCTCGCCAATCGTGCTCACTCGACAGGCGAACGGAGCGACGTTTTCCGTCCGATCGAGCTCGACATTTATGTGTGGCCGTACTGCGGATTGGAATATATATTAAATGAATAGGTGTACTTCCGAAAAGCGGAAACCAAACTTCGACCTGAAAATTGGCATACACCGTCCTTTCAATATTACAAGATATCCCCTAAAGGGATTTTTGGCGACTCACCATAGTTTTCGAGACATCGATTTTTGAAAGTTATTTTTTTTCATCGCGCGCTTACCATATCTATAGCTGACGGGCTTAGCTACGGCTATACCTATATATCTTATCGCGCCTTCCGCATTGTCCGGATCTTCGTCGAGTTTGTTTGGAGAAACCCCCTCTCCAACGTTTCCACGACCGGCGCGCTTTTGGTGTTAAACATCGTATAGCGAATTCTCATTTTTACAGATACGTTGTAATGGTGCCTGTGCTCGAAAGTCTAACTTTCGCTTTTTTATACGGATGATACGAATTGAAAATGATAAAATAATTAAAAAAAAAAACAAAACCATCAGAGAAAAAAACTTTTGCAAAAATCGTAAAAATGGAAGAAAAAATCACAAAATAAAAGAAAAAATCAAATCTTTTTTTTAAACGAAAAAAAATCGAATAAAAAAACCAAAAGCAATAAACGAAAGGTGAAGAAAAAAATGGAAGATTCCACACACCCATCCGAGGTGCCCTGCGCCCACCCGAGTGTTCTACGCCCCCCGCTATTCCACATATCCGAGTTTGGGTACCAATAATTTTTTCTGAATTCATCTAAATATTTAGGTACCAATAAATTCGCCACCAAACGTGAAAACCAAAAACCAGCATAACACCAAAAACGACAATGCGGCCGGTTTTCGCGGTGGGTGGGGGGTACACTAGACGAAGATCCACACAAAGCGGAGAGCGCGATAAGCCACAGTGATAGCTGAGCCCGTCAGCTATAGCTATAGTAGGCGCGTGATGAAAAAAATAACTTCCAAAAATCGATATCTCGAAAACTATGGCGTGTCGCCAAAAATCCTTTTAGGGGATATCTTATAACATTAAAAGGAAGGTGTATGACAAATTTCAGGTCGAAATTCGGTTCCCGTTTTTCGGAAGTTTATTCAAAGTCAACGACGAAACGCGTTGAAAAATAAAACGCCGAAACGACTGTGGAAGGTTCAAAAAGAAGACTTGAGCCCTTTCCGCGGTCGTTCCGACGTTTTTTTTTTTTCAACAGTAAACATTATGGATAACCGTGTATAATAAATGTTTCTTTATCCTCAATGAGCGTCGTGGCTGAGTTGGCAGCATGACGGATTAACGATGCTTGTGGTCTGGGTTCGATCGCCGGTGAATCGATTTTTTAACAATTTTTTTTCTTCATTTTATTTTACAAAATTTTGAATTTCCTCTCGCTGTAGCTACTTTCGCCTGTCCAGGCATTATTGATTACAGTAGAACCTCGATCATCCGAACCAATTGGGACCAAGACTACTTCGGATAATCAAAAGTTCGGATAATCGAAACGTGGGTTTTTTGGGACGACATCATAAACAACACCTTTTTACATAAAAACAGTACATACACATACTTTAAAATTTGACATACATATTAACGTTGAAATACACACACACACACACACGCGCGCGCGCGCGCGCGCGCGCGTGTGTGTGTGTGTGTGTGTGTGTGTGTTTTTTAAGAGGTTTAGCGGAAAAATGCCTCCGCACCGTAGCAAATAATTGCCGTGTGTCGGGCTTGCACCGACTAAAAACCCCCATTCCTCTGTGGCCTTACAAATTCTCCCGCGGGACGACCGCTAGGTATTACATCGCGGGAGTGGCCTTAGCCGTAGCTCTTCCTGCAGTGTTGTCAGACGACCTTACATCCCCCGTCCCACTCTAGATGTTATGAGTGGTTTAGGGGTTCGTGTCGCTGATTTAATCTATGACTGCCTGGTCTTCCGGCGTCGTCTTTTCCTCGCACGTTCTGCACGTCGCAACTCCTTTATCACTGCGGCAGCATAAGCCGATACCGCTGTCCATGCGTCTGCTGACTTCAGCATCAACTCAACCAGGTTGTCCGGGGTGATGCGTGTCTCCAGCTGATCCTCGACTATCGCGCGGGAGGCACTAAATCGTGGGCATTGGAACAATGCATGTTCAGCGTTCTCCTCGACTGCTACACATGCTGGGCAGTCCGGGGAATCTTCATAATTAAACTTATAGAGATAAGCCCGAAAACAGCCGTGTCCTGAGATCACTTGAGTGAGATAATAGTTGAGCTCCCCGTGTAGACGGTTCACCCATATCTCCACCTTCGGGATTAGTCGATGTGTCCACCTTCCCTTGGGAGAAGCATCCCACATCGTCTGCCACTGGTTGAGACTGGTTGCTCTCGCTTCTGTCCTTGCATAACTGGGGTTTCTAGCTCCCTTCTGCTGGTACATCGATCTACGCTCCTCGGCAAGCACCTCAATGGGCAGCATTCCCGCGATAACGTTGATAGCGTCCTCGGAGACAGTGCGAAACGCACAGGCTACCCTCAAGGCGCTGACGCGATACGTTGCTGCAGCCTTCCTGCGGTACTCCTGGATTTTCAGTGCATCAGCCCATATGGGTATGCCATAGGTGAGCACTGAGGTCGTCACTGATGACAGCAGTTTCCTCCTCTTCTGTCTGGGGCCACCAACATTAGGCATAAGTCGCGCCAGTGTGGTAGCCACCCCAGCGGCCTTTCTGCTGATCTGCTCGGTTTGCTCTTTGAAGTTCAGCCTCGCGTCGAGAATCACACCCAGGTACCGAATGAACGGTTGGGATGTGATTTCGGAGTTTCCAACCCTGAGCGTCACCGTTTCCATCACCTTCCTGCTGGATACGAGGAGTACTTCTGTTTTGTGGGCTGCAAGATGCAGTCCAACAGAAGACATCCATTCCTTTATCTTGGCGAAAGCTTCGCCGAAGAGTGCGGTGATTTGCTCCAGGAATTTGGCGATGGCAATCAGCGCCGCGTCATCTGCGAACGCTACGATGGACACTCCTTTCGGCAATTTTAATAGCAGCAGATCATTGTACATGATGATCCACAGAAGCGGTCCAAGTACAGAGCCCTGAGGAACTCCTCCAGTCACCCTATACGTCTTTGGTCCATCCTCTGTGTCGTACATGAGCCACCTATTACATAGGTAACTCGCCACTATTCTCCGTAGGTACCATGATACACCTAATGTTTTTAGGGCATCCATGATACACTTCCATATCGCCGAGTTGAAAGCGTTTTTGACGTCGAGAGCGACAACTGCGCAGTACTTCTTGGACCCTCTTGCCCATCGTTTCCCCGCAGTCGACTCCTGCGCCTGCTTCACCACTGTGTTAATGGCATCCAGAGTAGAGCGCTCCTTTCTGAAGCCAAACTGGCCTTCCGCCAGTAGAGGGTCCACGACTTTCTCAATCCTGTTATGGATGATGCGCTCGAAGATCTTTCCGGCGGTATCCAGCATACAGAGCGGACGATAGGATGAAGGTTCGTCCGGTGGCTTCTTCCCTTTCGGGAGGAGCACTAGCTTCTGCCACTTCCACTTGTCCGGGAAGATTCCTTCCTTGAGACACGCATTGTACATGCCCAGGAATATTTCCGGTGCCAACTTGATCGCTGCCTTGAGTGCGATGTTGGGTATCCCATCCATGCCGGGGGCTTTATTGTTGCCCACCCTGGCAATCGCCGTAAGAAGCTCTTCTTCAGTAATGGCTGGGATGACCTCATCGACGTCCTCCTCGAGTTGGTAGTCCTCCTCGGGTTGCTCAGGGAACAGATGTGAGACAATCTTTTCCAGCAGGGCTGCGTCCACAGGCGATGGCATTGGCTGGCTTTTCAGCTGAGTCATTACGACTTTGTACGGCCTGCCCCAGGGAGCATCTTCCACCTCGCTGAGCAGTTCGCCCCAGCTTTCAGCTTTACTCTGCTTGATAGCCTTTTTAAGCTTCAAGCGCGCCTTCCTGTGCTGTTCTTCCAAATCGGGGAACGAGCGTTTGCCTCGAGCTCGTTGCGCTAGGCGGCGAGTTCGATGACACTCCCTTCGGAGGCCGGCAATTTGTTCGCTCCACCAGTGTACCGCCGGTCGGAAGTCGACATTACGTTTCCGTGGCATTGTGGCATCGCATGCTTCGGTGACCCTCTGCATGACCACCTCGACCTTCTCGGTTGCACTTTCCGCTGCGAGGGGGCTGGTGTCAAAAGTTTCACGAAACAAGTCCGCGTCAAACATTTTCGCTTTCCAGCCCTTCCCGTTTGTCTTCGGTGCCTTCGCTGTTCCGCTGAAGTCACCGCGAATCTCCCAGAGAATCGCTTGATGATCACTGTGAGTGTAGATATCACTGACTACCCAGTGGCACTGGTTTCCTCTTGCCAGGCTACTACTCACAAAAGTGAGGTCCACTATAGAGGAGGCTTCACCTTTAACAAAAGTGGGCTTTGTACCTGCATTAAGTAATACTACATCCAATAAGGACATAGTGTGTGTGTGTGTGTGTGTGTGTGTGTGTGTGTGTGTGTGTGTGTGTGTGTGTGTGTGTGTTTTATGTGGTGTTCGGGATCGGTTCTTGTAATATTTAAAAGCACACGTTACTTGTAGAGGTATATTTTAATGAACAATATTAAGGGGGGATTGTCTTTTTTTCGCTAAATTTACCGCTTTTTGGGAATTTTTTTGTGAAGAAAGTATACAACAGAAAACTTGTGAAACTTGGCATATAGTTTTATTGATCTGTTTACTACATACAAAAAAATTTTTAAACAATTTCATCAAAAAATCCGCTTCCCACCCCCCTCGACGCGCGATGGTCCTTTTTTGATGGTGTGCACGATTTCTCAAAAACTATTCAACCGATTGCCTTCAAATTTGGACAGAATGCTCAGCTGACATCCTTTTATCGTTTGATGAAGCAAAAAAGCAATACGTTTAATAGTTTTTTATTTATAACAAAAAATCGATCAATTTTTTTCGAAAAATCGATACTTCAAGTTCAAAACGTCACCAAATCGTCAATTTTTTTCCCCTTCATCGAACGATAGCTATATGTGTCTAAAGTAAAATGCTTTTTGGGTTTTTGTTGCAGGATGAACGTGAAGGCTGTAATCGTGCACACCATCAAAAAAGGACCATCGCGCGTCGAGGGGGGTGGGAGGCGGATTTTTTGATGAAATTGTTTAAAAATTTTTTTGTATGTAGTAAACAGATCAATAAAACTATATGCCAAGTTTCACAAGTTTTCCGTTGTATACTTTCTTCACAAAAAAATTCCCAAAAAGCGGTAAATTTTGCGAAAAAAAGACAATCTCCCCTTAAGATGCTGGCACATAGCAGGATAGCGGTGTTACTCCATGCACCTACCGGCGTGGTCTGGGCGGAAACGACTCACGTTCATGATAAAGAGGGAGAGGTGGTTTCGACAAAAGAGGGCAGCACTTTACAATGACCTAGATTCCAATTATGAATATAGCACACTCCTCCACACCAGATTTTTAAAAATCGATTTTCGCATACATTGCATAACAATTTTTCCACGTAAATCATGGATCGCAATAAACGACGATTTTTATAACAAATTCTTTTTTACAAATATTGCATAACAATTCTTCCACGTATATCATGGATCGCAATCAACGACGGTTTTTATAACAAATTCTTTTTTACAAATATTGCATAACAATTCTTCCACGTATATCATGGATCGCAATAAACGACGATTTTTATAACAAATCCTTTTCGCATAGATTGAACAGCAATTTTTCTTCTCACTCCTACAGTGAATAAAGATTCTTTCCGTGAATTACATTTTTCTTTCTAGTGCACTTACAATGAATGACGTTTTCTATTTACAGATCCAAAATTTGTCTCGGTTTCTTAATTCTGGATGATCTACGCATCGCTTGTATGTCCATACTCGCAGGTAAAACCTGTTCACTCCTCGTATCGCAAATTGTTACTGTGTCCTTCGTCTTAACCGTTTCCACTTCTGGTGGAACATTCCTTACACTTTCCTCTCTCTCTTCTTCTTCTCTCCTTTCCCTCGTATCAATATCGGTTTTATCTATTTCTATATCACAGTTTCTTAGCTGATCGGAATGACGCTTATGCATTTTATTATTTTCAATCGATTTCACTGCAAATGTCACAGGGGATAATTTTTCCATGACTCGTGCCTTCTCCCAGTTATTGTTCGCGTAATTTGTCATCATTACAATTTCTTCGTTATCACATCTAAATTTCCTGTTTCCTGGAAACGATCGTTTTTGGTTAAGCTGCTTATTTTCTACGTATTTTCTAAGATCTGGTCTAGCCAGGTCTAGTCTTGTACGAAAATTCCTCCCGATTTGTAATTCTGCTGGGCTACAGTTTGTCGTACTATGAGGCGTTGCTCTATAATGGAACAGAAACGTAAGTATCGCATCATGTTTTGATTGACCCGACTCCCTCAAGATTTTAAATTTCTTTTTAAAAGTTTTAACAGCATTTTCAGCTGCGCCGTTCGACGCTGGGTGATACGGAGCTGTTCGTACATGATGGATACCATACTTTTTTAAAAATTCTTTAAACAATTCGGAGCAAAAACTAGGCCCGTTGTCTGTCACTAATTTTAGAGGAATTTCCCACGTACAAATATATTCTTTGAACACTTTAATTGTCGTCGCCGACGTGATGTCAGGTACTTCTTTTACATCGATCCATTTCGAAAAGGCATCAACTATGATTAAATACATTTTATTTTCTATAGGACCCAAAAAATCTGCGTGGATCCTATGATTTGGTCCTTCAGGCCATTTCCATGAATGCAAAATCGACCTCGGCGGGTTATCCGACCATTTTAAACACGGCATACACGATTTTGTTATCTTTTCTATATCCTCATTCATGTTCGGCCACCAAATATACGAACGAGCTAGTGCTTTCATTTTTACTACTCCAATGTGACTAGAATGCAATTCCTGGAGAAGTTCTTCGCGCATGGACCGCGGAATTATTACACGATGTCCCCATAATAAACATCCTCCCTCCATGGTTAATTCTAATTCTCGATTTTTGAAAGCACTGAGCTCTTCGCGTACTTTTACAGGCCATCCTTCCATTACATATTTACAAATCTGCCTCAAGAGTGGATCTTTATTTGTTTCCTCCGCAATACGAGTCGCATCGATCGTTTCGATTTCGTCAATAATATAATTCAAATACGAATAATCCTCTAATTCTTTAAATTTTGTTTCATCGATTGGCAATGGAATGCGTGAGAGGCTGTCAGCTCGGCTATTGTTAACACCCTTGACGTGTTTAATTTCAAACTGGTACGCAGACAAAAATACAGCCCAACGCTGCACTCGACTCGCGGCCATTTGCGGATATCCTTTTTTAGGGCCAAAGATATATATAAGAGGCTTGTGATCGGTTTCTAGAATAAATTCTCGCCCATAGAGATATTGATGGAATTTTTTTACCCCGAATACAAGACTCAAAGCCTCTTTATCGAGCTGCGAATAATTTTTTTCCGCTTTCGTTAACGATCTTGACGCGAAGGCGATTGGTTTTTCATTCTTGTCTGCGTATACGTGCGATAGCACTGCTCCTACGCCAAAAGGCGAGGCATCGCACGCAACTTTAACCGGTAGCTTAGCATCGTAATGTACTAGCACCTCTGATGACGTCAAACAACGTTTTGCCTCTTTAAACGCATCCTCCTGCTCTCGCTTCCATTGCCAAGATGTACCTTTCTGTAACAGGCGATGCAACGGATTTAAAACTTGCGCATAGTTCTTTATAAATTTTGAGTAATAATTTATCATACCCAAAAAGGCTCTTAACTGGGTGATATTCTTTGGTGCCGGAGCTTCAGTAATCGCTTTAATTTTATCCGTAGCCGCATGAATGCCTGTACTATCGAGGACATACCCCAAAAATTGTATTTTATCTCTACCAAAAACACATTTATTTTTATTTGCGGTCAAACCACATCCTTTCAATCGGTTGAGAACCTCTCTTAATCTGTCGTTGTGGATAGCCATCGTGGGACCACTTATCATAATATCATCAAAGAAACACACAACCCCCTCTAGTCCTTGCAAGATTTTCTCCATTTCTCGTTGAAATAAGCCTGGGGCTGATGCCACACCAAAGCATAAACGCTTGTATGTAAACAGTCCTTTGTGAGTCGAAATGGTAACGAGTGATCTCGATTGTTCGTCCAGCTCTATCTGTTGATACGCCTGTGACAAATCAATCTTAGAAAAAAACTTTTCCCCCGTTTAGGCTCGACAACAAATCTTGAATTCTCGGAACCGGATAACGATCCACTTTTATTTTCGGATTTATTGTCACCTTGTAGTCGCCACAGATCCTTATTTCCCCATTACTTTTGGGTACCGGGACAATCGGAGTTGCCCAGTCACTATTTTCGACTGCGACTAAAATGTCTTCCTTTACTAAACGATTCAATTCTTTTTCAACTTTATCCTTCATCGAGTAAGGGAGTGGCCTTGCCTTACAAAAAACTGGTTGTGCGTTTTCTTTTAAGTGCAATTCGAAATTTCCTTTCGTATACTTTCCCAGCTTATCGGAGAAAACAGAGTCGAAGCCATTCACAATATCATTAAGGTTCTTTTGGCTTTCATTTTGAATCATTCCGACATGAGGATCTTCAGGATCTTCTGAAAATTCTCCCATCGGAATCCTCAAGGCACTAATCCACGCACGCCCAACTAGCGGAGGGCCATCCCCGGGCAACACAAAAAGAGGAAGTTTTAATTTTCTCCCTTTGTACTCGACTTGTACGTTCAATATGCCAATCGGCTCAACTTGGTGCCCCGGGTGCGTTTTAAATTTCCGTTGAGTTTTCTGTAGGGGTAATGTATTCCATTCCCGTTTATTCATAAAGTCTTTTTCAGAAATTACCGAAATTTTCGAGCCCGAATCCACATGAAATTGAACTAAAACACTTTGTACTTTTATTTCTGTTTTCCAAGGAGCGATAAAATGGATTCCATTACTTTCCACTGCCGAGTTTTTATCCTCCCCATTTAAATGAAAAAGCGAATCAAAATTATCCTCATTTTCACTTAGGTCATTAATGAAATTTTGTCTACTTGTACTTTTTTTTCTTTACTCCAGTTATTTTCTTTTCCGTTATTTCTTTATTTTGCTTTGCATACTTGAGCTAAGTGGCCTTGTTTTTGACAGTTATTACATTTATAACTACGATACCGACATGCAGCCGTCTGATGATTCGTTCTTCCGCAGCAGCGACATTTGACGTTGGATTCCCTTTCCGACTGCTTCCATGACTTCCTTCCCATGAAGTTGATGGAGTCCGGTTGACCTTTCGACGACGAACCCATCTCAGCCACATCCTTCGTAGCCATTTCCAACGTCTGTGCCACGTCCACTGCTTTCGCGTACGTCAATTCGTGTTCGCCGAGGAGTCTTTTTTTAATACGCTCGTTTTTCAGCCCCCACACGAACTGATCTCTCAGGTGAGACTCCAAATTGTCACCGAATTCACAATAAATGGACAGCCTTTTCAAATTCGCCAGAAAGTCCATAATATTTTCATTGTCTTTTTGCGAACACTCTTTGAACTTATAACGTTCCGCAATCACACTCGGTTTAGGTTGCAGGTGATTTCTCATGATTTCAATCAATTCCGCCAGCGATTTATTGGCAGGCAGGATCGGAGTACATAAATTCCGCAACAGGGAATAACCCTCACTACCGATCAGGGTGAGGAAAAGCGAGACCCCCTTCGCAGGAGCTATGTCGTTCGCTATGTAATATTGTTCGAGTCTCTCGATCCAGTGGTTCCAATCGTCCTTCAGGTTGTACTTTTTCAGGATTCCAATTCGTCCGGTCACGAGCGGTTGATACACGTCCCCTTGGCCACTGACATCTTGAGGTTGAATTCCCCCTTGTTGAACTGTGGAATTTCCTCTCGATTTCTGTGTCAAAATTTGCTGCCGCTGTTGGATCAATTGCTTCTTTCCTTCCTCCACTTCAGCTCGTTCTTTTTCGAGTTCTCTAAATGCTCTGTCGTACTTTTCTCTCAATTGTTCTATCGATTCCGCCATCTTGTCTCACTATACTTGTTCTGCCACGTGCCACTTTAATTGCATCCGTTCATTTGAAAGCAATCTTTTTACTTTCACTGATATTTTATTTTGTCTTGTCGCCACTGTGGTGTTCTGGATCGGTTCTTGTAATATTTAAAAGCACACGTTACTTGTAGAGGTATATTTTAATGAACAATATTAAGATGCTGGCACATAGCAGGATAGCGGTGTTACTCCATGCACCTATCGGCGTGGTCTGGGCGGAAACGACTCACGTTCATGATAAAGAGGGAGAGGTGGTTTCGACAAAAGAGGGCAGCACTTTACAATGACGTAGATTCCAATTATGAATATAGCACATTTTAAACACCTGAAAAAAGTCCGATGCCTTTTTAAATATTTTTTTTATAAAATCGTCCATTTTTAATTGACGAACGGCTGTAACGCGTTCTTGAGCGGCTAAGTCTCGCAGCCGTTTGAGAAGAAGAAGTTGCGTTGGGTTGCTCATTGTTGCTCACGACGATGGCAGCGAGCAACAATGTATCTTTCGCGCCAACGTTCGGATAATTGAGCGTTCGGATAAACTAAGTCATCGTTCGGATAATTGAGGGTTCGGATGATCGAGGTTCGGATAATCGAGGTTCTACTGTATATTTAATTCATATATGTTTGATATTTAAAAAAGATATTGATCGCAAACCTGCCTTACGTATACACACTTATCCAATCTATGAGGTAGTTCTGTAGTGTCGGTCCAATATTAAGAATTGGCTGAAATCTAAGTATGGTGTAGATATAACCTTCATAGACTGATGCCCAAAAATTCAATTCGATTCAATGTTTAGTTCATGACATAACTGCAATTGAATATGGGTATTTTTGTATGCGATCCCTATACCTTACACGTAATCCGATAGCAGTTTGCTCGCATTTCTCGATATAGGTTCTGAGCGGATCTTTGGATGTCAAAATAAAAACACACGTGTACGCAGTACTATTGTGGGATTGATTTAAAAAAATTACAAACTTTGACCGTTTAGTTTCGGAGATATCGACTTATGGAAAGTGGTAATTTTATTCCACACCGAACTCGGGTCCAACCATCTGTAACGGATCGGCAACAGTGTATGGTGCAGCTAGGTGATCGGCGCGTGGTCTGGGAACTCGAAGCGTGTTTTTTCCCCGAGTTCTAGTATTTCTAAGACGGATGTAAAATAAATTTATTCTGCAAACAAATTTAATTTGCTCAATTTATGCATGTATTTGGGCATGTATTTGTGTTTGTTACAACGAATACAATCTAAACTGTCGTTAAGATGTTGTAAATCCACGATCTGACGTCTTTCGACAGCGAATTTTTGTTGCTGATCGTTGAGGTTATGGTTATTCTCATCGCGCTTAGCTGCATTTGCTTGACTCATGGCTACCACAGCTTTCAGTCTTTTAGAAAGCCCCTGTTGTCTTGTAAACTTTCTTTTGTAGCGAATTTGGGTTGAAATTTTCACGCTTTTTAAATTTATATAAAATATTTGGCGAAAGACGGATCGTAGGAAGCTCAACGCTATGATTGCAGGAAAATCGCGCTGTTACCACGATTACAGGGCCGCTCTCTATACGAGTATGAGACCTATCTGTAGTGTATGTGCACGCCAAGTGGCGTCGCTAGTCGGAAGGGGACGAGCGGGTGATGATGGGATGTTGGCGTCATGGCGTGGGAGAAACAGCGGCGAGACGTGTAATGCAACTAAGTATGTAACGGAGGCGAATAAAGACGTTGTTACCAGGAAATATATGGTGATACGAGTTTACTAAATTACATTGGCGACGAGGAAAACGGAATCAAGGTGGATGACGACGTAAACGTACACGAGGACACCACGAATAACGACATGATCGAGCAAGAGGCGGGAGGAGGAATTCCACCGTTTAATCCAAACGAAGATCAGCGAGGCGTGTATCAACGATGGGAAAGAAGGCTGCGCGGTCTGGAACTGTTAGTGAGCAAGAATATAACAACGAAAGAGCGGAAAAAGGCGATGTTGCTGCACTACGGCGGATTTGCGTTGCAGGATGTGTTTTACGCCATTCCCGGCGCCGATACAGTTGTTGCAGACGAGGACGCGTATATCAAGACAAAGACTGCGTTGACACAGTATTTCAAGCCGAAATTGAATACGACAATTGAGAGACACATATTCCGTGGTATGAGTCAAGGGGCCAGTGAATCTATCGGACAATTCACGACACGAATCCGACAACAAGCAAAATATTGTGCATTCACACAAGAAGAAGAGGAAATTCGAGATCAGATAATCGAAAAGTGCTATTCATCGGAGGCTCGGAAACGAATATTAGAAAAGGACACGGTGACGCTTGCAGACGTGCTTAAAATCGCGCAGGCGTTCGAGGCAATGACTGTGCAGGTAAAGCAGATGGAAGGAGAATCGGTGGCGAAGATATCCAACAGCAACCACGCAACGAAACCACATTCAAAAAACGCAGACGCTGAGTGTTTCCGATGTGGTTATAAGGGTCATTCGCACACGGACGAGAGATGTCCCGCTCGGGAAAGACAGTGCAATCGGTGTAAGAAGACCGGTCATTTTGCCTCCGTATGCAAAAGCAACAAGCGTCCATCGGAGGAGGGTAATGCGAATAACCCGCGACAACGGCAAAACCGGAAATGACAGAACGACGTCAGAGGAATTGACGATACGGAGACCGAAGGCGATTACATCGACGCGCATTATGCGTTCAGCTTGACAGCGAGGGAGACGATAAACGCAATCAAGGGAAAAGGGGTCGCAGCGAAAGTAGGCGGCGTCGCAGTGGAGTTCATCATCGATTCAGGGTGCAACATAATTGACGAAGGAACTTGGCGAAACTGTAAAATGAAAGGTATCGATTGTAGATCAAGAGCAGAAATGAACAAGGAAGTGTTCGCGTACGGACAAGAATCAAACTTAGAATTATTGGGTGAGTTTGATTGTAAAATTGAGGTAGGGAAAAAACAGCGGAGGCTACTGTTGTCGTCATGAAAGGGAAAGGTCGACCTCTTCTGGGATTTGAGACGGCAACGAAGTTGGGAGTGCTGCGAGTGGGAGAGGAGCTACAGGTCGATAGAATCGAGGCAAGGGAAATGGACGATAAATTGTTTTCGGGGATCGGGAAATTAAAAGATTTTCAATTGGAGCTGCCTACCGACTCGAGCTATCCTCCGGTGGCGCAACCCGTTCGTAGAACGCCTCTCACATTGCAGAAGAGGTTAGACACGCAAATCCAGAAACTCATTGAACAGGATATCGTGGAAGAGGTCGAAGGGTCGACACCATCCCGGCGGGAAATTTGTTCAGGGTAGCCAGATTTACAATCAGGCCGTGATCAGGGAGCTGTGTGGCTATCATTATTACGGGAATTTTGATTCGGCCGTGAGCCTGCCGTGAACAGGCAGCCACAGATCAGGCAAACTTATAGCAACCGTGAACATGGTCATAATGTGGTTTGCCTTATCAGTGTCCTAATATGGCTCTATTAGGAGGCCCATGCATGGCAGTGTTCAGGCTAGCGCTAAAGTGGTGGCGCTGGTGTTGCTTTTAAAAACTATGCTTGCACGTGTGTCATTGTATACATCGTGTTTGGGTTAAAACTTGAAAGTTTTCACGATATATAGAAAGGAGCACATAAAGTGAAAACGTTATGAATCGCATAGAGAGGAAGCGGTATTTGACACGGCTGCGTGTTAGGAGATTTCGTTCGGAGAAAAAAGTTGACGAGTCCCGATCTTCGGTACAAGTACCAGATATGTATAACCTTACTTTTTTCAACTTTTACAAACTATGAATTTTTATACACTTGAGTATAGAATAATATCAATATAAAATATAATTCAAAAAATATAAAAATTAAATTAGAAAATTAAAAAATAAAAAATATTTTTGTTACAAGCCGGGTTGTTGTCCGGTTGTAATATTATTATTTTATTATTTTGTGCGCGAGCTGGAGACTCCGGCACATGGATCCTTGTCTGTTTTAAAGCGGCGTAACGCACCTCACCTTTTATTGTTGACGCTGCTGGAGACGTTCGGCGTTCGAATGTAGGTGAATAACCTGCAACGTAGTCACTAGTTCACCCAATTTAACAGTTCACTTTATTCGTCACTTAAAAAGGTCTTACACGGAACGTAAATATAATGTTTCTTGTATATCGAAATAAAATATAATAGAATATAGTTGTGTCGGGGTTATTGGAGAATAATAGGTGATTCGGCTTCGAAATAACTCGACACGCAATGCCGCTAAGGTAATTGTCGCGAACGAATATAACGAAGGTGAATGAAGGGCCGCTAAGGTATTTCCTTCATTCGATGAGTTCTTACGCGATCACAATTTCAATGGTAGAAAAGGGCGACACCGGTCGTACCCGCGAGAACCTAAGTACGCGAGCAGATTTGCCACTAAGGAGTGAAGGTCCCTCGACCGATTGTTCGGAAAGTCGCAATAAGACTGAGGAGTCACCAGGTGGATGACGCCTTGAGGATTTCGGCAAATAGCTGCGTTTAGGTTGTCGTGGGGGTGAATTGTGAAAGAATGAATCAGCGATTTTCATGAGGTTTCGCAAAGAGTTCGATCGTTGCATTCTCTTTTTGCTTGCACTAATATTTCGAAACCGGCAAGTTCGTTTCTTGAAGAAAGAAAAGGAATTTGATGATTTATGATTGCGAAATATTGCGAGCGTTCGGTGGTATGGAGGCCGCGGAGGCAATGACACGAGTTGAGCTATGGAAGTATACGGATACGAAAAATGGTCCGTAACAGCCCGCCCTTCTTAGACGGGATATGGTCTAGTGTCCAGACTCCCGAGACACTGTGATCCTTCCATTGCTAGTAGATGGTTGTATCCGAAAGATAGGCGTCATTTGCGATGGCCAGATGATCGAGGTTATGTGCCTCCCGTCTTGCAGGTGGCGATGGCACTGGTCGCGATGGTCAGTGGGATTTCAACGAGTCCGTGTGGCTGCATCATCATTGCGGTTTTTTGACGTTGTCGCCAAGTTATCTTCTGTAATCTTGACTGCGAGCCATTTTTCCGGCATTTAATGAAGATAAATACCCCTAGCGATAGTATTGCCAAAAAGGTGAGACCGCCCGACAACGAGTAGATGGTTACATTGTTAACACGTCGTCCTCGATGGTACTGCATTTGTACTCTCGCGTCTTTTTCGATTTCGTCGAGCGTTTTCGCATTCTGGGAGTGGTCTCAATCGTTGTTGGTATTTGACTTAGTGGACTGAACAATTGCGTGAATTACAGGTGTTAATTCCTCCTGACTTAAGGCTGGTAGTAATGACGTAAAATTTAATGTCGATATTGGGGTGAATGTATACGTTTCGACTGATGATATTATTTCTTGAGCTATAAGACGCGTTGTACTCGTCATCGCTATACGACCCGGCGCTAGGCTCAATATCCCTGCACCAGTAAGAGTTTCGGAAGCGATTTGATATCTCTGGCTTATGATGCGTAAATTAGTCGGTTGTGGCGTGGAGTAGAGCCAGCTATTTATAGTTTCCAAGCGAGTCCAATAAGTGTCTGTGGTTGACATTGCCCTGATGTCGCATATTTTCCAGTCGATCTCTGGCGTTTTTGTAAGGAGTGAAATTTCGCAAGTCTTCCTCCGCTGTGTCGTGTATAACGGTAGCGTAAGTTGGCAAAGGTATTGTTGTTTGTGCATTTTGCATTGGGTCAAGTATTTCTCCGTTGGCAAAAGGTAATAGTGTTGATCTGGCGTCAATGCAATGTAAGGAGACCATGGCTGTATAAATGTGGCGATAGTCTCGTTGTTGATCTTTTGGATCACCGGACTGGGATGTCCGGTGTATATTTCGAAGGGGTTCTTGTCCAGTAAAGGGATCGTGATTTCAAGTACTAAACGCCCACGAGTATGTGTGATTGCTATGGTACTCACATCATCAAGCGCTTCGGAGTGAAGTTCGACCTCGGACAATGGAAATTCGTAAATCGTCCTTTGTTTTATCTTCGTTGCCGCTTCGATGAGTTGCTGTGGTGAGAGTATGGCCGGATGGATGGTACCCTTCTCAGCAAAAAGTACAGCGCTGGTGAGTGTTATGACGCACATGCGGTAGATGATCACTTGTCGTTCTATTTCCTGGATGCATCTGTCCGCAATTTGCCGGTATTCTAAAACTCGGGAAAAGTTGCGTTCCTTTAGTGTTTCGGTGACGATCTGGTTGGCCTGATCAGTCAACTCCGTCGTTCGATTTGCAAGTTCAACCAAGGTTTTGTGTATACTGTGGAAATCTGAACGTATGACATGTGTTTGATTTTCGACAATCTCTGCAAGGTGGTGCTGCGCCTCATAAACCTTGTCGATCTCCTGATTGTAGTATTCGGCGTCTTCTTCTGAGAGAGTTCCAAATAGTGCCTTACTGACAGAACCTATAATGCCCAACGGGGCAAACCGTTTTGTCCTAGTATTGTTATTGATGATGTTACCGATGGTGCTCGCTAGAATCTCAGTATATTTATTGGTATCGTCTAAAGAGCTTTGGAGTCGTGATGCGATCCCTGAGTATTCACAGTCGTTGAGGTCTAACTCTCGGCAGTGCTGCGCGAGGCTTTTCAAATTTTGTGTAATCACGGGTTTTTGTTGGAGAAATTGGTCAAGCTCTAAAGATGTCACAAGTTTCCATGCAGTGTGCGAGATCCGGAGAACGCCCATCTTCTCAAAGAAAATGCCTGGGTTGTGTTGTAGTGGCTTCACCGTATAGGATTTTCCAGTCGGTTCAATACCTTGGCCGTGGGTCATTACCGCTGTAGTTAGTATGCTCACGATCGTTCTGAGGATCACCGTCACAATCCGCATGTTGATGGTTCTGCAAATAACAATTATTTATTAGGTGATTTTTATCGACGTTATTCTGTAGAGGGTATTTTCTTTGGTCGGCCACGAGGATTCTTTTCCTTCACTTCGATCTCTGATTTCGGTTTTGGCGGTCTTCCTTTTCTATTTCTCGGTGCAGGCTCTGGTGGCGTATCTCCAGCCATATGAGGGTGTTTTAATTTATCCATGTGTGTGAGAACCAGCTGACCGTCGCGTTTGTCGATGAGCGCTGTATGCTGATCCAGCCCCTTTGCGATTTTGTACGGTCCGGCGTAATAAGCGTCGAATTTGTGTTGTTTAGGTTCGCGCAAAGTGTATACCATCTCTCCTGGTTCGTATTTCACGACATTCGTTTTTCGATCATGCAGTTGTTTAGCTTGATGTTTGTGGTGATTTAAATTATTTCCTCCGATTTCGGCTAGTTCATCCAGCCTTCGGGCGAGATTTGCTACATATGCCGTGGTCGTTGGCAGATGTTCTTTTAAAGGGAACTTACTTGGTGTTTTCATAAGTTTCCCGTATGCCATCTCGTAGGGTGTAAAATTCGTCGCTTCATGAACTGTAGCGTTATGCGATTGGATAGCCTATGGCAAAACTTCGTCCCATTCGGTTCGTTGATCGATGTAGTGTTTGAGATAATCAGCGATGCTTTGATGACTTCTCTCAAGAGATCCATTGCGCTGTGGGTGGTATGTTGTCGCCTTCACATGTTGTACGCCTTTTTCCTTCAAGAATTCTTCCATTCTTTGGCTGACGAAAGATTTCCCATTGTCGCTAAGAAGGAATAAGGGCGTACCGTGAACCGCGAAGTATTGTTGATCTAGTGTCCGAATGATGGTTTTAGATTTCATGTCGGGAAGTTCGAATGCTCGTGCAAATTTTGTGAGAAGGTCGATCGTCGTGAGAATGAAACGATTGCCTCGTTTCGTCGTTGGCAATGGACCGACGATATCTACTGCGATCTTTTCCCAGGCTGCCACCGGTGTATCTGTAATTATCATTGGTTCTCTGGTTTTTATGCGGACCAATTTGTGTTGTTGACAGCTGTGGCAGCATCTCACGACATCCTGAACATCCCTTTTCATGCCTTTCCAAGAATATCGTTGTCTCAATCGTTCGTATGTTTTCCTGACTCCTTTGTGTCCTCCGATGTGCTCCGTGTGCCACTTCCAGATTATATCAAAGCGTTCTAGAGCAGGTGGAGTCTCGATCTGACCAGTGCATACTTGGATGTTGAATGGGCCCTTGAAAAATATTTCTTCCAGGATTTTCTTGAATGCATCTATGGGTAGGTCGTCGTGGCCATCTCCGTTTGATGAAATTCTGAATTCTTGGATGTTTTCTCGCTTGAGCGCTTCTCTGAGTGCGTCGAGAGCTTTGCAAAGCGCTACATTCTTCGTTTTGAGATCGGTTGTGATGGTCTCATTGTCGATGTAACCCAAATCGCGAAGCTGCTGCCCAATGGGGTAATGGATCACCCTGTCTGATGACGTCAGGTGCAGGGTGCGACCGGACCCTAAGAAATTACCGGCCGTCAAAAATTTTCCTGTACCGAAAAATCCACGGAACGTGAGGGAATTCCTTGGCCTCGCCGGTTACTACCGGAGATTCCTCGAGAATTTCTCAGGTCGCGCCAAACCGCTTTCTGACCTCACGAAAAAGACAGTCACATTTCTCTGGACCAATGAACATCAGGCTTGTTTCGAAGATCTGCGCGACGCACTCTGTAAAGAGCCTATACTGCAGTATCCCGATTTCAACAGGATACTGTTGATATAGTACAACAAGATTTGCCAGTTCAGTATGCTAGTAGAGTTTTGACCGCAGCAGAAAAAAATTACTCGACAACAGAAAAGGAATGCCTCGCTATGGTTTACGCTGTAAAAACTTTTGGCCGTACATATACGGAAGAAAATTTACGCTCGTGACCGATCACCAACCGCTGGTCTGGCTGCACTCGGTAAAGGACCCTACATCAAGACTGATGAGATGGAGGCTGCAGCTCGAAGAGTACGAATATCAGGTCGTATACAAAAAGGGAAAGACCAACTTGAACGCGGACGCCTTGTCAAGAAATCCTCCGGCTGCAAGCTTCCCATTGACGCCACGAGAAGACTCAGATTTTAAACCAAAAGGGGCGAAACCCGTAATAGACTTGGATGCAAGCACAATTGCGAGTAGAATTCGGGAAAAGTGGCGGACAGCAACGAAAACCACGTACCATGACTCCACTTTTTCCGAATCTCAACTAGAAAATGACGAGCCAGTTGTAGAGTCTCGCCGCTGTAGCATGTGGGCGAAACCAACGCTGGAACATATTGACGAAACAACGGAAACAGCCGACGTCGAACCGTTAACAGACTCTACAGTATCCCACTTCTGACACCAGTTGTTACATGCCGGATTGTTGTCCGGATGTTGAACAGTCGGAGTCCGAATCTAGCACAGGTTGAGATCCTATGTCGTACGGCTCGAGTTCTTGAGCAGGTATTTCTAGGTCCACGGGTTCGGTCCCCATGTTAGTAGCTACGGCATAGCAAGTCCCATCGTGGTTCCTTACTACAGCATCGCCGATGAGCACATGCGGTCCGAGGTCGATTCGCTGTAAATATCCGTCGTAGACATTGACGTTGCGAACCTTGATTCCAATCTGTTTCCTGCTGCGACCATCCAAATGAATCTTTACCGAATCGAGTTCCCTTAATACGGACTCGATTTCTTCTTGGTTGCTGAATGGAATGGGGGTGACTGGTTCACGAGAAGTTACCACTGTTTTATGATGGTAGGAAACTTCGACCTCCTCTTGGTGGAAATACGGTGCACCCAGTAATCCGTCAGCGCTCGGTAATCGCTCGCCGCCAAATACGTGGAAGATCGCGTACGAATTACGAATCTTCAAAAGTATCGTTCCGATAGAGCGCACGAGCGTTGGGTCAACTCCCCGGAACTTACGTGTATCGTCAATATCGATGATTAAGTCCCCGTCGAGAGCACTGATATGAATTAAGTTCAGAGACGAGCCCCCGTCTAGGACGAATTCGGCGTGCCCTAATCTGAACTGCGGCGATTGGATCTTGATTCGGGCTGGCGGTATTTCCTTGAGGAAGCAGTGTCTAATGTCTTCTGTAGAAACTGTACCTTTCTGTTCTCGTTGTCCTTCGGTTTCCGTTCCTTGATATCGCGGAGTCTTGCGTCCCCGTGGGCTTGGTGATTGCCCTTTGCGCTCGCCCGGGGATGGGCTGGGCGAGCGCCCTCGTAGTTTTAAGACTCCGTTGAGGACGTTGGCTCCATACGTGGTGAAACATAAGGTGACGATGGTCGTGTGTATTTCCGAAACGGTGAGCTATCGGTGGAGGCACGTTTCTGATGACCACAACACTGGCAGTGTTTGACTGGCGAAAAACTCTTGTCCTGTTTGAAGATACGTCGATTGCGTGTTGTTTGACGGGAACGGTCTTCGTGCTCAACAGACGCGGAATGATCACTGTCAATATTGTATATTCTGCTGCTGGCTTGGTCTTCATCGGATTCCGACACGTCAGAAGTGTCACTCTCCGAACTAGAGGCTGAGCTACTCGAAGAATGATCTCTGCGTTTCGACTTCCTTCGAGATTTGGTCTTTGCCCGGTTGCGGAACCGCGAAGCGCTTTCCTTCCTGGCACCGAGCGCTCGACGTCGATTGCGTCGCTCCCGTTCTTCATTGATTGCTAAATCGATGGCATTTTCGAGGGTTTGGGGTTTATGATGACAAATCGATTAGTAGATCTTCTCAGGTAGGCCTCGAAGAAAACTATCGAGTGCGAGAGCCTCCAGGTCTCTAATGCTGCCCGCTGCCTCGGCCGCAGGACGATCGCCCTTTATTGCAGCCCTAGCTCGTCGAACAAGGCCCTCTGTGCGTGCGACATAGTCCTTGACATTTTCGTCGCTTTTTACGTTTAAACGATTTATCTCGGCTATGTAGGAGCTCGGACTGCGACCTGGCGCAAATTTAGCCTTCAAGTACCTAATTAGCGCATTAAGAGTCGCAATGCCCTTTCCTTCAACGGAGTTCCATGCCGCACCTCGAAGCTTTGTCAGAACTCCTTTTAGGTACTTTGGTTCATCCTCGGCTTCGAGTTGTTCAAATTCTTCGGCTACTCTTCTTAGGAAGCTACCGAGAGATTTAGATTCACCATTATATCGCGGTAGGTTACGTATAGCTTCGCGAATCTCTTTTCGGCGATCGCCTAGCGACGTGCGCTCCAACAGCGACGTAAGCAATTCTTCGGTCATTGGCATATTTTTGCGTCGTTGATTTTTATACTGTTTAGATCGCTAATATATGCAATTTACCGAGTGAGTTATTAGACAAGTTATCCCACTTCTGACACCCGTTGTTACAAGCCGGATTGTTGTCCGGTTGTAATATTATTATTTTATTATTTTGTGCGCGAGCTGGGGACTCCGGCACATGGATCCTTGTCTGTTTTAAAGCGACGTAACGCACCTCACCTTTTTTGCTGACGCTGCTGGAGACGATCGGCGTTCGAATGTAGGTGAATAACCTGCAACGTAGTCACTAGGTCACCCAATTTAATAGTTCACTTTATTCGTCACTTAAAAAGGTCTTACACGGAACGTAAATATAATGTTTCTTGTATATCGAAATAAAATATAATAGAATATAGTTGTGTCGGGGTTATTGGAGAATAATAGGTGATTCGGCTTCGAAATAACTCGACACGCAATGCCGCTAAGGTAATTGTCGCGAACGAATATAACGAAGGTGAATGAAGGGCCGCTAAGGTATTTCCTTCATTCGATGAGTTCTTACGTGATCACAATTTCAATGGTAGAAAAGGACGACACCGGTCGTACCCGCGAGAACCTAAGTACACGAGCAGATTTGCCACTAAGGAGTGAAGGTCCCTCGACCGATTGTTCGGAAAGTCGCAATAAGACTGAGGAGTCACCAAGTGGATGACGCCTTAAGGATTTCGGCAAATAGCTGTATTTAGGTTGTCGTGGGGGTGAATTGCGAAAGAATGGATCAGCGATTTTCATGAGGTTTCGCAAAGAGTTCGATCGTTGCATTCCCTTTTTGCTTGCACTAATATTTCGAAACCGGCAAGTTCGTTTCTTGAAGAAAGAAAAGGAATTTGATGATTTATGATTGCGAAATATTGCGAGCGTTCGGTGGTATGGAGGCCGCGGAGGCAATGACACGAGTTGAGCAATGGAAGTATACGGATACGAAAAATGGTCCGTAACATTTTAATAAATAAAAAAATAAAATAATATCAATATAAAATTTAAAATATAAAATATAAAATATAAAATTTAAAAAATGAGAATGATATACGTTGTTTTGTTTACAAAAAATTTGAATATTTACAGAAAGAGGCCCGAATGATAAAATTCAAGATCAGGAAAGTCTTGATAAAGTCTTGATAAATGCCAGTGGAGAGGGTTCTAATGGCAGCGAAGAAGATCCCCATGTCAGCAGAGAGAATCTCAACCCCATCGAAGAAGATCTCCATGTCAGCGGAGAGGGTTCTAATCGCAGCAAAGAAGATCCCCATGTCAGCGGAGAGAATCTCAACCCCAGCGAAGAAGATCGTAAGAAGCGTAAGAATCGTAAGAACAAAGAAACAAACAACCAAAGACACTGTCAATAAGTTCAGAAATATATGTTTTGTTGTGAAACTGTTCAGATGGAACTTGGTGTTAAATATTCGATAAACAAAAAAAGTTTTGTTATTCGTTCTGTATATTATCTATAATACATCCGATCATGCAGCCGTATACACGCCATCATAAGGCGCCAGGATAGCGGCCCAATCAGGCTGCCAGATTCGGGCGTAATCAGGCTGCCAGATCCCGCCGTTTTCAGGAACAGCGTTACATTTTTGTTCACGCCCTGATCAGGTTGCCATACTAGCGCCATATAACGGTAGTCAGGCAACCTGATCCGAGAGTGACTAGCGCCATAACTAAATTTCCAGCCGGGATGGGTGTCGCCGGTTGTCCCGATCGCAAAACGAAATGGAGATATACGTCTCTGCGTGGACATGAGACAAGCGAACAAAGCGGTAAAGAGAGAAAGATACCCGTTACCCGTAGTAGAAGATTTAATTACAAAACTTGGGGGGGGGGGGGCGGAAGTGTTTAGCACGCTCGACATAAAAAGTGTGTACCATCAAATCGAATTGACCAAGAATTCGAGAGAAATTACGACGTACGTGACAGATTCGGGTTTATATAGATATAAGCGTTTGATTTTCGGGATAAATTGTGCGCCAGAGTAGTTCCAGCGAATTCTAAAGGGAGTGCTGAAAGGAGTACCCGGGGTTATAAATTTCCTTGATGATATTCTAGTTTTTGGTGAGTCTCAAGAACAGCACGACCAACGCTTAAGAGCAGTTTTTCAAAGACTTAAAGAAAAAGGCCTAACGCCTAATAAGGACAAATGTCATTTCGGTGAAAAAAAGGTTAAGTTCTTGGGGTTCAAGATCTCTGGAAAAAGGGGTACGACCGTTAGAGTCGAAAGTAGAGGCGGTTCAGAAATTCCAAGCGCCAACTACGGCGGAAGAAGTTTCCTCGGAGTAGTGAATTTAAACGCAGAGTTCATACCTCACTTAGCCACTATCAGCGAACCTTAGGAAATTAACACAGAAGAATACGCGATTCGTGTGGGAAAAAGAAGAGGAACAGACGTTTGCAAACTTAAAACAGAAATTGTCCTACGCAAGAACTCTGAGGGTCTTCAAAGTTGAGGCAAAAACTCGAGTGATAGCTAACGCGAGCCCGGTCGCGTTAGGCGCTGTTTTAACACAGCTGGGACCCGAGGGCTGGAAAGTCATTCACTACGCGAGTCGAGGTTTGCCTGATTGTGAACGGAGATATTCTCAAACAGAAAAAGAAGCGTTGGCGTTGGTTTGGGCATGCGAAAGGTTCCATTTTTGGATATACGGTTGCGATTTTGATTTAGTGACCGACCACAGAGCTCTCGAGTGTATTTTCGGGACTCGCTCGAAACCATGCGCACGGATCGAACGCTGGGTGTTGCGCTTACAGAACTACCGATACCGAGTTATATATGAAAAAGGTTCGAGTAATATCGCGGACCCATTGTCAAGGTTGGTTAAAAACAAAACGAAAATTGAGCAAAGTGCACTCGAAGATGAATTCTATATTCGAAATATAGTCGCAGAAACTATACCGAGAGCTCTGTGTAGAGAGGAGATAGAATTCGAGTCAGAAAAAGATCCTCAATTACAAGAAGTTTGAAAAGCACTGGCAACAGGAAATTGGAACGCGTTATCAAGTTTAAAGTTCAAATTGCTGAAAGACGAACTTTGCACATGTGAGAGTACGGTACTTCGCGGAACAAGGCTGGTAATCCCTGGGAGCCTGAAAAACAGGACTCTAAGCATTGCTCATGAAGGTCATCCGGGGATCGTATCAATGAAAGCGAGACTAAGATCAAAAGTTTGGTGGGACGGTATCGACGGGGATGTAGAGCGTTTTGTCAGGGCTTGTAGGGGTTGTCAGCTGGTTCAGCAGGGTGTTAGCGTCGCGCCTATTGTTCGAAATGCACTCCCCGACAACCCATGGAGTTCTCTGGCGATGGATCTATTAGGACCGCTCCCAACGGCAGAGAGTGTATTGGTACTGGTCGATTATTACAGTCGTTTTTACGAAATTGAAGTACTACATAGTACAACCGTCCAGGTTATTATCACAAAGCTGAAAGTTATATTCGCAAGATTCGGATATCTCGAGGTGATCGTGTGTGATAACGGCCCACAGTTTCCAAACGAACGTTTGAATAGTTATGCGCGAGAAAACGGCTTTCGAATTACTCACACTACACCGTACTGGCCTCAAGGAAATGGGGAATTCGAGCGACAAAACAGGAGTATTTTAAAAAGATAAAAAATCGCGCATTCTGAAAAGGAAAATTGGCGAGACGAACTGCATCGGTACTTATTAATGTACCGATCGACACCACACACGGTCACCGAGAAATCGCCAGGAGAGCTTATGTTCGGTAGAAAAATCAAAACAAAACTGCCGGAGCTGTCAGAGGGGGTGCAATTCGACGACGATATTCGCGAGAAAGATGGTTGGTAAAAACTAAAAGGAAAAGAGTATTACGATTCTTAGTTTAAAACTAAGGAGCCAGGGATTCGACCCGGCGATACGATTTTAGTCAGACAGCCCAAAGAGCATAAGTACCGAGTACAACCCGACGCCTTTCCGGGTGACGGATAGTCATAACGGCGCGGTAACTATTACATCTCCGGATGGAGTATCATACAAAAGAAATACGAGCATCGTTAAAAGGTTCAACGAGGAAACGTCGAAGGATCCAGAAACCGGAACCGAGAGTATGTATTTAAAGAAAAACATTGTCGACCAAAGCAGGGGAGAGAAGGATCAAACAGGCATAGAAATAACTACCGAAAACTCTGCGACAGGAAATAGCGTCGACCCACGTCGATCGGGAAGAGAACGTAAGGCACCAAATCGGTACAAAAATTTCCAAATGTAAAAAACTACGTATTTAAGGAGGGAGGTCTAGTTAGAATGTAAAAAAATCGATTTTTTTTTCATTTTCTAAAAGTATAATATCTTACGAGTATTTTCCGACTAATTGAATGTAAATCAGACCATTATTCGCCGAAATACATAACTTTGAAGGACGCCGTGTTTGAGCCATATAAAGTAAACAGGTAGCGGCAGCTGTGCGCTCGACTCCAAAGGGTCGCTGAACGTCTTTATTGTATTTCATACCTATATATATATATATACACTCATATATATATATAGAAAATAGAAAAACCTTTGTAGTTCGAAATACTGTTTCAGAACAGTTAGATTCGAAACGTTGAACCGTGCGAACGTTTATATTCGGAACAGTTTCTTGAGTTTTTCATTGCAAAATGGATAAAAAAGTATCGCGAGAAGACAGGAAAAATCGACGAATTTATAAGTCGTGAACCTTAAAAAGGAAACAGCATTTTAATCCAAAAACTGCGGAGACTGATGATGGCGGAGCGAGTACGTGAGCAAAAAAATTGACAGTTCAGGATGACTACCATGTGCCAAAAACGGATGCAGTTGATTACAGAATAATCAATTTTTTTACCGTTTTTTCGGCGATCACGAATCTTGTGAAATGTGCAAAGTGTAACAGCAAAATATGATTTGGTATAGTAAGCGAACGTGGACTTGAGTTCAATATTTCTGTTGTGTGTGATAAGTGTACTCCTCAATACATACCGTCATGCGATTTTATTAACCATTCTTTTGAAATTAATCGAAAGTTCGCATTAGCGATGCGCGTCATAGGCGTTGGTTATAAAGGTGCAAAAAAAATTTGCGCATTGATGGACTTCCCGCCATGGTTGTCTAAATCTACGTACTACATATTACTGGAGCATATTTGTGAAGCGAGTAAAAATATGGCTCAATTTTTTATGAAGAAGGCTTCTAAAGAACAGATAAACTTGAATTCTACTACCAGTGAAAGTAAGAATACTGATTTGATTGTGTCGCGTGATGGAACGTGGCACAAACGAGGATTTTCGGCTCTGTTTGGCGTCACATCGCTAATAGGACATTTTACGGGCAAAGTTCTTGACGTACTTGTAAAAAGTTCTTACTGCAAGGCTTGTGAAGTTTGGGAAGATAAAAAAGACACGAAAGAATTTGAAGAATGGTATGAAACACACAATGAAACTTGTTCGGCGAAACATATAGGCAGTGCGGGAAAGATGGAGGTCGATGCTGTAATCGAAATGTTTCGTCGTTTGTGGGAAAATCTTGGAGTGAGATTTTTGTATTACGTCGGGGATGGAGATTCAAAGACTTACTCTGGCATTGTTACAGCTGCTCCTTATGGAGAAATTGCAGTGACGAAAAAAGAATGTGTTAGTCATATTCAAAAACGGATGGGCACCCGTCTACGTTCGTGTAAAAAAAATAATAAAGGACTCGGCGGTAAAGGGAAACTGACTGCTAAATTGATTGACCAATTATCTGTGTATTTTGGCAAGGCTATTCGTGACAACTCTGATTCGGTTGAAAAAATGAAGGACGCCATTTGGGCTACGCTCTATCACAAGATTTCAACCGACGAGAAACCGCAGCATCACAAGTGTCCACGAGGTGCTGACTGGTGGTGGAAATATCAACAAGCAAAGGCCGAGAAGAAGTTGAAGTCTTTCAAACACGATTACACTGCGTTGCCGAAGCAAGTCTTCGATGCAATAAAACCTATTTATGAAAGTCTCACAAACGATGAATTGTTGCAAAGGTGCATTGGAGGTTTCACACAGAACAGCAACGAAAGTTTTAACCAAATCGTTTGGAAGATCATGCCGAAAACATTACCTGCCAGCTATACTACCGTCGGCATAGCCGCTTACATCGCTACCTGCACTTTTAACGACGGTACATACGGTTTGCTAGCAGTCTTTCATGCCATGGGGATCAAGTTGGGACCACACGCCCACGCGTTTGCCAAGGCCGAAGATTGTATTCGAGTTGAGAAAGCTAACCGGCGATCCCTGGAAAACACTCGAGAGGCGAGGGTAGCTCGGCGGCAACTGAAAATGGCTTCAGATGCAATTAATAAAGCGCAGGAAGGCGAACTATATGGCCCAGGAATAGACGACTCTATGTAAGTTACAAAAAAAAAATTTATCTGCATGCAAATCGTACTTAAAACTTCCAACTCGTTTTTCTCAAAACCATGTTTTCGAAGTCGGTGATCAATGTAACTCGAGAACGGCTTTACCGATCGGGTTGAAATTTATATCACTTCTTCTATACATAGTTTTCCTCCGGATGAACGAAGGATTTTTTTTTAGACAATTATTTTTTTTAGTCAATTTTTGTAAGTGAAATTTTGGTGTAAACAACACTTTTGACTTTCAACGTTCGCCATTTTGTGAAAAATGGAAATTTTTCAAAACCCTTCGTTCAACCGGAGCATTATATCATTAACTAAAGATTCCCCCCTGTTTTGTTGGTTTCAGATAATCCGTCACAGCGTGAGAGTGATCACCGCAAAACCTGTTTTTTTTTGCAGCGTCCTCGGCCATTGATACGTATCGGCTTATTTTGAAACATTTATTTTAAAAAATTATAATGTTTACAGTAAATGTATATCTTTTAAACGGAAGAACTTTTGTTGTAAATTATCTTATCGTTTGGCCGAAAAAAAATCGGAAAAAGGCCTTTTTTAACGTTCCAACTAGACCTCACTCCTTAAGGAACGCGATGTAGTATTAACGATGTCACTGTGTAATCTCGCATAAGAAATATCTATTGTTATCAGGGAAAAAAAAGAAAATATATTTGTTAAGAGAAAACAGATGTAGTGTATGTGCACGCCGAGTGGGGTTGCTAGTGGGAAGGAGACGAGCGGGTGATGATGGGATGTGGGTGTCATGGCGAGGGAGAAGCAGCGGCGAGACGTGTAATGCAACTAAGTATGTAACGGAGGCGGATAAAGACGTTGTTACCAGGAAATACATGGTGATAAGAGTTTACTAAATTACACTATCTATGCATGAGGTGCAGATGTGTGGGACATATAGAGGGTAAAAGCTCTGTCAAAAATTTACAACCAACAGCGGTAACACGCGTTTTGACCCGACGACAAAATATCCTCGACAAAATATCCGCGACAAAATATCCGACGACACAATATCCGCAGGACAAAATATCCTCATGACAAAATATCCGCAAGACAAAATATCTGCCGATCTTGTTACGTATGCCCCGCTTCATCACACTCACTCTATAACTCCACTAAACCTGGACCACCACGCCACCAGAAAATCAACTTCGTTAACCCCATCGTCCGACCGAACCTCCTCGCGGACTACTAACGCTCTCAGCACGAGCCCCAGCTTATAAGAGGCATCCGAAAATATTCTATATACAAACTATTGGCGCCGAAAAGGCGAGATTGGTCAACCCCGGCCACCACCGACTCACATGGTTCAATATCGAAGGATCATATTCTATATACAAACTATCGGCGCCGAAAAGGCGAGTTTTGTCGTTAAAAGGCAAGGCCTCCACCGACTCACTTGGACCAGCATTCAAGGATCATAAAACCGGGAATTCGAACAATATCCGCCACGTGGACGGGTTACACGTGGAAGCGCGAATCAATACGATACAGGAATATCGGAGAGGGAAAAGAAACCCCTTCTCGTAGCTATAAAAATCTGCACTCCCAGAATTACTAGGCCACCACGATTTTTACCACCGGCGCAAAGCCTACTTGCGGCACACGCCACCCCAACCCCACTACAAATTATCCCTGGATCACCACGATACTAGGAAACCAACTGCAGTCACCCTATCGATTGATCGGACTACCCCGCGAAACATTGTCGCCTGCAGCACGTGCCCAGGCCTACAGGAGACACGCGAATATTCTAGTTAAGAACAACCAACACCAAAAAGGCACGCTTGTCGTAAAAACTCAAAGCACCTCGTAAACGGAAACCAACTAAATGAAGTTACATCTGATATTGGTATCCAGCTCATATCTACAAGAAACATCTGAATAATCTGCATGAAAGCTAGCGGCGCCAAAAAGGCGGGCTTTGTCATGAAAATCCAAGGGTACCTTGAACATCGGAACCAGCCGAATCACCGCTTGCACAGGTTGAAAAGAGAAGGAAACGCTTAGCCGACACAAGCCCGATGACATCACAGCCACCGACTGAACTATAAAAGGAGGCACCTCTGACCCACGATTATTAATATCCGCAGGATCGTAAAAACCGACTATGCCAGGAATCGAAGGAATACCCACCACGAGTACCGACACGAGGAGAACCTCTTAGTGAAATTACCAAGGATTTGAGAGGGAAAGTCACCCAAGGTTTTCGACACGTGGAAGACCTTTCGAGAGAAGACCACCCCCGAGAAAGGGATATAAAAGGAAGGACCGGGAACACAGCAGCGTTCAGTTCAGTCTCGACTTCAACCCCGTGGCCGGAGTTACGCCGCAGCCGGTCGCGGTCAATATCCAGTCTCAATCCGTCAGTCTTGTCTCAACCTCAGCCCGTGGCCGGAGCTACGCATCAGTCAGTCGCGGTCAAAGTCTACGTCTCAAGTCTCAAACAAGCAGTTTCAGTCAAAGTGTCAACGTGTGCAGTCTCGATTTTAACCACGCGGCTAAAGTCATCAGTCAGTCTCAATCTCAACATCAAGTCCGAAGACTAAGTCGTCCTGAACAAGCAGCCAGTCGCAGCAATCATCAAAGTGGTACCAGTCCAGCAGCCGGAGTCTCAGTCTCAACCTTGCGGCTAAAGGTACCGTCACCGAGATATACAGTTGAAATCCAGCAACGTTCACTGTACGTATTGTCCAGTCGCAATTCGACTTCCAATATCGGTCAAAGACTCTCCTCAAAAGAAGTCTCAGCCATCACGAAGAGTTCAAATTACCAAATCTAAACCCTTGCATCACCACCGTGTCTTTCAACCACAAGACTCTGCAACATCTATTTTAATGATCGAATACAGCCTAAATCTAAACCACAACCGCTGTAATTAATTGCCTTCAAAGAACTATATAGTTATCTTGAATATTGCAACCATTTCAACTATTTAATCGTGTGTAAATGTTGTAACTATTTAATCTCGTGTAACCATTGTGCGAACACTATAAACCGTTCGACATACGTGTTAATATTATAACTATTTAATCTCCATGTAATCACGGTGTGAACATTATAATCGTGAAGAAATTGTAGCCACTATAATCCAAATCTCAAAACAATACCGCCGATAATATAAATTATAACTACGATTATTAGACGACCATTGCAACGAAAAGAACAAACGGCGAATTATCTGAAAATAAATAGAGTAAGCAAAGCATTCATGCAAAACTCTCGTATTATTCGATCTTCCTCAAGACCAACGCATTATCCAACCGTCATTCTTCCCATATCAAAGACTTGACTTCCGTCCCTGGATAAAGGACTTAATTGTCTTGACCCGAAAGCGAAGTCAACACCGTGTTGCGTCCTCTGTAAGATTCGATAAGTTCACGGGGACGTAACACAAGAAAAATTTTGGTGTCAGAAGTGGGATATAACACGCTCTCGATATGGGAAAAACAGAATGACCACACAAAGAACCCCAGTAAAGGGATCCGAAGAGATAAATCTGTTACATAAAGAAGACAGAGAACCCCTAGAAGACATTCCTAAATCAGCAGCTGGACCCTCCGACATAGCAAATTTACCAACTCTTGGTGCTAATCACCCCACCTTTAATGAAAATCGTTCCACTACCTCCGAACTGAGAAGATCAGAACAACGGCTAAGACAGCTGAATCTAAATCTTAATAAAATTCAAGAAACTATGATAGAATCAGAAATATACCTGATATTCCTGTCTCAATCAAATACGCCCTTGAAGCCGTTCCGATTTTTTATGGACATAATATCCCGCTCGCTCATTTTCTAGAAGGATGCGAGGAAGCACAACAGATGATGCCTGTGGACGCACAGCAAAATCTTGTGCTAATATTGAGAAATAAATTGAGAGGGGAAGCCAGACGCGCTGTTTACGGCGTGAAGCTTCAAACGATATCAGCGTTTGTCAAATTCCTCAAATCACTATATGCCCCAGCAAAATCAATTTATCAATTGCAAGGCGAGCTCGGACGAATTTTTCAAGGAGAAAATGAAGGTGCCTTGTCCTACGCGAATCGCGCAAAAGAACTTGGGAACAAAATTTTTGAGGAATACAAAGCTAATCAAGAAAGAGAGCTAAGTGCAGAAGCAAGGAAAACTCTAGACGATGACCTAGTAGACTGTTTTATTCGAGGCCTAAAGCCAGAAATATCAGGTTGATAAAAAAGTTTTGTCGCAAAAATTTTAAAAATGTCTTTTTACGTATTGACGCAATATGACATCGCGCTATGTCGAGAATATTCTAGAATGTTTTCTACTCTTCCGCGTGACAGGGTATAAAAGGGCGAGCGCGCGTTCTAGTGGACAGAAATGGCTTCGATCTCGCAGGAGCAACTTCGAGCGATCATTTTTTACGAGTGGCGGCGCGGCACAAACGCAAGCACAACTGCTAAAAATATACAGGATGCATTCAGCGAGAACGTAGTTTCTCATCGAACAGTCCAGCGTTGGTTCAATCGTTTTAAATCTGGAGACACAAGCCTTGAAGATAAGGAACGTTCCGGACGACCGTCGACCATCGATGATGAAGCATTACTCCGCTGCATCAAAGAAAAACCGGAAGCAAGTACGCATGAGCTAGCAAGAGAACTTGGCTGCACCCAACCGTCAATAGTCAATCACTTACACAACTTGGGATACAGGAAGGTTCTAGCTCAATGGATACCACACCGTCTCACCGACGACAATAAGAACTGTCGCGTGACCATCTGCCAGTCTCTCCTGCTTCGCCACCATCGCAAGGAGTTTTTAGAAGATTTTGTGACGGGAGATGAAAGCTGAGTCTTGTATGATAACAGAACGCGTTTAGCCTACTCGCTTCCTATCGGAGAAAAACCGCCACACCAACCGAAATCTGATCGTCACTTACAAAAGGTTTTGTTGTGCTGTTTCTGGGACGCAAAGGGAATGCTGTTTCACAATTTTCTCCCTGTAGGTAAGACGATCTCCTCTACACGATACATCGAGAATCTCCAGGAATTGGCAAAAGCTATAAGAAAAAAACGGCCAAGACGCGCGACTGTGCACCTTCTCCACGACAACGCGAGACCCCATGTCGCAAAAGAAACCCACAAAACAATCACTGAGCTTCACTGGAATACCGTTCCTCATCCACCATACTCTCCCGACATCGCGCCATCTGACTACCATTTGTTCAGACATTTGAAGGCATATTTGAGAAACAAAACTTTCGAAAACGTCGACGATCTCAGAAGGGATATTTCAAATTTCTTTGAGTTCCAGCCGCCGCAGTTTTGGGCAAAGGGAATAAATGAGTTGCCAACTAGATGGTCGAGTGTCATAGAAACCGATGGCGAATATATTGTTGATTAGAAATGTTTTGTATAAGATATATAAATAAATAAATTATATTGAAATTATTGCGACAAAACTTTTTTATCAACCTGATAGAAAATAAAATAAAAAGAGACCAGACTTTCGAGGAAACAATGAAAAACGCAATTAACATAGAACGACAATTAAGAGCGAGAGATGAGTTATGAAACGTACGACCTACAAGAAATTTCGATTCTTCAGGACCACAATATCAATCTAGAGATCGTATCCACCACATTCAAGCAAACGTTCCAATCTGTCAACTATGTTCGCGAAATGGTCACATCGCCAATCAGTGTTATAAATTCATTAACACGTTTAAAAATCAGGTGCAACCGTTAACTCCGCGAGAAAATAATTTTGCACCTCAAAATCAGAATAGTGAACTAAATAGAACCCAATTCCAAAGAAATTTTGTTCAAACACGAGCTAATGAGCCCCGCGATGGAAATCCGTCTAATAGATCACCCAATAACGCTGTGTTTAAACCTGCCGTTATTTGCCGCTATTGTAAAAATCCGGTACATATAATCGAAGAGTGTCGTAAAAGAGAATACATAAATTCTTTTAGGAACCAAGAAGTAAACCGACGATCCCCAATTCCAGAGAATTTTGCGTCACCACAAAATTCCCCAAAAGTAACATTCGAGGTCGGAAATGAACCAACAAAAAATTCGTTTGTGCGCAGTATCAGACATGTCGAACCGGAAGAAAATCAAGTATGACCTCGACGAGTTGCCGTCGTTCTGTTAAATCGTACCAGCAATGTGCCCGTAGTTTCCGTCGAATCTCAGGATTTCATAGACACGACTCTTTTAATGATCGATACAGGTTCCGCGCTAAATCTAATTAAAAATTGTAAAATTTCGCCCGGAGTGGAAGTAGACAGAAGTGACATCAGAATCAGTGGAATAACAAAGAACTACGTTAATACGCTGGGAAGAGTTCAAATACGAATTGCAAATTCAACCGTAACTTTTCACCTGGTTGCGGATGATTTTCCAATCAAAGATGACGGGTTAATCGGGAGTGAATTTTTCAACACCCATCACGCGGATGTATCATATTCCGAAAAATGCCTCAAATGGGGGAGAAATAATTTTCCATTCGTCAAACTCGAAACTATAGTCATTCCCGCACGCACAAGAGGACATTTCTATGTACGCGTAGCCAATCCCGAAGTCAAAGAAGGATATCTACCTAAATTGAATGTATCAGAGGGAATATACTTAGAGAACACGCTGGTTACCAATAATAAAGGCAAAGCGCATCTCTATCTAATCAATACTACGGAGGAAGAAATCGAGGTCGCTGTACCAGTCCTAGAGTTATTACCATATGAACTTGTATCCAACTCCATAACAGCAACAAGTGGGAGGGGAGACTAATCCGCCCTCGTCAAAAGACAATATTGGGGTGGACGAAAAAGAAAATCAATATCTACCAAATCGCACTGAATCCAATTCAAGACCTACCGCAAGGTCTTCTAACTCTACACATCTATTTAAAATCAATTGTCAAAATCCTACGGTAACTGAGTCTACTAATTCAAGTGAATCTCAAAATCGAATCCAACAAATACTAAATCTAATACGCTTAAACGACCTCAATGAAGAGGAGCAGGAAAGTTTTAACCGCCACGTTGAAGTATTTCAAGATCGATATTATCTCCCAGGGGAAAAACTTATGGCAACAAGTCCAGCATCGAATATCTACGACAGATGAGCTATCTATCAATACCCGCCAATATCGCTATCCGCCCACTCTAAAAGAAGAAATCAATCGTCAAGTCAATGAACTACTAGATGGGGGAATAATACAACCTTCTCAATCTCCATATAATTCACCAGTGTGGATTGTACCCAAAAAGGCGGATTCCAAGGGAAACAAATGTTGGCGGATGGTTTTAGATTACCGAGCGCTTGACGAGAAAACTATTACAGACGCATACCCGCTTCCACTAATCAACGAAATTCTAGATCAACTTGGCGGAGCCATGTACTTTTCAACTTTCGATCTCGCTTCTGGATTCCATCAAATTAAGATACATCCAGACGACCGACACAAAACCGCTTTCTCAACACCTTATGGTCATTATGAATTTGCAAGGATGCCATTCGGATTGAAAAACGCACCTGCAACATTCCAACGTCTCATGAATCAAGTTCTAACAGGAATACAAGGTTCAGACGCATTCGTATATTTGGATGATATAGTCATATATGCATCGACATTGGAGGAACACGAACTAAAAATCGAACGGTTGATGAAGCGACTACGAGATGCACAACTTAAACTGCAGCCGGATAAATGCGAATTCCTTCGACCAGAAGTGGTATACTTAGGTCAGGTCATCAGTAAGGCAGGAGTGCGACCGGATCCATCAAAACTGACAGCAGTCAAGGAATTTCCACAATCAAAGAATATTAAAAATGTTCGACAATTCCTGGGACTTGCTGGATATTACAGAAGATTTATCAAAAACTTTTCTCAGATCGCAAAACCCCTTACCGCGTTATTAAAGAAGGAATGCACCTTCCGATGGGATGCACCACAACAGGAAGCTTTCGAAACACTACGAGATCTACTATGTCAAGAACCAGTATGACAATATCCAGACTTCACACAACAATTCATCGTCACAACGGACGCCTCAGGATCAGCAGTAGGAGGGATACTAAGTCAAGGCATTTTGGGAAAGGATCGTCCCATCGCCTATACTTCACGTGTTTTAAACGAAACAGAACAAAAATATAGCACATATGAAAAAGAAGCCGTTGCAATATTGCATTCAGTGTCACAATTCCGACCATATCTGTACGGACGACGCTTCAAACTCGTAACGGATCACAAACCACTTGTATGGCTACATACATCAAAGGATCCTACATCACGACTAACTCGCTGGCGTCTACGACTGGAAGAATACGATTAAGAAGTAGTGTACAAGGCTGGCAAAACGAATGTCAATGCAGATGCACTATCGCGAAATCCATATACTGAAAAGACACCGAAGATCCGAAGAGAACAAATTCACCCTATAAGTAAAAGAAATAAATCAGACACCGAAGAGGATGAACAGGAGGAATTAGACGATGAACCATTGACTAAAAGACTACGAAGAAGCATAACACAGAATTTAAACAGGAAGGAAAGGAAAACGCAAGAACTACCTCCAAATGATGAACCAATAGCTAGACGACTACGAAGTGCCGGGAAAGGTATTGGAACAACAGTTGCCGAACCAGTCAAAAGAACTGCAAGGCGCATACTGAGAAGATTAAGGAATCAGCAGGACAATGAGCACGATCAACAGGACAAGACAAAATCGACAGACGCAACGCAGCCACTAGAAGAAGAAGAAGAACCAGTGACCAAACTAATATGCGGTGTAAGCCTCTATACATCAAGTGACGAAAATTACTTTGATCCAGTCGACGAAGCTTCAAAATTCAACATCGATGATGACTCAGAGGACGAAGAATTTCAAATAAGGAAAGGAAAAGATTCCTTTGTATCAAAAGAAAATTACTTCCCCATTGAGGTAAGGGAGCAACTATTTATGAGGAAAGATAATTATCTGTATTTTATTTCCGAGACAGGAGAACCCTGTGATGAAGGATCGAAGGCTTTGTTCGAAAGACGAGCACTGCCAAAATTTTTAAAAGCAAAAATCGGAGAATTTCAGACCGTGAAAAGCAACTCCAAATTCCACGTCGCAGTAATAGTAAAGAATACAAAAGGAAAAATATTGGGACGGCAAGAGTTATTGAAAACTTGCAGTGATCTTGGAAGAATCTTGCGAAGAATTAGCCTCTCTACTATTAGCATAGCCAAAACCAAGGAAATTAATGGAATCAGCTGGGAAAACGTTATCGAACCTATACGTAAGAGCATCAGGGATACACCAACGCAGCTGATAATTTGTCTTGGGCAAATCCAATATGCAACAAAAGATAAACGCGAGGATATAATGGAAGAAGCACATAACTCAACACTAGGAGGACATAAGGGAGTAACCAAAACGTATAATCGAATACGTCAACGTTACTACTGGGAAAATATGAAGGAAGAAATACAGCAATTCATTGGCCATTGTTTAAAATGCCATCTGAAAAAGTTAGTACGTGTGAAAACCAAACAACCAATGGTAATCACAGACACGCCGGATTCCGCGTTCGACAAAATAGCTATGGACATAGTCGGACCGCTACCCATAACAAGGAAAGGCAACGACTATATACTTACCATTCAAGACCTACTGACCAAATACTGTTTGGCAATTCCACTGAGAAGAGCGACATCAGCGAACATCGCGGATGCACTCATAAAGAATTTTATATGCATATTTGGAGCACCGAAAATAATACTAATAGATCAAGGACCTAATTTTCTGAGCAACCTGATAAAAGGTGTGGCAAAAAGATTCAAAATCAAGCAATGCCGAACAACAGCATACCATCCGCAATCAAATGGATCATTGGAACGATCGCACCATTCGCTGATAGAGTATCTGAAGCAGTTCATCGACAGAGACAATGAATGGGACGAGTTGTTGGAATTAGCTATGTTCTCCTATAACACCAGTATTCACGAAGGAACCAAACACACCCCGTATGAGCTAGTATTTGGAAAACTAGCCCGACAACCATCATGTGAACAAGAACCTGAAGAAGAGCAACGAACTTATGAGGATTATTTAACGGAACTAGCCACCAAATTACACGGCGTTCTAAAAATTGCGAAAGGAAATTTAATCACGGCAAAAGAAAGATCAAAGAAATACTATGACAGGAAAATAAAGCCACAGGATTTCAACTTAGGAGATAGAGTATTCTTACAAAAAGGCCAGAAACTGGGGAAATTCGGGAACCACTACACTGGTCCACATGAAATTTGCGAAATCAAGAAGGACGGAAATGTGAAAATTAAAGTGGATTCTGAAAACCGAGTAGTCCATCCAAATCGACTTCGCTTATCACCTCTAAGCTTAAGAGAAAGCAGTAGCGACGAGTAAACAGATTCAAATCCTCATTTTATATATACATGTTGAGACGTTTCGCGATTTTAGCGAAAGCCTTCTTTTCGTTTTCGGGGATTCGTGTACGCGAATATCCCGGAAAACGAAGGAACACGGCGATTCTTGCCGTGTGATAAAATAGGGTTTCCCGTAGCCTCCTGAAGGATGATGTACGATTTCTGAGCCAGGAATGATGAAATGGATTTTAGGTGTTTTTTGGAGATGCCTCAGTGGTTTTGAGGGTCTCAGAGACGCCTATGGCAATCCGTCATCATCGGCATTTGGTATTTCGGATTATCATGGGTTGAGATTGGGTTACAGTAACAAAGAGGATTGTTAGTGTGTTAATAAGGTTAGTCCGGTGTGGTGACGTTTTACGCGGAGCTGGAACGGTCGGCGAGAAGCGCTGTTGTCGTGGAGCGACAAGGATGGGAAGAATACGGTGAGGTCGCACACGATGTTTAGAGGCGCTGACTCTCTCTCATGATCTTTCTCTCTCTCACTTGCGCTCACACAGAGGTCTCGTTGTAGCAGCAGGATAGGAAGGTGCGTGGTCTATCTGCACGCGATGTTTAGAGGCACTGATACTCTCACTCACTCTTTCTCTCTTGCTCGCACTCGCACAGTCCGCGAGCGTCGTCGTGTACGCGTGTGGCCGAATCGGGATCGCTTCTGGAATCAGAAGGCGACACCGTTCGATTGACAATTATTGTAGGTATGAGGCGTTGTTTCCGGTTGGCACGTTGCCAAATGCAACTAAACGCACGGGTGCCACGCCGTGTCGCTCACGCGCTAGAGAATCTAGCGTTCTAATAATGTGCGAGCTCGAAGGAGAATTGTTCTCTCCGAGTGCACATAGCGGGGCCGTCCGGAAGGGACGGCTGGCCTCCTCGGTGCCAGACGAGGAGGACCAAGAACCAGTGAAGCTGGTTATAGAAGTTCCCCGTGTGCAGCGAAGCGCGATCGGCACTTCACGGACTGCACACTCCGAGTCTTTGTGCGTGAAAAGCGTAGTATGGCGATCGATCGTCCTAATGGCGATCGATCGGATGTTATTAAGTATTTCCTGACTAGCTTGCAATCACCACGACGACTCTATTTCCGAGGTCGGACTTCCAGCGCAATGCTGGGGCTTCCCAAGGAAATAGAGTATCTAACCCGAAGCTGAGGTCGTTCTAGGATGGGACCAGGGCTACGGCCGCAAGGCCTCCATCCGGTGATCCGAGGTTTCGGATGACGGTGACTCCACGTAATATGATGAGTAGAATTGCGATAGAGTGCCGCTCCGGCTCGTGCACGCCCTTAAATAGCCCCAGGCCCGTCAGGAGAAATTCCATTTCTCTTGCGGATCCGGAGGGCTAGGTGGGAAATCGCGCCGCCGAGGAATACTTCGATGGTGGGGTGGCAGCGTTTGTAATTTTGAGGACGCATGCATACTATAGCCAATTCGAGGGATAAAATGTATCCGATGGTTCCTCTCTAGGATATCAGGCGCACATTCGGTGTGAGGAGGCGTCACGATGAATTCGGGTCGCACTCTTAGATGGATAGGAGTGGTCGAGGCACAGGTGCCGCGATATGTGCTAATATAGGCGGGCCTCCCGCGAGTCCGCGGTGGTCTTGCTCCTCGCGCTGGGCGGAGCCCTTTGCGAGGTGTCGCGGGCTTGCCCCAATTCTTAGCGCAAGTGACCTGCCCGGCCGGCGGCATGGACGGTCGCTCCGAACGCTGGCCAGAATACGCAAGTATCTGGCAAACGGGTAGATACTATCGTATTCTGTGTGACGGTGGCTTACGTGGACAGCCGAACCGTCACAATGTATATATGAGAAAGACAACCCCCGCCATGCCATATTATCCACACCACCTCCTCAAACTCCACATCCTCCAACCCCAGAGCTAATGCCCTACAGTCCCCAAATCCGAACATCAACCGGAAGAAAGGCAGTACGGGTCTCCAAGAGAAGGAACCACCCATACATCAGACGTTCGGTGTATTCTCACATCGAAACAATCACTACCGAAACAACTACTATATCACCAAAATAATAACCTCAATCCTATCTCCACAAAAGTCCTCAGTCGAACTCCCACCAAAATCCTCAGTAACCTCCCAAAAAAAAAAAAATAACAAGGAATGAATATTTACAAAAACGTGTAAATAAAAGGAGAATTTTTCATAAAACAATAAAGGAATCAAAGGATGCAAATCTCGAGACCCACATCAGAGGCGGAGAAATCAAGAGACCGGAGCAAAAGAGAAGAGGAAACTTGTCGTCTTAACAACCCTAGAACTTGTTCTTCAAGGCATCAGGACCAGGGTTAAATCGTAATGCGACACCGTAGTGGAGCCGTACCAACTCATTATACAAGCCAACCTTCTGAACTACTGGACGCGCCTGAGTAATAAGAACCACAACACAGACGACAGCAGGAGACTAATCCTATTCGAAGTGATGGAGGAACTACTTAAAAACTACATGGAAATTATCAACCAGATGCGGCAACATATTCGACAAGTGAGTCCAGAAACGTAAAATCACACGAGGGCGTGTGAACGGTCATTGCTATCATACCCGCAATGCCCTATCTTAAGGGGGGAGGTGTTACGTATGCCCCGCTTCATCACACTCACTCTATAACTCCACTAAACCTGGACCACCACGCCACCAGAAAATCAACTTCGTTAACCCCATCGTCCGACCGAACCTCCTCGCGGACTACTGACGCTCTCAGCACGAGCCCCAGCTTATAAGAGGCATCCGAAAATATTCTATATACAAACTATTGGCGCCGAAAAGGCGAGATTGGTCAACCCCGGCCACCACCGACTCACATGGATCAATATCCAAGGATCATATTCTATATACAAACTATCGGCGCCGAAAAGGCGAGTTTTGTCGTTAAAAGGCAGGGCCTCCACCGACTCACTTGGACCAGCATTCAAGGATCATAAAACCGGGAATTCGAATAATGTCCGCCACGTGGACGGGTTACACGTGGAAGCGCGAATCAATACGATACAGGAATATCGGAGAGGGAAAAGAAACCCCTTCTCGTAGCTATAAAAATCTGCACTCCCAGAATTACTGGGCCACCACGATTTTTACCACCGGCGCAAAGCCTACTTGCGGCACACGCCACCCCAACCCCACTACAAATTATCCCTGGATCACCGCGATACTAGGAAACCAACTGCAGTCACCCTATCGATCGATCGAACCAACCCGCGAAACATTGTCGCCTGCAGCACGTGCCCAAGCCTACAGGAGGCACGCGAATATTCTAGTTAAGAACGAGCAACACCAAAAAGGAACGCTTGTCGTAAAAACTCAAAGCACCTCGTAAACGGAAATCAGCTAAATGAAGTTACATCTGATATTGGTATCCAGCTCATATCTACAAGAAACATCTGAATAATCTTCATGAAAGCTAACGGCGCCAAAAAGGCGGGCTTTGTCATGAAAATCCAAGGGTAACTTGAACATGGGAATCAGCCGAATCACCGCTTGCACAGGTTGAAAAGAGAAGGAAACGCTTAGCCGACACAAGCCCGATGATATCACAGCCACCGACTGAACTATAAAAGGAGGCACCTCTGACCCACGATTATTAATATCCGGAGGATCGTAAAAACCGACTATGCCAGGAATCGAAGGAATACCCACCACGAGTACCGACACGAGGAGAACCTCTTAGTGAAATTACCAAGGATTTGAGAGGGAAAGTCACCCAAGGTTTTCGACACGTGGAAGACCTTTCGAGAGAAGACCACCCCCGAGAAAGGGGTATAAAAGGAAGGACCGGGAACACAGCAGCGTTCAGTTCAGTCTCGACTTCAACCCCGTGGCCGAAGTTACGCCGCAGCCGGTCGCGGTCAATATCCAGTCTCAATCCGTCAGTCTTGTCTCAACCTCAGCCCGTGGCCGGAGCTACGCATCAGTCAGTCGTGGTCAAAGTCTACGTCTCAAGTCTCAAACAAGCAGTCTCAGTCAAAGTGTCAACGTGTGCAGTCTCGCTTTTAACCACGCGGCTAAAGTCATCAGTCAGTCTCAATCTCAACATCAAGTCCGAAGACTAAGTCGTCCTGAACAAGCAGCCAGTCGCAGCAGTCATCAAAGTGGTACCAGTCCAGCAGCCGGAGTCTCAGTCTCAACTTTGCGGCTAAAGGTACCAACACCGAGATCTACAATTGAAATCCAGCAACGTTCACTGTGCGTATTGTCCAGTCGCAATTCGACTTCCAATATCGGTCAAAGACTCTCCTCAAAAGAAGTCTCAGCCATCACGAAGAGTTCAAATTATCCAATCTAAACCCTTGCATCACCACCGTATCTTTCAACCACAAGACTCTGCAACATCTATTTTAATTATCGAATACAGCCTAAATCTAAACCACAACCGCTGTAATCAATTGCCTTCAAAGAACTATATAGTTTTGAATCTTAAATATTGCAACCATTTCAACTATTTAATCGTGTGTAAATGTTGTAACTATTTAATCTCGTGTAACCATTGTGCGAACACTATAAACCGTTCGACATACGTGTTAATATTATAACTATTTAATCTCCATGTAATCACGGTGTGAACATTATAATCATGAAGAAATTGTAGCCACTATAATCCAAATCTCAAAACAATATCGCCGATAATATAAATTATAACTACGATTATTAGACGACCATTGCAACGAAAGGAACAAACGGCGAATTATCTGAAAATAAATAGAGTAAGCAAAGCATTCATGCAAAACTCTCGTATTATTCGATCTTCCTCAAGGCCAACGCATTATCCAACCGTCATTCTTCCCATATCAAAGACGTGACTTTCGTCCCTGGGTAAAGGACTTAATTGTCTTGACCCGAAAGCGAAGTCAACACCGTATTGCGTCCTCTCTAAGATTCGATAAGTTCATGGGGACGTAACAATATTATATACAGTTTAAAGTGTACAGTCATGCCATTGAAATTTATTCCATGTCAAGTGTACAGTCATGCCGTTGAAATTTATTCCATCATAAAAAGGAGGAAAATTATTAATATGTGACGGATATGTTTGGGTTTGTTTGTTTGTTTTGTTTAGGTTTGTTTGTTTGGGTTCAATGAAGAAATTCGTATTATGCCCCCATCCCAGTATCTTACACACCCCATAAAGGTATTTTATCCTCATGCCAAAATATCCGCAAGACAAAATATCTGCCGATATTATATACAATTTAAAGCGTAGTCGTGCCGTTGAAATTTATTCCATGTCAAGTGTACAGTCATGCCGTTGAAATTTATTCCATCACAAAAAGGAGGAAAATTATTAATATATGACGGATATGTTTGGGTTTGTTTGTGTGGTTCAGTTTGTTTGTTTGTTTGTTTTGGTTTGTTTGTGTGGTTCAGTTTGTTTGTTTGGGTTTGTTTGCTTGGGTTTGTTTGTTTGGGTGCAATGAAGAAATTCGTATTATGCCCCTACCTCACTATCTCACACACCCCACAAAGGTGTTTTGCGCGCGACCCCGTTGATGTGGTGGACGAGATTTAGGATTTCGTCTCGCGGATGTTTTGTCATGAGAATATTTTGTCTTTCGGATATTTTGTCCTCGGATATTTTGTCGCGGATATTTTGTCGCGGATATTTTGTCGTCGAGTCAGATGTGACGTAGCCTCAACAGCATCGTATAGGCATTGGATGTTGTTATACGCTTCGACCAAAACTTTTGGCTTATACGTGTACCTAATGAACTACGTTCAAAAGAAATCGTTGCAGGACCAACTGCACATTGTTTTTATGACCCCAAAGTATTTTTGAAGCCAAAAGAAACCGATTTTTCCAAATCCTAGAGTGGTGTTGTCCCTCATAGAAACGAAATCGATTTTTTGATCGTTGTAAATGTATATCCCCCCTTAAAGAGTTTTAAAAAATCTCGCACGTGTTAGCGAAAATCGGCAGAAAATTATCAAGCAACTCGTTCACTTCTTTGATGTTCGCTATTTTGGATCACCGTTCTTTTGCCTATCTAAGATCTACACATTCGAAGTTTGTGTATCCTCAATATATGGCTTTTTGCTATAGATGTTTTTACCAATATTAGATACTCACTTCTTTCTATTTCGGAGATATGAATGTTCTAGATTGTTTGAATAAGTATTTGTATGACTCACACTGCAGACAATCTGAATACACGTTCTCGAATAAATGAGCTCTCGAAAAAATTATCCTTTGGTGTAATAGTTATTCGATTTCATCATCGGTCGAAGAATACAATTTCGATTAATTTACAGTTCGTTATTTTGAGTTTATAATTCTGTCATTCCGAAATCTTTGTCGTTCTGTATTTGGCTTTACAAAGTTTTGACGACCACCCCAATGTGAAATGTGTTGGAAAATAATGCCGAAACGCACTTACCCAATGTAAAATGTGTTTTGAAAAAAATGCCGATCGAGAAAGACTCAAAGTTCTCTTTGAACATTTCTCGATCGTTTCGGCACTTTTATTCAACAATTTTTTAAATTCATTTTCTAAGGGGACAGTCAAAACTCATTTATTCGCGCCCAAGGGCGCGAGAAGGGAGGCTATCGACAAGACGGTGGCACGAGCGAGGGGAGCGGTCGCAGAAAGGACGCCACGGGTATCGCCAACGCGACCGAACCCGCAGCCGCTCGCCCCGCCGGACGCATGGTGAAGTTGCTTAAGGAGTGAGATGCAGTAAGAATTTTCAAAAAATCGATATTTTTACACTTTCTTCGAGTATGATGTTTCGAAAATATTCCCTGACAATTTTAAGTCAATTCGATGAATAGTTTACGGGATATCCCGCAATTAGTGAAGGGGCGTCGGGTCCCTAAGGCAGGTAGCAGCTGACAAACGCGCAAACGATAATACCCTGGAAGGCAGGATGCTTTGAAGACAACAACAAATTGATATTTTGGAAGCTTCCACATCGGCAGAAGCCCTATTGTATGGGCTAGGAATTGATGACTCGATGTACGTAATTTTTTAATTAGTATTTCTATACATAAATCAAGTGTGAAATTGGAAACCCCTTTCCGAAACTTTCAAAAATGTACTACTCAAAAACTATGAACTTTTGCAAAATTTTATAAAAAACACTTTCGTTTTAAAATTGCCCAAAATGTAAAAAAAAATATTTTATCTCAAAAACTATAGTTTTTTGAAAAACTGTTTTAACAATTGGCTATAAACAATTGAAAGCTCGACTTTTCGGCAAAAAATTGTGACATTCGGATTCGGCGGATCAAAATACACAAAAGAAGTTTAGCTTCAACCATCGACCTCAACATTTTACGAACATATAATACCGTATCCACATAGAAAAACTTTAAACGCGTTTTTCTCGAAACTATGTTTTTCAAGTCGGTGACCACTATAATTCAAAAACCACTTGATGGATTTTGATGAAATTTAGTGTGCTTATTGATAGCACTAAAAACCAATCCTGAATGGAAGGATTTTTATTTTTGTTGAAAATTTCTATTTTTTTAAAACAGTAAACGACCGATTTTTTGGTCGAAAATCGAAAGTTATCTGACGGAAGCCGCCATTTTGTTAATTAAACAAAAGCTGCGATTAAGGACTAGATTTATTATTAAACTAATAGTTTTTTTTCGTTTTTTGATTTCAGATGTCCCAGTAAAATTTTATGATGGTCACCACAAAGCACTACATGCCGAAGGGGGTCCGACAAAGATGGCGATATTTTTTTACATGATCAATATTTTTCTTTGAAAATTTTGACAAGTCAAGTTGAAATATAACATAAAAAGTCTTCGTAACTGTTAGAGCATCAAATATCGGTGGGCCCTACCCTATAGATTGCTCGGCCGTCTCGTGTGACGGCGACCTAATCAAGGCACTACGATGCGCTCGTGCAGCGGCGGAAGCCTTCTCTTCGTTTCTCCTCTGTTTGTTTCTCCCGTACCTGTTTTGTTTCGACCCTCGAGCCGTTCATACGCATTTCATGTCGCTCTCATTTGATCAAAGGAGTTTGCTACTATGTCGCGTTGATTTCTTAGAACACTCGCTCCAATAGTAACCACTTTGGTAAAGCAAACTTAATTATTTACTATAAAAAACAAATTATTGAAAATGCTCGTCTTTTCACGCCTCTGACTGCATCTCACCTCTCAAAACGAGCGGGCGTTTAAAATTTAGGTGCAAACGGTATTGGAAAATATGATGAAAAATAAATGTTTCTCCCAATACGTAAATGAGTTTTTACTTTTCCCCTTAGAAAATAAATTTAAAAAATTGTTGAAGAAAGTCCTGAAGCGATCGAGAAAGGCTCAAAAAGAACTTTGAGTCTTTCTCGATCGACATTTTTTTCAAAACAAATTTCACATTGGATAAGTGTGTTTCGGCATATTTTTTCAATACATTTCCCATTGGGGTGGGGATCAAATCTTTAAAAGGCCAAATATAGAACTACAAAGATGTCGAAATGACAGAATTATAAAATCAAAATAACGAACTGTAAATTATTCGAAATTTTATCCTTCGACCGATGACGAAATTGAATTACTATTACACCAAAGGATTATCTATTCGAGAGCTCATTTATTCGAGAACGTGTATTCAGATTGTCTGCAGTTTGAGTCATACAAATACTCATTCAAACAATCTAGAACATTCATGTCTTCGAAATAGAAAGAAGTGAGTATCTAATATTGGTAATACCATCTATAGCAAAAAACTATATATCGAGGATACAAGCTTCGAATGTGTGGATCTTAGATAGGCAATCAAGCCATGGTCCAAAATAGCGAACACCGAAATAGCGAGCATCAAAGAAGTGAACGAGTTGCTTCATAATTTTCTGCCGATTTTCGCTAACACGTACGAGATTCTTTGAAACTCTTTAAGGAGGGATATACATTTACAAGGATCAAAAAATCAATTTCTTTTCTTGAAGGGATAACACCACTCTAGGAATTTGGAAAAATCGTTTTCTTTTGGCTTTAAAAATACTTTAGGGTCATAAAGACAATATGCAATTGGTCCTGCAGCGAATTTTTTTAAGGTAGTAGTAGATGTACTAGGCCGGTTCTAACTCAAGGGGAGGTTGTGTGTCAAGAGTGGGGAAGGCAAGGTGGCGCCACTGTCGACGGGAGGTCGCCGGGCGTGACGTCACAGAGGGGCCTCTGCGGCGGGGGGGGGGGGGGATGTGGTCCGTGAAGCGCCTGGCGGGGGGGGGGGGGGGGGCGTCGATGAGTGTTTTGTATGTATGTACGTGCGTGCGTGCGTGCGTGTAGGGAAGTCAAGGTGGCGCTACGGTCGTGGGGAGGTCGGCGTGTGTGCGTGCGTGCGTGCGTGCGTGTAGGGAAGCCAAGGTGGCGCTACGGTCGTGGGGAGGTCGGCGTGTGTGCGTGCGTGCGTGCGTGCGTGTAGGGAAGCCAAGGTGGCGCTACGGTCGTGGGGAGGTCGGCGTGTGTACGTGTGTGTGTGCGTGCGTGCGTGTAGGGAAGCCAAGGTGGCGCTACGGTCGTGGGGGTGCGTGCGTGCGTGCGTGCGTGCGTGCGTGCGTGCGTGCGTGCGTGCGTGCGTGCGTGCGTGCGTGCGTGCGTGCGTGCGTGCGTGTGTGTGTGTGTGTGTGTGTGTGTGTGTGTGTGTGTGTGTGTGTGTGTGTGTGTGTGTGTGTGTGTGTGTGTGTGTGTGAAGAGCGGCCTTTCAAAGCCCATTATTTATGACATGCAGCTGTTTCAATTCCGAAAGATAATGTCAAGATGTCTGCATCCACCCCATCTCAAAGCTCGCCGACACTCGAGACAGGTTCTGACAGGTTTCTTGGAAAAACTATAATCTTTAGGGATCAAAGGGACCGCGGATGGGCCACTTGAGCACAGCTGCACTCTTGCGCTCTCCATGGTTCTTCGAACGTGTTCAAACCTGTTTTCCAGGATTGGGGGGGGGGTCGAAAATTTGAGTGGGAGGCTTACGAGGGAACTTATAATTTCGTGGGCCAAGCTCAGACTGTACTACTCCACTGCACCGTCAACATCTAAAAAGAACTTTGAAAGTGCGGGGAAAATGGATCTCTCGAGTATCAACAAGGTCGGCCGGATGGCGGAATTCCTCCCAACGAAGAAGCTGTCAGAACTCCCCGTTAAGTCGGAACGACTAATCTCCGACATGAGGGCCATACAAACCAAATTTGGGAAACGCTACATCGTGGACATCGCGGATGAGTTCTCTGTCTTCTTACCGGCGCAACTTGTAAAGGCCTTCGATCAGGATCCGGAAATGTTCGAGAGTATGCTGCAAGTGATACGCGATGGTCAACTCTGCATGCAGTATATTGGTGGAAAATACAATAGTGTCGAGTTCCGTCGTCTCTGAACATGGTGGACGGGGAAAAAAAATTTGTTGGAACACCGTCGTCGAACGGCTGTCCGCATCATCGAGAGTATGCTGCAACTGGTCAACTCAGTGATGGGAACTACAACCGCGTCGAGCTGCATCGTCCCCAAGCGTGGAGACAAAATTGAGCACCATCGTTGAGCGGTTGTTTGATGTTTTTTTTTTCAAAGTGCTGACTATGTAAAAATGTATATGTTTGGTCGAATTGTAAATAATGGGTGTTTTTGCCGTAGAATAAAGAATACAAATGACATATATTTTCATCAAAATGTTTTTTTATTCATTAAAAAAAATCCCTCGCTCACGCTTCGTACACAGAGAGATAGCTTTTCAACGACTTTACATTCGCTTTGGCGCAATTGTATTTTGTATTGAAGGAATGATGGGGACATTTAACGTTTGCGATTTTCGGCAACTTCTGCAGCGATGGACAGTTCAGAGTCTCCAGATCGATGACTTTTGTTGCTGAATCCGCGAATCTCGATAGCCATGAGCACTTCTCGAATCCCTTGGCATAGATCGTAGGAGCTCCTTCCAATATTCCTCGAATTGTCGTTCTAGCTGCCTCGTATGGTATGCCGCTGTGTTCCCATCGTATTCCATGATAATTGCGTTCCAGCCACTTGTTTGTCATTTTGTACTTGGCCGGTAAAGCGTCCCAGGCGAATGGTGCATCGAAGAAGAATGTCAGCGGTTCAGCGTTCTTCTCATGGAGTTTGACGATGGACATCTCCTTTATCACGAATTCGTTGACGGGTCTCTTGAACTCTTGCACGTCGACGATAAGCTCCATGTTGACTGAATTGGGCGCGGATCATTGGCATGCTTTTATACCAATTTTTTAACCCCACCACTGATTGGATTGTACTCGACAATACGATCATGGAGGATCATGCAGTACGCTGAAGTTTGCGGTGGAATATTGTTTTTCAATTCAAATTCAAGGCGCACATCAACAGGACCGGACTTGAGCGAATCGTTTTGTTTTGAGCAGTCAATCTTTGTAACCCGATTTGAAAACGAAAATTTGAATTCCCGCTCGCCGGTACATATGTGCGTAATAAGATGTGTAATTTGACGGGGAGAGAGGCTCACGTGAGAGAAAGAGGGGTTTGCGATACCTTCCTCGCCAGTGAGGAGCGTAACTCGGCCTCTTTTGCTCCGGGATCGTTCGCCGAGCAACACACGACACCGATTTCGACAACATTCTCAGAGCCTCGAGAGAATCCAAAATCGAGTTCGTCCAGAAGAAAAATTTGGCCTGGCCGCCCAGATTTCTCTACAATTTCGATCCTGCTGCCTGGATACATCGAACGTCGGATCCCGGAGCAAGGAAAGAGCCAACGAGCGAAATCTCTCGGCCTCGAGAAAAAACAGATCAAAGCTGAGTACCCTTATCGCATTATATGGAATCTATCGAGAGAAATCCGTCTCTCAAGCGCCCCGAATAATATTTATAGATATCGATAAATATATGTCTATGTATGACTCATATTCGCGATCCGTCTGAGCTGTCGCACAGCAGTCTCCCCCTTTTTCGAAAGCGAATTATATGCCGTTATTGAAAATAATTTATACGTCGAATTATATGCTCATACAAAATAAAATAATTGTCGTTTTCTTTGAGACGTAAGCTTACAAATTGGCGCCCAACAATGAGGCACGACTGCGCCTTAATAAAAGTAAAATAAATAAAAATAAATGAAGAAAAAAAAATTCAATGTCATACATGTATATAGAATTTGTGTATAACAGTTTATGGCAGATAACAGCGAAACACATTACATAACGAAATCCGGACGTGTAGCAAAACAAAGGTTTAATCTAATTGATGTAATAGGAAAATCCAAGCAAAGAAAAATGCCAATATTGAGAGAGGAGAGTGACCGAGACGCCTGCACGTCGCGAGGCGAGAACATGGAGGCAGAGTGGCAAAAACTAAAAGAAGAGCGTGAAAAACTCGAGAAACTGCGAGAGACCCTCGAAACTCAGCAGCATCGGAATCGACAGCAACGTAGTTCTCAATCGGATACGATGCGTGAAGGCCAAACAAACTCCGAAATTGTCGCCGAGGATATCACAACAATAATGAGTAACGTACAAAGTATACATATAGATATCAAAATTCCGAAATTTCGCGATGAGATCGAAACACATCCGGCGGACTTCCTCGAGCAATTAGAGAAGTTTTTGAGAATGAAAAATATTAAAGAAACGCGTAAAATGTCGGTGGTGGAACATGCGCTGGAGGGAAAAGCGAGCCTTTGGTATAACCTTAAGGGAGAGTTTGTTGATTTTGAAGATTTCAAAAAACAATTTTTGGACGAATTTTATTCGGTGCCCATTCGGGTCAGGTTTAAAAAAAGGTGGATGGAGTGTAAGCACCAGGCACAAAGTGAATCATTGCAAACGTATTTTTATCGCCAATTGGCCCAGGCGCGGCACTTTATCCCGAGATTAACAGAATTTGAGGTTAACTATAACATTGTGCAATAATACCCCGGCTGGGTGAGGGAGACATTATCGACTATTAATTTTACTGACACGAGTGCGATCGCACAAGCTCTTGGCAATCTCGATATGGTTCGGAGTGAACGGGATCGTGACGTTAGACGAGGACAGAACCACTTTCAAAATAAACACGACGGGCCGAGAGTAAAAAAGTTGAAGGTTTATAACGACAGCTATCGGGAGTATAATAATAGACCGGGGGAGGAAACGGATAATTCTCGATATAAGAGATGTAATCACAAATATGAGCGAGCATATCATCGGAATTACCCGAAATATAACCAAGGTCACAATAAAGTAGAGCCTAACATGTTCTTACCAGATACGCGATATCTCCCACCTCAGCTACAGAGTGTCAGCACAGGAGCGAACTATAATAATGTGCCATCTGGTCGGAGTAATTACACGAACAGTGGGTCTTTAAACTAAATAGTGGCGTGCTGTATACCGGTCCGACAGCGGGTCCAGCTAATTACGATTTTGCTGAAGATTTGATGGAGGGCGTTTTGGAAGGAGCGGATTTAAAATCGCAAGGGAATAGACAATCTTTTGCACGATGCCCTCATCTAAAGATTGAAATAAGCGACATGAAGATTCTTGCTTTGCTTGACATAGGGAGTCAGATTACTGCTATCTCAGAAAACATATATAAAAAATTGATTTCAAACAATAGGGTCGAAGAACTACCCGTGTCAAACATGTTCGTATCGACGGCAGTAGATAAGAGAGTTACCTCGGTAAAACGTCAGATATATGTGAAGTTATTGATCGAAGGTATGATTATTAATGGAATATTTTTTGTGATTCCATCTCTGTCGTCGGACGTGATACTTGGGCATGATTGGATGTCAAAGAATGAAGCTGTAATTGATTATAAACGAAACGTTATCGAGGTTAGGGGAACACTTTTGTCCCCCGCAACGACCGAATTTGAAAGAGATTCTGTAGAGTCCTTAATATGTTCGCACGATGATGAGAAGATTCACGTTTTTGTCGTAAATATAAATGAAATGAAAAGCCAATATGCGCTAATTCCGGATTCTCGGGCTTCACCAATATCCTTACCCGAATCAAGGGGGGGAAAGCTGTTAGATTGCGAGGAATTGGAGAATCTAAAGAGGATCACTGAAAACAAAATACCCGAGGAGAAGTTACACGATTGTAATAAAAAGGAGAGAGGGGCGATTAACGATAGGTCGCTCCAAGTGTACGCTTCCAGAAATGATTGCGGGGATGGAGTTGGAAAGGTCATTGGGGAGGCTTGGACATATTATGGAAACTCGTTAGATAACATGCAGAAAGCGAGATTTTCTCAAATACTATACCAGTTTAGGGAAGTTTTTTCGGAAAAGCCAGGGTGTAGTAGGGGGTACGAACACAAGCTAACCCTCGCGAAAGAAAATCCGAAAATTAAATATAGCTATCCAATCCCGTTCCAGCTACGCCAGGCGACCGCCCAAGCCATTGAAAAAATGCAAACAGAAGGCGTGATCGAAAGAACTGCTAGTCGTTATTGTAACCCGCTGAGGATCGTTAGGAAAGAGGATGGTTCGGTGCGCGTCTGCTTGGATGCGCGACATTTGAACAAAGTTATCGAAGACGATCACGAGGCTCCTCCATTAATAAATGAATTATTACAAAAATATAACGGGGCCCAGTGGTTCTCAAAACTCGACCTTACCCATGGATACTGGCAGGTTCCCCTGCATCGCGAGTCCCGCCCATACACGGCTTTCCTGTTCGAATCTCATATGTATCAGTTTTGTCGAATACCGTTTGGGTTGAAGACCGCTGGGAGCGGATTCATTCGGGCTTTGAGTCTAGCGTTGAAAAGAGATTTTAACGCAAATATTTCTTGTTATATCGATGACATTCTTATAGGAACAGAAACAGTTGAACAACACATGACTCTAATTGAACAGATCCTGAGACGATTACGAGAATATAATTTCACACTCAAACTGGCGAAGTGCGTATTCTTTCAAAAGACAGTGTCCTTTCTAGGGTTTGTTATCTCGTCGCGCGGAGTGACACCTGAGCCGAGTAAACTTCAAGTTATTTTAAATTTTGCTGAGCCAAGGGATAAACGCCAATTGCAACAATTTCTAGGAGTTTGCAATTATTACCGGCAGTTCAACATAAATCAAAGCAAGTCAGTCGCCCCGTTGCGGGAATTGTTGCAGAAAAATAAGGCCTGGGAGTGGACGGAGTTGCATAGTCAAGCATTCCAGAGATTAAAGCGCGATTTTGGAGATTGTATTGCCCTAAAACACGTTCTCCCGGAAAGACCATTTAAGTTGCAGACGGATGCCAGTGATCAGGGCATTTGTGGGATTTTGTACCAGGTTAATGATGCCACAGAACATAATGTCGTTGGTATAGTGTCTTGTTGCTTGACGAGGTGCGAGGCAAATTATACGACAACGGAGAAAGAACTCTTGGCGATCGTCTACTCTGTTACGAAATTTCGGGTCTACCTAATCGGTGTTACCTTTGAAATCGTCACGGATCATCAATCGCTGACTTTCTTGCAATCGGCTGCGTTTAGAAACGCTCGTGTAACCCGCTGGTGTCTCCTTTTACAACAATACTCATTTACGGTCTCGTATTGTAGGGGTATCGATAATGTGGTTGCAGACTTTTTTAGCCGTAATCCCGAGGGGGAGTTTCACGAGGAAAGGGAGGATACGCTTTTGATCTCGGCATTGTCTAAATATTATCTTCCATTGAGATCCGAGGACGATCAGTTGCTCGTAACTATCGCAATGCTTGAGTACGATGTAAACCTCACACGCACCTTTAAGGAATTGAGCCGATGGCAGAATGAGGATCCAATCACGAGGAAAAAATTGATTATTGCAGAGTGAACGTAGATTCACCGAGGTATATGGTACATAATCAAATTTTGTTTCATCGCGAAAAGACCTCAGACGTTTGGAAGATATTCGTTCCACGGAGAGCCCAGCGCCTTTTAATTGAAGACGTTCATACCAAGTTAGGGCATCCCGGAGTGTATAAGACGCTCGGGTATTTAAGGCGGTTTTATCATTGGAGGGGCATGCATACCGATATCAAAAAATTGGTCAAGGAGTGTGACTTGTGTCAACGCGTAAAATATCTAACAATTTCCATGGAAGGGAGGCATAACTACGTGGCTGCAAGCGGTGTGCATGACTTGGTCACTGTAGATTTTTATGGCCCGCTTCCGATGGCACGCGGTGGCACGCAGTACATCTTCGTAATGCTAGATGTTTTCTCCAAATGGGTAAGCCTATACCCGATGAAAAGGGCGAATGTGAGGACGTGCATAAAAAAGATCTTTGACCATTATATCCCAAAAGTTGGCAAACCGAAGCGAATTTTATCGGACCATGGCACGCAATTCACTTCGATACTTTGGAAAAAGGAATTAGAGACCGCGGGTATAGAGGTATTATATAGTTCGATTCGACATCCACAGTCAAACCCTACGGAGCGCGTAATGCGGGAACTCGGTCGTTTGTTTCGTACCTTGTGTTCGGACAAGCACACAAAATGGGTGCAGTATGTACCCCAAATCGAAGACATTCTGAATCTCACGGTTCACCAGAGTACGGGGTTTGCTCCTAGCGAGTTACATTTTGGAAAACCCATACACGATAAAATTAAACAACTTGTAAGTTTTCCCCATAACAATTTACCATCGCATGAGTATATGATTACGCTTGCCCGGGAAAACCTGCATAAGAGTTTTTAAAAAAGAGAGAAACAACAGAGGTCTATATCAAAGGTGAAGCTTGGGATTGGTGATTTAGTGTTGTTACGAACCAGACATATATCCAGTGCCCTTGATCGTGTAATTAAAAAATTTTTCCATTTGTTCGAGGGACCGTATCAGATTGTTCGGATAGTGGGAGAAAATGCGTTTACGTTGGTGGATCCTGGCGATAATGAAAGAGAGATCGGAACGTACAATCGTAGGAATTTACGGAAGTATTATAATAAAACGTGTAAACGATGTCTTGTTGATTCGGATGGTGCTGAAGTTTGAGATTGCGAAGAGGAGGACAGGTCTCAAGTTTCTCGCCTGCCGACGTGCCGACTGATAATTAAGAATAAAATAAACATAAAAATAAAAATAGAATTAAAACATTTAAAAAAAAATCGATTTCTTCTCTGACGAACGTTGTCGCTTGTATATATGTAATGTAAATATGTAAATAGGATTTGTAGGTTTATAAATGTTGGCGTAAGTGTAATGTTCTATGTTAAGTAGCGCTATGTAAATATGTAAATAGGGCCCACATTAGTCTATATTGTTAAAGTAGAGATAAGAAGACGCTGTAATGAGATGACGTATGTCGGTATAGGCCGATAAGATAATTCCTATGGGAACGTTATTCGTCAAACAATGTACGATGAAATAGGTTATTAATATTTTCTCGTCCCAGCGCATGTGCATGGGCTAGAACCAGAAAAGGGGGGGATTGTAACCCGATTTGAAAACGAAAATTTGAATTCCCGCTCGCCGGTACATATGTGCGTAATAAGATGTGTAATTTGACGAGGAGAGAGGCTCACGTGAGAGAAAGAGGGGTTTGCGATACCTTCCTCGCCAGTGAGAAGCGTAACTCGGCCTCTTTCGCTCCGGGATCGTTCGCCGAGCAACACACGACACCGATTTCGACAACATTCTCAGAGCCTCGAGAGAATCCAAAATCGAGTTCGTCCAGAAGAAAAATTTCGCCTGGCCGCCCAGATTTCTCTACAATTTCGATCCTGCTGCCTGGATACATCGAACGTCGGATCCCGGAGCAAGGAAAGAGCCAACGAGCGAAATCTCTCGGCCTCGAGAAAACACAGATCAAAGCTGAGTACCTTTATCGCATTATATCGAATCTATCGAGAGAAATCCGTCTCTCAAGCGCCCCGAATAATATTTATAGATATCGATAAATATATGTCTATGTATGACTCATATTCGCGATCCGTCTGAGCTGTCGCACAGCAGTCTCCCCCTTTTTCGAAAGCGAATTATATGCCGTTATTGAAAATAATTGATACGTCGAATTATATCCTCATACAAAATAAAATAATTGTCGTTCTCTTTGAGACGTAAGCTTACAAAATTATATGCTCATACAAAAATAAAATCATTGTCGTTTTCTTTGAGACGTAAGCTTACATGTTATAATAGGTCGATTGAAAATTCGCATACATCTCGTAGAGAAGTGCATATTGATTTTGATCAATGTTCAACTTCAAATTTCCATATGGATAACATTGCGAGTTGAGGTATAGTTTGACGTCACTCAGGTTACAATGATTAAAGTGGCTCGCATTGTGTTGTTTCTTATTTTTCCGTTCCGTCTGCAACGCGAGTATGACATATCGTGGCTTCTCCAGCTGATTAGAAGTTTTCACAGACCACACGTGCTTGGAGGTGGCAGGCAGCAATGGATATTCATACAGTTCCCATGTTCGGAAACTCATGGAAATTGGTGCGTCTTTGGCGAGAAACTTTAACAGTTGAATTTTTCGCTGATCCGAGACTGTCACATACGGCACGAGCCATTCTATTTTATGCAATACGAGTTTGTAGTCTTCGGGCGCTGTTTGTACAATGGCATTGTCGTCGGTCTTTGATCTCGTGAGAATCAACTCGTGCTTGGCATTTACGACAATTTTCCGATAATCTTCGGCAAATCCGAGGAGCATGCTGAGCGGTATACAGACATCAAAGTTTCCCGATACATCGACAATCTGCTTGGTCTCTTCGACATCGAGCCATCCAGTGTTCTCGAGCATAGAACTTTTGGCCGGTGAGAGAGATGAATATCCCTTGATTACACTCGTAATACCGACATTCTTATTACGATCGATTTCTATGGCGTTCAACTCATATCGCACTTCCTCAAACAAATGACAAATGGCATTGTTGACGAGACTTGTAGCAGTGGTTGGCGCCCCATCACGCTTTGATAATTTCCCACATATGTGTAGGGAACTCTTGCTCGGCAGGATGGAGAGGTCTTGATGTTGGATGGCAATACGGACTTCATCGCTGTTATTGAAGGTTGAAGATGCATATGGTTGATGAGCGTGAATCTCACAATGGACGATGGATTCATCAAAGACCACGGGCGCCTGAATGTTTACAATTTCTTCTTCCATTTCACACAACAGATGCACAGAGCACAGACTAAATAATTTTTTACACGCTTTCGCCACGCACTTTGAGACCCAAACTCTTCAAGAGTAGCACGTTTTGAGGTGTTAGCGCTTTGGGCGGTGGTCGACGACTGATTGTTTTTATCCATGGCCGTTTATTGTTATTGAAAGATCTGTTGAAAACAATGCCCATCACGACTTTCTATGCAGGCGCATGGTGATTACTTCACCGCGGAAATTTACCAAATCACCGTCTTGATCCACTATGCGAAGCTGTATCGTGTCAATCGTTCGGCTCGTGATTGGCAGATAAATTACGTGGGAGGGAACTTCAATGATCTCATAGCCCGGTGGCACAGATGGAAAAAATTCATGAATTGTGTGTACTTTTTGTCCGTTAATATAGGCACCAGCGGTACTGTTGCACTCAACGCGTAGGGCGTTCACTTTGAGAATGGCTACTGGACGATCGGATTCGTGTCTTTTATTGGCTTCCAATTTGCGTGCGGTGAAGCCTAGTAGATGACCAATAGAATCTTTTGGCTCAAAATTGACATCACGATCACACTCGATCTCACTGCGTAGCGTGTTATTGTTGGGTTTAATGATGATGCTGATGTTTTTACGCGAGAGCTCTGCTTGTACAAACGTCTCAATATCCTCTATTTCATAACTGCCCGTAGGTATCGTCAACACCTCATCTCCCACGTAAAGTTTATCGTGGTCAACGTCGATGTTGGGAATAGAGTTGAAGGTTAACAATTCCACGAGGCCGAGAGTATAGTTTTTGTGTGGTGAGAGTTCGATGGGGGGAAAGTATTGCGCCTCAAGTATGGACGATGAGCCAGATATGGTCAATGTTAAACTATCATCCATGATGCTGGTAAATTGACAACTGAATTCTCCACGTCATTTCCCCCCTATATATAGTGTATATTTGTCTTTGTGCTGCAGCTGCCGACAAAGAAACTTGAGGCACAAATGTCCACATTCAATCGTATCATATTCCTGATATCTAGTATAATTATAATTAACGCTACCGACACGGAAATATCTCATGAGTTCGGATGGTGGTGGTAGATTGCCGAAACTATCAAAGTATATGACTTTCGATCCGGTCTTTTTGTAAGCGACCCAGTGTGTTCCAGGACCGACATTTTCATCCAAATTTACAATTGCTGCTTCACATTTGAGAGGTCCACTCGCTGGCAATGTATCGCGCATGTACACTCCACGAAAATGTGGAATCTTTAGGATTTTTGCATATTTGAGTAGGTCACGGTCGGTGAGGGGTCGGTGTGGTAGCGTTACTTCTAGTTTTTTGGCTTAATATGAAGGCCCAATCCCTGCTTATACGGTTTCAGATGTAGACCCCGACCTAATGCCATCGCTTCAATTGTTCGATTATGACGCTTACTTTCATCCAATTCACGTTTAGCTGCTTGAGCAGCATTTACAGCTTTAACTATACTAGCCGCACCACCCGACAAAGCACCCGCAGCGCTAAGACCCGCAAAAATGGGCACGAGGAAGGGCAATAAACCACCAATTTTATGGGGTACAGGTAAAACGCGAGGTGTGCGCACTTTACCACCTTGCAACTTTACCGCTGCACGAGCACCCTTTAGAGCTGATTTGATAATCTTATGCGGATCATTACTTTCAATCATTGTCTTCTTTGCAGCGCCAATTATCTTTTTCAAACAAGCGCCACCCTTGCGGGCCTTCATTCCCATGCCAAATTTTCTCTTTGTCTTCATAATATTTGCCACACCCCAAGCACTGGCTTTTTCACCGATACTAGCGTCTCTCGCGGTAACACGTTGCCTAGCCTGTTCAGCTAACACTTTATCCGCCAAATGTCTCGCCTCGAGATTATCTGGATTTTTCGAATACGCAATATCGTGTTGTTTGCAAGCCGTATCCAATAGATTAATGCCCGGATCACCACGAGCAAGGCGCTTGGCCAACTTTGTGCCTGGTCCACAATACTGATAGCCAGGCAAATGTAGTTCAATGGGGAGTTTGTTGATTAGGCGGTTGACCAAACCTTTACCACTCTTCCCATGCACAATCATGTCTAAAGACAATACGCGACTGATGGATAATCCCTATAAGAAGCCTATTTATATGATTTCGTCGTTAGTCGTGTGTGAGATGACGTCCAGGAAGCAAACTATAGGAGGCGGACTTCCCGTGATAAATTTCGACGAGTTTGTCGAAGACCGCGGAGGGAAAAAGAAACGCCATGGGAATTTATTGCCGGATAGCATACGTGCACTGTTTTGTGGTCCATCAAATTGTGGGAAAACCAACGCTTTGCTCACTCTTATCATCCATCCGAATGGTTTGAGATTTGAGAATATTTACTTGTATTCCAAATCGCTCAAGCAGCCAAAGTATAAGTTGCTCGAACACCTACTCGAACCTGTGAGTGGAGTTGAATATCATCCATTCGAGGCACATGAACAAGTGATAGCACCAAGTGATGCACGATCCAACTCTATATTCATCTTTGATGACATAGCATGCGAAAAGCAGGATAATGTTCGGGCCTTCTTTTCCATGGGACGCCATGAGATTGTTGACAGTTTTTATCTTTGTCAGACATACACTCGTATCCCCAAACATCTCGTGAGAGATAATGCAAATTTCGTGGTGCTTTTCAAGCAGGATGATATGAATCTCAAACACGTGTACAATGACCATGTTAATACGGATATGACTTATACGTGCTTTAAAAACATGTGCGTGAAATGCTGGAATTCTGACAAGTATGCATTTATCACGATTGATAAGGATAGCGATATTAACGAAGGTCGATATAGACAAGGTTTTGATTATTTTCTCACCATTGATAAATGACTCATCGCTGGTAGTTGAAGAGACAGTATTGCGCATGCCGTGGTAGTGACAACATGAAGAGCGAACAATTGTTGCGTGAAAAGGATTTATTGCGTGAAATTGCCAAGGCGAGCGATGCAATCAGACGAAAGCATCGAATGATGAAAATTGGGAAAGATAACGATCAGCAGAGAATGCAGGATGTCTTTAAGCCTACAGTGGGGCCATTGGAAAAATTGGTGGCGTATAAAAACGGTGAGGTGGTGAAGGAGGAAATTAAGGATGACAAAGTGGGTGATGATGTTGAAGAAGGAGATGTGTTAAATAGTGTGAAACATCAAAATGAGGCACATGATTCCTTGAAGAGTGAAACACAAGATTCTTTCAAATTGATATATGAGGATGATGATGACTCGCAAAATGTCGATGAGCTGATCAGCGAATATCTCCTGCTATTACAAACAAATAGAAAGGCAACCTTGGATGTATTATACGGTGTACGAAATCTCGCTAACAACAAATTAATGATTGGCAATTCTCCGATAATTTTCGACTCTCAACGCATTCGTGTGGGAGATGCGAGTTATGCGAAAACTGTTGGATTAACGGAGCTGTTGTTTAAAAAAGTGCCCAATGGCGAAACTCTCACACCGGACGATTTGAAAAACTACGAAAAGATTGTAATCTCAACGAATGCGCACAAAAAATTTTATAAGCCTAGTGAGGCTATACGACGTAACACCAGCCACAAATTTAACACATATATCGCAAATATAGTCGATCATCATGTGGGACAGGGTATGCCAAAGTATAAGATAGCCAGAAAAAGCACCCAATCGGACTATATTTATTGGGATAATCCAAACGAGCTAGTGGATCGTCTTCGCTTACTTCTGGCATCACAAGCAGCCGGAAATTCATCACATGCGAATGAAATTATATCGATTATCGAGGAATTGCGTGAAGCGGAAATCATTTATTAACTCGACATCGGAGAATTTACGCATTCTCATCATGAGTGTCGATGTGTTTGGACGTCATTCAAGTAGGAGTGTACTCCATAGTAAGCAAGGTCCTCCAGGTCGACCCGGGATTGGCTTTAGAATTACCACAGATGGTCATTATGACTTGGGGCAGAAACGATTGTGTAACATTGCAAATCCGGAAGGAGAAGATGACGCCATCACTCTAAGTGCGTTACAAAGGAAATCCCGAACTATCATTAAGAACATACGCAAAGAAATGAATGAGAGTCAGTTGTTGGTTAATGGACTTGAAGCTACGATAAGAGACATTGCGAAGACACTCGAGGCCGATGTCAAAGCTCTACAAGATTTGGTGATTCGTAATTCAAACGTCATTGCTGAATTGGACGCACGACTGAGTGGACTGGAAAATGAACGAAAAAAGGGGCGCTCTCGTGCTGGAGCTACATAAACCTGCTCGACGAAACTATCCGCGTCGACATGTGGACATCCGTGGCTTGGACGAGACCTGGCAAGCCGACCTCGTCGATATGCCATCATACGCTCGTCAAAACTCCAACCACAAATTTCTCCTCACCGTCATCGATACCTTCTCGAAATTCGCTTGGGCCGTGCCAATGCTGAGTAAGAATGGCAAAGATGCAGCAGCAGCAATGAAGTCAATCCTCGTTAAGGGACGCATACCGCAGAACTTACACGTTGATCGGGGAAAAGAATTCTACAATTGTGACTTTAAGGCCGTCATGAAAAAGTACAATATTCACATGTATTCAACATATAGCAACTTGAAGGCATCCATTTGCGAGCGTTTCAATCGTACATTGAAGAACAAGATGTGGATGCAATTTAGTCTTCGTGGTAATTATAAGTGGATCGATATTCTTGATAATCTAATTGTCGAGTACAACGATTCTGTACACCGCACCATTAAGATGAAGCCGAAAAATGTCAACGCGGAAAATGAGAAGCAATTGCAGCAGATTTTCAATAAGCCTCCAATGAAAAGATCGCCGAAATTCGCCGTTGGTGATAAAGTGAGTCAGCAAATTTAAGACTGTTTTCGAAAAGGGTTACACCCCAAACTGGACAACGGAAATATTTACAATCTATCGTGTGAAAAAAAATCATCCCGTGACGTACCACTTGAAGGACCATAAAGATGAACCGATCGCCGGTGGTTTCTACGAACAAGAGCTTCTCAGTGTCAAGCACCCCGATATCTATCTCATCGAAGCGGTATTGAAGAAGCGCGGTAATCGAATGTTTGTAAAGTGGTTAGGTTTCGACAATAGCTGCAATAGTTGGATAAGTAAATCCGATTTGTAGTCGGTAATAAAGAAAGTGGAAAAATATGTGTGTTTTATGACTCTTGACCTGCTGGTCGTCCCCGCATCCCTCCAAGGCCTCCGACCGACTCCACAGCAGGCTTGCTTCCCCCCTTCTCGCCGTCGCGCTTTTTCGTGGAACGTGAGGAGATGGATAGAGTGAATAAACACATGTGATTATAAAAAGTCCGCTTCTTTATTTACGGAAAATAATAAATCCATTCTTGCACAATATATACAACAAACATAGTTTTAACGTCGAGTGAACAAAATATATACATAATTTTCATGAGTTTTATACATCGATATTCACAAAAATGTACACAGTCTTACATGAAGGGTGTAGAAAAAAAAATTTACAAAACTTTTCACGACGGGATTCTATAATGCCCCCATGGTGGGGTATCAGAGGTCCCAGGTATGATATACCGCTTATCATCATGTGGACTCAGAGCAATTTTCATCTCGCGAATGGTGTAGACTTGGTGTAACTTTGATCGAATGCACGTTTGACTACGCTCCATTTCAACTTCTTCATTCAAGCATCGGGCATAATCGTCAAACGTGATTGTCCTAGCCACAACACTGCTCTTGACACCTTTAACTTTTTTCGTGTCCTTCTTACCCTCGACACGTGTCGCGTACATTTTCGATCGAAGTCCAATGAACTCGGTCATAATTGCACCATTGCATTCGTCTTTCATGAGACCGGGTACCTTTTTGTTAACAAGCGGCATATCATACCTATTGTCCGCTGAATAGTCGCTCGTATCAAATTTTTCAATGTTGCGCTTCATGTCGGCATATACATCTTCGCTCTCAATCGCATATATGAGACTATCCGTATCGGTATACATGACTTTACATCTATCTCGATACAGAGGTACCATATACTCGTGGTGAAATCCATACAAGCACGTTTTGGATATGTCGAGTATGCACATACCCACATATATCGGCTTGTTGAATTTCACCTCGAGATTGCGCAATTCCACGGCCACCAGGTTTTCCGAAAAAACACTTCGGGTGTGGAAGTTTGGCTTCGCAATCATTGCCTCTACGCCATATCTGCCCTCCTATTTTGTCAAAAGCTTTACATCTACATGATTGCGCGCATTCTCCATCGTTTTGCCAAAGACCGCATTATTCATTAATTTGAACAAATTCTTTTCGAAATCGTTTTTGGCCAGCGTTCGAAACTGAGTATTTAACTCGATATATGAACGTAGCCATGGGGATTGTGTGAATTGTAATACCCTATGGATTTTCGTGAGGCGAAGCCCATGGCGTAAACATTGTTGCAAATTTCTATAGTGTATGATGTAGCGTTTTTTATCACTACGGTTGCTAGCAGCTTTTCTTCCCGCTCACCCGGCGGTTTTTCGTGTATTGGGCAAAACGGTAGGTCTTTGTGCGCATCATGTAGAGATTGGGGATATTCCAAGTCGACCTCAAGGATGTAGCCTATAGGTGAGTCTAGCGTGATGGATAATGGATCAAACTTCGACACGTCGTTAATCCATCGAAAATCTGAATATGGCAAGGGTTGACACATTGCCCATCCATACAAATTGTTGACGTCAAAATACATTAAGTATGATGATGCTTTCGACGGATCAAACGACTCCATGTACTTGTTATTAGCGTGTGCATATCGGTTTGAGCATTGACTGAGACCACCGCGTATACCCCGCTCAACGAATAAAACCATGTCGATGTCAGTTAGTAATTCAAACTTGACATTCGAGTGTTTTAACATTGCATCCCAGGTATACCCCGGCAATGTGTAGTAATACGCGGGATCTAGGCCATAGCTCTCAATGCACGTATTCCGAAAGTTTTCGAAAATATCAGCTAATAACAAGACATCTGTCTTCAGATACAAATCGCTATAGTCACCAAGCGTTCGAATGGAGAACCGCTCCCAAACTTTCTCAGCATGTGCGTACTCGCTCTCACATACCGTAGCATCTGTCAGGGAACTATAAAATGCGCCACGTGGTGGTAGGCAAGTGTCGTCTAGCTTGGTCACGTCATCAATATATTCATAAGGGAAGACCCCTTTTCGTGTCAGCAAACTGAAATCGTCTGTCGAGAGAGTTGTGAATAGTGTGCGTAAAATGTTGAGTTTGTCGTCGGTCAAGAATGATGCTAATTTGTCGAGACTCGTGTTGAGAAATTTGCATGAGTCGATAAAGCGCAATTGGATCTTGTGTTTTGAATCGTCTGTAATTTTAATATGCTTCGTGAAAGAGATGTATTTCTCCTTTGTGATTGGAAGCACATTGGTTGTTCCTTCGAACGCTGTGGCTACTTCCTTGATTATAAAATGCGCATCGTAACCGGATAAATTGTGGAAAACTATTGGAATGAAAAATGACTGTTTGTAATTTAAGTTGCAGTTGGAATGGGCAGGGCCTCTATAGCGCCCAGTCAGATGGCAATGATCTCGAACGCGTACATCTTCTTGCGCAAATGGTTTTTCACATATGTGACATTGAGTCACTGCGCGAAAACTAGCCCACTCACTCGGTGTTAAATGCACCATTGGTACATTATCACAGAAAGTTTCTTTTATCCGCAGTGCCAGGTTTTTTAGTTCTTCGACAAACCATGATACGCAATCAGCACTGCGGTGTGAATGATAGGAAGATAATGAGTCGTCATACGAACAACGCACGTAATATCCAATACTAAACACTTCATGGTGTTGATACATATCTTTCGCTTGGGTCTTCTCATCGGTCTTTGCCAGCACACACTCCAAATCAGCATACACGATGAAGGGATGTCGCTCTTTCCGGCTAAAGTTGCTGAACTGGAGCCACTTATTGGTGTCATTCGGTAGTCGGATCGCGCAGTCGTTTATCGCCCCACAATCGACCTCATGTGATCGTAATTTTTCCTCTGAACCGAAGTAGTGCAAACATATGCAAAACAAAAGAGATTGTTTTCGTTTAATTCATCTAGCATATATAATTACCTATATATATATATATATATATATATATATATATAAGTAGTAAGGGGGCCACTATGGCGACCCCCACTCCTATCCCCACTCCTACCCCCACTCCTCGGTAGCCGAGGTGGTGGGGGGTGGAGTGGGGATGATCGTCCATATCCCCCCACCCCTCCCCCTCTCCTCGGTATCCGAGGTGGAGGGGATGAAGTGGGGGTCCCTCGCCCCGCGGGGTGCGGAGGGGGGACGGCCGGAGTGGGGGGTTCGCCATAGTGGCCCCCTTTTTTTTTGTCGCCATAGTGGTCCCTTTTAGTTAATCTTTATTTTCGCCGAAGCTTTTATATCTAGGTTTGAAGTTAAATATAAATAATGTTTTCAGGTAGCGAATTAAAAATAAAATTTTCACACACTCACTGATGGGCACCGCCCGTGGTTCCTTTTTTGAAAAAATAAATAAATTTTCGAAAATACACAATCATGCAGCACGCGAGAGGTGTCGTCGGAAACTCGGACCAATCGGGAGACATTTTGCTCACTTCACACAATTTTTCAGAATGTCACACTGTTTTTCAAAATATCACATAAGTTTATAAACGTCACGAAATTTTTTAAAATGTCACAGAGAAAGAGGTGAGGTCTACGCGCTTCGCGATTCGGAGAGCAACTGAAGCTCTGGAGCGAATAAAAAGCCCCTTTTGCAAATGTTGACACTTTAGCACTCTTGCCGAAGGCTCTACATGCTCGCGGTCATTGTGTGCACGAGTTTGAATCGTCCGGCACGGCGCACAACCGCGAGCTACTCTGTAGAGATCTCGAGTTATGCGTTTTTGCTGACAATCGCAAAAATGTCTCGACTCTGAACTTTGGACGACGCGTGTCTTCACCGAAAGAGACAAATTTCTTACCGATATAAATGATACCCCTATACAATTTTTAAATGCATTAGCAAGGAACGCGCGCGACGGTGTCTGAAGAGCAACTGAAGCTGCCAGTCGCATGAAGACCCTCTTTTGCAAATTTTGACAGGTCAGCATAATTGCACGTGTGCGAGGTAGCCGATGCATCGTTCTACGATGAGCTCACCCGACGGTGAGTGCGATCGTCTTACGATGAGCTCATCCGCCGGTGAGCACAGAGCTTAGATACCATAGATGCTCGTGTACAAGCTAAGCGATGCAATTTAGCTTCGCTTGCGCGTACACCGACGGGTACGAGCATACGTGTGTGGCGGCATCGGGCCGCTTGCCGGAAGTGGTCGCTCCGGTGGGGGTTTTTGACAACGTCCACGGAAAGTCGCTCGCTCCCGAAGTCCCACGGTCGAACTCCGCGGATCAGACGATGGTCGATCAGCGGAATTCGATCGGGTACATCCGGTTTCACTATTGGCGTTTCCACACCCGACACCGCACAGAGACACGAGGCGACGAAGTCGTCCGTGTGTAGCGGCATCGGGCCGCTTGCCGGCACACGCACACACACACACACACACGCGAACGAGCCCTCGTAGCAGCCCGCAAGGGAGAAGCCGTATTCTCGGCCTCTCCTCTTTGTGCGGATATTCGTACCTGCTATAGAGCGCGTACACCGATGGGTACGAGCATACGTGTGTCGTAGCATTGGGCCTCTTGCTACTACATGCAGTCGCCCACGTAGTGGCTCACCATGGAGAAGCTGTATTTTCGGTCTCTCCTCTTTGTGCGGATTTTCGTACCTGAAAATCAGTGTTTGAACGAGCGAACGCACGAGCGATCGAACGAACGCTACGAATGATCAAACGAACGCAACGGTAGAACGATCGTAAGATCGAACAAACGCGACGGTCGATCGAACGAAAGCAATAAAAAATCGACCGAACGAACAAACGTACGCACTGACCGGTCGAATGAATGAACGAGTGCAACGAACGAGTGAACGAAGAAATGAACACAAGCTTCTTTCACATATCAATAAAGCAGCGATAGAATGAAAGATGTTTTTTTTTAAATTCGATGCATAGTTTTCGTGAACGAAAATTGAGTGATTCTTTTCACTGGCAATCAATACTGCCACTTCGGACCGCGATTGAGCAAGCCCAACGAATGGAAGATCGCTCAAACGCAATGAGCGATCAAACGAACAAAGAAAGTAGGCTTCTTTTAGATTCTTCTTTTAGATATCGAAAAGCAGTAATTGGCCGAGGGATTTTGTTACGATGCAAAGTTTTTTGTGAACGAAAATCGAGCGTTTTTTCACCGAAAATCGACACTTCCACTTCGGACCACGATTGAGCGACGATCAATCGAACGGACGAGCGATCGAACGAACGAAGAAAGTAAGCTTCTGTCAAATGTCAAACATCAGTGTTTGGCCCGATACTACATGTTCGTTGAATAACCATGCATCGAAAAAAATTCTTCGCCTAATCCCTGCTGTTTGATATGTAAAAGAACCTTGTGGTCGTTGGTTCGTTCGATCGTTCGATAACGCAACGAACGAGTGAAAGAACGGATCGTCCGGTCGTTCGCTCGTTCGTCCGTTAAACCAACGAAAGATCGAGTGCACGCAACGAACGAGCGAGTGAACGCAGCGAGTGAATGAAGGAACAAGCGAGTGAACGCAGCGAGTGAATGAAGGAACAAGCGATCGAACGTTCGAAGGATCGCACGATCGGAATACCGAACGAACGAGGGCATCGACCGGTCCATCGAACGAACGAATGAACGAACGAACACCGCAGTCCTAAGTACTGGTATCGATTGTCAGGGATACACATGTTCGTTGAAAAACCATGCATCGAAAAAAAAAATTCTTCGCGCAATCCCTGCTGTTTGATATGTAAAACAACCTTGTGTTCGTTGGTTCGTTCGATCGCTCAATGCGTTCACACGTTCGTTCGTTCTTTCGTTCGTTAACCCGTTGCCTCCGTTCGATCGTTCGTTCGCTCGCTCGATCGTTCGTTTAATCGCTCGGGCGTTCGTTGCGGTCGCTCGATCGTTCGTTCGTTCGTTCGTAGCGCTCATTCGATCATTCGTTCCAACGTTTATTACGCTTGTTCGATCTTCGGTTGTCTAATTCCTTCGTTCAATCACTGCATTTTCATATGCAAAAGAAGCTTGCATTCATTCACTTGTTCGTTTATTCGTTCGTTGCGATCGTTCTATCCTTCGGTGCGTTCGCTCGTTCATTTTTATGAAACGAATTTAAAATAGAATTTAAAAACCAGATATAGAAATCAACATTGAAATAAAAATTCAAAAATCAAAATCGTCATTGAAATGAAAATTCAAATGAATGTTCTCAAGCTATATTCTTCTTGAAAATAAAAATTAAAATCAATGTTCTCAAGCTCAAGCGATATACTTTTAGAAACTCTTGAGATTTCGTCCCCGAGCGTGTACTCAGTCGATATGTCACGAAATTGAAATAAAAAATGAAAAACGAAATAAAAAATGGCTATCGTACTAAAATATCGTAAAAAAATCGACATAAAAGGAACCGAAATCAAAATCGACGTTCTCTTTGGGTCGTTCGTTCGGGTGGGGGGAAAAATGTCGAACGATCGATATGCCGATGGGCCAAAATGTCGAATTCGAAAATGACGAATGTTCGAATATAGATAGATCAATCTTACTAGAGCCTGTGAAGTCGAAAATAACAATTACGAATATGAACATCTCGGAAGTTGATATATAGCGAAAAACAAAAATCAGATTTAATAAAATATCGAAAAACATAAAATCGATGGGTCTGTATGCATAACACCAAATAATTCGAGACGACAATTTTCCGAATTAAAAAAATGGCGATGGTTCACAATGCAGAAAATCATTAAAGCGAACGGCCAAAAAGTCGAGTGGTTGCGGTGGGTCAAAATGTAGAACGGCCCGAATGGCGAATCGAGCAATACGTCATTTGCGCCTCAGAGTGAAGCTGCGAGATGGCGCTGGCGGTCTGTAGGCTAAAATATCGTAAGACAGTCATCCCACGTGACGGGCCTCACCACGTTCGCCATTTTGGCCGTTCGACCTTTCGGCGTTCTACATTTCGGACCATCGACATTTTGCGTTTCGATATATTGCTTTTCGCCATAGACGGTATTACGCATATTAGGCACTCGCTATTTTCTGTTTCGGAGATATAGGTGTTCTACATTTTTCGATTCTGTATTTTTATGTTCCGAATTTCAGACAATCTGAATATTCGTTTTCGAATAAATTACCTCTCCAATAAATAATGGTTCGATTTATAGTCATTCGATTTTTTATCAGTCGAAAGATAAAATTTCGAATGATTTAACCTTCGTTATTTTGAGAGTTCATAATTCTGTCGTTTCGAAATGTTTGTCGTTCTATATTTGGTCATTCGACATTTTTACCCCCACCCGTTCGTTCCGTTCACTCGATCGTTGGTTCGTTGCGCTCGTTCGATCGTCCGTTTCATCGTTCATTACCCTCGTTTGATCTTTCGTTTGTTACGAACGAACGAACACCGCAGTCCAAAGTAGGGGTGTTGATTTTCAGGGCAAAACTCTATGTTCGTCGAAAAAACCATATGTCGAAAAAAAATTCTTTGCGCAATACCAGCTATTTGATATGGAAAAGAACCTTGCGGTCGTTGGTTCGTTCGATCGTTCAATGCGTTCGCACGCTCGTTCATTTGATGCGTTCGCACGTTCGTTCGTTTGATGCGTTCGCACGTTCGTTCGTTTGATGCGTTCGCACGTTCGTTCGTTTGATGCGTTCGCTCGTTCGTTCGCTCGATCTTTCGTTCGTTAACCCGTTGCGCCCGTTCGCTCGATCGTTCGTTCAATCGCTCGTACGTTCGTTGCGTTCGCTCGATCGTTTGTTCGCTCGTTGCGCTCGTTCGATCGTTCATTCCAAGGTTTATTACGCTCGCTCGATCTTTCGTTTATGCATTCATTCGTTGCCTAATTCCTTCGTTCAATCAGTGTATTTTCATATGCAAAAAAAGCTTCCGTTCATTCTCTTGTTCGTTTGTTCGTTTTTATGAACCGTAATCAAACTCAAACTAAAAAACCAGATATAGAAATTAACATTGAAATAAAAAGTCAGAAATCGAAATCGTCATTGAAATGAAAATTCAAGACAACACTCCCAAGCTATATTATTTTTGAAAATCAAAATCGAAATCAACGTTCTCAAGCTCAAGCGATATACTTTTAGAAAATCTTGAGATTTCGTCCCCGAGCATGTACTCAGTCGTTCTTTCACTCGTTCGTTGCGTTATCGAACGATCGAACGAACCAACGACCACAAGGTTCTTTTACATATCAAACAGCAGGGATTACGCGAAGAATTTTTTTCGATGCATGGTTTTTCAACGAACATGTAGTATCGGGCCAAACACTGATGTTTGGCATTTGACAGAAGCTTACTTTCTTCGTTCGTTCGATCGCTCGTCCGTTCGATTGATCGTCGCTCAATCGTGGGCCGAAGTGGAAGTGTCGATTTTCGGTGAAAAAAAACGCTTGATTTTCGTTCACAAAAAACTTTGCATGGTAACAAAATTCCTCTGCCAATTACTGCTTTTCGATATCTAAAAGAGAAATCTAAAAGAAGCCTACTTTCTTTGTTCGTTCGATCGCTCATTGCGCTTGAGCGATCGTCCATTCGTTGGGCTTGCTCAACCGCGGTCCGAAGTGGCAGTATTGATCGCCAGTGAAAAGAATCACTCAATTTTCGTTCACGAAAACTATGCATCGAATTAAAAAAAACATCTTTCATTTTATCGCTGCTTTATTGATATGTGAAAGAAGCTTGTGTTCATTGCTTCGTTCACTCGTTCGTTGCACTCGTTCATTCATTCGACCGGTCAGTGCGTACGTTTGTTCGTTCGGTCGATTTTTTATTGCATTCGTTCGATCGACCGTCGCATTCGTTCGATCTTACGATCGTTCTACCGTTGCGTTCGTTTGATCAATCGTAGCGTTCGTTCGATCGCTCGTGCGATCACTCGTTCATTGCGTTCGCTCGTTCAAACACTTATTTTGTATTTGTAAAAAATTTCGTCCATTCGTTCATTGGAAAAAATCAAAATCGACATAAAAGAAATCGAAATCAAAATCGATGTTCTCTTTGGGGCGTTCGTTCCGTTCACTCGATCGTTGGTTCGTTGCGCTCGTTCGATCGTCCGTTTCATCGTTCATTCCCCTCGCTTGATCTTTCGTTTGTTACGAACGAACGAACACCGCAGTCCAAAGTAGCGGTGTTGATTTTCAGGGCAAAACTCTCTATGTTCGTTGAGAAAACCATATATAGAAAAAAAATTCTTTGCGCAATCCCAGCTGTTTGATATGGAAAAGAACCTTGCAGTCGTTGGTTCGTTCGATCGTTCAATGCGTTCGCATGTTCGTTCGTTTGATGCGTTCGCTGAATCTTTCGTTCGTTAACCCGTTGCGCCCGTTCGCTCGTGCGTTCGTTGCGTTCGCTCGGTCTGTGTGCGTGCGTGCGTGTGTACGTGCGTGCGTGCGTGTGCGTGTGTGCGTGCGTGTGTGTGTGTGTGTGTGTGTGTGTGCGAAAGAGACAAATTTCTTACCGCTATAAATGATACCCCTATACAATTTTTTAAATGCATTAGAATATGGAATAGAGGACAAGGAGGGAAAGCGTACAGAGCAACGCAGGTGTATGTACGCTCAAGAGAGAGAAGGAGAGAGATGAAGCCCTCGAGCTGTAGCGGGCGATCTAAGTGCGATGATCTGCAAAGAAAGAGAGAGAAATAAAGCGTTCGAGCAGTAGCGGGAGAGAGAGATCTCCTACTATGCAGTATTGCTTCGATGCATCTATGTACGTCAGCGCGCTGCACAGCCGTATATGTGGTAAACGAGACAGAGCGAGAAACTGCGTGATCTGTAGTAGGAGAGAGATCTCCCACTAGCGAGGTGTATGTGTGGAGAGAGAGCGCATCATTAGCAGGAAACAGATCTGCTAAAAAATGACGACAACAGAGAGTGCGAGAGAGAGATCGCGCGAGCTGCAAGAGAGAGATTTCCTACTATTGAGCGCGCCGATGAGAGAGAGAAACAAGGCGCTCGAGCTGTAGCACTGATCCCGCAAACGCCCAAATTAATACGACTTTGAGATAGAACGGTGCTACAATAAATATAAAATAAACCGATACATAAAAAACACGTAATTTTTTTATCTACACCTCGCTAGTGGGAGATCTCTCTCCTACTACAGATCACGCAGTTTCTCGCTCTGTCTCGTTTACCACATATACGGCTGTGCAGCGCGCTGACGTACATAGATGCATCGAAGCAATACTGCATAGTAGGAGATCTCTCTCTCCCGCTACTGCTCGAACGCTTTATTTCTCTCTCTTTCTTTGCAGATCATCGCACTTAGATCGCCCGCTACAGCTCGAGGGCTTCATCTCTCTCCTTCTCTCTCTTGAGCGTACATACACCTGCGTTGCTCTGTACGCTTTCCCTCCTTGTCCTCTATTCCATATTCTAATGCATTTAAAAAATTGTATAGGGGTATCATTTATAGCGGTAAGAAATTTGTCTCTTTCGCACACACACACACACACACACACACACGCACGCACACACGCACACGCACGCACGCACGTACACACGCACGCACGCACACAGACCGAGCGAACGCAACGAACGCACGAGCGAACGGGCGCAACGGGTTAACGAACGAAAGATTCAGCGAACGCATCAAACGAACGAACATGCGAACGCATTGAACGATCGAACGAACCAACGACTGCAAGGTTCTTTTCCATATCAAACAGCTGGGATTGCGCAAAGAATTTTTTTTCTATATATGGTTTTCTCAACGAACATAGAGAGTTTTGCCCTGAAAATCAACACCGCTACTTTGGACTGCGGTGTTCGTTCGTTCGTAACAAACGAAAGATCAAGCGAGGGGAATGAACGATGAAACGGACGATCGAACGAGCGCAACGAACCAACGATCGAGTGAACGGAACGAACGCCCCAAAGAGAACATCGATTTTGATTTCGATTTCTTTTATGTCGATTTTGATTTTTTCCAATGAACGAATGGACGAAATTTTTTACAAATACAAAATAAGTGTTTGAACGAGCGAACGCAATGAACGAGTGATCGCACGAGCGATCGAACGAACGCTACGATTGATCAAACGAACGCAACGGTAGAACGATCGTAAGATCGAACGAATGCGACGGTCGATCGAACGAATGCAATAAAAAATCGACCGAACGAACAAACGTACGCACTGACCGGTCGAATGAATGAACGAGTGCAACGAACGAGTGAACGAAGCAATGAACACAAGCTTCTTTCACATATCAATAAAGCAGCGATAAAATGAAAGATGTTTTTTTTAATTCGATGCATAGTTTTCGTGAACGAAAATTGAGTGATTCTTTTCACTGGCGATCAATACTGCCACTTCGGACCGCGGTTGAGCAAGCCCAACGAATGGACGATCGCTCAAGCGCAATGAGCGATCGAACGAACAAAGAAAGTAGGCTTCTTTTAGATTTCTCTTTTAGATATCGAAAAGCAGTAATTGGCAGAGGAATTTTGTTACCATGCAAAGTTTTTTGTGAACGAAAATCAAGCGTTTTTTTTCACCGAAAATCGACACTTCCACTTCGGCCCACGATTGAGCGACGATCAATCGAACGGACGAGCGATCGAACGAACGAAGAAAGTAAGCTTCTGTCAAATGCCAAACATCAGTGTTTGGCCCGATACTACATGTTCGTTGAAAAACCATGCATCGAAAAAAATTCTTCGCGTAATCCCTGCTGTTTGATATGTAAAAGAACCTTGTGGTCGTTGGTTCGTTCGATCGTTCGATAACGCAACGAACGAGTGAAAGAACGACTGAGTACATGCTCGGGGACGAAATCTCAAGATTTTCTAAAAGTATATCGCTTGAGCTTGAGAACGTTGATTTCGATTTTGATTTTCAAAAATAATATAGCTTGGGAGTGTTGTCTTGAATTTTCATTTCAATGACGATTTCGATTTCTGACTTTTTATTTCAATGTTAATTTCTATATCTGGTTTTTTAGTTTGAGTTTGATTACGGTTCATAAAAACGAACAAACGAACAAGAGAATGAACGGAAGCTTTTTTTGCATATGAAAATACACTGATTGAACGAAGGAATTAGGCAACGAATGAATGCATAAACGAAAGATCGAGCGAGCGTAATAAACCTTGGAATGAACGATCGAACGAGCGCAACGAGCGAACAAACGATCGAGCGAACGCAACGAACGTACGAGCGATTGAACGAACGATCGAGCGAACGGGCGCAACGGGTTAACGAACGAAAGATCGAGCGAACGAACGAGCGAACGCATCAAACGAACGAACGTGCGAACGCATCAAACGAACGAACGTGCGAACGCATCAAACGAACGAACGTGCGAACGCATCAAATGAACGAGCGTGCGAACGCATTGAACGATCGAACGAACCAACGACCGCAAGGTTCTTTTCCATATCAAATAGCTGGTATTGCGCAAAGAATTTTTTTTCGACATATGGTTTTTTCGACGAACATAGAGTTTTGCCCTGAAAATCAACACCCCTACTTTGGACTGCGGTGTTCGTTCGTTCGTAACAAACGAAAGATCAAACGAGGGTAATGAACGATGAAACGGACGATCGAACGAGCGCAACGAACCAACGATCGAGTGAACGGAACGAACGGGTGGGGGTAAAAATGTCGAATGACCAAATATAGAACGACAAACATTTCGAAACGACAGAATTATGAACTCTCAAAATAACGAAGGTTAAATCATTCGAAATTTTATCTTTCGACTGATAAAAAATCGAATGACTATAAATCGAACCATTATTTATTGGAGAGGTAATTTATTCGAAAACGAATATTCAGATTGTCTGAAATTCGGAACATAAAAATACAGAATCGAAAAATGTAGAACACCTATATCTCCGAAACAGAAAATAGCGAGTGCCTAATATGCGTAATACCGTCTATGGCGAAAAGCAATATATCGAAACGCAAAATGTCGATGGTCCGAAATGTAGAACGCCGAAAGGTCGAACGGCCAAAATGGCGAACGTGGTAAGGCCCGTCACGTGGGATGACTGTCTTACGATATTTTAGCCTACAGACCGCCAGCGCCATCTCGCAGCTTCACTCTGAGGCGCAAATGACGTATTGCTCGATTCGCCATTCGGGCCGTTCTACATTTTGACCCACCGCAACCACTCGACTTTTTGGCCGTTCGCTTTAATGATTTTCTGCATTGTGAACCATCGCCATTTTTTTAATTCGGAAAATTGTCGTCTCGAATTATTTGGTGTTATGCATACAGACCCATCGATTTTATGTTTTTCGATATTTTATTAAATCTGATTTTTGTTTTTCGCTATATATCAACTTCCGAGATGTTCATATTCGTAATTGTTATTTTCGACTTCACAAGCTCTAGTAAGATTGATCTATCTATATTCGAACATTCGTCATTTTCGAATTCGGCATTTTGGCCCATCGGCATATCGATCGTTCGACATTTTTCCCCCCACCCGAACGAACGACCCAAAGAGAACGTCGATTTTGATTTCGGTTCCTTTTATGTCGATTTTTTTACGATATTTTAGTACGATAGCCATTTTTTATTTCGTTTTTCATTTTTTATTTCAATTTCGTGACATATCGACTGAGTACACGCTCGGGGACGAAATCTCAAGAGTTTCTAAAAGTATATCGCTTGAGCTTGAGAACATTGATTTTAATTTTTATTTTCAAGAAGAATATAGCTTGAGAACATTCATTTGAATTTTCATTTCAATGACGATTTTGATTTTTGAATTTTTATTTCAATGTTGATTTCTATATCTGGTTTTTAAATTCTATTTTAAATTCGTTTCATAAAAATGAACGAGCGAACGCACCGAAGGATAGAACGATCGCAACGAACGAATAAACGAACAAGTGAATGAATGCAAGCTTCTTTTGCATATGAAAATGCAGTGATTGAACGAAGGAATTAGACAACCGAAGATCGAACAAGCGTAATAAACGTTGGAACGAATGATCGAATGAGCGCTACGAACGAACGAACGAACGATCGATCGAGCGACCGCAACGAACGCCCGAGCGATTAAACGAACGATCGAGCGAGCGAACGAACGATCGAACGGAGGCAACGGGTTAACGAACGAAAGAACGAACGAACGTGTGAACGCATTGAGCGATCGAACGAACCAACGAACACAAGGTTGTTTTACATATCAAACAGCAGGGATTGCGCGAAGAATTTTTTTTTTCGATGCATGGTTTTTCAACGAACATGTGTATCCCTGACAATCGATACCAGTACTTAGGACTGCGGTGTTCGTTCGTTCATTCGTTCGTTCGATGGACCGGTCGATGCCCTCGTTCGTTCGGTATTCCGATCGTGCGATCCTTCGAACGTTCGATCGCTTGTTCCTTCATTCACTCGCTGCGTTCACTCGCTTGTTCCTTCATTCACTCGCTGCGTTCACTCGCTCGTTCGTTGCGTGCACTCGATCTTTCGTTGGTTTAACGGACGAACGAGCGAACGACCGGACGATCCGTTCTTTCACTCGTTCGTTGCGTTATCGAACGATCGAACGAACCAACGACCACAAGGTTCTTTTACATATCAAACAGCAGGGATTAGGCGAAGAATTTTTTTCGATGCATGGTTATTCAACGAACATGTAGTATCGGGCCAAACACTGATGTTTGACATTTGACAGAAGCTTACTTTCTTCGTTCGTTCGATCGCTCGTCCGTTCGATTGATCGTCGCTCAATCGTGGTCCGAAGTGGAAGTGTCGATTTTCGGTGAAAAAACGCTCGATTTTCGTTCACAAAAAACTTTGCATCGTAACAAAATCCCTCGGCCAATTACTGCTTTTCGATATCTAAAAGAAGAATCTAAAAGAAGCCTACTTTCTTTGTTCGTTTGATCGCTCATTGCGTTTGAGCGATCTTCCATTCGTTGGGCTTGCTCAATCGCGGTCCGAAGTGGCAGTATTGATTGCCAGTGAAAAGAATCACTCAATTTTCGTTCACGAAAACTATGCATCGAATTTAAAAAAAAACATCTTTCATTCTATCGCTGCTTTATTGATATGTGAAAGAAGCTTGTGTTCATTTCTTCGTTCACTCGTTCGTTGCACTCGTTCATTCATTCGACCGGTCAGTGCGTACGTTTGTTCGTTCGGTCGATTTTTTATTGCTTTCGTTCGATCGACCGTCGCGTTTGTTCGATCTTACGATCGTTCTACCGTTGCGTTCGTTTGATCATTCGTAGCGTTCGTTCGATCGCTCGTGCGTTCGCTCGTTCAAACACTGATTTTCAGGTACGAAAATCCGCACAAAGAGGAGAGACCGAAAATACAGCTTCTCCATGGTGAGCCACTACGTGGGCGACTGCATGTAGTAGCAAGAGGCCCAATGCTACGACACACGTATGCTCGTACCCATCGGTGTACGCGCTCTATAGCAGGTACGAATATCCGCACAAAGAGGAGAGGCCGAGAATACGGCTTCTCCCTTGCGGGCTGCTACGAGGGCTCGTTCGCGTGTGTGTGTGTGTGTGTGCGTGTGCCGGCAAGCGGCCCGATGCCGCTACACACGGACGACTTCGTCGCCTCGTGTCTCTGTGCGGTGTCGGGTGTGGAAACGCCAATAGTGAAACCGGATGCACCCGATCGAATTCCGCTGATCGACCATCGTCTGATCCGCGGAGTTCGACCGTGGGACTTCGGGAGCGAGCGACTTTCCGTGGACGTTGTCAAAAACCCCCACCGGAGCGACCACTTCCGGCAAGCGGCCCGATGCCGCCACACACGTATGCTCGTACCCGTCGGTGTACGCGCAAGCGAAGCTAAATTGCATCGCTTAGCTTGTACACGAGCATCTATGGTATCTAAGCTCTGTGCTCACCGGCGGATGAGCTCATCGTAAGACGATCGCACTCACCGTCGGGTGAGCTCATCGTAGAACGATGCATCGGCTACCTCGCACACGTGCAATTATGCTGACCTGTCAAAATTTGCAAAAGAGGGTCTTCATGCGACTGGCAGCTTCAGTTGCTCTTCAGACACCGTCGCGCGCGTTCCTTGCTAATGCATTTAAAAATTGTATAGGGGTATCATTTATATCGGTAAGAAATTTGTCTCTTTCGGTGAAGACACGCGTCGTCCAAAGTTCAGAGTCGAGACATTTTTGCGATTGTCAGCAAAAACGCATAACTCGAGATCTCTACAGAGTAGCTCGCGGTTGTGCGCCGTGCCGGACGATTCAAACTCGTGCACACAATGACCGCGAGCATGTAGAGCCTTCGGCAAGAGTGCTAAAGTGTCAACATTTGCAAAAGGGGCTTTTTATTCGCTCCAGAGCTTCAGTTGCTCTCCGAATCGCGAAGCGCGTAGACCTCACCTCTTTCTCTGTGACATTTTAAAAAATTTCGTGACGTTTATAAACTTATGTGATATTTTGAAAAACAGTGTGACATTCTGAAAAATTGTGTGAAGTGAGCAAAATGTCTCCCGATTGGTCCGAGTTTCCGACGACACCTCTCGCGTGCTGCATGATTGTGTATTTTCGAAAATTTATTTATTTTTTCAAAAAAGGAACCACGGGCGGTGCCCATCAGTGAGTGTGTGAAAATTTTATTTTTAATTCGCTACCTGAAAACATTATTTATATTTAACTTCAAACCTAGATATAAAAGCTTCGGCGAAAATAAAGATTAACTAAAAGGGACCACTATGGCGACAAAAAAAAAGGGGGCCACTATGGCGAACCCCCCACTCCGGCCGTCCCCCCTCCGCACCCCGCGGGGCGAGGGACCCCCACTTCATCCCCTCCACCTCGGATACCGAGGAGAGGGGGAGGGGTGGGGGGATATGGACGATCATCCCCACTCCACCCCCCACCACCTCGGCTACCGAGGAGTGGGGGTAGGAGTGGGGATAGGAGTGGGGGTCGCCATAGTGGCCCCCTTACTACTTATATATATATATATATATATATATATATATATATATATATATATATATATATATACATATATATATATATATATATATATATATATATATATATATATATTATGGTGACTACATACCGATCACAGATATATTTTTTATGCTCCTTTTTGGTCAGTTGCGCCGTCACGAGTCTCGACAGGTTCTTGATCCAAACGAAGTGCCCCACATTGTTGTCCTCAGTATCTTGCATATACAGCAAATTGATATGCTTTTCCTTCTTGTCTTGAGTGACTCGTATTGGAACAATGTCCTTTTTGGTGGTGGTGGTATACACGTTGATCGATACATTGTTATGAGCTTCAAATTTCTTTATTTGATGTATCGTCACCGGGAATTCGATATCCTTCAGATTCAGTACTGTTGCATAATGCGGGTAAGAAGATGGACGGTCACTGTTTCGTTCAGCTGGGTATAGAGCAGCGACAACTGCCCATGCGAAACATGCGTTATCTTTGGATATGACGTTAACCACAGCTCTCTTCATCAATATTTCCCGCGGTAATGATATGGAGCACCCGGCACGCATCGGATTATACTTATTCACATTTATCGTGAGGTTAAGTATTTTCTGCAGAGCCCAGCCACTATCACGTTCTTGAAATTCATCGAGTAATGTTAAAGTGGGCTCCACAACACGTTGTTCATACCACTCGCCCAAATCGCTTGTGCTAAATAGTTCGCAGTTTCGCGTGTTGACACTTTTATTAGCATGTTTGTCTTCACTCGCGAATTCACCATTAAACACTGTATTGATTTTGATGCTGTTATGCTTGCTGATAATATTTCCCACATGTTGAAGCACTAGGACGCGAGCATCATTTAGAAAGTGTCTCGGCTCGATGTGGCTGCGATTGATGATGGACCCGGTCAATATGCGACTCTCGAAGGATGTTTCAATCTCACGCCAGATTAACTCATGATCACCGTGTCCTGCGCCCGTGTGTACGAAACGACTCCGCACACAATTCCTCAATCCTTCCAGACGGGCTATTTGGGCTATTAGTGACTGTTGGTGTCCAATTAGTAATCGCGGGCGCTTAATCCGGCTTTGCGTTTCCAATTCTTCGATGAACTCAACGCATCGCTGCTCCCACGCGGCAAAATCTTCAACTGAACTTAAAAGCACTGCCTGTTCATGCAAGGTTTGCTCCATGTTGACGAGTACGAAAAAACTTTCACGATGTTAACAGACTGACTGCTTCATGCAAAGTGTGGTCAGATTTGAGCGGAGCGGATCATTAAAAAGGCCCTTCGGGGGAAAAAAGTTCGGCCCTCTTTCGGGAAAAAACAGAGTTTTCCGATAACGCGTAGATTGCTCGAGGAACGCTAGACAAAAAACAGGAAGTCGGAATGCATCGGGTCAAAAGATTTTATGGGTCTTGCAGCTCAAGTGGTCCATCAGCGGTCACCGCCTTTCATCCCTAAAGTTTATAGTTTTTCCAAGAAATCCCGACTTGTCGAGACCTGTCTAAAGTGTTAGCGAGATTCGTGGTGGGTGGCCTCGCATGCAAACATCTTGACATTATCTTTCGGAATGGAGACCTCGACTTTTCAAGAGTGCAGCTCAAGTGCTTCATCCGCGGTCACCGCCTTTGATCTCTCAAGTTTATAGTTTTTCTAAGAAATCCTGACTTGTCGAGACCTGTCTAAAGTGTTGGCGAGACTCGTGACAGGAGTGGACACGCATACAAACATTTGAGCACAGCAGATTCATATGGCTCCCCCTACAAAAAAAATATTTTTTCCGAGATCCGAGATCTATTTAGACTTTTTTTTTTTTTTCAAGAGTGCAGCTGTGCTCGAGTGGTCCATCCGCAGTCAAAGCCATTGACCCTCGTCGTAATCCTCCCACTCAATTTTTCAAACTTTTCCCCCACTTTCCCAATCATGAAAAACAAGTTCAAACACGTTCGAAGAACACCTGCTTGGTTGGATGCGTACATACTCGCACATGGCGACATCTCGATGATATATTTCGAAATGGAGATCTCGATGAGACTTTTCAAGAGTGCAGCTCAAGTGGTCCATCCGCGGTCACCGCCTTTGATTCCTCAAGTTTATAGTTTTTCTAAGAAATCCTGACCTGTCGAGACCTGTCTAAAGTGTTGGCGAGACTCGTGACAGGAGTGGACACGCATGCAAAAGTTTTAAGGATTTCGGAAACGAAACCGAGGCACCGCATCTACATGCCATAAATTAGGGGGCTTTGAACAGCCGCCCTTCACATAATACATAGCGTCTTCAAATTGCCGAAATTTTTCTACCCTTATATTGTTGTCACACACACACACACACACACACACACACACACACACACACACACACACACACACACACACACACACACACACACACACACACACACACACACACACACACACACACACACACACACACACACACACAAATTGCCGGCCTCCGAAGGGAGTGTCATCGAACTCGCCGCCTAGCGCAACGAGCTCGAAGCAAACGCTCGTTCCCCGATTTGGAAGAACAGCACAGGAAGGCGCGCTTGAAGCTTAAAAAGGCTATCAAGCAGAGTAAAGCTGAAAGCTGGGGCGAACTGCTCAGCGAGGTGGAAGATGCTCCCTGGGGCAGGCCGTACAAAGTCGTAATGACTCGGCTGAAAAGCCAGCCAATGCCATCGCCTGTGGACGCAGCCCTGCTGGAAAAGATTGTTTCACATCTGTTCCCTGAGCAACCCGAGGAGGACTACCAACTCGAGGAGGACGTCGATGAGGTCATCCCAGCCATTACTGAAGAAGAGCTTCTTACGGCGATTGCCAGGGTGGGCAACAATAAAGCCCCCGGCATGGATGGGATACCCAACATCGCACTCAAGGCAGCGATCAAGTTGGCACCGGAAATATTCCTGGGCATGTACAATGCGTGTCTCAAGGAAGGAATCTTCCCGGACAAGTGGAAGTGGCAGAAGCTAGTGCTCCTCCCGAAAGGGAAGAAGCCACCGGACGAACCTTCATCCTATCGTCCGCTCTGTATGCTGGATACCGCCGGAAAGATCTTCGAGCGCATCATCCATAACAGGATTGAGAAAGTCGTGGACCCTCTACTGGCGGAAGGCCAGTTTGGCTTCAGAAAGGAGCGCTCTACTCTGGATGCCATTAACACAGTGGTGAAGCAGGCGCAGGAGTCGACTGCGGGGAAACGATGGGCAAGAGGGTCCAAGAAGTACTGCGCAGTTGTCGCTCTCGACGTCAAAAACGCTTTCAACTCGGCGATATGGAAGTGTATCATGGATGCCCTAAAAACATTAGGTGTACCATGGTACCTACGGAGAATAGTGGCGAGTTACCTATGTAATAGGTGGCTCATGTACGACACAGAGGATGGACCAAAGACGTATAGGGTGACTGGAGGAGTTCCTCAGGGCTCTGTACTTGGACCGCTTCTGTGGATCATCATGTACAATGATCTGCTGCTATTAAAATTGCCGAAAGGAGTGTCCATCGTAGCGTTCGCAGATGACGTGGCGCTGATTGTCATCGCCAAATTCCTGGAGCAAATCACCGCACTCTTCGGCGAAGCTTTCGCCAAGATAAAGGAATGGATGTCTTCTGTTGGACTGCATCTTGCAGCCCACAAAACAAAAGTACTCCTCGTATCCAGCAGGAAGGTGATGGAAACGGTGACGCTCAGGGTTGGAAACTCCGAAATCACATCCCAACCGTTCATTCGGTACCTGGGTGTGATTCTCGACGCGAGGCTGAACTTCAAAGAGCAAACCGAGCAGATCAGCAGAAAGGCCGCTGGGGTGGCTACCACACTGGCGCGACTCATGCCTAATGTTGGTGGCCCCAGACAGAAGAGGAGGAAACTGCTGTCATCAGTGACGACCTCAGTGCTCACCTATGGCATACCCATATGGGCTGATGCACTGAAAATCCAGGAGTACCGCAGGAAGGCTGCAGCAACGTATCGCGTCAGCGCTTTGAGGGTAGCCTGTGCGTTTCGCACTGTCTCCGAGGACGCTATCAACGTTATCGCGGGAATGCTGCCCATTGAGGTGCTTGCCGAGGAGCGTAGATCGATGTACCAGCAGAAGGGAGCTAGAAACCCCAGCTATGCAAGGACAGAAGCGAGAGCAACCAGTCTCAACCAGTGGCAGACGATGTGGGATGCTTCTCCCAAGGGAAGGTGGACACATCGACTAATCCCGAAGGTGGAGATATGGGTGAACCGTCTACACGGGGAGCTCAACTATTATCTCACTCAAGTGATCTCAGGACACGGCTGTTTTCGGGCTTATCTCTATAAGTTTAATTATGAAGATTCCCCGGACTGCCCAGCATGTGTAGCAGTCGAGGAGAACGCTGAACATGCATTGTTCCAATGCCCACGTTTTAGTGCCTCCCGCGCGATAGTCGAGGATCAGCTGGAGACACGCATCACCCCGGACAACCTGGGTGAGTTGATGCTGAAGTCAGCAGACGCATGGACAGCGGTATCGGCTTATGCTGCCGCAGTGATGAAGGAGTTGCGACGTGCAGAACGTGCGAGGAAGAAGACGACGCCGCACAGTAGGAGAAAAGCCCAAAAACCTGGCCAAAACCCCAAAAAATAAATTTTCGAAATAGGGTCAGTTGAGTAGTCATTCAGGTAGAGGACTAGTAACTGCATTCTATTGTGGAAGGGAAAGCCCTTTAAGTGTATACCTGCGCCGCAGCGTCAGTTGGCAGTTAGTGTTCGTGAAGAGTGTACGTGTCACGCGCTGAACAGACGAAAATAACGCTGACTTCAAAAACCCATAACTTTAAAGTGACGGGTTTAATTTCAATTCTGCAACATGGATACGACTTCTGGAGGTATGTAGAACATGTTTTTACATCGGTTGAATCTAAAGTTTATGTATAAATGATTGAAATGTAGTATAGCCTTCGGCATAAATAAAATTGAATAATTTTGAAAACTTATATTTTCAACGGTCCGAAAAGTTATATATTTTGTCACATTTTGCAAAGCTCCTAGTCTCGGCCTTTAGTTTAATGTATAAGCTTTCGAAATTTACAAGAGTTACCTGCGGAAAACGTGCGTCTTGTCCGTTATGATTTTTTTCGCATCGTGCGGTAGCCGAGCGTGCACGCGGCACTATTGAGCAGCCTCTGCGCCTCTACCTGAGAATGGGTGAAGTAGCATCATAACGGACAAGACGGCTGTTATACGCTTGAAATAAATTATTTTAATATATATGTATGTGTATATATATATATATAAATTTTCTGTGATTTAATTATGATATATACGTATGCATATATATATATACATATTAAAATCAACCACATAAAAATTTCTTAAATATGAATGAAATGTTATAACATTCAAATAAAATATTTGAATATATATATATTATATAGTAAGCAAAGCTTTCTTTTAACCAAATCCATGTCAATATTTTCTGTCTAATTTTCTTAAAATTATTTCAATTATTGCGGTTATTTATTTGGTAAAATAATGTACATTGTTCAAGTTTTTGTATTAATTGAAAATTTTATCTTTTCCTTTAACACCAATTTTCTACAATTTTATGTCTTTATTACAGGATCCGGTTACAAAGAATTGGTGCTGACAAGGAAAGAAGTATTTCTGATAATCAGCGAGCATTTATCCGATAAATTCGCTTCCTTGATCGAATTTATGGTAGAAAAAATTTCCAAGGACACCGGACGTACAGTTGTAGTGCCTGAGGACTCGAAACAGACTTTTTCGATACTCTTCAATCAAATGAGAACGAGGTGGCAACAAGCTCACAGAAAATCCTGTGTATTTTTCAAGAATAACGGTGAATGGCTTAGCAAGCAGGTATGTTTTGCCGCACCTACAGACACTGTAGTAACAAGCCCGGGTAATACGGGCGGCCGCCCGTCCCTTGAGTTTACAATGTCCAGTGAAAGATCTAAACGAAGGAAGACCCAAGATATTCGTACATCGTTCAACTCGGTCGAGTTAGCATACGCTACTCAGATGAGCCTTCGCTCTTCAGGACAATCCGACGCCGCAAAAGTTATTAAGGACGTAACAATGACGAGTCCTTTAAGAGCTTCCAAGTATCGTAAAGCTTACTCAGCAACGGATGAAATTACTTTATCCGAAGAGGCTGCACTTTCCGCTATGATTGAATATAAATTCTCCAAGAGTACTTACCAGGGAATGAGAAGATTAGGGAAGGAAAATAACTGTAAGCTATATCCGTCTTACGAAAAAGTGATGAAAGCAAAAAAGCGTTGTTATCCACCACGTGATGCAATCAGGATTACAGAGAGTAGTGCAGAAGTCCAACTACAGGCACTATTAGATCATACAGTTGAACGTATTTTACTCGTCCAAAATGTACTCATTCAAAGATTGACTCCAGATAATGTTCGTAAAATGGACTTGATTTGCAAGTGGGGTTGCGATGGAAGTTCTGGGCAAAGTGAATATAAGCAGACGTTCAGTGATGACAGCAAATCTGATGCGCATGTATTCTTTACTTCAGTCGTGCCATTACAACTCGTGTGTTATGATCAACAATCGAAGGAAGAAATAGTTGTTTGGAAGAACCCCAGACCCTCGTCTCCACGATTTTGTAGACCGCTTAGACTACTGTTTCTACGCGAAGACACAGAGTCAACACTTAATGAAGTCCAAATTGTTGAAGAACAAATAAAGTCACTTCGTCCATTCGAAAGTGTAATAGATGGAAAAGAAATCTCCGTAATGTACAAGTTGTTGTTCACCATGATAGATGGTAAAGTTTGCAACGCTGTATCATTGACGAAATCTGCTCAACGGTGCTATTTGTGTGGAGCAACCAGCAAAGATTTTAATGCCATCGACACTGTATTGCAAAGGGAAATCAATGAAACAAATTTGAAGTTCGGATTGTCGACGCTGCATGCGTGGATACGGTGCTTCGAGTATTGCTTACACGTGTCTTACAAACTCGGCATTAAAAAATGGCAAGCTCGAAGTGCCGAAGAAAAAAAAATTACCCAGGAACGCAAGAGGGCCATTCAAGAAGGATTCAAGAAGCAATTGGGTCTAAATATCGATCGCCCAAAGCCTGGATACGGCAGCAGCAATGATGGCAACACAGCTCGGCGATTCTTTGAAAATTCGACGGTTTCCGCTGCGATAACGGGGGTCAACGAAGAAGTTATTAAACGCTTGTACGTAATCCTACAAGTTATAGCGTGTGGCCTCGAGATAAACTGTGAAAGATTTGAACAGTATGCTATTGAAACGGCAAGAAAGACCGTTGCATTATACCCTTGGTACTCCATGCCTACTTCGGTGCACAAACTATTAATTCATGGTCCAGTGATAATAACTCATGCTCTATTACCAATCGGCCAATTATCCGAAGATGCTCAGGAAGCTCGAAACAAAGACATCAAACGATATCGAGAAGATTTTGCGCGAAAAAGTTCCAGGGTTAAAACTATGGAAGATGTTTTTCATCGGCTCTTAGTTACTTCTGATCCGTACATTTCAAGTGTCAGAAGACTACCACAGAAGAAGCTGAAGAGTTTGTCGCCGGAAGCTGTAGCGATGTTGATCGCTCCTAAAGTGACTGCTGCAGCAGACGAATTTTGCGCCGAGATTGAAGCCGTGCCGGGAGTTGTAATAGATACAAACTCGGATAATGATTCTGACTCCGACTCCGACTCCGATTACGATTTTGATTAAGAATAAAATTTTCTATTTTTGAAACGTTCCGTATGTATTTTGGAAATAAAAATAATAATTGCGTAGAATACACTGTTCACGTTAATTTTATTATGATGATTTTTTTAAATATATTAATTTATCTATTTAGCAGGATACTCGGCCATTTTGTTTATAACAATTTGCTGTAAGCTCTTTGTTGCAAGTTATAAACAATAGATATCGGATTGGTAATCAGCGACCTTGAAAACCCGTATATACCAATTTTTGTCAACATCTGGTAACTTTTTAACGTTCATGTCGGCCATATTGGATCGGCCATTTTTTTTACGATAATTTGGCTTGCGGATTCGTAATCAGCGACCTTGAAAACCCGTAAATACCAATTTTTGTCGACATCTGGCAACTTTTTAACATTCATGTCAGCCATATTGGATCGGCCATTTTGTTTACGATAATTTGGCTTTCAGATTCGTAATCAGCGACCTTGAAAACCCCTGTAAGCCAATGTTCATTCCCGTCAAAGGTCATTTGAGGTTTTGGCCAGGTTTTTGGGCTTTTCTCCTACTGTGCGCCGGAAGACCAGGCAGTCAGAGATTAAATCAGCGACACGAACCCCTAAGCCACTCATAACATCTAGAGTGGAACGGGGGATGTAAGGTCGTCTGACAACACTGCAGGAAGAGCTACGGCTAAGGCCTCTCCCGCGATGTAATACCTAGCGGTCGTCCCGCGGGAGAATTTGTAAGGCCACAGAGGAATGGGGGTTTTTAGTCGGTGCAAGCCCGATACACGGCAATTATTTGCTACGGTGCGGAGGCATTTTCCCGCTAAACCTCTTAAAAAAAAAAAAAAAAAAAAACACACACACACACACACGCACGCACGCACGCACGCACGCACGCACGCCGACCTCTCCACGACCGTAGCGCCACCTTGGCTTCCCTACACGCACGCACGCACGCACGCACATACATACAAAACACTCATCGACGCCCCCCCCCCTCCCCCCGCCAGGCGCTTCACGGACCACATGCCCCCCCCCTCCGCAGAGGCCCCACTGCGACGTCACGCCCGGCGACCTCCCGTCGACAGTGGCGCCACCTTGCCTTCCCCACTCTTGACACACAACCACCCCTTGAGTTAGAACCGGCCTAGTACATCTACTGGTAGTTCTGTAGGTACACGTATGAGCTAAAATTTTCGGTCGCAGCGTATAGTAAACATCCAATGCCTATACGATGCTGTTGGTTGTAAATCTTTGACAGTGCTTGTACCCTCTATATGTCCCACACATTCGCACCTCATGCATAGACAGGTCTCATACTCGTAGAGAGAGCGGCGCTGTAATCGTGGCAACAGCGCGATTTTCCTGCAGTCATAGCGTTGAGCTTCCTACGATCCGGCTTTCCCCAAATATTTTATATAAATTAAAAAGCGTGAAAATGTCAACCCAAATGCGATACAAAGGAAAGTTTACAAGAAAAAAGGCGCTTGCTAAAAGACTGAAAGCTGTGGCAGCCATGTGTCAAGCAAATGCAGCTGAATGCGATGAGAATAACCATAACCTCAACGATCATCAACAAAAATTCGCTGTCGAAGGACGCCGGATCGTGGATTTACAACATCTTGACGACAGTTCAAATTGTATTCGCTGTAACAAAGACAAATACATGCATAACTACATGCATAAATACATGCATAAATTGAACAAATTAAATTTGTTTGCAGAATGAATTTATTTCACATCCGTCTTACAATTACTAGAACTCGGGGAAAAAAACACGCGTTGCGTTTTCAGACCACGCGCCGATCAGTTAGCTGCAGCGTACACTGTTGCCATTCCGTTACAGATGGATGGGTCCGAGTTCGGTGTGGAATAAAATTACCACTTTTCATAAGTCGATATCTCCGAAATTAAACGGTCAAAGTTTGTAATTTTTTTTTTATTCAATCCCACAATAGTACTGCGTACACGTGTGTTTTTATTTTGAAATCCAAAGATCCACTCAGAACCTATGTCGAGAAATGCGAGCAAACTGCTATCGGTTTACGTGTTAGGTATTGGGATCGCGTACAAAAATACCCATATTCAATTGCAGTTATCTCATGAACTAAACGGTGAATCGAATTGAATTTTTGGGCATCAGTTCATGAAGGTCATATCTACACAACACTTAAATTTCAGCCAATTCCTAATATTTGACCAAAACTACAGAACTACCTCATAGATTGGATACGTGTGTATATGTAGGCAGGTTTGCGGTCCAAGAGCCTCGCGGTTGAGATATCAGCGTGCGGGCTCTGAGTGTAGACGTCGCTGGTTCGATCCCCCGTAGCAATGTCTTTTTTTATATTAAACATATATGATGGTCTTTGAGGATTCGGCTTCGATCCGGCCAGTGAAGGTTATTCCAAAGTCAGCAATGGAAATAGAGGATGTTTTTCTTTTACGTTTCGGCCCTCTGGTTCGGGTCCTCTTCAGAAATTTTATTTTTCTGTATACAATATGATACACATTTTTTTACAATAATGTTTGAAAAAGGTATATATATGAGCGTTTTTGGTCATAATTCAGTTATATAAGTCTTAAGTCATATAAGTTTTAAGTCATTTTGTATAATAATTCTGTTAGTTCTGTTGTGGTTATAATTATGTTAATGTAATGTGAATAATTTCGTCTATTGCGTTATTTATTATTTGTGGTGTGTTAGCATTTGAAATGTATGATGTGTGATACAAAGGGTTATTCAATTATGGAATAATAAAGAGATGAAATGTAAGAATTAACTAACCTCGATGTTGTTGATATTTCAAATTTTTGCTGATATTAGGAAGGTTGTTTTGAACACCATTATTTGTGGGTGTAAATAATGTTAGGTGGGAAAATACTCAATCAGTAGAGATGTTATCGTTTGTCGGCGATTTTTCATGTCTGTAACGGATAATTAATTATAAAGCAAAAAAAAGGGAAAAAGTTGTGTGTTTTGTTGAAAATTTTTTTTGTGTCCAGAGACTGATAATTACCCATTGAGCTAGTTTTTAAAACTTTGTTTTCCCTTCCAAGATAAGCAAAAACTCGAAATTTACAATTCTTTTCCCTACATGTTGAGTTGTGTGGTGAACGAAGGTTCGAGAGAAAATGAGAGGTGTGTTTATTGTCTGAAGCTTATTCAAGTCTCTGTACGGTGAATCGGGGGAGAAAGATCATTTAGGCAGTGACGTGTCAAGGAAAATAAAATAGATGTGTCAAGATAGGAATATTTAAGATTAGTGATAATGTCTTTAAAAATTAGTTTATCATGTCAGTGTATTAAATTTGTTTATAGTGTCAATAATTTTAAAATTGTTATGTGAGGTGAATACTGTAAAATGTTTTAATAATTATATTATAGAGTTGTAAGATGAGCTTAGTTTTTGTATGTCAGTTCTAAAATTTATAGCGTTGGAGTGTGCCTTAATTTAGATCATTTCAAGGATTAGTCTTTTTTTAAGCCAGTTCTCATTGTTTAGAATTTTTACGTTGTCAAATTGAAAATCGTGTTTTTGTTCTATTGCATGTTGTGCTAAAGCTGTGTGTATTGTGGTGATGTGTTTTATGCTATTTTTGTGTTCTTTAACTCTGGTTTCAAGGTATCTTTTGGTTTGGCCAATGTATGTGGCGGTGCAGTCTTTACAGTCGATTTGGTAAACTATGTTTGATTTTCGGTTGTTGTTTATTTTGTCTTTGGTGGAGCCAATGATTGATGAAATGTTGTGTTTGTTGTTTGTGACTAATGTTATGTTGTACTGTCGGAAGAGATGAATTAGTTGATTATGTATGCTTTTGGTGTAGGGAAAGTTTATTAATCTGGAAGAATCAAAATTGTTGTTGTTGGTTTTTTTATTGTTGATTATGGAGAGCCGATGTTTTATTATTTTTTCTGTGAAAGTGATTGGATAGCAATTTTTTGTCATTGTGTTACTGATGAGTTTTAGATTTTCATTGTGAAATGAGGGATGAGATAGTTTTATTGCTCTGTCAACTAGCATGTAGATTATGGCTTTTTTGAGAGAGTGGGTGGTGTGAGAAGAAATTTATGAATCTGCCTGACCAGGTTGGTTTTCTGTACCAATTAGTGATAATTGAGTTTTGTTTGCGGATTAAAAGTAAATCTAGAAACGGGATTTTGTTGTCTATTTCGATTTCGGATGTGAATTGTAATTTTGGATTATGAGAGTTAAAGATCTTTTTAGTGGGTTCTATTTCGTTTGTTGGTAGAGCAATAATAATATCATCAACGTATCTTTTATATAGTGATAATGAGAATTTTAATTTTTCCAGACAATTTGTTTCGAGATCTATCATGACGATGTTGGATAGTATTGGAGCTAAAGGTGAACCCATAGGTAATCCTGAGATTTGTTGGTAAATTTTGTCTTGGAATGTGAAGAATGTTGAGAACATGATGTATTCTATGGCTTTAATTATTTCATGTAAAGGAAATGTTATTGAAAATAAGTTTGATCGTTTTTGTAGGCTTCGAATGACTAGTTGTAATGGGATGTTGGTGTAGAGAAAAACGACGTCAAATGAGACTAATTTATGGTTGAGTGGGATTGAGATGTTAGAGAGTGGTGGAAGCTATCTTTGACGTGTGAATTGGTCGTACTGATTAACATAGAGAGTTTTGATTGTATGAATTCAGCAAGTTTATGTGTTGGACTATTTATAGATGATACTATTGGACGAAGTGGACAGTTGTTTTTGTGAATTTTGGGCAAGCAGTAGAGACGGGATAGGTTGCAGTTTTCGGCTTTTAAATGTTTGTACTTCGTTTTATCGATGATTTTTAGGGTTTTCCATCTGGAGAGAATATTGTTGATGCCTTTTTGTAGTGTGTTGATGGGATTTTTATTTGTTGCTTTATAAATTGTGGAGTCTGCAAGTAAGTCAAGAGTTTTGATAATGTAGTTTGATTTTTTAAGAATGACAGTTGAGTTTCCTTTGTCAGCTCGTGTGACTAAAAGTTGAGGGTTGTTTTTTAAGAATAAGGATGTGTGTTTTATGATTTGATTAGTGTTGGAAAATGATGTTGGAATATTTATCTTGTTTAGGATTTTATTGAATCTGGTTCTAATTTCTATTTGTCTAGGTTTGTCAAGTAAAAAATCTAGTTTGGCTTCAAGTTCGGAGATTGATTAAGGTAGTACCTCCACAGAAGAGTTGAATTAAGAAATGGTTGAAATTTGACATATATGTTATTCAATACATTATCCAAACATCTGTGCAATTTGAATAAGTTTGACCACCCCAAACCTGAGATATTTACACTTAAAGTTGGCTTGGTTTACACGCAACAAATGCGTTATGATTGGCAAACAGAGCATCATTAATTTTACCGTCAAAACTAAAATTAAGAAATTGATAAAAAACGAGGATAAGCTAGAGTAAGATATCACGAATAATGTGAAAAAAAATGAGAATGATTCACCATCTAGTTTCCAAGATATAACCATGAAAAGCCCTCACAATTTTGGTGCAAAGCCTGGCAAAGCCTGGCAAAGCCTGGAAAAAAAACAATTGGGGCAAAGTCTGGACAGCCCCAGCAAAAAGTTTACTGGCAATGGTAGATCAAAAACACAATATAAAATATATTTCACGGCAATAAATGATATCCATCGTATTATCTACTAGTACCGAGTCAATATTGCGTAGTTTTTAATTTTATTTATTACTATTTAAACCAATTATCAATCTTTTAAACATGAACATGGTATGTAAACTTTTGGTTGAGATTTTCGCAGAGGAACTACCTTAATGGATGTGAGTTTTTATATTTGAGGGTTTGAGGTAAGGGAAACAGAATTTTTCACCCAGAGACAAGAAAGTGGAAATGTGTAGCGGTATGTCAATGTTGGAGAGATTTATGAGCCAATCTTTAGTTTTGTTTAATGTGATTGTTGAATTTTTGTTGTTCAGAGGATCGGTGGGAAGATTGTTATTTGTGTCTTGTTGTCTATTATTGAGAGTTGAGTATAAGATATTGTGATTTTGCGTTGCTTGATTTGTGTTTTGATAATTTAGGTAATGTGTGTTGTTTTGGTCCATATGTGTTTGTGATGATATCGTTTTTAAAATTCTTCATGGTTGAAAATGTGCTGATGTATGTTCTTGGTACGTTGAACTCTAAGATTTTGGATTTTTTGGTGTTTTTCATATGAAAGTTTTGACAGTTTGTTTAATTTTATTTGTTCTAAAGTGAAAAATCTTTCTTTAATATTGTTTTGAGTTTTGTTGATTGTTTCTGCATTCTTTTATATTTTTTTGTTCAGAATTTTTATTCGAAAATTGAGATCATCGATTTCTATATTTAATAATGATTTGTGGAATTTGTGTGATATTCTATTAAGTTTTATTTTACCTTTGTTGCCGGAAATTTGAATATTTACTTGTTTTGAGAAAATGTGTTTAGGTATCAAACCTTCTTGTCTACATTTCAGTAAAAACCAAAGTTGTTGTTTTAGGCGAGTCTTCGTGGCAGTGTCACGTTTCCAGTTCTTGAACGTTGCTAAGGTGAAATATCCGAAGAGTTGTAGAATCTCGCTGAAGAAGGTCATTATGTCCGTTTATAGCCAATCAATTTAAATGAATCAGAGATGTGTGCGGCCGTGTGGATGACAAGATGGTCTTTGAGGATTCGGCTTCGATCCGGCCAGTGAAGGTTATTCCAAAGTCAGCAATGGAAATAGAGGATGTTTTTCTTTTACGTTTCGGCCCTCTGGTTCCGGTCCTCTTCAGAAATTTTATTTTTCTGTACACAATATGATACACATTTTATTACAATAATGTTTGAAAAAGGTATATATATGAGCGTTTTTGGTCATAATTCAGTTATATAAGTCTTAAGTCATATAAGTTTTAAGTCATTTTGTATAATAATTCTGTTAGTTCTGATTTGGTTATAATTATGTTAATGTAATGTGAATAATTTCATCTATTCGGCGTACTAGTACCGGTGCAGTACTAGTACGCCGTACGATTCGACCGAATCGTACATGAACGGTATGACGTATTACATATTTATAAATACGTGTATGCAAGAGGAAGTGTTTTTGTAAGAATAATATTCTTTCATATAATTCCTTGAAAAAATATATGAATATGCCATCTGTAACAGTTATTAAATAGGCACGGGAGAATAGCTTATTCCACCATCTTCCGCCTGCCTCTCGCGTTACGGCTCTGTAGACAGCGCGCCAAAACCGTCAGCGTGAACGCGAGTTCGCTTCAATTTGCACCGAAGCTGCACCAGTGACAAATCGTTACGCCGGACAAGGTAGCATATAAAAAGTGTAATTGTGCGGAAAATATCAATATTCGTCGCTTAACGGAAGCGATAATTAATGTGAAAGAGTATCCGAACGTGCGTTACCGGACGTGTGAAGAGGAAAACTTCGACATCCGAGGAATTTGCGAGATTCGACGGAAAGTGTTGGACAGGTTGCCATTGTGGATAAAGATAAACTTTTTTGACAGGGTAAGTTTTTCTTTTACGCAATTCTTTCCGCTTTGACTCTCCCTTTTCTCTTTACCTCTTTTTTCATAAGGTAAATGAAGAAAATTATTTATTTCCTGAAGAAATAAGTGTCCGCCGTTTTTTAAATCGACGACCGGGCATTTATTGCGAAAGAACGGCATTTTCTGTTTTATTGGAAGTATTCAACTGTACGTCGAAATGTTTATGTTTATTCAAAGTTTTTGAATAAAATATTCCAAAAAATCGTTTGGCATGAATTTTCCTTCAATAATGTTTCCAACTCTGCGCCCTGGTAAACTCTTGGTTTTCCGCTGCGCCCTCGTCTTGTACTTTTCAAGGACGAAAATTGGCCACGTGCGCAAGTAGCAAGGCGTACTACTTAGGTGTTTTCAAGAAAATCGCAAGAGTAGTCTTACGCAACCTACATCAACCAATATCTACCGGTGCGCAGCGACACTGACAAGGGGAGGCCACGACGTTCGGATCAGGGATTTTCTTCAAACCTTGTATATTTTTAGTAGTTCATTAGGACAACATAATGTGCAAGTAGCAAGGCGTACCACTTAGGTGTTGTCGAGAAAATCGCAACAGGAGTCTTACGCAACCAATATCTACCGGTGCGTAGCGACACTGGGAACGAGACGGCGGCGGTCGAGTGGTTAATGTTCAATGACCGTAATCACTGGATCACTGGATTGAGTCCCGCTCATGTGATTTTTTTTCCAACACGTCATATTCTTTCATATGAATTACTATTCAAAGGTAATATAACGAAAAAAAAAACGTGTATTTGCATGAATCTTTATCGAATTTCCAATGTTATTTGGCTGTTTACTAATTTTTATTATTACAACAGCTATTATATTTATAATTATCGACAATTAAACGACCCAACGAATAAAGTTTTCCTCAAAGTGTATGCTTGTCGAGATTTGCGAAATCCCTTATACCTGAAAGCGGGTAATATACCCGAAACTGTTGTGCACGCTTCGACCTGCAGACACAGATTTGAAAGGATGGGGGGAGGGCCAGGCTTGGAAAGCGCAAGTCAAACATCGATAAATAAAGGTGTAAATAATTTTGTTCAATAATACAATGATACATTGGAAATTCGATAAAGGTTCATGTAAATACACGTATTTTTCCATTATATTACCTTTGAATTGTAATATATATGAAAGAATATGACCAGTGTTGGGAAAAAAAATCACATGAGCGGGACTCGATCCAGCGATCCAGCGATTACGGACATTGAACGTTAACAACTTGACCGCCGCTGTTTCGTGCTCAGTGTCGCTACGCACCGGTAGATATTGGTTGCGTGAGACTCCTCTTGCGATTTTCTCGAAAACACCTAAGTAGTACGTCTTGCTACTTGCACATTATGTTGTCCTAATGGACTACTAAAAGTATGCAAGGTTTGAAGAAAATCCCTGATCCGAACGTTGTGGCTTCCCCTTGTTAGTGGCCTTTGCACAAACCTGAAATATCGTAAAAATTGTTATAAATATTGTTTTTAACTATTTGTTTATAAAAAAGAAAAGTAGTTTGTTTCTTATCCTCAAATTTTCAATTTATTTATTTTTCGCCCAAATTTAGGTTCACGCAAAGCGAAGTAGCTTATTTTTATGAAAAAAATTGTTTCCTTGATTTTAATTAACTAGAAGGACCTGGGCGTTCCGCGGCGCGACCTCTACGAGCCAAGTTTGAGCACATCTTGCGCCGCAATTTTATTTTACCCATGAAAAATTTTGTTATTCATTAAAACGTCAATATTATTATGTAACTGTATTCATTCCAATGAACGATCTTGATTTAAAAAAGAAAAGTGGAAAATCCATTGTCTGCAGTAGGTTCCCTCCTTAAACTTGTGAAACCACTGACGATAACTTTTCTCACTTTGAAAAACTCGACATTTTCGCACAAAAAAAATTATGTGATGCTGATACAAAATCGCCATTATTTTGAGGTTATGATCTTGCCAGATGTTCAACTTGACAATATGACTACTTATATCTGACAATTGAACACAAGTACGTAATAATTTTGTTCTTAGTTACTTATCGGAATTCTTTCCGCTACACACTATGACAACGACCATAATTCCAAACGCTAGTACAATGCATCCAAAATAATGCATGCAATCTTTTTATGCATAAAAATTATAGTCGATGCCGAGAGATCCGGGCAAACGAATGTTAAAAATGTGATCCGGAATGCAATTTTCTAACTACATAAGTTGAAAACATTCCGTAAATTACTAAAATACTTTATGGGTGCTTATTGCTAGATTAGATTTTGTTCCAATTCATTGGCATTGTATTGTTTTTTTAACACATTTCAGAGGGCCGTTCACCGTTCATTCGATTTTTCTTCGACAACAAAACATTCTTTTTCATCCTTTTCTTGCTCATAGAGGCTCGTCTGTTCCGAATTCGATTTCTTTTCGGTTGCAATTGTTTTCCTATCGTACACGGAGAGAATTTTTAAGTATTTTTTTACGGTGAAATCTCCGTAAAAATTACATTAAAAATTTGAAACCGGTGACAAATGTGCACATAGTCAAAAATTGACACTAGCTTTTAATATTTTGCTTTCATTCATGTAAAAATTTAAGCAAGTAGCATAATTTTTTACATTTCTTTCAGTAAAAATTCTGACACATTCTCATGTAGAATTTTAACAATGAGCTGCCTCAAAAATTCCAAGTTTCTACAGTAAAAATAACCTGGACAAACTTGAAATTTCTAAAATCCCTAGCGAAAAATTAATTCCCTATGATTAAATAAATACTCTATATACTGTATATACATCGGCGTTTCTGAACATTTGTGTTCTTGATTGCTACTTATTTTAGCATATCATCTTTCCGTACCATTGTAGACGTCCTTTATCGAAGTTCCTTTTTACATTTCTTTGTTTTCTTGCGTAGAAATGCGCAGAACACGTTAGACTGCACGAGACCACGAGGCTTTCTTGGCCCATGCTTCGTACTATAATGCGCATGCGCGGTACCGCTGTTGCTAAGCAACGCGGGTCGGCGTCGTTCGTGCTCGTCATACTGCGTCATACACAAGCACACTCTCACAGCTTGCGTTTACGTATACGCACGCTCACACACAGAGCTCACGCGTACGTCAGGCGACCTAGCCCTAACTGATTTTACTATAAAGAACGTAAAATTCCGGTGGACGCACGGAAAATTTCGGCTTCCTTTTTTAAATTTTTATGGAAAACACGCAAATTTCTCAATGTTCCACTGAAAAATTTCATTTATATTAGCACTTTTTTAACTTATTGTCATAATCTTTACGTTTCATGAAATTTTACTATTAATTTCAGTAAAAATTCTGGAAAATATTTTAAATTTCTGTTACGCAAAAGTAAATTTTGATTCATTTCCATGAAAATTTATAATTTATTTCCTAAAAACCTGAAGAATTGCACATTTGTCACCGAGTTACTGTGATTTCACAGTAAAAATTACTTAAAAATTCTCTCCGTGTAGTTTCCCTAAATTTTGTAGGTATGTTTCTTCTCTCGAATAGACGAAGTCGTAAGCCTTACGATGCAATTTCTTCATCCCATCGTCAACGTTTGGATAGACTAGATCGAATCGCTTATTCAGAAAATGTGAGTACCCGGTACCATGTCGATATCATCGATACCGTCTCTGGTTCAACGGCACATAACATGTCCGATGATCAAGATGTAGTCGAGGCGTCAATGAATTCGTCACTTGACAACATTCGACCCAATGAAAGTACCACTGATGAGGCACCAAACTCTTCGGACTGGGTCTGCTTCCCAAGTGGACGAATCGGTCAACGAGACTCCAGATATACAAGATTTTCAAGAGCATTTGGCTGAAGCATTTGTTTCAAGCAAAGTGTCTCACGTGCAAGCGGACGCCGTTTTGCGTGTTGTGCGAACCCATCAATGTTTGCATTCACTGCCAAAAAATTGTAAGACACTCTTCCGTACACCACGTACCATGCACGTCACACGTGAAGTTGCAGGGGGTGAGTACCTCCACTTAGGGGTCGAAGCAGCCGTTGTTGCGATTTTAGCGCAGACCTCTCCGGAACTGGTCCCTCAAACATTGCTGGTCGATTTCAGTACCGACGGGGCGACACTGGATAAGCAGGGAAAAATCCAGATGTGGCCGATTCAAATTAGAATTGCGAATATTCCGCACTGCAAACCGGATCGTTGGCGTTCGGCGCGGTTCGTCGAAACCAACCAGTGCCCAGGCGTTATTCCAAGATTTTGTAGACGACATGAGGAGAATTGTAGACCATGGTGGAATCATCATAAGGAATGAACTGAAAGCAGTTGAATTGAGGTGTTTCAAGGAAGATTCAAGGAAAGTGGCTGCGTCGCGGAGTCATGACGTATCTCAGTACACAGCATTGTCCAAGAACCGACGAAGAGTACAGGAACCGTATTAATAGGGAACATCATACAGATACCGATTGCTCTCTGTTAGCTCTAGGCTTCGGCTTAGTAATGCAAACAGTCTTCAATTGCAAACAGTCTTCGATGCACGTCGTTTGTCTTGGTGTCATGCCAAAAGTGAACAGCGCGCTTGTCCACGGCAAATTCAATCGAAGTTTGAAACTTTCCAATTGGGCCTACGACATCCTAACCTTTCGCCTTCGTCAGGTGGCTATGTACTGCCCAAGAGAGTTTTCACGTAAACCAGTCATGATAAAAAAGTACAAAGGATTCAAAGCGACAGAAAATCGTCAAATTCTTTTATATACAGCACCAGTTGTTTATTACGGGCTTATTGATTCTGTCGCGTACAGACATTTTCTTCTTCTGCATTCCGCCATTCGGATCCTTGTCGGCAGTTGTCCTTCGCAAATTCATATATATGTTGCTCGTAGACAGTTGGAAATTTTCGTCAACAGAGCTGAAGATATCTACGTTCAAGAATTTTTATCTTTTGTCACCCACTCTCTTCTGCATCTAGTGGATGATGTGACCAGATTCGGTTCCTTGAACGAAATATCGATGTTCCCATTCGAAAATAATATGACGTACTTCCGCAAAGCTTGCCGCAAGCCTCATCACCACTTGCAGCAAATCGTTAATAGGCGATTCGAAGAGTCTGAAGTAACAAGTAGGATCGTAAATGCAACCGACAATCGTTCGGCTCTCAATAGACGGTCGATCAATCCGATAGGTTCGATTCGTTCCAGCAATGATCGTGCTGATTGAAGCTATCGCATAGGCAAATTTCGAATCGGAACGAACGAATCGGATAACACGGTTCTCTTCGAAAATTCCGAAATTGGTATTGTCCAAAGTGTCGTACGTTCGAAAAATCGATACCAGTTCGCAATCAAAGAATTTCGTAGAGTCGAAGATTTTTACGACGTCGGGATACCATTGTCGGCACTCGGTGTATTTCGGTGTTCGTTACTGAGTGAGAAACAGGTATTAATAAACATAAATGAAATCGAGGGAAAATGTTTCCGCATGTCGTATTGGCACACAGAAGGTCATAGGAATCCCATTGACGACATCTGGGTTATAGCAGTTCTTCTTAGTACCGCGGTTTAGATTTGAAACTTGTGATCAATTTGCTATTTACTCCAGATGAGTCAGCCTCGAACAAAAAGGGTAGAAGCACCGAGACCGACGGCGCGTATACTTCAAAGCTTGAATTCGGATATAGAGAACCTCAGACGAGCCAATTCCCAAAACGAGCAACGAAGACACACAACGTACGAACGAGTCGACAAAACTAATATGACAGTCCCTCCCTCTCCCACTTCGCGAACACCTACACCAAAGCCGACGGAATATAGAGACGTCCACAGGTCACACCCCTGACTGAAACTGAAACGCAACTGACAAACGAAAATACTTACGCCGCCGCATCGAACACACAAGGTCAACTAACAGGCACACGACCGACCCAACACTCTAATAACTCACGCACTCAATCATACAATCCACGCATGCTAGCACCAAACACTCACTCAAACGTTCATCCATTCACCGCATCATCATCCAAACATGCACTCAACACACACGCCATCATCAAACACGCTAAGCACACCGACACAACGCAACAAATAGGCTTTTTCCCAACCGGCCACAACCACGCAGACTGACGAGTCCAACATTGCTAGATCACTCCACGCGATGGCGGAGACGCTGAAGTCAGTTTCACCACATACGTAGAAAAAAAAGGTAAACATATTAAGATAACGAAAAATATATTTATGTTAACACCAGGACAACACAGGCAGATAACAAAGCGATAGCGGCGCGCATCGTTGCTATCGAAAAAACTCAGAGGTGAGCATTGTCCATCATAAGTTGAGAGTACACAGTTACTCATTTAAAATCGCTCTTCATTGCCTATTTTATTTTGCAGCGCCATTTTGACAACCTTACAAAAGGTCCTCCGGGCGATAATGCCGAAGCGGACGTCGGTTCCCCCGCAGGTTTCCTTCAATACTATCGACGATCTGATAGCCTTCGAAAATGTCGATGCCGAGACGTACAATGATTTGATAAGAATTTTTATTACTTATAGACGACTACAGAAGAGTCGTCTTTTATACATTCATGTTCGCGAGGATGCGAACGTGCGTATTAAGCGAGTGTTGTTTTCTGTTGCAAGTGGCGCACTTCATCTTCCTGGGACGCAGGAACCCAGCGGACTGCGCTGCAGAATACTTCCGCTTTATCTTTCCTGAAAACGAGACGGTTTCCGAATCCCTGACGTTTCATGGGCGGTCTGGCGTCGTAGGTTCAAAATTGCAAGGCAGTCGCTTCGCGCACGCATGCTTCGGTCAGTAAAGAATAATCTCGCGTGGATAGTATGCGCACCTAAACCTGACTAATTCAATGTTTTTTGTTCACAGACGCTATGGCCGAGAACAAATATTTCCCACGGCCAAACAGACTCGAGTTTGAAACCGCCATGAACAAAGCCCTCAAATGTCTGAAGGCTCGGAAGTGGCGACAAATTAAAAAACAGCGACGGGACGAGCGTCTTAAAGAACAAGAAGTCGAAGCGGAACTCTGGCCAAGTCAACGGCTACGTGTCGATGAGAATTCCGCCGTGGAATCCGTAGCCGCCTCAGCGGACTTGGATTTCAGCGAATTGGAGGATGTGCTGTCACCAAACGTTGACGATGTTGGCGAAACGAGCCCGGTGGCGACAGCACTCGATGAGAGGGTAGAGTCCACCCGAACCATCATGGACAACGAATTTTTTGACAATATGGACGCCGGTTCATCCGCCGACATCGCCGAGGCTCCAAAGACATTAAAAATGTTTGAAATTTTCGACAATGACGGTAAGCTGGTTGAGTTTCAATGAACTCACCAGATCAGGTAGGGGAAAGGATTAACATTAATATTTATTTCTTTTATTTTCGTTTTGGAGGAACATTATGTATTGAGTTGGATGTGCTTCACAGAAATCGGAGGGGCAGGGCCGTTGTCACTACTAATTTGATTTTTATTTTCAAGTGCACGAGGGGGGGGGGGGGGGGGCAAATTGCTGGTTGTGCCTCACGGGGAAGGGCAGGGATGGGGCCCTTCCTAATTTGTTAACTTATACTTAATTTTAGATTCTAGTTAGCTTACCAACAGCAGGCCAACAACATAGGGTGCGCCGAAGAAGTGAGCCTATGTCGTGCGACGTCCGAAATTCCACATCCGAAAAATCGAGGAAGAATTGCAGAGCGTCGCGGATAAACTCGTAGGATGTATGTATGTAGAAATGTATTTATTCATAGAGTAAGCCAGGGGTAGATGGAGAGCCATGAGGGAGAGCTGGCCAACTTACAAAAATTCTACAACTCCAGAACCAAAGATTAATAAAAATCTACTGCAAATTTACCTTCGAATTTTTTTCTATTGGACGTCTCTCTCATGACCATCTACCCCGGACTTGCCTTACTGTACATAATATTTATAATGAATCCTAAAGAAATTTTTACAAAAAAACATTTGTTAATTGATTTCTCGTTTTGCAAATGTATGTCTATCAAAATGTATTTAAATATTATTAACTAGAATTTGGGCCAAAAATTGCAGAAAAACAATTCGGAATACAAAATCCCTAGTGGATTCAAACGGAAGGAGAAAATCGTAAAAGCACTTCTAGAATTCCCCCAACAGCACCCTCAATTCAAGCCTGCCAGATGGTCATGACGAGTTCAGCAACTCCCAGAGGTCGCTGGGCCTCCAGGAGGTCTAGCTCAATGGAAGTTAAAAGGAAAAGAATTCCGTATTTTCTGGTAAGAATTTTCGCCCTTTTATTTTTTATATCGCCTAATTGGGCCGATGAATTTTTCATGCGGAACCACCGTGACCGCTCTTTAAAAAAAGTCGACATATCGTGATAGAAAACGCCAATGCCATGGAAGTTTGCATCGTTTGAACCCAACGAAAATAATGTTTTTTTCACTTAAAAAATATCTTTGAAAATATTTTTGAAAGGCGAACGAATTGTTTTTTTTGCTTTAATAATTTTCTAAAAAAATGTACAAAAGACAATCGAAATGAATAATCTTCGATAATAATGAAAATAAAAACTTGGGTAATCCGTCAACAGTGGACGCCGGGGTGACTCCGGCACTGAGGAGGTGAAGAGGCCGCGCCACGAGATAGCGTAGTTTGATGCGGGAACAGCAGCAGGCCACGGCGAATATCAGCCTCTAATACGGACTCCTAACGATCAAGAAGATAAGAACGTCCATTTTTCATAACGTGCTGCATTATTTTTCTCCTTCGTGTTTTTATCTTTTTTCATACAAAATTGTATTAAACATGTTTTATTTTATTCTCATTATCATTTTTCATTGTCTTCTATTAATATAGAAAAAAATTATTGAATAAAGATACCAAAACAGAAAATTAGGAAAAAAACGGAATCGAAAGTTAGATTTCATATTGGTATTTTTATTTGCTTAATTATTTATCGAAAAATCATCTAACTTCACCATACATGTAATTTAGTATATTTTTCATACATTATTTGAAAAATATAAACATAAAAATATTCTTCTCCTAGTTGTTTTTTCTATAAATATTCAGAAAAAAAATGCATTGCGGAAGATTTTTAAATCACACGGATGAAAATTGTGATATAATTATTAGTAAAAAAAATACTGATGATTGTTAATTGAAAAAACAATTTTAGGAAAATATAAACAGTATACATACGTATATAATGTGTTAAAAATTAGTTTTTCTGCCTTCCTCCCATTTTAATGTTTTTCTTGCAGCGCAAATTTTGTTTCTCCCTCCTTCCTTCAAGCCTTCGCATTTTTACCGCTGATACGCGTGTCGTGGGCGTAGTGTGACGCATACATTTTGCATCGTAGCGCTGGATTTAACACCACCCATACCACTGTAACCCCGCAAAAACCCTCATCCGAATATTTTCCATCTGTTTCCCAATGATCAATACCACTCGTATGTGTTTTGCATTCAATACCTGCAAAATCCCGAGCAATGCCGCAATTAATAACTCTCGTCTAAAGCAGTGCAAAAATATACGAGCGACTTCTTCTCCGTCTCTTTCATTCGAATCGCATATCAACAAATGGATCTTGGGTTAAAAGCACATTTGTAAAACCCACGAGAATTGAATTCTCTCCCAATTTTAATGATTCCACGCGTTCAGGATCTTCCACGTTGAAAATAACCAAAACTTTTACAAAAAAACGAGTTCGTTGTGAAAAAAAGATTTTTTTTATCATAAAATTAATTTTGAACTAACATTTCCAATTTCGGACTTCATCTTCATAGAAAAAGAATTCGGACACACTTTGTTTTAGATAAATAAATACGTCTCAATAGACAATTCATTAGGGAGGAGAAAAATGTTTTTTTACGTGGCTGAGAATCCCAATTTTTTATTAATTCAATCTATGAGTAATTAAATCACACACAAATAATATGAATAATAAATATTCCTTATATTTATATTAGATATTTTTGATTTTCTTCGGATTGGCAAAAATGGAACACAGACGTTTATAATGAAAATGATTTTGAAGATAATTTTTTTTTACTATATTTGTAAATTTTACTAAATTTACTATACTGTCTCTCTTATTTATGTCATTGTTTACTACTAACTGTTTTTAATATTATACTTTCAACTTTGTTTAAAAGTTTTCACTGTTAATATCTTTATAATTATTATTAGTTTTAGGAGATATAGACAATTGAGGAGGTCATATTTTTCAGTTCCATTTTTTGTCGCATATGCGCGATGACCTTCGATATATGCCGATATATATATTTTTGTAGATAATGTGTATTTTTTGTAGTCGATCCCGCAATCTACTTTTGGGCCGAGATATTTGAGAAATGGAGAACGAGGAACGAGAAATCGGAAAACGAAGTGCCCTGAGAAGGGGAGTTTGTGAACAAATTGGAGTCGTGCGACTTGGATTTTACCGATTTTAATTCGGACGACGACGTGGACGTGCCGGGTCCCGTGAACGTGGCGAACGGAGTGCCACCACTGCTAAGACAAGATCCCGACAATTCTCACGTTGCTCGCACCAATTCCGTCATGTTCAAACTCGAGGCCGACAATCCTCATATAATGGAGACGAGAACGAGAATACCGAAACGCGTGGCACAATTGTATTGTGCCACCGCCGATGTGTGGTGGGTGGCGGCGGTTGAAACAAAGCGAAAATTTCTGAAAATGTAGTATTGTAGTTAACGTTAAAAAAATAATAAATTGTCGCAATTTGCTTTCTTTTCCAAAATATAACGAAGTTTCGCTGTGGAAAAGAAAGCAAAAATTTCTAAAAATCTAATGTGCAATTGTAAAAGTAATAAAAATAAGAAATTGTTCCAATTCACTCTGTTTCTCAAATCAAAACGCATTTTCGCTTTGGAAAACGAAGCAAAAGTTTCTAAAAATCCAATTCTCAGTCGTTAAAGTAATGAAAATACAATTTGTTAAAATTACGACAATCAAAAGTTGTTAAAAACTATACAAATTTCAAAAACCACAAAATTAAAAAATAGTAGAAACCGAAAAAGCAAAAATTGTAAATTCGCCTTGTTTTGAAAATTTCAAAAAATATAATGCGCATTTGTAAAAGTTAGTAAAATAAAGAATTGTCGCAATTTGCTTTGTTTTCTAATACAAAACGAATTTTCGCTTTGGAAAAGAAAGCGAACATTTATGAAATTCAATATTCAATGGCAAAAGTTATAGAGATGAAAAATTGTTAAAATTGCGATAATATAAAATTGTTGAGAATTGTATAAATTTAAAAAATCAAAAAAATTTATAAATTGTCTAAACTAAATTGTAAGCAATCTGTAAGAAATTTTTGTAAATTGTAAGAACCTTTCGTCAATTGTGAAAAATATTTGCAAATTGTAAGAAATTTTCGTAAAATGTAAGAAAATTTTGTTAATTGCAAAAGAATTCTAAAAATTGTAAAATATTTCCGTAAATTCTAAGAAATTTTCGTACATTGTTAGAAATGTTTTTAAATTGTAAAATTTTGTAGACTGTAAGAAATTTTTATAAATTGCAAAAAAAATTTGAATATTGTCAAAATTTCAGTAAATTGTGAGGAATTTTTGTAAATTGTAAGAAATTTTTGTAAGTTGCAAAAAAATCTTGTAAAATGTAAGAAAATTCCATCAATTGTACAAAATTTTCGTAAACTGTAAGCAATGTTTGTAAACTGTAAAAAAAAATTGTACATTATAAAAACATTTTGGAAATTGTGAACGATGTTTGCCAAGGAAACGGAAATAAATGAATAATCCAAAAACAGTTTCCCGTTTTATTTAATATAAATATACAAACATATATACACGCAAAGAAAAAAAAGCGGTCTGTTCATGTATGGTACTACAGTGATACGGTGTGAGTATTTTGAGCCTAACGAGAGGTTATTTTAACCGTACTATGAACGTACGGAGCTCGTTTTGAACGGATACAATAGCTTCACTATACCGGTATCGGGAGCGTACGTTAAGCGCACGATAACGTCACGGTACTGGTACATTCACCGTACGGCGTACCACACGCCGTACTACTCCTGTACCGTACACGAGCAGTACGCCGTACTGCTCGCGTACGATACGGCGTGAGCTCACCGTACTGGTACATTCACCGTACGCTGTACCGTACGCCGTACTGGTACGGTGACATTACCGTACGCACGTACGTGGAGATCACGGTGACGTTACGGCGTACTCCACCAGAGCAGTACACGAGCGGTACGTGTCTATCTGGGGATCCCCAGCTAACCAAGTATCAGAAATGTACCGCTCATGTGGAGAGCGCCGTACCGCTACTGTTGCCACCTCGTACGTGCGGACGGTACTGGTACATGACCGGTACGCCGTATGGTTCGCTGTACCGCCAATGTGCTAGTACGCTTGGTTAACTGGGGACCCAGTTAACCAAGCGTACCTTTGGTACAGCGTATCGCAAATGTGGAGCACGCCGTACCCCACAGTACCGGTAATGTACGGGTACAGGATACCAGCGTAATCGTACCTCCACGGTCCCGACTAGAAATGTTGTTCCGGCAGCCGGATCACTGATCCGGCAGATTTCGGGATACAGTATGGCAAACCGTAAATGTGCCCGCCTGAACTGCGCTGGATGTCTATCCGATCAATAATCCCAGATACCGATGTGAGAAGTCAGAATCGATCAAGCTCACATCAGGCGTCCCGTAACGCAACCCTTACATGGCTCTGGTACGCTTACCGGACCAAAACATGATCGATTTTCCTTCCCCAACCGCGCCCCGGGCTTGGCTAATCCGGTAGACACTCGTCGGAGATCAGGCATACACTTCGACGTGCATGCCGTATCTGCGTAGGATTTCTACCGGATCAGCCAAACCCCGAGCAAAATAGGCGTGTACACCTAACCTGCTTATTCGGGGCCATCAAAGTATACGACTGATAATTCCGGCAATATTGTAATTAAAAACGGAGTAGAATGAACGGAAAAGAGTCCCGCAAAAAGCACTTGAGACGCCTTCGCGTACGAAAATTTCGTGCCGTGGCCGACTATAAAAGGAAACAGCTAAAAGATCCAATTACTTCAGTCCTGCCAGGTAGGTGCATGCTCTTCTATTTTTGCGGTTCAAATATTCATAACACAAACTATGCTCGAAGTAAATTTTCATTTCTCTTATTATATTTGGTAGGGCCTAGTGAACAATCGCATACAAATATTGTCCATGACAACTTTTATGTTGATGAAGAGAATCACGAGACGCGTCCTTCCAGAAAATCAGAATGCACTTCGACCACGTCTAGTGAGGACGACAACGATAATATCGCCCATTTAATGAGACAGTGACAGTCAACAGAACACACGATTAAGCGATTCGGCAAGCTCTAGGGAAGACAATTCCAGTGAAATAGAACAACTTCGTCAGTGGGCTATACAGTGCCTGATTCCGCAAACTCACTTGGACGCTTTGCTGGAAATACTTCGCAAGAACTTGTTACCGGAGTTACCAATCTCTTCGAAAACTTTCCTGAAAACACCGAATCTGCAGCGTGTCACAGAACTGCAAAACAGTGTTGGTGGCTTCGAAGGAAGCTTCGTGTACTTCGGGATCAAACCAAATCTAGTGCGATTGATAAACCCATCGCTGCACGAGGATAACTGTATAACGCTGTTATTTAATATTGACGGTTTACCGTTATTTAAATCTAGCCGACGACAGTTTTGGCCGATATTATGCCAAATTTTCTATGATCCGGGTATATATCCAGTATTTCCCGTAGCTATATACGAAGGTGATTCAAAGCCTTCGAATCTTAGCGAGTATTTTGCAAAGTTCGTGGCAGAAGTGATTGAGCTACTTAATGGCGGCGTGACAGTAAATACATCAGTATTCCAAGTCTCTATTAAGGGCTTTGTGTGCGACAGACCAGCTCATTCTTTCATAAAATGCATTAAACGCCACGGGGGTTTTCATGCCTGTGAACGATGTACCATTTCCGGCGAGCGTTACAATCGGCGAACAGTTTAAACCGAGCAAGACTTTCCAGCTAGAGATGATATAACTTTTCGTTCGCAGCAGCAGCCTGAGCACCATACGGGTACATCTCCATTAATTCGCATACCCAAATTAGATATGATTCGTCATTTCCCTTTAGATTTCATGCACTTGTGTTGTTTAGGTGTTATGAAAAAACTTTTAAATGACTACTGGATAGATGGATCTCGGCAAGTAAAGATGAGCCATACTCAAAAGGATAGGATTTCCAGATTGTTGCAACAACTGCAGTTCCAGATACCAGTAAAGTTTCAGCGTACCACGAGAACATTAGACAATATCTCCAAATGGAAAGCCACGGAATACAGATTTTTCCTATTGTACACATCACCAGTTTTTCTCAAAGACGTACTCTCTGAAAAACTATATGATGATTTCCTACTCTTCCATGTTGGCTGTCGCATATTATGCTCTGACGTTTTTTGTTTACAGTATGTAGACTATGCTGCACAATACTTGCAAAAATTTGTTTCATTAGGAGAACAATTGTATGGCAAAGAAAATCACATCTTAAATGTGCACAGTCTAATTGATTTAGCAGACGATGTCAAAGCAATGTCGTGTTCGCTGAGTCATTTGACAGCGTTTCCGTTCGAAAGTGCTCTGGGGAAAATTTAAAAAAATGCTGCGATCTGGAAAAAAACCAATGGCCCAAATTACAAGATGATACAGTGAAATGCACTTATCGACTTATAAGAGAGTAACAATGCCACCGATTTTTACCGTTTTGAAAGAAAAACGAAACAAGGATAGTTAAATTCGAATTATTGAAAAACTAAAATATAAGCAAATAATGCTATCATGTCGCAAGCCGAATAATATAATTTTGTTAAAAGATAAAACAATACTCAGAATTGATAAAATGTTCATACTTCCGGATCTTAGCAATAACATAAAAATTTGTGGGACGTTACTCACTCCTGACAAGTCCATATACACGTATCTTTGCAATTCAGAAAGTTTTCAAACTTACAAAATAAAAGGATACGGGGGTGAAAGGACAATTGACCTAAATATGATTGACTCTAAAATGATTCACATTGAATTGAAAGAAAACGAAACAACGAAAATATATGTAATCCCTATGCTTCATAATTAACTGTCATTGTTCTAAAATAATAAACAATAAAAGATAAAGTCCGTGTATGTGTAATCCATTTTCGATATATATATATTTCTTTACCTATCCTCTCTCTCTCTCTCTCTCTCTCTCTCTCTCTCTCTCTCTCTCTCTCTCTCTCTCTCTCTCTCTCTCTCTCTCTCTCTCTCACACACACACACACACATACACATATAGATCGGCAAGAAACGTATCCAGAGTATTCGGGAAAGGCGTATTAAAAAAACCGAAAGAATTAAATTGGTTCGATAGAACGTGGAGGAGAAATGTTTATTTATTAATGAATTTGAAGTCGTCTTCTGCTATAGATATCTTTGTTGCTATAGATATATAACATATGCAAAATATATCTTTTCATAAACATTATATATCTATTATCACATAATATCACTTTCTATAATCTATTATGACATATAAAAGTTTTAAAATACTGTATTTTTTTTACTGTCCACGTATTAAAATTACAGTCGTAGACTTTGGTGCGCAGTTTCACGTTTCGTCAATTTTCGTTCGTTTTCGCGCTTGACGAGCGCCATTCCAGTCTTTCGCTGCGTTGAAAACTTTTCCCAGCGACTTCTCGATGTCTTTGCAGGATATCAGTTTGTCAGTCTGAGAATATTTTTCTAGGAGGATTGCTAAATGTAAAGAAAATAATTCATTATTAATAATCAATAACGCAGCAGTTGCCACGGGAATATTATTAATATAAATCAACAATACTCTGCAATTCGGCAAAAAAACTTTGTTTTCGCGAAAACTTTCTTCAACTTCGTGTCTTTCACCGCCGTGTACGTCTCAATGACCGCAGGAGTTAGAAATATCTTCAGAACTCGCCTCATGGAATCGATGGGGGCGCTCGATGTGTCCACGTTTTGCCATATCAACCATTTCTGAAAAAAATGTATTAAGCGTTATCATAAAAAATATATCGGCCAGTCCTACAATTTTCTTACAATTTTTTCCTTGCGGTCCTCATCACTGTGTATCATATGTTCGAATTCTCCGAATTCGTCCTGTCCTTTGAAAGGCAGATCGAAACCACGGTCTTGCCTGCTTAGAAAATCAGGCTGCTGCATGTTAATCAATTTCGCGGCATCATTTTGGGCTCTCGAACTGCAAACCTCCCTTGTCAACACTTTGAGGTGTTTTTCAATGCGCAGTAAAGACTCCTTGAAATATTTTTTTGTGTTGTCGTCGAAACCTGAAGTATAACAAATATTCAAAGCATAAAGAATCCTTGTTTTGTGTCAGCCATTTTACCATTGTTTGTTGAACAAGCCGCGACAATGACATTATCTAAGTCATACACTATTGGTTCATCCGTGACCGTATCATCGCCTGCTATTTCCTGTCCCGAAGATGGCGCTGCGTTGAAAAAAAATACACAATAACAACAAAAATATATAATCATTAACGCGCTTTTTATACTATAACGTTGAAATATGTAGTTCAGTGTTTCTTTCTATAAAGATTCAACAAAATACTCTATCTTTTGAGAATGAACTAACAAAAAAATATATTTATAGGGCGCCCCAAAAGTCGTGGATTAAACGAAGTGAGGAGGTAGTCGAGATCATTACGACGAAAGAGATCCTATACAGGTTGGTCCATTTCTTAACCATTCCGGAGTGATGATATTTTGTTCAATATTTTTTGAAAAATCGGTTCTGAGATGTACAAAAAATTCATTTCAAGAAACACTACGTATCTCATGCGGGTTATTTTTTTAAAAGATGCAGCCTGATGTAGCTTTCACATGAAAATGTTGTCTTCATAATTGTCAACATCAGTTCTTGGAATAAAATGAACTTGTAATCAATTTTTATATCATAATTTTTTCTCTGGGTTTTCATCATAGATCTAAAAAGAAAAATGTTCTACCAAAACGTGCGGGACCAACTACAGGGGCATGTTTCGATGGAATATTTTTCTTTCTACATCTATAATGCAAATCTGGAGGAAATAATTACGATTAAAAAAATATTGCATATTTATTTAATCCTAAGAATTTACAATGATAATTATGAAGACTGAATTTCCCTGTGAAAGCCACATGACGAGGCTACATCTTTTAAAAAACCTGCATATGGTTTGCAGTTTTTTTTTTTCAATTTATATTTTCCATACCGCTAGGAACCGATTGCTTAAGAGCACTGACAAAAAATCACAGCTTTGGAATCGTTGAGCAACGGACCGACCTGTGCCCAATCTTTTTGGCTGACGATATTCTTGACTACCACCGTACTTCAGTCAATCTACGACTTTTGGACCATCCTGTAAATAAAAAATATTCATCTATTAATTTATCATTATTTCATAATATAAAATAACGAGAAAAAAACAGGCAAATATGTATTCTATGTTATTTATATTGAAAAATTGAGAGCGCATATCAATGTTTTACCTGGACTGACGCTGCGTTGCAGTGGTGTGTTCTCGCCAGATTCTTCTTGATGTTCAAATGCAGCGGAAACATGCAAGAGCAATGGATATTTGTACAGAGTAAAAATACACGAATTTAATAGATTTTTAAATGTAATGGCTTACCGATATGGAGTGCTAGAACACTCCATTCTTCGCAATGGGTAGTCGCAGAGCTCTTCGCCGTCACATATCTGTTTGTCGCTTCATCGGCCCTTTCTTTTGCAGTCATATCCTCCTCGTGCGTAAACACTATCTCGTCATGGTTCAAGCGCTTAAATTTTTGTAGGGCCTCGTTGTAATTTCCTTTGTAGAAGACCAAATTTGTTTGTAAAGGATAATGAAATTTACACAGCAATCATTCGAGATTATGCACTAGTTTTTGAACTAGTGCATAAATTTGAAGCAAGTAAGTTGAAAACTTACTTGCTCTCCCTATAATTCGATGGGAAATGTAGGCCAATTGTCTGACGGTGGCATGCAATATTGAACGAATGAATGGAGTGTCCCGATGACGTCCTTTCCATACGGCGGTGGCATGAATTTTGTCACCAACATTTTTTTTTCTGCATCGTAGTTGATCCATTCTGCCGGTACAATGTCGACCACTCTATGCATTCTAGACTTCTCTTCAATGAATTCGACGAAACGATATTTTGGATTAGCCATCTATGATGCGAGCACAATGCGAACACATGAAAAAAACATTGATTATTATCATTTGATTATTATTTGCATACGTTGGATTCTTTAAATAAGTGGCACACATGATCCTTACATTGTTGATGACTTATCGTTGACTCTTTTTGCACGTCGCACACACTTTTTGTCGTTGATCTAAATTAATGATTTAAGATGTAAATAAAGTCATCAGGTACGATGAACGTATTTTCCGCAATAACTAACCTCAAAAAATATCTTCTGCGAATGTCAACACCGTGAACACTAGTCAGACAAAAAGGATCGGTAAATCTATGTGAAACACGAGGTTAAAAATAATTTTTATAACCATAAGAAATTAGCTATAGAAACGCACGTACATAACCACTATTTCGCCATGTGCGGACGCGGACGATGCACCTCTCAATGTTTGGCTACGTGAAAGAACCGCGCATTGTAGTGTCATACTCTGCCGCACGCAGCGTGTGTATCGTATTTCATAGGCGCGAAGCCCGCAAGCGATAATGGCATGTGTGTAAAATTAGTTCAAAACGAACTCAATTGTCAGGATAGCCATATTGGTAGCGTGCGTAGCTTTAGAATGATAGGTCGCAGGTTCGATACCACGTTATAGACGAAAACTTTATTTAGGCAGGATACAATTTAATTGAATTTTCATCTGTTCCAGGAACCCAGCGAAGTAAAAAAAGGCGTCAAAACGAGCAACCAATTTTATTTTATTTATTAATAAGTCTGTTATCTTTTTATTTTTATTTCAGGCATACAGACGGTCGACAACGAAATGCCGAGCCGGAATCGATCCGGCTCGTGAATACAAACCTAGCCCAGGCCGGGGTACCAAAAAGCGTTTCTTACCGTCATAGGGCCACGACCCGGCGCAGCCGGAACAGTACCTTATTACTGAATACGGTATATGCTGGATCCAGGCTTTGTGTGCACCGTAGATGGAAATGTAATCAGGGCCGAAAAAGAAAAAGCGTTTCACACCTAACTGATACCTAATCCGGTTACCGGATCAGTACCGTTTTGCCGGATACGGGTCGCTGGGTCCGATCTCAGTCTGTCCCGTATCTCAATTTCTAGTCGGGGTATCGCTATCGTGGAGTTACACCGTACTGCAGTGCACGGTGGCTCCACGGTGGCGATACTGTACCGGTACCGTACTAGCACATTGGCGGTACAGCGAACCGTACGGCGTACCGGTCATGTACCAGTACCGTGCGCACGTACGAGGTGGCAACAGTAGCGGTACGGCGCTCTCCACATGAGCGGTACATTTCCGATACTTGGTTAGCTGGGTCACGCTGACTGCGATACCGACTTGAGCGGTGATCACGGACTCGCGCGGCTACAAGGGAATCTGCAACCTCGACAGAGGCGATGATCACGAAATCATACTCCCGAACTCGCTGCCGCGATTTAGCGCCATTTACGAGGCACGCCGAAAAGGGGAGCGTTGTGCATCTCCCTACTAATCTCTGGTCACACATGTACCCGTCAACAGCAATGCCACGTAATGGCGAAAAATGTAAAGAAAAGTAGACGGACTTAGTGCGCCTAACGTATCGTGGTCGTTTCCAAACCTGTATCAAACCTTTATTATTATTAGATGGGACTTCAGTGAATCTTTGCCCTGTTTATCACTTATAATCCAATACTTCTTGATCATTTGTGTCTCGGTCGCATCATACGAGAGAAGTTTTTGTAAACTGAAATTTATTCAAAAAATTCGTCGATCTATGATGAACCAAGAACGCCTAGTCAATCTGTCCATTCTATCAATTGAAAGGCAAGTTTCAAGGGAAATAGATTTCAACGACGTTATTGAGAATTTAAGTTAAATGAAAGCACGAAAACATGTAAAATAGTTACAAAGCAAAAGCTTTGTTTTTAAACATGTAAGTACAGTAAAAGTTACTTTCTTATTATAGTCTTCATTATTTCTTTGCACTTTACCTGCTAGGTGCTGTGTTGAATGCTGATCCGTATTCTAACTTTTTTTACCCATATCATAAGTAGGGCTTATAGTAAAATTACATTTCATCAATAATACATTCATTTTTTAGCAGACCGGGGGCCTCATTCATATGCCGCCCCGGGCCTTCGACGGGCTTAGTCCGCCACTGTTGATAAAATACTGTCTCGTGAAGGTGAATCGGAGAATTGATTCGGAAACGTTATTTCAATCGATTGAAAAACTTGATCGTTTTTTGGCGTTTTGTATTATCTGATAAGTATTAGTATAGTAAAAGAATCTTTAGTTCGATCTATGAAATTTTTTCCTTTTAATTAATGAGATGTCGTGTGAAAGTGATATTTACCAATTGAAATTGTGACGTATTAGCATTATAAATGTAAGGTTGGTAACAGGCAAACAACCGTGTGTGTACGCATGCGCTGAACCCGCCTAGTCAGGGATCAAGCCGGTAACGGCATTCGCCAAATAGCTTCGCTTCTGTACACACGTTTAAATAAAGCAAGATGTTCACACGTCGTAGTAGAATTATGAATCTTGCGATATTATATAAATTGGCGACGAGGTTAAAATAAGTTGTGTGCAAATTGTGCAAGGTGCACTATAATTCCACGGCGAAATTATAAAAAGACAGTCAAGCGTGCAAGGTGCACGAAATTTCAAGGTGAAATTGTGACAAAAAGGAGTTAGTTGCGAACCATTGAAAAAGAAAAGTGAAAAATGGAGGCGGAAAAAGCTCAGCTGCAAGAAAGAAGAAAACAATTAGAACAACAAATATTAGAACAAGACAAGTTGAGAGCGTCGTTGAAAGAATATCAAGCAGATTTGAGATCCCGGGAAGAAGCATTGAGAATTGAACGAGAAAAGTTGGCCAGCGAGAAACTTCAAGCGACAGAGCAACGGGCGACTCTAGAACGTTCGAGGCAGATGTCAACAAATCAAAGTCCGCAAATATCGAATGTTTCGTTTTTTTCTACTATCGGCTCATTGTCTGAGTATCGGATAGGTGAGGACTGGGATATTTACGAGGAACGATTAAGTCAGTATTTCCTTGCGAATAATGTTCCGGCGGATAGACAAGTAGCGGTGCTTATTACTCTTATAGGCCAGGAGGCTTATAAAATTCTCAAAGATTTGTGCGACCCAGATTTACCAGCGACTCGACCATATCGGGAGCTGTGTGAGATATTGGGAAAGCATTTCGCACCGAGAATTTCAGCTTTCAAGGAGAGAGTCGAATTCTACAGTCTACGTCAAGGTGAAAACGAAACAATCAACATGTGGTATGCGAGAATTAAAAGTAAAGCGATTAACTGCAAATTTGGCAATCTGTTAACGGACAAGATAAAGGACAAATTTGTGACGGGCCTTAAGAGGGGGCCAGTCTTGGACAAAGTGTGTGAACAAAGTCCAACAGCAACATTGAACGAGGTTCTCGAGGCAGCCAGGAACAAAGAAGCGACCTTGCGGGATTCAACAACAGCTCCAGAGTCAAACGTTCATCGAGTCAGGCATTTCGGAGCTGCAAGGTCATCGAAACAAGAAGCCCAGCCAGAAGTCAAGGTCAACGATTCAAAATATTCGAAGAGATCATCGGAGGTGGCGAATGACCCTAAGTGCAAACACTGTGGTGGTATAAGACATAATTTTACAAATTGCCGGTACAAGGAGTACAAGTGTAAAATATGCAAAAAAATGGGACATTTAGCCAAAGTCTGCAAGAAAAAAAATTCCAACGCGACTCAAAATTATGTAGAATCGACGGACGATTGTGATAATTTTGTTGACATGTATCAAGTTACTAATCCGAGCGAAGTAATTCATCCGGTTTTTAGAGAAATATTGATTGAAAACAAAGCGATAGAGGTCGAAATTGACTCGGGTGCCGGACGGTCGGTTATGCCAGAGAAAATTTATATGTACGATAACAATATTTTGAATCCAATTGGTCAAATCGAAGTTGAGATGGTAAATAACGGAGATAAAGTTCGTGGAAATTGGATAATCGTTCGAGAAGGCAGTAGACCATTGTTGGGACGAGATTTAATGAAGCTGTTGGGTTTTTACATTGCTTCGGTAAATTCAATAGAATCGGACAGTGAGATTCAAAAAATTGTTAAGCAATATAAAATGCTATTCGAAGATAGGTTAGGCGAATATAAGTATGAAAAAATCGACATAAAATTGAAAGAAAATGTGCAGCCGATTTTTTTAAAACCAAGGCCGGTTCCAATCGCGATGCGAAAAAAACTCGAAGAACAGCTAGATAGATTGGAAAAAGATGGAGTAATCGAATTAACGAGTAACAATCCGTGGGGAACTCCTTTAGTGCCGATTTTGAAAGAGGATGGATCGATTAGAGTTTGTGCTGACTACAAAATCACGGTTAACAAAGCTGTGGAGGATGTTAAACATCCACTTCCGAGAATAGAGGAGCTTTTCGCGACACTCAGCGGAGGTGAACGGTTCACAAAGCTTGATATGACGGCAGCGTATAATCAATTGGTTCTTTCTGAGACAGGAAGGAAACTGTTGGCATGGAGTACCCACCGGGGAATTTACATTTTGAATCGATTACCATTTGGAATTAAACCGGCGTGCGCCATTTTCCAAAAGATAGTTGAGAAGGTACTGCAAGGTGCAGAAGGAGTAATAAATTTTTTAGACGACATTGTTGTAACGGGAAAAACAAAGGAAGAGCATTTAGAAAATTTGAAAGAAGTTTTTCGACGTTTAAAAGAAGCGGGATTTAGATTAAATTTAAAGAAATGTTCATTTTTTCAGACGGAGATTCGGTATCTGGGTCATATTATTGACAAAAATGGTCTAAGGAAGAATCCAGAAAAAATAGAAGCGATAGTTAACGTGCGTAGACCGGCAAATATTTCAGAAATACAAGCTTTTCTGGGAATGGTTAACTATTACGCTAGATTCGTGCCAAACATCTCCGAGACATTATCACCATTGTATCAATTGCTCAAGAAGAAAGAATATGAATGGAATAATGAGTGCGAAAAGGCTTTCGCTAAAATTAAAGTAGAAATGACGACGGAACGTTGTTTAATACATTTCAATCCTGAGTGGAAAATTAAATTAGTTTGCGATGCGTCGAAGATCGGGATCGGAGCCGTTCTTCTACATGTTTTGCCAGACGGGTCGGAAAGACCGATTTCTTTTGCGTCAAGAGTATTACGCGACGCAGAGAGGAATTATTCAGTTATCCACAGGGAAGCCTTGGCAATTTATTGGGCAGTTAGTAGATTTTATCAGTACTTACTCGGGAATGAATTTGTGCTATGCTCGGATCATAAGCCGTTGCAAGCACTGTTTGGGGAAAACAAAGGTATTCCGCACATGGCGGCAGGGAGGCTGCAACGGTGGGCGCTTTTTTTAAGCGGTTTTAAGTACAAATTCGAATATATTCGAGGAAAATTAAATGGAGGAGCAGATGGGTTGTCAAGGTTACCTTTGAATGAAATCAAACCAGAGATCGAAAAAGGTGATTATTTCCATTTTATTGTAGAAGATCGCATTCCGATCTCAAGAGAAAGAATTAAAATAGAAACGAGACGGGACACTGTACTTAGTAGAGTGTACGAGTATTGTCGGGATGGTTGGCCGAAAGAAATAGATGAGTCTCTAAAGTCGTATGCGATGAGAGCGAACGAAATATCGGTAGAAAAAGAAGTAGTAATGTGGGGTTATAGAGTCGTCATTCCCAAAAAATTAAGAACAATAATGTTAATGGAAATACATTGCTCGCATATGGGAATTGTTAAAATGAAGTCACTGGCCCGACAGTACTTTTGGTGGCCAGGATTAGATAAGGAAATAGAAGAATACGTGAAAAGTTGCGCAGCGTGCGCATCAACTGCCAAATTACCGGAGAAAGTACCGTTGGTTAAATTTCGCGAAGGGAAGTTTCCTTTTGAACGAGTGCATATTGATTTTTTGGGTCCTTTTCGTGGGAAAACTTATTTTCTAATTGTAGATGCCTATTCAAAGTGGCCGGAAGTTTTCGAAATGACTCATACGGACTCAGCCAGCACGATAGAGAAGTTAAGAGAATGCTTCGCGAGATTTGGAATTCCAAGAATGATATTCTCCGATAACGGGAGGCAGTTTGTTTCGGCAGAATTTGAGCAGTTTTGCACAAAAAATGGTATAGTGCATAGAACCTCGGCGCCTTACCATCCAGCAACGAATGGCTTGGCGGAAAACGCCGTTGGTTCATTTAAGAGGGGTATAAAAAAAGCGTTATTCGGTATAAACGACAAGGATATAAAAATGTCCACCCTTATAAATAGATATTTATTGACGTACAGAAATGTAACTCATTCGACAACCGGGGAAACCCCTGCAAAATTGATGATCGGCAGAAATGCAATGACGAGACTCGATAGTATTAAGATTTCGAAGGTGGAAAAGGAAAGAGAGAAACAAATTAGAAATTTTCGAGGTAAAAGAGAGGTTTCGTTTGAGATAGGAGAAATCGTATATGCGCGTAATTATAGAAATGTGGACAAACCAACATGGTGCAGAGCGAAAATTGTAAATTGTCTGGGCGATCGTATGTATGTATGTGTGCCAGAAGGAAATTGTAAACTCGAATGGAGGAGACATGTTAACCATTTGTTAAAAGCGGGTACGTTTTATGAAGAAGAGTTCGGCGAGAGTGTTATCACCGAGAGAGAGGATCGTACGCTGGAGCAAAAATGTGAATCCGAGCGTTTAAAGGTGGCACCAACGACTGTCCCGGAAGTGGTAAATACAGGTGATTCAGCGTTGGAGGAGAAAAACGCAGTGAAATCACCGGAAAAGTTTAGTTCCTCGGATTCCGTAATTCGATCCGAGCCCAAGCAATCAAGGCCTGTTGACAAAGATTTAGGCGATCGAAAGCTAGTAAATCAGCGAGAGGAGCGTAAAAGTATTAGAATAAGTACTAGTAAAGCCTCGGACGGGAATGTAAGCCAGAGGCCGAAACGAACAATTAAACCCGTGATAAGGTTAAATCTGTAAATCAGGAGAAAATGCGTGTAAACAATGTATAATTAATACGGTAAGGCTAAATTAAGCCATTGATCAATGCTATAGCAACGTAAGTAATTATGGCTGTCGCAATGGAAGTAAAAAGCCGAAGGTTCAACCTGGGCAGATGAGTATTAAACTTGAAAGGGAGGAATGTGACGTATTAGCATTATAAATGTAAGGTTGGTAACAGGCAAACAACCGTGTGTGTACGCATGCGCTGAACCCGCCTAGTCAGGGATCAAGCCGGTAACGGCATTCGCCAAATAGCTTCGCTTCTGTACACACGTTTAAATAAAGCAAGATGTTCACACGTCGTAGTAGAATTATGAATCTTGCGATATTATAGAAATATAATAACTATATCTCCGCAAGCACAAAGAAGAAAATTAGAAAATTTTTCTCTGTTTTACATGTCGAGTAGTGACGTCTCTGAGAGTTCGAGAAAGACTAAGTAGCAAAATAAATTTTTCTGGAGAGAGGGAGAATGATCCTTTGGCAGTGCCGTATCAAGAGTTTAAAAGTACTTGTGTCATGTTAAGCGTTTTTAAAAATCAATGTATTGTGTCAGGAGTTTTAAAGTTAATGTGTTATGTCAAGAGTTTTAAAGCTAATGTGTTATGTCAAGAGCTTTAAAATTGAGTCACGATCGTTTTGAAATTGATGTGTATAATTATGGTTATAAAATATTATTATGATTATATTATTGAATTGTATATGGAGCTTAGCTTATTTATGTCTGTTCTAAAATGTATGGCATTAGGATGCGCTTTGATTTGAATCATTTCTAGGATCAATCTTTTTTTGAGCCATTTTTCGTTGATTAAAATTTCAACATTATCAAATTTGAAAGCGTGTTTTTGTTCTATTGCGTGCTGTGCTAGAGCTGTGTGTATTGTGGTGGTGTGTTTTAGGCTATTTTTGTGTTCATTGATTCTGTTTTTTAGGTATCTTTTTGTTTGGCCTATATATGTAGAGTTTCAATCATTACAATCAATTTTGTACACTATGTTAGATTTTTTGTTGTTACCTATTTTTTCTTTGGTGGAGCCTGTGATCGATAAAATATTGTGTTTATTGTTTGTGACTAGTGTTATATTATATTGTTTGAAAAGACGAATTAGTTGGTCATGGATGTTTTTTGTGTATGGTAGATTTATTAGTCTAGAGGAATCAAAGTTTTTATTTTTGTTATTTTGATTGTTGATTGTAGAAAGTCTTTGTTTTATTATTTTTTCTGTGAATGAGATCGGATAACAATTTTTTGTCATCGTGTTCCTAATGTGTTGAAGATTTTTTTGGTGAAAAGATGGATGAGATAGTTTTATTGCTCTGTCGACTAACATGTAAATTACGGCTTTTTTGGGAAAGTGGATGGTGTGAAAAGAAGTTTATAAATCTGCCAGACCAAGTAGGTTTTCTGTACCAATTTGTGATAATTGAATTTAGATTGCGGATTAAGAGTATATCGAGAAAAGGAATTTTATTATTTCCTTCTATTTCTGATGTAAATTGTAATTTTTAATTATATGAGTTGAAAATATTGATGGTGGATTCAATTTTGTTTGTTGGCAGAGCAATAATAATGTTATCGACATATCTTTTGTATAGTGGCAATGAAAATTTTAATTTTTCCAAACAATTTTTTTCTAAATCCATCATAACAATGTTAGATGGTATCGGAGCAAGAGCCGAACCCATTGGTAATCCAGATATTTGTTGATAAATTTTGTTTTGCCACGTGAAATAAGTTGAGAACATGATGTATTCTATGGCTTTAGTTATTTCGTTTAGTGGAAATGTTTCGGAAAAAAGATTTGATCTTTTTTGAAGACTGAATAACTAGTTGTAGTGGAATGTTGGTGTAGAGGGATACGACATCAGAAGAGACAAGTTTGTAGTTGAGTGGGATTGAGATATTTGAGACTGATTGTTTTAAGTAAAAGCTGTCTTTGTCATGTGAGTTTGTTGTGTTTATTAGTTTAGATAGTTTTGATTGAATAAATTCAGCTAATTTATGTGTTGGGCTATTGATTGATGATACTATTGGACGAAGTGGAAAGTTTTTTTTGTGAATTTTTGGAAGCCAGTAGAGGCGAGCTAAGTTGCAATTTTCTGCTTTTAGGTATTTAGATTTTGTTTCGTCGATGATTTTTAGAATTTTCCATCTGGAGAAAATATTGTTTATGCCTTTTTCTAGGATATTGATAGGATTTTTATTTGTTAGTTTATAAGTTGAGGAATCTGCGAGTGAATTGTATGTTTTTGAAATGTAATCTGATTTATTTAAAATCACTGTTGAATTTCCTTTATCAGCTCGTGTAATTAAAAGTTGTGGATTGTTTTTTAGGAATGGAGAAGTGTGATTTATAATTTTAATGGTGTTGGAGAATGATGTTGGTATATTCATTTTGTCTATGATTTTAGTGAATTCTTTTCTAATTTCATTTTGTCTAGGTTTGTCGAGTAGAAATTCTAGTTTGGATTCAAGTTCTGAGATAGAATTGTGGATGTAGTTTTTTATGTTTGACGGTTTGAGATAAGGAAAACAAATTTTTTTTCACCAAGAGATAAGAATGTGGAAATGTGTGATGGAATATCAGTATTGGAGAGATTTATAAACCATTCTTTTGTGTTGTTTTGCGTAATTGTTGAATTAATACTATTCAGAGGATCGGTAAAAGAGTTATCATTTGCGTCATGTTACTTGTTAGTGAAAATTGAGTTTGAGAAATTGTAGTTTTGTGTTGGTTGATTACTGCTTTGATGATTCTGGTAATGTGTATTGTTATGGTTCAGATGTATTTGTGAGGCTATTGTTCTTAAAAATTCATCATGTTTGAAAATGTGTTGATGTATATTCGTGGTTCGTTGAAATCTAAGATTTTGGAGCTTTAAAGTAAAAGTTATAAAGAACACTTTCGTTTTAAAATTTCCCAAAATGTAAACAAAAATAATTTATCCCGAAAAACTTTAATTTTTTGAAAAATTGTTTTAACAATTGGCTACCGTATTTGCCACTAACCCATTGCACAGGTAATTATTTATATTTGATTATTTATTTTTTACAGTTACAAAGACGAAATTTTGGCGCAGCAATAAAAAGAAGAGTAGCCGTCAGCAGCAGCCGCAGCGGCAAACGATGCCTGAGGGAGCCCAAGGGCGCGAGAAGAGAGGCTATCGACGAGAGGGCGGCACGAGCGAGGGGAGCGGCCGCAGCAAGGACGCCACGAGTATCGCCAACGCGACCGAACCCGCAGTCGCTCGCCCTGCCGGACCCTTGGTGAAGTTGCTTAAGGAGCGAGAAGCAGTCAGAATTTTCAAAAAATCGATTTTTTTTAACACTTTCTTGGAGTATGATGTTTCGAAAATATTCCCTGACAATTTTAAGTCAATCCGATGAATAGTTTACGGGATTTCCCGCAATTAGTGAAGGGGCGTCGGGTCCCCATGGCAGGTAGCAGCTGACAAACGCGAAAACGATAATACCCAGGAAGGCAGAATGCTTCGAAGACAACAACAAATTGATATTTTGGAAGCTTCCACATCGGCAGAAGCCCTATTGTATGGGCCAGGAATTGATGACTCGATGTAAGTAATTTTTTAATTAGGATTAGGAAAGATCACTTTCGTTATAAAATTTCCCAAAATATAAAAAAAATATTCAATTTATCCCAAAACACTTGAGTTTTTTGAAAAATTGTTTTAACAATTGGCTATAAACAATTGAAAGCTCGACTTTTCGGCAAATGGTTGTGATATTCAGATTCGGCGGATCAAAATACATAAAAAAGTTTAGCTTCATCCATCGAGCTCAACATTTTACGAACATATAATACCGTATCCACATCAAAAAACTTTAAATGCGTTTTTCCCGAAACTATGTTATTCAAGTCGGTGACCACTATAATTCAAAAACCACTCGATGGATTTTGATGAAATTTAGTGTCCTTATTGATCGCATTAAAAACTAATCCTTAATCGAAAGATTTTAATTTTTGTTGAAATTTCTGATGTCAGATGATAGAAAATTTGGACAAGTCAAGTTGAAATATAACAAAAAAAGTCTTCGTAACCACTGTGGTAAAACAAATTAATTACTTTTAAAAAAATTATTGAAAATGCTCGTTTTTCCACGCCTCTGACTGCATCTCACCTCTCAAAACGAGCGGGCGTTTAAAATTTAGGTGCAAACGGTATTGGAAAATATGATGAAAAATAAATGTTTCTCCCAATACGTAAATAAGTTTTTGCTTTTCCCCTTAGAAAATTAATTTAAAAAATTGTTGAAGAAAAGTGCTGAAGCGATCGAGAAAGGCTCAAAGAGAACTTTGAGTCTTTCTCGATCGGCATTTTTTTCAAAACACATTTGACATTGGATAAGTGTGTTTCGGCATTTTTTTTCAACACATTTCACATTGGGGCGGGGGTCAAAACTTTAAAAGGCCAAATATAGAACTACAAAGATTTCGAAATGACAGAATTATAAAATCAAAATAACGAACTGTAAATTATTCGAAATTTTATCCTTCGACCGATGACAAAATCGAATAACTATTACACCAAAGGATTATTTATTCGAGAGCTCATTTATTCGAGAGCTCATTTATTCGAGAACGTGTATTCAGATTGTCTGCAGTTTGAGTCATACAAATACTGATTTAAACAATCTAGAACATTCATATCTCCGAAATAGAAAGAAGTGAGTATCTAATATTGGTAATACCATCTATAGCAAAAAGCTATATATCGAGGATACAAGCTTCGAATGTGTGGATCTTAGATAGGCAATCAAACGATGGTCCAAAATAGCGAACACCGAAATAGCGAGCATCAAAGAAGTGAACGAGTTGCTTCATAATTTTCTGCCGATTTTCGCTAACACGTACGAGATTCTTTGAAACTCTTTAAGGGGGGATATACATTTACAATGATCAAAAAATCAATTTCTTTTCTTGAAGGGATAACACCACTCTAGGAATTTGGAAAAATCTTTTTCTTTTGGCTTTAAAAATACTTTGGGGTCATAAAGACAATATGCAATTGGTCCTGCAGCGAATTTTTTTAAGGTAATTCTGTAGGTACACGTATGAGCCAAAATTTTCGGTCGCAGCGTATAGTAAACATCCAATGCCTATACGATGCTGTTGGATGTAAATCTCGGACAGTGCTTGTACCCTCTATATGTCCCACACATTCGCACCTGATGCATAGATAGGTCTCATACTCCTATAGAGAACGGCGCTGTAATCGTGGCAAAAGAGCGATTTTCCTGCAGTCATAGCGTTGAGCTTCCTACGATCCGTCTTTCGCCAAATATTTTATATAAATTTAAAAAGCGTGAAAATGTCAACCGAAATGCTATACAAAGGAAAGTTTACAAGAAAAAAGGCGCTTGCTAAAAGACTGAAAGCTGTGGCAGCCATGTGTCAAGCAAATGCAGCTAAACGCGATGAGAATAACCATAACCGCAACGAGCAACAACAAAAATTCGCTGTCGAAGGACGTCGGATTGTGGATTTACAACATCTTGACGACAGTTTGAATTGTATTCGCTGTAACAAAGACAAATACATGCATAAATAAATGCATAAATTGAGCAAATTAAATTTGTTTGCAGAATGAATTTATTTCACATCCGTCTTAGTATCACTAGAACTCGGGGAAAAAAATACGCTTCAAGTTCTCAGACCACGCGCCGATCAGCTAGCTGCAGCGTACACTGTTGCCAGTCCGTTACAGATGGTTGGGCCCGAGTTCGGCGTGGAATAAAATTACCACTTTTCATAAGTCGATATCTCCGAAACTAAACGGTCAAAGTTTGTCATTTTTTTTAATCAATCCCAAAATAGTACTGCGTACACGTGTGTTTCAATTTTGAAATCCAAAGATCCGCTCAGAACCTATATCAAGAAATGCGTGCAAACTGCTATCGGTTTACGTGTTAGGTATAGGGATCCCGTACAAAAATACCCATATTCAATTGCAGTTATCTCATGAACTAAACGGTGAATCGAATTGAATTTTTGGGCATCAGTCCATGAAGGTCACATTTACACCATACTTACATTTCAGGCAATTCCTAAGATTTGGCCAACATTCGATCCCCGGTAGCAATGTCTTTTTTTTATATTGAACATCTATGAATTAAATATAATAAATAATGCCTGGACAGGCGAAAGTAGCTGCAGCGAGAGGAAATTTGAAATTTTGTAAATATAAAATGAAGAAAAAAAATAATAATAAAAAATCGATTCACCGGCGATCGAACCCGGACCGCAAGCATTGTTAATCCGTCATGCTGCCAACTCACCCACGACGCTCATTGAGGATAAAGAAACATTTATGATACACGGTTATCCATAATGTTTACTGTTAAAAAAAACGCCGAAACGACCGCGGAAAGGGCTCAAGATTTCTTTTTGAACCTTCCACAGTCGTTTCAGCGTTTTATTTTTCAACGCGTTTCGTCGTTGATTTTTTAGATAAATTTCCGAAAAACGGGAACCGAATTTCGACCTGAAATTTGGCATGCACATTCCTTTTAATGTTATAAGATATCCCCTAAAAGGATTTTGGCGACACGCCATAGTTTTCGAGATATCGATTGTTGAAAGTTATTTTTTTATCGCGCGCCTGCTATATCTATAGCTGACTGGCTCAGCTATCGCTATGGCTTATCGCGCTCTCCGCTTTGTGCGGATCTTCGTCTGGTGGTGCTGCTTCGGCTGGTAATGCTGGTTTTTCGTTTTCGCGTTTGACGCAGAATTTATTGGTACCCAAATATTTAGATGAATTTAGAAAAATTTATTGGTACCCAAACTCGGATATGTTGAATCCCGGGGTGCGTAGAAGACGCGGGTAGGCGCAGGGCACCTCGGTTGGGTGTGTGGAATCGTGGGGTGCGTAGAACACTGCGGTGGCCGCAGAGCGCCTCTTCAATTTTTTTCTTCACCTTTCGTTTGTTGTTTTTGGTTTATTTATTCGATTTTTTTTTCGTTTGAAAAAAAATTGTTTGATTTTTTTCTTTCATTTTGTAATTTTTTCTTTCATTTTTTCAAATTTTTTATAAGGTTTTTCTCTGATTGTTTTGTTTTTTTTTGTTATTTTATCATTTTCAATTCGTATCATCCGTATAATAAAGCGAAAGTTAGAGTCCCGAGCGCAGGCACCATGACAACGTATCCGTAAAAATGAGAATTCGCTATGCGAGGTTTAACACCATAAGCGCGCCGGTCGTGGAAACGTTGGCGAGGGGGTTTCTCCAAACAAACTCGACGAAGATCTGGACAAAGCGGAAGGCGCGATAAGATATATAGGTACAGCCGTAGCTGTGCACGCGATGAAAAAAATAACTTTCAAAAATCGATATCTCGAAAACTATGGTGAGTCGCCAAAAATCCCTTTCAGGGATATCTTGTAATATTGAAAGAAAGGTGTATGCCAAATTTCAGGTCGAAGTTTGGTATCCGCTTTTCGGAAGTACACCCATTCATTTAATGTATATTCCAATCCGCAGAACGGCCACACATACATGAAGAGCTCGATAGTCGGAAAACCTCGCTCCGTTCGCCTGTCGAGCGAGCACGATTGGCGAGGGATGGAGACTTTTGCCCCACCCAGCACCCATTCGTGTTCACGCTGACTGCGATACCGACTTGAGCTGTTACGTCCCAGCCTTCACCTTTCTTTCTCTCTATTTTGGAAACCACGATGGTAAATACGCACGATAGCAGCACCCTCACTCATCGACCAAAAACCTATATTTCTTAAACGCTAAGCGAGCGATAGCCGAAACGTACCACAAGACCAAAAGCGAAACCGTCGCACGTAGGTCCCGACGCATACACATAGCGAACGACAGATGAATTTATGAGAGGAGAGTACTCGTAGCCTCGGAAGAGAAACCCTACGCCTGAAGCACTCGAACAAAATGCAGTGACCGAACTACGCCACAATTCTACCTTGTCCTAAGACCCAAACAATCCCACGAGGAAAACCCGCTTGCGTCAGAACACGTCACCCGGTCATATCGCAAGACCCACGAATACTCGGTCGCTGAACCCGATCGTCGGACATAGAACAATGGCCGCATTCACCATAGCGGTGACCTAATAAGTAGATGAACAAAACTATTCCCACGCATGACGCCGACCTATCACGTAAGTCAGCGTACATTCTCACGATTGATTAACCAATCACTAAGAAGCTCTGATCCGAAAATGCATTCCCCCAAAAGAGCTCCTTCCCGACAACCAGACTTTCCTAATTTTCATATCACGAAGGAGCAGACACTCTGTATTCGAACTGCGAACTGAACAGTCGACTTACAAGGTTAAACCCTTTCGCTCTGCGTTTCCGTGTAATCATTGTACGAGTAACTATCTTTGTACCGAAATTATAAGTTTGTAAGAGTTAAACGTAATAAACGTGAACTACGTGAATTAAGACAAAATCTACGCGTCTGAACATTTATTTGATCAACGATCAATCCATCGGGCGGATCCAACTCTCTTACCAGAATCACGCACCTCAAATTCGTCTCAACCCAAATTGTTATTAACCTGTGTTCGGAACTCACGCGGAAGCCAAACAAAGACTGACTGCGCAATCTAATTCAATTCGAACTTTCGCGCTCTAAATCAGCAACCTCGCTAGTCCCACCTAAATCACCCTTCAGGTGCGGCCTCATGCAGTCGCTCGTCGCTCGTTTGCAGCGACAAATCTGGTCACGTGATAAGTAGCGACAAAGCTGAAAATGTTGAGCTTTATCGCTGGGAAAGGTCAATGGGTCGCTGGAAAAGGAAATTTTCTGAATCCGTGCTCTGTGAGCAATCTGTTGACACTGATCAACCCACTTTTGATACTTGTAAACAAACGACATCTCGTCAATTTCCGAAAAAACACTATTATATTTTTATTTTTATTCACTCCGATTTATTTCACTTGTATCACTACCACGACTGCCACTAAAGGAGGTTAGGAAAGCAGCTTTCGAGATCAATCCTGCAAGCAGCCATGTTGACGCTGCTATTCGACGCGGCGACTTGTCGCTACTTTTTTGAGTCGCGGGAAATTCAAAATAGGGTCACGTGACTAGATTTATCGCTGCAAACGAGCGACGAGCGACTGCATGAGGCCGCACCTTTCGGGACGTAACAGAGCGGTGATCACGACTCGCGCGGCTACAAGGGAATCTGCAACCTCGACAGAGGCGATGATCACGAAATTGTATTCCTGAACTCGCCGCCGCGATTTAGCGCCATTTATGAGGCACGCCGAAAAGGGGAGCCATGGAGACTAGAGTGAAGGAGCCCGGACGCACTGCTGGCGAAATGGTTGTGAAAGTGATGAACGATCCGCGGATTGTACCCGCCTGGCGGCGCTACCACTGCAGGCTCCGTCAGCGCGGTGATTTTAAATCGTCGATCCGCAATTTGTCGTATATTTGTTTCTTATTAACGCAGCTTGTAATACTGAAGAGTAAGATTGATATGCTTTCGTTTAAATTATGAAATGATAATATTTCCGTAATTGTTTTACTTGGAGGTGATATATACTGTAAATGTTTTTTTTTATACGGTGACATGTACGATTAAACAGCCATAATGTGAATATTGCATACTGGATATCCAAGAAAAATATTTTCTTTTGTCGCTACAACAAGAAATAAAAGAATATATAATTTACATCAAATTTACAGCAACAACTTAAATATTATAAATCTACCTATTTTAGTGATGGAAGGGTCATGCGGGGTAAGCGCAATATTCACCCATAGCGAAGCTCAAAACAAAAAATAAATCCTGTAATATTTCCAGTTTAAATAAATACGTCCGTGCTTGTTATGGGAAATCGTATAACCGAGCGATAATACTTTATTAATCGATATATATATATATATATATATATAAATATACAAGATAGAACCACTATTATTTCGGAGCGTCCAGTCACTCGGGAGGCTTGACGAAGACAGGCATCCGTCTCATCTGGCTAGGCACGCTTAGCTTAATCGGTGGCGCTGACTACGTTTAGCATTCAATGGCGGTTATCACCGCAATTCGGATACTACATTCCTTCCCTCTAAGACTTCTTCTTCGCGTAGAGCGATACAATTTTGTTACATTATCGGTTCGTTTGATTTATCACACGACTCAGCCTCAGGACACTACGTTGGCTACAAGTCTTTAAAGTTGCGGGGTTTCGAAATCCTTGTAGAACGTCGTAGCTGCGGTACGTCGCCTATGTGCGGCGCTGCTTTTACACACTCTGTGTCTTTTTTTATTTTACACGGCACTGACGTTGCCCCTAACTCGGTATTAGATACCTCGGGTATGATCGTTTGTTCTTTCCGTATACCCTTCGTGATCGCACATTCATCCATACTCAATTTACATGATTTAATTTGATCGGTATGCCGCTTCCACGTCTTCCCGTTATCCGTATGTAACTGATACGTTACCGGTGACAGCCGGTCTATGATACGCGATTTACGCCACCCGTTGCCATTAATCTCTTTGGCCATTACTATTTCGTTTTTAGAAAACTCCACATTCCTTTTACCGCGATAGAATTTCCGCTGATTCTCTTGTTTACATTCCACCGAACTACGTAAGTTCGGCCTTACCAAATCTAGTTTTGTTCTGAAACACCTGCCTATTTGCAACTCCGCTGGGCTACAGCTGGTTGTACAATGCGGTGTTGCTCGGTAGTAAAATAGGAATTTACATAGCGCGTCGTGTCTTGAATACCCCGCTTTCAACAAAACTCTCATTTTATTCTTAAACGTTTTTACGGCATTTTCAGCCGCCCCATTCGAAGCTGGGTGGTACGGGGCTGTACGTATGTGCCTTATATTGTATTCTTTTACAAATTCTTCGAACGCTCCTGAACAGAAACTGGGGCCATTATCCGTCACTAAAGTTTTGGGAATACCCCATGTGCACAAATACTCTTTGAAAGCTCTGATAGTCGTGTTGGTCGTGATATCTATCATTTCCTTAACATCGATCCATTTTGAAAAGGCATCTACTAAAATCAAAAACATCTTCCCATCTACTGGTCCCAAGAAATCTGCATGTAACCTATCATTGGGGCCCGCCGGCCACTTCCAAGATTGTAGGATTGCTTTCGGTGGATTATCCGCCGTTTTCAGGCAGAGTTCGCAGGATTTGGAAATATCCTCTATGTTTTTATCCAAATTCGGCCACCATACGTACGACCTCGCTAAGGACTTCATTTTTACAACCCCCATGTGTATACTATGTAATTCATCGAGCACGTAATTGCGCAAACGCTCCGGAACAATGACCCGGTAACCCCACAATACGCAACCGTCCTCCACCGTTAATTCTCGCTCCCTTATCTTAAAAGATTTAAATTTATCCTCAATTACGTCTGGCCACCCGCAAAGTACAAATTTTCTGACTTCGCTCAAGATTGGATCCCGTGCTGTTTCTTTCTCAATACTTTGCGCGTCGAGCGATCTTATATTGTCCGAGACGTAATTCAGGTACGAATAATCGTTTTGCTCCTTTTCACTCTCTTGCGACTCTTTAATGGACAACGGAAGTCTCGATAAGCTATCCGCTCGGGCATTGTCAATCCCTTTAATATACTTAATCTCAAAGTCATACGCCGATAACAAAACCGCCCATCTTTGGACACGGTTTGCTGACATTTGCGGTATACCACGTTTCGAGCCAAAAATATAAACGAGTGGCCTGTGATCTGTCTCCAGCGTAAAGGTACGACCATAAACGTACTGGTGAAACTTCTTCACTCCAAAAATGAGGCCCAAAGCCTCTTTATCTAATTGAGAATAATTTACCTCCGATTTTGTGAGTGTTCTTGAAGCGAAAGCAATGGGTTTCTCTGACCCATCTGGATATACATGTGATAACACGGCTCCGAGACCAACTGGCGACGCATCACAAGCCAATTTAACCGGTAATTTGGGATCATAATGCACCAACACATTTGAGTTTGTCAATGCCCTTTTTGCATCTCGAAACGCTTCTTCGCAATCACTAGTCCACTTCCACGTGGCGTTTTTCTGTAATAGTTTGCAAAGTGGGTTAACAATTCTCGAGTAATTCATAATAAACTTGGCATAATAGCTCATCATTCCCAAAAAAGCTCGCACTTGAGCGAAGTCTGCGGGCCTTGGCGCGTCAATAATGGCTTTAATTTTTTCTTTTGAGATGTGAGTTCCCTGGCTGTCCAAGACATAGCCTAAAAAGTTGACGCTCTCCTTCCCAAACTCACATTTTTCTTTTTTAACCGTTAAGCCACAGTCTTGTAATCGTCTTAAAACCTCTCGGAGTCTCTCATTATGGACACTCCACGTCGGACCTGTGATCAGTATATCGTCAAAGAAGCATACTACTCCATCCATCCCTTTAGGACTTTCTCCATTTCCCGTTGAAAGAGCCCTGGGGCAGACGCTACGCCATAACAGAACCGTCGATACGCAAATAATCCCTTGTGGGTAGAAATAGTGACCAGGCCTCTCGATTGTTCCTCTAACTCCACTTGTTGGTACGCCTGTGAGAGATCTAATTTAGAAAAAACCTTACCCCCATTCATATTAGCCAAAAGATCTTGTACCCGAGGAATAGGGTAACGATCGACTTTAATATGAGGGTTTATCGTAATTTTATAATCCCCACACAATCGCATTTGACCATTACTTTTGAGTACGGGAACAATCGGTGTCGCCCACTCACTATTTTCGACCGGTTCCAATATCGCTTCCTCTACTAGACGTTTTAATTCTTGTTCTACTTTCTCTCGCATCGCATACGGTAAAGCTCGCGGCTTACAAAAAATTGGAGTCGCCGTTTCTTTAAGGTGAAGCTGAAATTTTCCCTTCGTGTATCTCCCCAATTTAGCGGAGAATACCGACGCAAATTCACTCACGATGCCGTCAATATCTCTTCGGTTTGCGTTCTCAATCCAATGAATATTCCCGGTCTTTTTTTTTTCAATGTACTCTGACACCGGCAAGGATAATTTTCGTATCCAAGTTCGCCCTAAAAGCGGCGGTCCATTGCCCGGTAATACAAATAACTCCAGCTTCATTTTCATACTTCTATATTGCACTACGACTTTGAGTACTCCCAACGGTACTATCACATGACCGGGGTGCGATTTAAAACGACGATCGGTCTTCTCTAACGGTAACTTCCTTAATTCCTTACTTTTGTTAAAATTTTCTATTGATATTACCGCCACATCTGATCCTGTATCTAAATGGAAATTCATTATTTTCCCTTCGACCACAATATCGACCGTGCACGGTCCCGTATTACTTTCTTGATCCGCTATAGAGTTTATTACATTATTTATCTCTCCTAAATGAAACAGAGTGTCGAAATTCGTATCGTCGTTCCCGCAGTCTCCAATATAATTCTGTCTGTTATTTGTGTACTTGTTTTTGCTCCATTTATTCGAGCTGGGAACTTTACTTCTATTCGCTTTACACACCCGTGAGAGATGACCTTGCTTCTGACAAATATTACATTTATACGTCTTGTATTTACAAACCGAGGATTTATGATTACTACCACCGCAGCAAAAACAACGAACGTTCCCGGCGTTGATTTCCTCTTTCCTCGCTGGCCGTGAATTATTCGATCCCACGAAGTTGATTGATTCCGCGTTTATTTTCTTCTACGCTGAACCCATTTCAGCCACATCCCTCGATGCGGTCTCCAACGAATAGGTCAACTGCACAGCTCGTGCATACGTCAGGTCATGCTCTCCGAGTAAACGCTTTTTTATGGAGTCGTTACGGATTCCCCAGACGAATTGGTCTCTGATGTGATTGTCCAAGCTCGCTCCAAATTCACAATATGTCGAAAGCCTCTTCAGATTTGTCAAATAAGTCTTAATATCTTCGCCCTCTTGCTGCTTGCACTCCTTGAACTTGTAACGTTCCGTAATAATACTCGGTTTAGGTTTTAAATACTCTCTCATCACCACCGTTAAGTCAGTGAATGATAAAGTTGCCGGTAACACGGGGGTACAGAGGTTGCGTAATAATGAATATCCCTCGCTGCCCAGTAGAGTCAGGAACAGCGATACTTTTTTATTTTCCGGGATATCATTAGCAATATAATATTGTTCTAACCTCTCAATCCATAACGCCCAGTCTTCGTGCAGGTTGAATTCTTTCATCTCGCCGATCCTTGCTGTTACGACTGTGCGAATCTGTTCCCGTGTACCCGATGTTGACTCCGGTGCTTGAGATTGCTGTAAATTCATCCTTTGAGCCGCAAGTTGCTGCTGATCCTTTGCCAGTTGTGAACGGTTTTGGAGGACTTGTCTTTTCGTTTCCTCAAATTCTTGCCGTTCCTTGTCCAATTGCCTCTTTTCCTTTTCTAAAGCCGCCCTTTGCAGCTTCAAGTCCTCACTCATTTTGCTGACGCACTCGCAAAATACTTTAACGTTTTCGTGTCCTTTTCCCGCACGCGAAACTTTTTTTTTTTTTTTTTTTCTTTCTTTTTACCTCGTCGCCACTGTAATATTTCCAGTTTAAATAAATACGTCCGTGCTTGTTATGGGAAATCGTATAACCGAGCGATAATACTTTATTAATCGATATATATATATATATATATATATATATAAATATACAAGATAGGACCACTATTATTTCGGAGCGTCCAGTCACTCGGGAGGCTTGACGAAGACAGGCATCCGTCTCATCTGGCTAGGCACGCTTAGCTTAATCGGTGGCGCTGACTACGTTTAGCATTCAATGGCGGTTATCACCGCAATTCGGATACTACAAATCCAATTATATATTATAGGTAATACATTATAACGAAATGGGAGGGAGGGGTATTTACATTAAAAGATTCGCATTTTTGACCTAAAAAAACGTTTTTTGTGCAAGCATCATGCATTACATTATTGCTGTATCAAAGAAATCTCCAACAGCATTAAAATTAATGGCAATTACAATTAAATTCGGCGACGATAGCATGCAATACAAAAAATAACAAACGATTTGACAAAATGAATCAACTTGTGGTTGCACATGCCGATATCAATATTTGTCAATATTTTCGTATATTTACTTAATATTATTTTAACATAATATTAAGGTTCAGTTCTTACCTTTATTGGATAGTCTTTTTCTGTTTTGATTTTATAAATACTTTTAATACCGAAATATCACTCAACGATGCGTAACAGCGTAAACTGTATGTAACTGACATATTTGTAACACTCACATATATAGTAACTGACAGTAACACGTCACTGTATGTATGTCACAAACACTGCTAAGCCGGTCCTCACGCACCTATCCTATCCGCCTATCCTATCCACCACGTATCCTATTCCGTACCCGGCGCTGGTATCGCCTGCGGATATTTTTCGAACTACAAGATCTTTCATCACTTTCACGATCCACTTTTCGACGATTCCGCCACATGCGTTCGGGCTCCTTTACTCTAGTCTCCAAGAGGGGAGCCATGGAGGCTCTTATGAAGAGACTTGAAAAAAGTGGCTACAAAAATGTGGTCAAACAGGGATGGCGCCACTATTGCTAAGACCTCGAGAAGTGAGCTGCGTCTGACAGAGACGGAACAAATTAAATAATAAGAAGTGAGCTGTGTATGAGGCAGAATGATACTTGGGAAGTGCACTACGTGCGAGAGAAATCTAAAATGATATGAACCAGGGAGATCTCCGTAAATGCGTAAAGATAGAAGAATATTTTTAATATAACAGCGTTTAATTGTACAATGAACGGTAGAAAAGTCTTAAATAATACTCATACTTTTTTTCTTAAATCAATTGTTATTTACTTAGGTAAATCCGACGGTAAATTAATCCCCGCTGTCAAAGAACAATGCTTTGCCACCTGCGTATATTAAAACTCGCAAACAGCGAACGGTAACGCGATAATTGTTACGATAACGATATTTAACTCAACAACTCATGACATTTTTTTTACCGTCAAACGCATGACTGGGGGTGTATGTGCACCCCGTGCTTTTCATTGTCATTAAACCTCCCTACGGGGATAAATAGACTTTATCGGACCTCAATTTTTTCGTATTTTCATAAGAAAGTAAATAGTATGCGAGCTATCTGATTAAACTAACATTCCATTAGTGAACAATCCATTAAAAGACTGAAAACGGCAAAAAACTCATTTTTTGCATAAAAATTGGGGTGCGACCGGACCCGAGTTATGAGTTTTAGGGTTAAATAAAAATTACAAGATAATCATACACAAGAAATTGCAATTACTGAGTGCCGTAAGAAATTTAAAAAATTGTCCTGTATTGTTTTCTTGTACAACGAACGGTGGAAAACATCTTAAGTAATAATTTTTTAATACTTGAATACATTTTTACTCAGGTCAATATGCTGGTAAATTATTCCTAGTCAAAGAACAATGGTTTGCGATCTGTTTGTATTAAAACGTGCAATCAACGAATCGGTAACGCGATTATTCTGACCATAACATATTTGAATGAAAATAAAAAGACAATCACACGAAAGAAAATGTAATTACTCATTGAGGTAAGTAATTTTGAAAAATGTTCAGCAGTTATTTTTCGATTTGAGAAAAACACCGTAATAACAATATAAAGTCGAAGCGATATTGCTTGCTTGAATGTTTTCAAGATAAAAACATGCTTCAATGTTATACAGATAAAATATCTGTGTCCTCTTGTCAACATCAAGCCTAGTTTGTCGCGAAAATTCGATTTTAACAATTCTCAAATTGTTCGAATATTGTGTGTATATTATCGTATTTGCTGGTACAGTAGAACGTCCTTTATTCGACCTTCGATTTCTGCCTATTATCCGAGTTGTATCCTCGGATAATACGCAGAATCTCGGATAAAACGGAAGAATCTGCTATGCCTATGCGTGGAATAGTCCTATATTGCTACCGTTTTCCGTATTTTCCGAGATTTCACTAATCCGAGGTACATTCACCTCACATTACCTCAGATAAGCGAGGTTCTACTGTATTTGCCATGGAGGCTAGGATGCGTATTCGATCCTCTTCCATCTCTCTTACATGAAATCGATACTCAGCTTACTTCTCGAGGTCTTAGAGATAGTGGCGCCATCCCTGTTTGACCACATATTTGTAGCCACTTTGAAATGCACAGATCGGACTCCTCCCACTCTAGCCTCCATGAGGACTCTCAGAGATTAATGGGGAGATGCACAACGCGGCCCTTTTCGGCGTGCTTCGTAAATGGCGCTAAATCGCGGCGGCGAGTTCGGGAGTATGATTTCGTGATCATCGCCTCTGTCGAGGTTGCAGATTCCCTTGTAGCCGCGCGAGTCCGTGATCACCGCTAAAGTTGGTATCGCAGCAGCGTGAACACGAATGGGTAGCTCGGTGGGGGAAAAGTCTCTGCCCCTCGCTCGCTCGACAGGCGAACGGAGCGAGGTTTTCCGTCCGATCGAGCTCGACATATATGTGTGGCCGTACTGCGGATTGGAATATGCATTAAATGAATTTCAAAGTGAAAAACATGTATCGAGATCATTGTTTTCTCTCGGTTGCCCGTTTATGCCGAAAATGCGGGTTAAAAAAATTAACGACGAACCGCGTTGAAAAATAAAACGCCGAAACGACCGTGAAAGGTTCAAAAAGAAATCTTGAGCCTTTGCCGCGATCGTTTCGGCATTTTTTTTCAACAGTAAACATTATGGAAAAGGGTGTATCATAAATGTTTCTTTATCTGCAATGAGCGTCGTGGCTGAGTTGTAGCGTGACGGATTACGATGCTGAAGGTCCGGGTTCAATCCTCGGTGGATAAACTTTTTTCTCTTCATTTTATATTCAGAAAATTTCGAACTTACTCTCGCTTTAGCTATTCTCGCCTGTTCAGGCATTATTTATGATATTTAATTCGTATATGCTTAATAAAAAAAACAAGACATTGCTACCGGGGATCGAACCCGCGTCGTCTACACTCAGAGCCCGCACGCTCATATCTCAACCGCGAGACTCTTGTGACTGCAAACCTGCCTTACGTATACAGTAGAATCTCGATTATCCGAACCAATTGGGACCGAGACTAGTTCGGACAATCAAAAGTTCGGATAATCGAAACGTGGGTTTTTTGGGACGAGATCATCAACAACACGTTTTTACATTTAAAAAAATACATAAATATATATTAAAATTTGACATACATATTAACATTGATATATATATATACATACACGGTGGCCGGAACATTGACGTCTAAAAATAAAATGTAGGTCCCTTGTATCGTGGGGTATCCGAATAACCCCCATGTATGTCGCGCGACTTTTCATAGTTTTCGAGTTATGAATTTTTTACTGCATTTTTGAGAATTTTCGACCTGACCAATTGAAAAAAAATCTTTAAAAAAAGTAGAAGACTATCGAGATTTTTTTTGCAACTGAATCTTTATGAGTAGTACTTTTATGCATAAAATAATCAGCTTCGTAACTGTGATGAAAGTTATGAAAATGTTGGTCTAAAGTGAAAAATTTACGTTCGGTAAATTATGACTTAAATTTTCAACTTTAAATTAAACATCTAAACAGGTGACTTCATGGTTCCTAATTAGGCCCTAAGAATGCCCCAGACTGTCAGCTTTCATAACCATTAAAAAGAGTAGTACTTGATAGGGCTACTTTGGCTACAATTGGACCTTCAATGACAGCGAGGTGGAAAATTCTTATAATTACCCATCTGATTAAAAAAAAAAATTGCCCATTTTATCATTCCTAAGGCTATTTAGTTTGTTAACTAACCAAAAATGACTGCAGGGAAAGCTAAGATTGAAACATTTGGAGGTTTATTTTTTTTAGTTTAATTTAAGTTTAATGAATTTTGCGCGATCCGTTCTCATGGATCAGGTAAAAGCTCGTTTACGCGATCCGTTCTCGTTACAAGAACGGATGGCGCAAAATTCATTAAACTTGAATCGAACTAAAAAAAAATAAACCTCTAAATGTTTAAATCTTAGCTTTCCTGCAGTCATTTTTGGTTAGGTAACAAACTAAATATCCTTGGGAATGATAAAATGGGCAATTTTTTTAAATCAGATGGCTAATTTTAAGAATTTTCCACCTCGCTGTCTTTGAAGGTCAATTGTAGCCAAAGTACCCCTATTAAGTACTGCTTTTTTTTAAAATGATTATGAAAGCTGAGAGTCTGGCGCATTCTTGAGGCCTAATTAGGAACCATGAAGTCACCTGTTTAGATGTTTAATTTAAAGTTGAAAATTTAAGTCATAATTTACCGAACATAAGTTTTTCACTTTACACCAACATTTTAATAACTTTCATCACAGTTACGAAGCTGATTATTTTATGCATAAAAGTACTACTCATGAAGATTCAGTTGCAAAAAAATCTCGACAGTCTTCTACTTTTTTTTTAGATTTTTTTTAATTGGTCAGGTCGAAAATTCGTAACCCGAAAAGTATGAAAAGTCGCGGGATATACATGGGGGTTATTCGGATACCCCAGGATACAAGGGACCTAAATTTTATTTTTGGGCGTCAATGTTCCGCCCACCCTGTATATTTATATATGTGTGTGTGTGTGTGTATGTGTTTTAAGCACCTGAAAAAAGTCGAGTGCCTTTTAAAATATTTTTTAAAAATAAAATCGTCCATTTTTAATTGACGAACGGCTGCAACGCGTTTTTGAGCGTCTAAGTCTCGCAGCTGTTTGAGAAGGAGAAGTTGCGTTGGGTTGCTTATTGTTGCTCACGGTGGTGGCAGCGAGCAACCATGTATCTTTCGCGCCAACGTTCGGATAATTGACCTTCCGGATAAACTAAGTCATCGTTCGGATAATTGAGGGTTCGGATAATTGAGGGTTCGGATGATCGAGGTTCGGATAATCGAGGTTCTACTGTACACACTTATCCAACCTTAAAAAAAATCGCTGCAGGACCAACTGCATATTGTTTTTATGACCCCAAAGTATTTTTGAAGCCAAAAGAAAACGATTTTTCCAAATTCCTAGAATGGTGTTATCCCTTAAAGAAAAGAAATTGATTTTTTGATCATTGTAAATGTATATCCCCTCTTAAAGACTTTAAAAGAATCTCGTACGTGTTAGCGAAAATCGGCAGAAAATTAGGAAGCAACTCGTCCACTTCTTTGATGTTCGCTATTTCGGTGTTCGCTATTATGGACCATCGCTCGTTTGCCTATCTGAGATCAAAACTTTCGAAGTCTGTATCCTCGATATCTGGCTTTTTGCTATAGATGGTATTACCAATATTAGATACTCACGTCTTTCTATTTCGGAGATGTGAATGTTCAAGATTGTTTAAATCTGTGTTTGTATGACTCAAACTCCAAACAAACCCAAACAAACTCAATAGGAAAAAGAAAAAGTTCCGGAAAAAAAATAATATCAAGTTTTTTTTACGAAAATCTCATTTTTTTCATCTTTAAATTTTCTCCGAATATCTCCGCAGCCGTTCACTCAGGTAATAGGAAAAAAAGAAATTTCCGAAAAAAATAATAATAATAAAAAGTTTTTTAACGAAAATCTCATTTCTTTTCATCTTTAACTTTTCTCCGAATATCTCCGCAGCCGTTCACTCAGGTCATAGGAAAAGTAGAAATTTCCAAGAAAAAAATAAGAAATCAGAAAGCCAGGAACGCTACCAACGGGACCATCTCATCGCTTGTAGAATATACGCGGTACTTACAATTCGCGGCCGGATGGATGATTGGCTTGTTTTTGGGGATAATGCTTTATCGCTTGATGAAAGTATGAGAATTAATATAATAATACGAATATAAATATATTTCCGCTTACTTTTATGAATTATAATTTATTTGGCATAAGGATGGGTGTGAGTAAAGCGTAAACAATTTTATATAAGATAAATAAGTTGTAATTTAGATATATTATTATGTTTAAATTAACGTATAAACTAAAAAAATAAGCGACCTGAGTGCGCAATACATTTTTTTGTATACATTAATAACGCAGAGAATCAAGAACTAACTTAGCATTGAAATCATCTAAAAGCCTCGCGCGTGCCGTCGGGTGACGTCACGCGCGAGTCGTGCTCAGATTGCTTTTTCCCTCGAAGCCTTCGTTTCGGCTTGGCCGCACATGAACGTGCTGCTCAGCGTCCATGCATTGGTGTAGCAGCCGAAGGCGCGGTCGGGACGCTTCGGCTTGCTCGGCTCTTTCCGAAGATGTCCGAGCATCGCTCGCTACGGACACACGCTACTACGATGGCGTGATGGGCGCGTAAGAAACTAGAGAGGGGGTAACTTTTACGCGCGATCTGGCTGCACTGCGTCCGAGCTCTGAGTACGGACGGCGCGGCTTCGATGCCCGTAGCAACATTTTTTTTTTGTTATACATATATGAATTAAATATAAAAAATAATGCCTAGACAGGCGAGAATAGATAAAGCGAGAGTAAGGTAGAAATTTTCTAAATATAAAATGAAGAAAAAAAAGTTCATTCACCGAGGATTGAACCCGGACCTTCAGCATCGTAATCCGTAACGCTACAACTCAGCCACGACGCTCATTGCAGATAAAGAAACATTTATGATACACCCTTTTCCATAATGTTTACTGTTGAAAAAAAATGCCGAAACGATCGCGGCAAAGGCTCAAGATTTCTTTTTGAACCTTTCACGGTCGTTTCGGCGTTTTATTTTTCAACGCGGTTCGTCGTTAATTTTTTTAACCCGCATTTTCGGCATAAACGGGCAACCGAGAGAAAACAATGATCTCGATACATGTTTTTCACTTTGAAATTCATTTAATGCATATTCCAATCCGCAGTACGGCCACACATATATGTCGAGCTCGATCGGACGGAAAACCTCGCTCCGTTCGCCTGTCGAGCGAGCGAGGGGCAGAGACTTTTCCCCCACCGAGCTACCCATTCGTGTTCACGTTGCTGCGATACCAACTTTAGCGGTGATCACGGACTCGCGCGGCTACAAGGGAATCTGCAACCTCGACAGAGGCGATGATCACGAAATCATACTCCCGAACTCGCCGCCGCGATTTAGCGCCATTTACGAAGCACGCCGAAAAGGGCCGCGTTGTGCATCTCCCCATTAATCTCTGGGACTCTAGCCTCCGTTGTACATCTCCCTACTAATATCTGCGTATGGTGCGACGGTATAAGAAACGTCCGTAAATTTGACCCAGGAGCGCGGTGTTAACGATGGCCTGTAGGCGTCGTCCATGTGCGTAGTGTATCAAAAATTTAGTAACAAAGCCAGTGCACAGAGTGAAACTGACTGTCATGGCGGCTTATAGTTGACGCTTGTCAAAAGGGGCCATTCATAAAACACGTGACGCAAATTTTATCAATATTCAACCCCCCTCCCCCCTTTGTGACGTTTCCTGACAGGTGCCGGTGCCCCCCCGGCCGCTCCTGAAAATTACGTGACATGGAGCCCGACCCCCCTTCTGCTCTCGTTTTTCTTTCAACCAAAAGAAGCAAGTAAAATACTAAAACCATTTTAATAAGCTATTTCAGAACGAACAATTTATCTTGTTTACTTTAGGTAAATATATATGTAATGTATAAAAACGTACAATTTATACATGGGGTCGTCCATTAAGGCCTTAGGCCACTCTAGAGGCCGAAAAAATAGGCTTTTTGAGGATTTTTTTTTCAGAAAAACTACAAAATAAATTGAGATTACAAAAAAGGGTGTTTATCATACATATCAGTGACTGTATACAATAATTTTTTTGAAGCGATTAATTTCAAAATGGCGGCTGTACAGCGTTTATCTCAAAACTGCATTTTTTAAGTTGGCCGGAAACATAACTCAGATAATTTTCAACCGATTCACTTGAAATGTTGAATGTATCTTGAAAAATACATCTTTTATGGAAGTACAGGGTGCGCCAGAGAAACTTACTTATTTGAAAGGTCAATAAAAACAAAAGTACTTCAATTATTGTTTTAATTTTTTTTTTATTTGAGTATACAATATCCCAATTTTTTTTTCATGCAGTCTTGAAAATGACATCGGATAAATGGCGACCCCCATTGCGCATACACTGATGAAGTCGATTTTTGAAATTCGTATCCACTCTTTGCAGCATATCAATCGGTATGTTGGCAATGGCGTCGCGAATGTTGTTCTTGAGGTGTGCTATGGTCCGTGGTCGATCGACATAAACCAGAGATTTCAAATAACCCCATAAAAAGAAATCGCATGGAGTCAAATCTGGAGAGCGTGCCGGCCATTGGAGATCGCCTCTGAGAGAGATGAGGCGGTCGGGGAAATGTTGTCGCAACAAATTCATTGAGTCTCGTGCTGTGTGTTTGTTTGGGTTTGTTTGGGTGATCGAAGAATGAACGTTAGGAACGTGTGGTTTCAGCAAGATGGAGCCACAGCACACACAGCACGAGACTCAATGAATTTGTTGCGACAACATTTCCCCGACCGCCTCATCTCTCTCAGAGGCGATCTCCAATGGCCGGCACGCTCTCCAGATTTGACTCCATGCGATTTCTTTTTATGGGGTTATTTGAAATCTCTGGTTTATGTCGATCGACCACGGACCATAGCACACCTCAAGAACAACATTCGCGACGCCATTGCCAACATACCGATTGATATGCTGCACAGAGTGGATACGAATTTCAAAAATCGACTTCATCAGTGTATGCGCAATGGGGGTCGCCATTTATCCGATGTCATTTTCAAGACTGCATGAAAAAAAAAATTGGGATATTGTATTCTCAAATAAAAAAAAATTTTAAACAATAATTGAAGTACTTTTGTTTTTATTGACCTTTCAAATAAGTAAGTTTCTCTGGCGCATCCTGTACGTAGGATTTTTTTTTATATTGCATAGTTCATTTGTTATTAACCATTATCTGACGATTTTTGCGGCAAATTTTTGGAAAGTGAAAAATTTCGTCACATAATCCCCTTAAAAAACTCTACACCCCGATTTTTGGGCAAACTTGGATTTAGCACCCGCGGCACCTACAGAATCATCTGTTAAAAAACTGGCCTTCTAATTTCCGATTCCGATTACGGGGTTTTTCGGCGACAGCACGACTGTACTATTATTTCGTTTTTCATAATACGATACCGCACTCTCTGTCACTTTTGTCTGCCATTTCTTATTAAAAAAATACACGTGTGTTGTCGGGGGGGGGGGTGTAGCCAAGAACCTCACCACATATCTCCATGGGCGAGGGGGGCTCTAAGTGGCCTGATAAACCTCACGTGATTAATGGACGACCCCCGTAGTAAGAAATATATTCTTTATGTTATGTAACATCAATAATAAATAATTTGATAATCTTTTATCACGATGCACCTAGAATGCAATGTGTTCCCGAGGATGCTTCAAGTGAGTCTCAATCGATATCAGAGAAGTTGCGACTTCCTCGTAGTCGGAACTTTGGGTGGGCAGTACAGAAAATTGTCAGCGTCTCAGTATCACCCTTTTCCACGTTTAATATGCTTATAGCGTCTCGTGACTTTTGCTCGACCCCCCTCTCCCCCCCCCTGTGACAAAGCGTGACGATTTGCCTAACCCCCCCACCCCCCTCACTGCGTCACGTGTTTTATGAATGGCCCCAAAAAACACCTATCATGCACTAAAATTGTTTGTTTGCGATCCAGTTCGTCTATTTAGTTGAATTGGTAGGATAATTTTCATAAAGTTCTTACATTTTTATTTAATTACGCAAAATGTATTATGATTTTGTAAATAATTTTCATAATGCATTTTTGGATGGTTACAAAAAACCATCAAGCATCAATAAACACATTAACGTTAATAGTTTTAGGAATTATTACTATTTTTACTTGCATTATTATGATTCTTATAACAAATGTAATCAATAATCAAACTATTTATTGGTTCGTTTCCAGCCGTACAGCGTCTTCCCCTTTTTGCAGCCACAATCCGCCTCGACTTCGTTCCTACCTCCCATTCCACATCTATACCCCCTCTATCAACTATTCCACAACTCTCCCCTGCTACCCATTCCAAACCCCCACCTTGCGGCCGCAGCCGACTTCCCCCTCTGTAGCGTATTCACCATGGCATATCTGCCATGGGCATTGGGAAACTGCGGAAAACCTATACCGATACAGCCGGTCACATGTTCGCTTCCCAGTCACGGAACTAGTCGTCTTTCGCCGAGAAATGTCGAAGAAAAACATTTCCCGACGAAAGTACGCGACTGGATTTCGAACCCGCGATCAGTCATACATGGCCGCGTAATGTCCGTCGTTTTTATTTTCAATCGCTGCCACGTGTGGCGTTAGTAGTCACCTGCTCGATAACTATATATATGACTTATAACCAGTGAACCAGCCAAACCCACCAAACAATGGAGAAAATGTTTATTATCATCAGTATTACAATATGAGTATTTCAATCGTTTAAAATTACGTAACTAGAAATGTATTTATTTTTTGGCAGTTAGAGACCGGGCAGTGTATGCGTGCGTGTCGGTTTCTAAACAAGCATGAAAAATTCAAGAAATAAATCGATACATATATAAATATGAGGAAAAATATATTTATTTCCCTTGAATAATTTTTAACTCAAAATATCAACATTTAATATACATTTTAATAAAATGACCGGTTTTTTTTTGTAATACTTAAATGAACCTTAAATATTTTTTACGTGGTACAAAATTTCGAAATTTTTTTTCTGCCGTTTCATTTTTTGCCATCACATTTTCTGACTGTAGCTGTTCTGTCTTGGTCCACGGAAATAGCGATGGGACACTTCCTTGTTTTAAGCGAGAGATTTTGTATTTCCCCTGAAATTGTTGTCTTAATTCGAATGTAATAGGAAAAAAAAAAATTCGGTTTACGACAAAAAAAATGTTCAAACTCACTATTCCAAGCACTTTTCCATCGGGACTTAGAAAGTGGCGTTCCCAAATTGTTTCGGTTTTCTGGAAATGCTTCTCGCAAACCGCTCTTTCACTTTTCACACAGCTGCTCTTTCGCCGCACAGCTATTTTCCACAAATTCTGACTGCGGGTTCTTGGGAATTGTGAAAAAATTCACCTTTTCTGATTTTGGTTTGGACCCTGAGGTACTACCAGGGACGATGCATGTCGGTATGATTTATCTCAAACCAATTGCCGCTCTTCGTTGTTTGATCATTACAACCTACACACTATACAGAACGTATGTCATGGTAAACAAAAAATACACTTCACAGATCGCGAATTGATTTTTTGACATTTAAATGTTCTGAAAATTGTAGTGCGCTCACAAGCCACAAGTCACAACACAACCGTAAAACGCGTAAAACTACAAATGCTCCGAAAATGTTATTATTATATCGAGCATGGAACGCGCATGCGTAAAAGGAAACGAGCAGATGTCTACTAGCGCCACGAAGTGGATTGTAGCGCAATCAAACATCCCAGGGAAACACGCGAGTAATTTATTGCCATAGGAATAGTACCCAGTGTCAGGGGGCTGCGCTAACTACTAGAGCAACGCACCGGGTCAATAATCAAACTAACTTACCGATAAAGGGCATAACAAATAATTTTAATTTAAACAAATCATTTCAGTTATAATAAAACTTTACGAGGAGAGAATCGAAAACAGTGCCTCGCGCAGTGCCATACAGTTTTTTGATATTGTGCATGAAATTAAACTCAACAAACAAACGCATCTCAGTAGTAGTTAGATTGTAGACTTCGGACTGTTTTTATCAGCATCTTTAAGTCTTGATATTATTTCAATAGATGTAAAATGTAAAATGATGGCTCATGGTAGCAGTGAGTCTCCTGATGCTGTGGATGATACTCGCTACTGCGTAGCGAGTCTCTGTGTTGCTACTGGCGCTGTGGGTGGTGCCATATCTTATGCACCGGGTATTTCCTTTGTAACTTTCGGGTTTATCGCTTTAATTCTTTTGATGAGTTGTCGTTGTCTTATGTTTGTCACTTTATGAGTGTTTCTATATGAACTTGTAGTATAGGCATTACTCATAGTTCACTGGGTGATCTAGGTTGTTGCAATTTGCACAGTGAGAACACAGGTGAGTCTTGTGATGCTGCGGATGATGCTCGCGACTGCGTAACGAATCTTTGGGTTGCTACTGTTGCTGCGGGCACTGCTATAGCTTATGAGAAGGATATTTCCAATGTGGCTTTCGGGTGTTTCACTTCAATTATTTCGATGAGTTGTCGTTGTCTAATGTCTCTCACTTTATGAGCGTTTGTATATGACTTTGTGGTATAGGCATCACTTATAGTTTACTGGGTGATCTAGGTTATTGCAATTTGCACAGCCGAGGAGTTGTTTATCTGATGAGTCATTCAAAGTGCGTTTTCCATTTTCGTGTGAAGCACTACACTTGATGCAGTTGTATGTGAGGTTGCTATTTACACTCGCATGTCCCAGTCGCTGACATTTTCTACGTACTTTACACACTATAATCTCGGCCACCTAACCACCTAACCACATTTGAATGGAATTTATATTTACGTCGGATATAAATTGTTATCTCATTTTTTAGGTGTTTTTTTTCGTAATTAGACAGGTAATTGCACTACGTCTAAAATGTAGAAACCTTTTAAGGCACTACTACAGCTATACGAAATTTATTTATAAAATGAATTAAGGTTAAAAAAATAAAAATGTTCAGCTCATATGACAGCTAATAACAACACAGACAGCTGATAACAACGCATGTGCAAAATATTTATGTGTATGTAGCACACAATGACTAACTTCCCCAGCGCCGCTTATGCGGAACCCAATTTCGTCCCACACTCCAGAATACCGAGCATGGAGGCTAGAGTGGGAGGAGTCCGATCTGTGCATTTCAAAGTGGCTACAAAAATGTGGTCAAACAGAGATGGCGTCACTATCTCTAAAACTTCGAGAAGTAAGCTGAGTATCGATGTCGTGTAAGAGAGATGGAAGAGGATCGAATACGCATCCTAGCCTCCATGGCAAATACAGTAGAACCTCGCTTATCTGAGGTAATGTGGGGTGAATGTACTTCGGATTAGTGCAATCTCAGAAAATACGGAATACGGTAGCAATATAGGACTATTCCACGCATAGGCATAGCAGATTCTTCCGTTTTATCCGAGATTCTGCGTATTATCCGAGGATACACCTCGGATAATACGCAGGAATCGAAGGTCGGATAAACGAGGTTCTACTGTACTAGCAAATACGATAATATGCACACAATACTCGAACAATTTGAGAATTGTTAAAATCGAATTTTCGAGACAAACTAAGCTTGATGTTGACAAGAGGACACAGATATTTTATCTGTATAACATTGAAGCATGTTTTTATCTTGAAAACATTCAAGCAAGCAATATCGCTTCGACTTTATATTGTTATTACGGTGTTTTTCTCAAATCGAAAAATATCTGCTGAACATTAAAAAAAATTTCTTACCTCAATGAGTAATTACAATTTCTTTCGTGTGATTTTCTTTTTATTTTCATTCAAATATGTTATGGTCGGAATAATGGCGTTACCGATTCGCTGATTGCGAGTTTTAATACAAACAGTTTGCAAAGCATTGTTCTTTGACTAGGAATAATTTACCATCATATTGACCTGAGTAAAAAATGTATTCAAGAATAAAAAAATTATTACGTAAAACGTTTTCCACCGTTCGTTGTGCAAGAAAACAATACAGGACAATTTTTTCAATTCCTTACGGCACTCGGTAATTGCAATTTCTTGTTTATAATTATCTTATAATTTTTATTTAACCCTAAAACTCATAACTGGGGTCCGGTGGCACGCCAATTTTTATGCAAAAAATGAGTTTTTTGCCGTTTGCAGTCTTTTAATGGATTGTTCACTAATGGAATGTTAGTTTAATCAGATAGCTCGCACTCTGTTTACTTTCTTATGAAAATACGAAAAAATTGAGGTACGATAAAGTCCATTTATCCCTGTAGGGCCGGTTTAATGACAAAGAAGAGCACGCGGTGCATATACGTTTGACTACCCCTAGTCATGCGTTTAACGGTAAAAAAATGTCATGAGTTGTTGGGTTAAATATCGTTATCGTAACAATTATCGCGTTACCGTTCGCTGTTTGCGAGTTTTAATATAGGCAGATTGCAAAGCATTGTTCTTTGACAGCGGGGATTAATTTACCGTCGTATTTACCTAAGAAAATAACAATTGATTTAAGAAAAAAAAAGTACCAGTATTATTTAAGACATTTTCTACCGTTCGTTGTACAATTGCACACTGTTTTAATAAAATCATTTTTCTATCACTAGGTATTGCATCTTTATTATTTTCGACCATTTTCACCGTTAATTATGCAACTAATGGGTAACACGCGTTTTGACCCGACGACAAAATATCCTCATGACAAAATATCCGCAAGACAAAACATCTGCCGATATTATATACAGTTTAAAGTGTACAGTCATGCCGTTGAAATTTATTCCATCATAAAAAGGAGGAAAATTATTAATATGTGACGGCTATGTTTGGGTTTGTTTGGTTTGGTTTGTTTCTTTGAGTTTGTTTGGGTTTGTTTGTTTGGGTGCAATGAAAAAATTCATATTATGCCCCCACCCCACTATCTCACACACCCCACAAAGGTGTTTTGCGCGCGACCCCGTTGATGTGGTGGACGAGATTTGGGATTTTGTCTCCCGGGTGTTTTGTCATGAGAATATTTTGTCTTTCGGATATTTCGTCTTTCGGATACTTTGTCCTCGAATTTTTGTCGCGAATATTTTGTCGTCGGGTCAGATGTGACGCAGCCAACTAATGCATATTGTTCATTGGGCATTGCTATATCAAAAATATTCTTCTATCTTTACGCATTTACGGAGATCTCTCTGGTTCATGTCATTTTACATCTCTCTCGCACGCAGCGCACTTCTCAAGTATCATTCTGCCTCATACACAGCTCACTTCTCATTATTTATTAGGAGTACAACTTTGCAGTGACCGTTTTACTTAGAGAGCCACTGCGGCCGAAGTAGTGGCCCTAGCTCAATAAAAAAGTGGCATTTTAAACTAGAGGCTCTGCCAATGTAAACAATTTAAAAAAGCTAACGGATACGTGTATGCATTATAAAGTTATAGGCACTCAAACATGGCAACCTACGAACCGAATTCTCAGCATTTGCGGGAGGTTATGATTTACTTCTTCAACATCAAGAAATCTGCGGCTGAGGCCCACCGTTTGCTTGTAGATGCTTACGGGGAGGATTCTATTAGTGAGAAAACGTGTCGGCGGTGGTTTCAACGCTTCAAAAGTGGAGATTTTGAGGTCGAGAACAAGCATGGTGGCGGAAGGCAGAAAGTTTTTGAAGACGCAGAATTGGAGACCTTGCTGGACCAGGATTCGTGTCAAACTCAAGAGGAACTCGCCGAGACGTTAGGAGTAACCCAGCAAGCAGTTTCAAAACGTCTCTGGGATATGGGTATGATCCAAAAGCAAGGAAACTGGGTCCCGCATGAGTTGAAGCCGAGAGACATCGAGCGCCGATTTTTCACCTGTGAACAACTGCTCCAAAGACAACAAAGGAAGGGATTTTTGCACCGGATTGTGACTGGAGATGAAAAGTGGGTTCACTACGATAATCCTAAACGCCGAAAATCATGGGGATTACCTGGTCATATTCCGTCATCGACGCCCAAACCGAATATTCACGGATCCAAAGTGATGCTGTGTATCTGGCGGGACCAGCTGGGCGTGGTGTACTATGAGCTGCTCAAGCCATCCGAAACCATCACAGGGGAACTCTACCGATGTCAGTTGATGCGCTTGAGTAAGGCACTCAAAGAGAAACGGCCACAATTCAACGAAAGACATGACAAGGTGATACTGCAGCATGACAATGCCCGATCCCATGTTGCAAATGTCATGAAAAAGTACTCGGAAACGCTGAAATGGGAGGTTTTATCCCACCCGCCGTACTCTCCAGACATTGCCCCTTCCGATTATCACTTGTTCCGGTCAATGGCACACGATTTGGCTGACCAGCACTTCGGTACTTACGAAGAAGTCAAAAATTGGGTCGATTCCTGGATTGCCTCCAAGGACCAAGACTTTTATCGACGCGGGAATCGAATGCTACCTGAAAGATGGGCCGAGGTCGTAGCTAGCGACGGGCAGTACTTTGATTAAAAAATATGTAGCCACTTTTTTATAATAAAGCCTTAAACTTTTGAAAAAAACGGTCACTGCAAAGTTGTACTCCTTATATTTGTTCCGTCTCTGTCACACGCAGCTCACTTCTCGAGGTCTTAGCAATAGTAGCGTCATCCCGTTTGACCACATTTTTGTAGCCACTTTTTTCAAGTCTCTCCATAAGAGTTCGGACTCCTCCAACTCTAGCCTTCATGATACGGAGATTGGACGCCTTCCATATAGTCTCCTTGATACCCACTTTGAAATGCACAGATCGCACGCCTCCCTTACCATACGCCAGCCCCCTGACACTGGTCTACTATTCCTATACGATAAACGAAAAGGCGTTTTGTCCCGGCTTTTTAGTTCTTGAAAACGCCACCGCCTAGCGTTGGCTGTTATGTGACAGCCTTGGGCTCTAAATACTCGGATCAGCTGAACGATTCGATACTTTCGTTTCGTGCTGTTATAGTTATTGCGATAACAGCACGAACTGCTACAGCGATCACAGAATCCATCATAACTTCGCGAATAATGGTTTTCATAAAGTTATCTACACTAGACTTTTATTCGTGTAAAATATTCGAAACACCGGTGCAACTTACATATATATGCATGCCTGTCACACGACTACTAGCGCCACGGTGCGGCAAGGACATTTTGCGAACAGCATTTATCTGCCAGTGTCAACCCCACGCCATACGCTACGAAACGACCACCAACGGATTCAAGAAGACTAGAGGTAAGGAGTACGAACGCAGTGTTGAAGAAACGTCCATGGCAATCCAGTTCAGAATGGTGGCGTTGCTCTGCTACCGAACCGAATTGAAGTCAGCAATGAACCAGTGTCGAACAATATGCAGAAAGCAGCCTTTGCTACTTCATATGCAGCGATAATTTGATCAAATTAATTGTAAAACCAGTGCCGTACGATATGCAAAAAGCACTCTTTGCTTCTTCATATGGAACGGTAATTTGATCACATTAATTGTGAAACCAGTTGGTGAGGAAATTTCTATATATTTCTATAGATAGAATTCTTATATAGAGAATATAGATTGTTTTGGAGAATAATAACAAATGCGAATTTTTTCGTTGCGGAAGCAGTAACAAACAACATTTATTTATAGACCGAAGAAAATTCATAAGAATTTTGAATCCAGACAAAACTTTTACAAATTATATCACACATATTCACATATTATAATACGCTGCACAGATAAAGAATAATAACGAAATACAGAAATTAAGTTAATATGGTTTTTTTTTCGTTGCGGAACCAGTAACTTACACAATGCATTTATAGACACAAGAAAATTGATAAGAATTTTGAATCACGACAAAAGTTTGACAAATTATCACATATCATATTCACACTGATGATACGCTGTACAGATAGAGGATTATAACGAAATACAGAAATGAAGCCAATATTTTTTTTCGTTGCGGAAGCTGTAACAGAATTTATTTATAGACACAAGCATGTTCATAAGAATTTTGAATGCAGACAAAAGTTTTACCGCAACGAAAACAAACATATTGACTTAATTTCTGTATTTCGTTATTATTCTTTGTCTGTACAGCGTATCATAATGTGTGATAATTTATGAATTTTGTGAGAATGATAAACTATTATCTCGTCATGAGAGGACCCTTTCTAGCGGAATCGGTCAACGAAAATAATAATGCAAGAAAAATAAAAACGAAGGACAATAGGAAAAAATCACAACTGTAAGATCGATTTATCTGTAAAGTGTATCATAACATGTGAATATGATGTGTGATCATTTGTAAAAGTTGTGTCTGGATTCAAAATTTTTATGAATTTTCTTGTGTCTATAAATAATCAGTCAGATCTATAAATTATCTGTCAGTGCTTCCGCAACGAAAAAAAAAAACATTGTCTTAATTTCTGTATTTCGTTATTATTCTTTATCTGCACAGCGTATTATATTGTGTGAATATGATGTGTGATCATTTGTGAAAGTTTTGTCTGGATTCAAAATTCTCATGAATTTTCGTGTATCTAGAAATAAACTTTGTTTGTTACTGCTTCCGCAACAAAAAACATATGGACTTAATGTGTGTATTTCGTTATTATTCTTTATCTGTACAGCGTATCATAATGAGTGATAATTTGTAGAAGTTTTGTCTAGATTCAAAGTTCTTATGAATTTTATTATGTCTATGAATTAATTTTGTTTGTTACTGCTTCCGCAACGGAAAAAAAACATTGTCTTAATTTCTGTATTTCATTATTATTCTTTATCTGTACAGCGTATCATGGTGTGTGATCATTTGTAAAAGTTTTGTCTGGATTCAAAATTCCCATCAATTTTCTTCGGTCTATAAATAAATTTTGTTTGTTACTGCTTCCTCAACGAAAAAAAAAACATATTGACTGAATTTCCGCATTTCGTTATTATTCTCCAAAACAATCTATATTATTTATATAAGAATTCTATCTATCTAATATGTAGAAATTTCCTTCACGAACTGGTTTTACAAATAATTTGATTAAATTATCGTTCCATATGAAGAAGCAAAGGGTGCAATTTGCATATCGTACGGCACTGGTTTTACAATTAATGTGATCAAATTATCGCTCCATATGAAGTAGCAAAGGCTGTTTTCTGCACTGGTTTGTTGCTGACTTCAATTCGGTTCGGTAGGAGAACAGCGCCACCCTCCTCAGCTGGATTTCCATGGACGTTTTTGGATCGTGATCGCCGTAGGCGTTCTTACTCCTTACCTCCAGTCTTCTTGAACCGATTGGTAAAATCATGGAGCCTAGATACCAGGAGGTTCAGCGGCAATGCAAAGGCACTGAAAAAAGCGTCCCCGAAAATGTCCCGAAGTGATGGCGCTGGGGTGCAGCGGCACCTACATATATAGTAATATATTGGTCAACGAGGTGAAAGCGATCGGATGAGTTTCTAACCTCACGACAGACCGATCGTGACATCAAACGTCGAAATATCCGCCGATTCATAATTTCCTCATGATGGTTCGGGAAAAAAATCGCAAAAGCGAGAAAAGATCTCAAACTCAAACTCAGAATGGCGGCGATACAGCCCATCTAGAAAAACGTGTTTTTTTTTTACATATAGCTTCACGGGAGAACGGTTTTCTCGTAAAATATAAGACCTGAAGCAAAAACCAAAAAAATGATAATTTATATATTATTAGTTATGAGACTACCTAGAAATTTGCTTTAAAATTTTGCAAAAATAGCGCACTTTGAAGGAAATAAATCGATTTTTGCCAAAAAAAGCAGTAAATTGTTTATAAAAAGAAGTTTATGTTTAATCAAAAAACGGCTACGTACTCCCATAAAGAATATAATTGTGAAGCTGCTATCAAAATTTCAAATCGATGCAGGCAAAGGTGGTCGAGTAATCCGTCTTCCGAGATCGAATAAAGTGATTTCGAGAAAAACGCGTTTAAAGTTGTACGAGCAACTCGGCGCGCGTTCGAAGGCGCTGCGACCAAATCGGTAATTGAACCTTTAAATAAAAAAAATTGCTACAGGACCAATTGCATATTGTTTTTATGACACCAAAGTATTTTTAGGAAAGAAAACGTCTTTCCAAAATCCTAGAGTGGTGTTATCCCTTGACACTAATGAGGGTTAGGTACATCATCTGTGATCTGTCTTAGATCGCACCCATGTTTAGCGTATATCTATATACATATAGGTGCCGGAGCACCCCAGCGCCATCATTTCTTGTTCCCGTTTTGGGGACGAGTTGAAAGGCCTCGCTGAACCTCCTGGTATCTAGGCTCCATGGGTAAAATAAAAGTGCGATTACACAAATTCTCGGGTCTAACTTTGGGGAGGTCGCGTCATTAGCCAATTGCGGCGCGGTAACGCGTAACGGAAAGTCGCGACATCCATCGAACACGAATTTACAAAATTCGCCATTGTACGCAAACGGATTATTGGTGGTATTCGCGTTTCTGTTCCACAATCAGATTATTGAAACCAGAAAATTCTGCAGAATGCCAGAAAGCGTGGTGAGAGCAAACAAACAAAAAGTTCCTTTTTTTTTAACGGCGGCTCAAAAATTGTACTTGGCGATACTTTACAATTTCGTTGTCGATCGATGGCGATAACACCAAACACACGAGATAGGTTATGTACGCACATAACTAAATATTTTTTTTTCACCCCAAAACAACTCTTATCCTTCTCCTGGAAATCGGTTTACTCCTTGTCAATATTTTCGGCAACCGTTCCGTTTTTTTTTCTTTCGCATTCAAAGTCTTGGGTACGTGCTTTTGCGACGTTTTTCCTACGTCATTCTTCGATTTGATGATCACGTTCTTTGTTCATAGATCGGACGTTTCGGCGATCGCAATATTTAGTGTATAATTCCGGTGTGAGATCATTTGAAGTTTTCTCATTGAAACACCCAACAACATTGGCGATCTACTCAGGCACTAAATTCCTTTATATACTACTTTTTTCTTTGTATACAATCTGTGCATGTCCTTGAAGCCCAGCATGCCTCTCCATAAACAGAACTTTTGCTGAGCCTGTGATACATTGCTATTGTTACATATGACACGAATTACTGTCACGTACCGGTTTGCCCTTCAATGTTACTCGTGTGATTTTTCCCGATCGTATTTCGTATCAACGTCGCTCGAAATAGCCCCAGTGAATTTTGAAAAAACGTCCATCTTTTATTATTCAAAGTTTCGATTCTGCGATGTTTTGATGAATTGTCTGTATTTCTTTTGATTACCCCTGTTAGACTGGTGTACACAATACGAGAAGGGAGCCTCAGAGAAATATATATATATTGATCAGTATCAGTCTCAGACCTAGTTTTCGTGCTACAAAAGCTTAAAAAAATGTCCTTATATCACAGCCTAACCCAGGGACAGTCGAGTGTTCTGTTCCAATGCCCAGATTGCAGCTACAGTAGCTACGAAATTAGAAGCAAAATATTGCAAAGACTCAAGGCAGTTCTCCAGGCTGATTCACGTTCAATGTTGTACTTCAGATTTCTACTCCAAATTTCGTGTCCATATCCAAATGGTCGTTTTCACCGCTTTCGTCTATTATTATTTGTTTAGTTGAATGTTATACATTGAACTTTCAATCAAGACGGTACTCTATGCTGCACACAACAATTTGTCTTTGCACACTCACACAGCATAAAGTATTCTTCTGAGCGGCAGTGCAACTTCGTGCGCCTAATTTTGGCTGCAATATAATCCTTTTCCTGATCGTAGTTCAGAAACAAAGCAGTCAATATGTTATTCTTTTCCCTATCTCAATATAAATACATAGAAAATCGCCGTGTGTGCTCGTAATGTTAGAAGAATGGAGTTAGGAGCAGTGTTCGCTGAAGTTCCTGTAGGCAATATGAGAAAAGTTGATAAGTACAATGTTAAATATGTCGAGTTAAAGCCATGAGAGAGTCTAATATGTCTGGCTAAAAATGGTAAATGGTAAAGCTCCTTGTAATTTCACACTTCACTCCACCCACTTTGAACAATAAATTCTGCTCAAAGACACATTTGCGCCAGAACTACCTCGACTTGCCGCTATGTGTACAGTGTCGCGTCCACAACCGCCTCTCAGTGGTCTTTTATATATTTTTCTCAAATGCCATTGAAGGTGAACGGAGATCACACCGTAGAAGTCAAGCCAACCGGAGATGCCCATGACAACGAGGAGGAGGCGACCGGGGACGATGTCTTCTTCGATCCAATAATTACATTACCGTTGATCGAAGTATCCAACAACGAGGAGGATGAAACTGAAATGATCAAATTGTTCGTAGTGTTCTGAAACTAAATTAGTAGTATTTCTCACTAGCAGAGTTACTCGTCGACGGTAATTGATACAAATTTCGTATAAATGTATCCTTGCCATTGACGCAGGAGGGCTAAACTGTATCGTTACGACTCGTCGTGCAGTCCAGCCGAGTGGAAAGAACGCGGCACAGGAGAGGTCAAATTACTGAGGCACAAAACCAAACACACCGTCAGGGTAGTCATGCGCCGAGACAAAACCCTCAAGATTTGCGCCAATCACTTTGTAACACCGTGGATGGAACTCAAACCAAATTGCGGCAGCGATCGCGCCTGGGTCTGGAGCGTTCTTGCTGACTTTGCGGATGAGCATCTCACCTCGGAATTGCTCGCCATAAGATTCGCTAACACAGAAAGTTAGTTTAATCGGCCTGTATATTGTATTTCAACCTTCATTATGGTTTCCCAAGCGTCACGAACTATTGAAGTCTGCAGTATTGGAACGCAACGACTTTTTTTTTTTAAGAATTAGTTCCTTATTTTTGTTAATACATAAAAACTTTTTTTGCAGATTTTAGATGTATCTGTAGATAAGGATGTGGAAAAATTGTTGAGGAATCGCTGTAGGCTAAATCTATGGGAGAAACTTAAGGAATTGAAAACAAAATTATCTTTCGTTTCATTCCAACGATGCAAACTTCAATCTCAACGCTAACTTTACTTGTGTCGTAAAATTCTTGCGCTTACACTCTTCAGGAAAGCGAGAGACGTCATATGAGTGTGAAAGACTTGGCTGAACATCCATTTCGCACTTTTTGAGAGGCAAGAGATATTTCACAGAAAAACGAAGAGACTCATTTTACGCTCAATAGAGAGCTGATAAGATGGACAAGAAACGGAATCTTCATTTCCTCGAAGTGTTAATCTTGGCGAGTCCTCAAAGGTGTTTTCACCGACTGAGAGGCTTCCACCTTGCCTCAACACAAAACCTCGCACGCCTTGCTCTGTCTCTTTTGCTTATATATCCACAGTCTTACATCCCTTTCTCTCACACACACACACACACACTTGCCTGTCAAGCCTGCGTCTTCCCGTTAAGACGAAATGACGTACGATCCCGTCAGTAAAGAAATCTACGATAAGTTTTTCGTAAATTTCCTCAAAAACGAGTGTAACGAACGACGTGAGGTTTTCACAGTAGACGTCCAATTTCAAGAGGAAGGACCTGCACCTTCCGAATATTCTTAATTCTGGGGCAAACAAAACATTTACCACACAAAAGTGTATTTGGAACTGGAAAGTGATCTTTAGGTTGAGGTGATTGCAAATCAAAGCGAACCACACTCGCAACACACATTTCGACACTTGAACCATATACTTTCGTGCCAAAATGACAGAGAAAAATTCCAAAAACTATCGAGCAGGTAATTGTAATTATTGATAATTGTGACAAAATGCCTGTGGGTTGCTCACCATGGTAGGTAGAGGCGTTGCGGCGACAAAAATCGATCGAGTACTGAGGGAAGAGACGTCCTGCGTTGAACTTTTTCCACGAGTGTTATTTCGTCTTAATTTATGAAATTTATTACATGGGTAATATTCGCGCAAGCGACATGCTTCCCTCTTGTGCCCCACGCTTCTAAACGGGTTCATCCCATGTGACAGCTATGTATTTTTATTTTTTCGTTTTATTTGGGATTTTTTTTTATGAACCCTTGAAACACTATCTTTGAATTTTTACTACACATTTATTAACATCTTTACAGTCCCTCAGAATTTTATTAAACAAAAATAACGAGTTGAATCGACTTTACCCGTTCAGAAGACACGCGCGTAAAAAAACGTTAGTTGACGACTACCATGATTCCGGAGGTTTTGCTCATCTGAAATTAAAAAATCAAGCGGCATTTTAATTTGTAGACCTGAGGCTATCGCCGGAACTAGAGTCAAGTAAAAATATCGAAAATTACATTTTTGGCACGGTTTTAAAAGCTTCGTTCCAAGTTTCGTCATTATTTTTTGCCGGTTTCAGCTTTATAAAAATTGGCTCAGTAGTTTCTGAAATATCATGGAAGCCAATTCGAAAAATACAGTTTTGAGAATAACGCGTTTAAAAGTTTAAGTACGATTCACACAAAAAAAAGGTTGACTCACCATTAGTCTGCTATGCCGGGTCCATATAACACGCATCCTTTTTTTGCAATTTGTGCAAAAAGAAGAAAGAACCTGTCACATGGGATGACCCCCTTAAACGTCAAGATAATTGCACCGTTACCAATGGTAGCCCAAATTTTCCACGGAGCTTCCATACAACACCTCCAAAAGATTTGTAAAACTAAACGTTGATTTCTCCCTTGCCTCGATAGACGCGCAGCTATGGAAAGAGGCTTTCGAGAAGGCGAAGAAGATCGTGGGCACAGAATGCGAAATTTACGCAGGTAAATCGAATCCCGAGGACAAGGACGACGAGAGCGACAGTGACACTTGCAGTTACGCGACGTACAGCGACAGCAGTGAGAAAGAGGAAAACGAGAAAGCGTCCAGCAAGAGCGAGACGGTGGTGGATAATGTCGAAAAACCAAATGACAAAAGCACCGAAGAAGTGACGGAAGTTTTTAAGAAATTGGACGTCGGTACGAATAACGAAAACGATGAGGAAACCAAGTAACCAGTATTGCAATTCGCGATGAGGGGTCTTTACCAATTACATGTATCTAAGTACCGAAAAAGATGAGAAACACATACACACCACACAAACATCTAAAACAGCAGATAAATACGAAACCGAACATTCCAACGTTGCGCGCGAGGACGTTGCGAATAACACATCGACAAGACTCGTAAGCGGTTGCTATTTTATTCCTATTTACAATGTTAAAGAAGATCGTCCGATGTGCGACCGAGTGGATTTTTTCTTTCATTTCATACCTTAAGTAACTCGTTTATGCAAAAGTGTGCCGTAAAGTGTTGCCCGTGTCTGTGACTAACGCACTGTACGCCTAGTCTTGTACGTGAGATTGAATGTGATTTATGTTAAATTAGGGTTGCCTGAACGTGTTCCCACGGAACAAATACGAGCAATTTATATACCATCGACGGGGGTGAGAGAGAGAGAGAGAGAGAGAGAGTTTCGATATCGACCTCACATACCCTGTCGAGTTTCTCTTAAACCACACTGGCATACTTTTTATTCAGACCGTTTATCAATGTCCATGTTTCCGTTTATCATGTAATCCTAAATAGTTGATTTGTGCGAAAGGCCATGGTCTCATTAATAAATTACCGAACATTCTTTTTTATGGACCCTGTTCGCAGCTCATTCATCTTTTGCGTATTCCTATTCTTCGCTTTCGAAAACTCAGGTTTTTTTCTCCGGCACGAACAATCTGATAAATTATTTTTGTAGCGACGAACTCTAATGTATTACATAAGTTTGTGGTTTCAGGATGGAGGTCGTGTTGAGAATCAACGTTATGCCGACGTTTCGCAGACGTTACGGTCTGCATCATCAGCTCCACTACCGAACCTCTCGTGTCTCAGCCTGTTGACCTCGCGATCAGCCTTTCCCAATCTTTTTTATTGGCGGATCTGCAGACCTCCCTTAACAGCGTACCCCCTAGGCCTCCGTTCGTCAATGTTGTATCTCTATTCATGTTTTCCGCCGACCCCTCGAGACATGTTCGCGGACCCCAGGTTCGGAAACCCTGATGTCAACAATCTGAACAGACACGGCGGGTATCACTTCAATCCTATTGGGCACACTGCCTTGCCGGGTTTTTAATTGATCTGCCGATCAATTGCAAACAATAAACTTAATTGGAGGGGGGGGGGGGGGTAGATTAGAGAATGCCGCTTTAATCATCTCGAAATGTCAATTAGTTTTTCCCGAAATTCCACTTGAAAAATTGCAAAGAAAAGGCAACGGTTCATATGAAAAAATTGGGGAATGTTGATGCTTCGTCTCAAACATTCTGTCAAAAATCGCACGATAATCAGATTTCGATTAATCAAACAGCATTTCGAAGAGAACGAACACAGTATGGAGTTCCAAATCGAAGCAGAAAATAAATGATCGACGATTCGGTGAAGCCACTTACTTTTGTTCGAGATGGGAACCAAATTTAGATTGTTAATATTGTTTTTACAGGTCCATATCGATGTATTATTCCCTCTGAATACGAATTCATGCATTTTCCCCAAAACCCTCAATTTTCATTAAAAATCGTCAAAAGTGTATGGAATGTGGTTGAAATCCCACCAGTTACATCCAATTTAACGCGCCACTTTAAATGTCGGATGAAAAAATGAAAAATAAAGGGATGGTTTATCCCTTTTTTTCTTCAATGTACACATAGCGGATTTTTTATCGTTTTACATTAGAAAAATGTTCGTTTCTGTTCTACAGAAATCGATGTGCTGCTTGGCGGTGAAATTGCAAATCATCCCTTTACATGATTCACTCTACGGCGTGGTATCAGTAGTATTATTTATTTCCGTGTATACCCTTAAAGGGTGTTTACATACTGGCCCTTCCCATTTCCACTTACATAGGTTTACATACATTTGATATAATTTGTTGGATGCTTAAACCTACTTCCTATTCTCTTCCTTTCCTAGCCGCTCGAATTGCCTCACGCCCTGATGGAAATCCGCTTATTGGAATTCGACAAATAATGTTGAAATCTGTTAAAAAATGTCAGAAACTGTGAAAATGAATAGATTCTAACATAATTTGATGGAATCGTACATATTTTGATAGATTCTGTCGGAAATAATCTATGAAAATCGGACAGAACCTCACATATTATGTTAACTTTACGGAATGTCATAAAATCACAGAATTCGATATTTTCTGTCATCTTTTTGTCAGAAAATGTCATCTTTTAACAAAAATGATAAAATGAATTTTCCATTTTTTGACATATTGTTGCATCGAAAAAAATGACAGAAAATGACAAAAAATGATAGAAAACGATAATTTTTATCATAATTTGTTGTCACATTTTTGTTGAATTCTGACAGATTTCAGCTGTCATTAAATCACAGAATTTGATACTTTCTGTCATCTTTATGTCGGAAAATGTCATCTTTTAACAAAAAATGATAAATAAGTTTTCCATTTTTTGACATATTGTTGCATCGAAAAAAATGACAGAAAATGTCAAAAAATGATAGAAAACGATAATTTTTATCATAATTTGTTGTCACATTTTTGTTGAATTCTGACAGATTTCAGCTGTCATTAAATTACAGAATTTGATACTTTCTGTCATCTTTATGTCGGAAAATGTCATCTTTTAACAAAAAATGATAAATCAGTTTTCCATATTTTGACATATTGTTGCATCGAAAAAAATGACAGAAAATGTCAAAAAATGATAGAAAACGATAATTTTTATCATAATTTGTTGTCACATTTTTATTGAATTTTGACAGATTTCAGCTGTCATTAAATCACAGAATTTGATACTTTCTGTCATCATTGTGTCAGAAAATGTTCGGAATAGTCGGAATATTCAACCGTACTAATTATATTTTTATCTATGTATTTTATCTGCGTCTCTGTATGTTGAATATTTTTTAAGATCTCAACAGTTGCCAAATATGTGTCACCAAATAAAAGTATTATTGAATATAAAGTCCCAAATTTCTTTCTTTCAGCATTTCCATTAAATTTAGAAAATTATATGTAAATTCCATCAAATATTGACGAATTCTGACAATTTATTATCAGAATCGATAATTAAATGTCAAAATTCATCAGAATATATCATATATTTATAATGCAAAATGTCAAAAGTTAACAAGTTCGGTCATTATATGACAAAAAATAAAAAAGAATGATATAATTTGACAGATTCGGTCATAATATTTTATAAATGTTGAAGAATTCCATTATATTCCATAAAAAAATGACATTTAATGACGAAAATCTCACAAAAAATAAGAAAGAATGATATAATTCGACAGATTCGGTCATAATATTTCATGAATGTTGAAGAATTCCATTTTATTCCATCAAAAAATGACGTTAAATGACGAAAATCTCACATAAAATGGAAAACTTACGACATTACATGACATATCATGTAAGATTCTGACAGAAATTACGGAATTATAACATTACTTTTCTGATAAAATATGACAGATTCTGTAAAGCATGTTCCAATTTCCGGTCAGAAATCATGAACTTCTCACAGAAAATGTCAAATCTCGAAATAATATGACAGATTCTGTCGTATAAATGACATATTCTGACATTATTTCTCATTGAAAGTTGACGGAATATTATCAAATCTGACATTTTTTGTTAAAATCTGACGAATTCCAATAAGCGGATTTCCATCAGGGCGTAGTTACACAGTTGTTTTACCGGTTTCGATTTTAGTTGCGCCTCTATTTTCTGATCGATTTCCTCCCCCTTGTTGTTCCCTAACCATTGTTCTACTTCGGCCACGATTGCCTGGTTGATGTTTCCCTTCACTTCGGGGCACTCATAAATGTGGCTCCAATTCTCGATTCCTTCATTGCACATTCTGCATTTGTTGTCCGCGTAACTCTTTTTCGTATTTTTCACCACACTCCCGCATCTCATCCTTGCCCACGTTTCTTTCATCTCGCCGCTAATTGTCGTATCTTGCCAATATTTTTCCGTTTGAATTCCTATTTTCCTATTTTTATATTCTTTGCAGTATGGCGACGCCTCGATCTTGCTCCAATCATACTGGATTTCTTGGTCCTACGGCGTGGTATCATTTAAATTCGTTTTTCCGTCGATAAAAAAAACATGCAATCTAATCGTTTTTTATACTCTACCACAGCCTTTCCCCACTTTTTTAACGGCGGACCCTTAGACCCGCCTTTCCCCATTAACGGCGGACCACCCAGGTCTCGGTCGTCAATTTTATATCTCTATCAGGGGGCTGGCACCTCCTATCCCTTACCGTATATAAAAATGCGACCCTTTTTGACCGCTTTATTTAGTTCTACCTCTCTCCGTGGCGCTAGTAGGTCACTGACAATATTTTTATTGCGCAGGCGCGAGGCCCGGTCTTACATACAGGCATGGAGACTAGAGTAAAGGAGTCCGAACGCATATGACGGAATGGGTGAAAACAGAGATTAATGGGGAGATGCACAACGCGGCCCTTTTCGGCGTGCTTCGTAAATGGCGCTAAATCGCGGCGGCGAGTTCGGGAGTATGATTTCGTGATCATCGCCTCTGTCGAGGTTGCAGATTCCCTTGTAGCCGCGCGAGTCCGTGATCACCGCTGAAGTTGGTATCGCAGCAGCGTGAACACGAATGGGTAGCTCGGTGGGGGAAAAGTCTCTGCCCCTCGCTCGCTCGACAGGCGAACGGAGCGAGGTTTTCCGTCCGATCGAGCTCGACATATATGTGTGGCCGTACTACGGATTGGAATATGCATTAAATGAATTTCAAAGTGAAAAACATGTATCGAGATCATTGTTTTCTCTCGGTTGCCCGTTTATGCCAAAAATGCGGGTTAAAAAAATTAACGACGAACCGCGTTGACAAATAAAACGCCGAAACGACCGTGAAAGGTTCAAAAAGAAATCTTGAGCCTTTGCCGCGATCGTTTCGGCATTTTTTTTCAACAGTAAACATTATGGAAAAGGGTGTATCATAAATGTTTCTTTATCTGCAATGAGCGTCATGGCTGAGTTGTAGCGTGACGAATTACGATGCTGAAGGTCCGGGTTCAATCCTCGGTGAATGAACTTTTTTTTCTTCATTTTATATTCAGAAAATTTCTACCTTACTCTCGCTTTATCTATTCTCGCCTGTCTAGGCATTATTTTTTATATTTAATTCATATATGTATAACAAAAAAAAAATGTTGCTACGGGCATCGAAGCCGCGCCGTCCGTACACAGAGCTCGGACGCAGTGCAGCCAGATCGCGCGTAAAAGTTACCCCCTCTCTAGTTTCTTACGCGCCCATCACACCATCGTAGTAGCGTGTGTCCGTGAGCGAGCGATGCTCGGACATCTTCGGAAAGAGCCGAGCAAGCCGAAGCGTCCCGACCGCGCCTTCGGCTGCTACACCAATGCATGGACGCTGAGCAGCACGTTCATGTGCGGCCAAGCCGAAACGAAGGCTTCGAGGGAAAAAGCAATCTGAGCACGACTCGCGCGTGACGTCACCCGACGGCACGCTTTTAGATGATTTCAATGCTAAGTTAGTTCTTGATTCTCTGCGTTATTAATGTATACAAAAAAATGTATTGCGCACTCAGGTCGCTTATTTTTTTAGTTTATACGTTAATTTAAACATAATAATATATCTAAATTACAACTTATTTATCTTATATAAAATTGTTTACGCTTTACTCACACCCATCCTTATGCCAAATAAATTATAATTCATAAAAGTAAGCGGAAATATATTTATATTCGTATTATTATATTAATTCTCATACTTTCATCAAGCGATAAAGCATTATCCCCAAAAACAAGCCAATCATCCATCCGGCCGCGAATTGTAAGTACCGCGTATATTCTACAAGCGATGAGATGGTCCCGTTGGTAGCGTTCCTGGCTTTCTGATTTCTTATTTTTTTCCTGGAAATTTCTCCTTTTCCTATGACCCGAGTGAACGGCTGCGGAGATATTCGGAGAAAAGTTAAAGATGAAAAGAAATGAGATTTTCGTTAAAAAACTTTTTATTATTATTATTTTTTTCGGAAACTTCTTTTTTTCCTATTACCTGAGTGAACGGCTGCGGAGATATTCGGAGAAAATTTAAAGATGAAAAAAATGAGATTTTCGTAAAAAAAACTTGATATTATTTTTTTTCCGGAACTTTTTCTTTTTCCTATTGAGTTTGTTTGGGTTTGTTTGGAGTTTGAGTCATACAAACACAGATTTAAACAATCTTGAACATTCACATCTCCGAAATAGAAAGACGTGAGTATCTAATATTGGTAATACCATCTATAGCAAAAAGCCAGATATCGAGGATACAAACTTCGAAAGTTTTGATCTCAGATAGGCAAACGAGCGATGGTCCATAATAGCGAACACCGAAATAGCGAACATCAAAGAAGTGGACGAGTTGCTTCCTAATTTTCTGCCGATTTTCGCTAACACGTACGAGATTCTTTTAAAGTCTTTAAGAGGGGATATACATTTACAATGATCAAAAAATCAATTTCTTTTCTTTAAGGGATAACACCATTCTAGGAATTTGGAAAAATCGTTTTCTTTTGGCTTCAAAAATACTTTGGGGTCATAAAAACAATATGCAGTTGGTCCTGCAGCGATTTTTTTTAAGGTTGGATAAGTGTGTACAGTAGAACCTCGATTATCCGAACCTCGATCATCCGAACCCTCAATTATCCGAACCCTCAATTATCCGAACGATGACTTAGTTTATCCGGAAGGTCAATTATCCGAACGTTGGCGCGAAAGATACATGGTTGCTCGCTGCCACCACCGTGAGCAACAATAAGCAACCCAACGCAACTTCTCCTTCTCAAAAAGCTGCGAGACTTAGACGCTCAAAAACGCGTTGCAGCCGTTCGTCAATTAAAATTGGACGATTTTATTTTAAACAAAATATTTTAAAAGGCACTCGACTTTTTTCAGGTGCTTAAAACACACACACACACACACACACACACACACACACACACACACACATATAAATATACAGGGTGGGCGGAACATTGACGTCCAAAAATAAAATTTAGGTCCCTTGTATCCTGGGGTATCCGAATAACCCCCATGTATATCCCGCGACTTTTCATAGTTTTCGAGTTACGAATTTTCGACCTGACCAATTAAAAAAAATCTAAAAAAAAGTAGAAGACTGTCGAGTTTTTTTTTGCAACTGAATCTTCATGAGTAGTACTTTTATGCATAAAATAATCAGCTTCGTAACTGTGATGAAAGTTATTAAAATGTTGGTGTAAAGTGAAAAACTTATGTTCGGTAAATTATGACTTCAATTTTCAACTTTAAATTAAACATCTAAACAGGTGACTTCATGGTTCCTAATTAGGCCTCAAGAATGCGCCAGACTCTCAGCTTTCATAATCATTTTAAAAAAAAGCAGTACTTAATAGGGGTACTTTGGCTACAATTGACCTTCAAAGACAGCGAGGTGGAAAATTCTTAAAATTAGCCATCTGATTAAAAAAAATGCCCATTTTATCATTCCCAAGGATATTTAGTTTGTTACCTAACCAAAAATGACTGCAGGAAAGCTAAGATTTAAACATTTAGAGGTTTATTTTTTTGTAGTTCGATTCAAGTTTAATGAATTTTGCGCCATCCGTTCTTGTAACGAGAACGGATCGCGTAAACGAGCTTTTACCTGATCCATGAGAACGGATCGCGCAAAATTCATTAAACTTAAATTAAACTAAAAAAAATAAACCTCCAAATGTTTCAATCTTAGCTTTCCCTGCAGTCATTTTTGGTTAGTTAACAAACTAAATAGCCTTAGGAATGATAAAATGGGCAAATTTTTTTTTTAATCAGATGGGTAATTATAAGAATTTTCCACCTCGCTGTCATTGAAGGTCCAATTGTAGCCAAAGTAGCCCTATCAAGTACTACTCTTTTTAATGGTTATGAAAGCTGACAGTCTGGCGCATTCTTAGGGCCTAATTAGGAACCATGAAGTCACCTGTTTAGATGTTTAATTTAAAGTTGAAAATTTAAGTCATAATTTACCGAACGTAAATTTTTCACTTTAGACCAACATTTTCATAACTTTCATCACAGTTACGAAGCTGATTATTTTATGCATAAAAGTACTACTCATAAAGATTCAGTTGCAAAAAAAATCTCGATAGTCTTCTACTTTTTTTCAAGATTTTTTTTCAATTGGTCAGGTCGAAAATTCTCAAAAATGCAGTAAAAAAATCATAACTCGAAAACTATGAAAAGTCGCGCGACATACATGGGGGTTATTCGGATACCCCACGATACAAGGGACCTACATTTTATTTTTAGACGTCAATGTTCCGGCCACCGTGTATGTATATATATATATATATCAAGGTTAATATGTATGTCAAATTTTAATATATATTTATGTATTTTTTTAAATGTAAAAACGTGTTGTTGATGATCTCGTCCCAAAAAACCCACGTTTCGATTATCCGAACTTTTGATTGTCCGAACTAGTCTCGGTCCCAATTGGTTCGGATAATCGAGATTCTACTGTATACGTAAGGCAGGTTTGCAGTCACAAGAGTCTCGCGGTTGAGATATGAGCGTGCGGGCTCTGAGTGTAGACGACGCGGGTTCGATCCCCGGTAGCAATGTCTTGTTTTTTTTTATTAAGCATATACGAATTAAATATCATAAATAATGCCTGAACAGGCGAGAATAGCTAAAGCGAGAGTAAGTTCGAAATTTTCTGAATATAAAATGAAGAGAAAAAAGTTTATCCACCGAGGATTGAACCCGGACGTTCAGCATCGTAATCCGTCACGCTACAACTCAGCCACGACGCTCATTGCAGATAAAGAAACATTTATGATACACGGTTTTCCATAATGTTTACTGTTGGAAAAAAAATGCCGAAACGATCGCGGCAAAGGCTCAAGATTTCTTTTTGAACCTTTCACGGTCGTTTCGGCGTTTTATTTTTCAACGCGGTTCGTCGTTAATTTTTTTAACCCGCATTTTCGGCATAAACGGGCAACCGAGAGAAAACAATGATCTCGATACATGTTTTTCACTTTGAAATTCATTTAATGCATATTCCAATCCGCAGTACGGCCACACATATATGTCGAGCTCGATCGGACGGAAAACCTCGCTCCGTTCGCCTGTCGAGCGAGCGAGGGGCAGATACTTTTCCCCCACCGAGCTACCCATTCGTGTTCACGCTGCTGCGATACCAACTTCAGCGGTGATCACGGACTCGCGCGGCTACAAGGGAATCTGCAACCTCGACAGAGGCGATGATCACGAAATCATACTCCCGAACTCGCCGCAGCGATTTAGCGCCATTTACGAAGCACGCCGAAAAGGGCCGCGTTGTGCATCTCCCCATTAATCTCTGGTGAAAAAGTGACATGTAGAAGCGATGATATTTCCTAGTTTGAAATTCAGCCACGGTAGCGCTCTTGTTCCAAAGATACCGCTGTGAAGTTGTGCGTTGGTCACACAACGAAGTGAGCTCTGAGTTTCATTTCCGTTTTATACGTCTTTATTCGCGGTGTATTTCTTTCGCGTGTGTATTAAGTGTATATAAGATGAAAAAAGTGCTCCTGCAAAATATTGTGACTCGTTACCTCGTGAAAGATAACGTACTGGTAAGGAGAAGGCATTTTTTTACATATTTAATGACATTCGGGGTAATATTTTGTTATTATAATTTGCCGGTTAAATAAATTGAGGTTATGGCGCCATATGTGACGTTTTTTTCCACGCTCGAAGCCGGCGTAATTTCTATTGCGGTGAGGGATTAATGTGCATATTTCGAGTTGAAATATGAACAAAATTAATAAACAATACATATTTTCAACTTCAACCATTACACTAGCTTGCAGCGTGGAAATTAGACGCCAGTTCAATCTATTCAACCTGCATATTACAATAACAAAATATTACCCCGCAAGACATCTAATATTTACAATGATGAATCTCTGCCACCTTCGTATCTGTTTTTTGAGCATTGTGAACATTTGATGGGCGTGAAAGAAACAAATAAAATATCGGTGGTCCTGAAATTAACGTTTATTATTCATTCATCGACAGTATTTTTGTTTTGCGAGAGTTTTCGTCTATAATTAGCAGTCCATAATTCCCGTTCAGTCTTTTTAAAAATTACTTACATTTAGGAGCAAAAATAAAACTGATTTTTCCATTTCGACACTTAGTTTATGAGCAATATTTATTGCGAAAAAAAAACTTTCCCGACGAGGGTGCGATCCCGTGGTCTGGCGCACGTTACTCCAGCGTGCTAACCATTGAGCTATCACTTGCATCACTAGAAGAAGTAGTCTTTTAATATTTAAGCAGTTCCCCCCGGATGGAGTTTAGATTCGGTTTGGATTGTTGGTTGGTTTGAGGTTTAATGTAAATTCTATGTTGTTTTATTTTTGTTTGTCGTGACTAAAAAAAATATTTCTCTTTGAAATCAAAAAAGCGATTAGGATTTGGTTGGGTTGCATTAGGGGTTAGGATGCGTTATGGTTATTTAATCGTTCATGTCACCGAATAAAAATAAAACATTTGCAGTATCGATCGGCTCCAAGTCGACAAATGACTGATATATTGACATTTCATAACTATGAACAAAAGCATATCAATATAACTCATCAATGTTATAGAAAAAATGTACGACAAACTAGTTCGAATCACCGCATTTCCCCGCGTTTTCCGGCGTTTCCGGTATCGCCGCAGTAGAGGTGCCGCCACGCGGTAGGTGGTGTAAGTCGTTGCCGTCATCGCTTTTTCAGACCATTTCTCCAACACTGCGTTCGGGCTCCTTTACCTCTAGTCTCCATGCATACAGGTTTGACAACGGCGGTAGTGGGGGTAGGCACCCTTAGCGTCTCTGTTTTTTATTCCGATTTCTGCCGCTTAGTGCGTGACGGCAAGGGAAAGTAGTGGTGCGACGAAGAGAGAAGTAGCTCTTCTGTCCTTTTCCCTCCTGACCGCGGCGCATGCGCCGTTTGCCCTTACTTAATGTACCATACTGTCGTGTAAACTGCATAATATACGAAACCAATAAAAAGTGATAATACGACCATTTACATCCTTTTTCTCCAATGTCTCACAATGCATCGTTCTTCGAAATGTTTTTCACACACGTACTGAGACTCTTACAGTCCCGGAATAGCATTGAGCCATTTTTTGTATCGTTCGACGTTTATGGGCAGTCGAAAAACGGAGCATTTTTGCTTAAAACTCTTGTACCACGTTTTCCCTGGTAAACATTTTTTCCCGCATCTTCTAGAAAAATCCCATTTTCTGCCAACATTTGGCCTATTTTTTCAGTGAATTGAAACTTTTCGGAGAAATCCGGAGAAAAAATATTTCCACATTACTCCGAAATTTCCCAAATTTCGCCGAATTACTTTAAATTTTCCCTTCTTTCCCGCATTTTTCTTAAAAATTCCTATTTTCTCCAAAACCTTTTCTGATTTTCTCCGATTTTTTTTCAGTGAATTGAGACTTTTCGGAGAAATCCGGAAAAAAATATTTCCACATTACTCCGAAATTGCCCAAATTTCTCCGCATTTCTCTAAACTTTCTCTATTTTTTAGGGAATTCCTTTCATTTTTTTTTGAAAATTCGGATTCTTTTTTACCATTAGTCCTTATCATTTTTCCTCCATAAATATCAATCAGTGCAATAATACTTCTGCAAACCAAAGAATATACTTTTTTTTGCACAAGTATCATCTTTCGGATTACCGTACCGTGCATGCTTCCTATCTACATGAAAAGACGATTGAATTTTTTTCTGAATATTTAATTTTCCACTTTATTACATTTTGAAAAAAGAACAAAAATAATGACTTGTTATTGTGCATAACACATAAAATAAAAAAATAAAAATAAAACCAAGTGGAAGAGTAAAAATCACGATCGAATGATAAAAATTAATATAAAAAAAATGTAATGATTTTAACTCTCACGACTTTTAACTTTTGTTAGACAAACTCAACTCTTTTTCGAGTGTTTCGTTGGCCGAGCTGCAATGGTTTTGTTCTTTACTCTTCTTCTTCTACTTTCTTACATTTTGAAAAAATAAACAAAAATAATGACTTGTTATTGTGCATACGGAAAATTAAAAAATAACATGAAGATGAAGCAGAAGAGTAAAAATCACTATTGAATGATAAAAAGAAATATAAAAAAATGTAATGATTTTAACTCTCACGACTTTTAACTTTTGTTAGACAAACTCAACTCTTTTTCGAGTGTTTCGTTGGCTGAGCTGCAATGGTTTTTTTCTTTACTCTTTTTCTACTTTTTTACATTTTGCAAAAATAAAATAAAAATAATGACTTGTTGTTGTGCGTAACAAAAATAAATAAAAAATTAAATTAAGAAAAGAAAGAAAACTAAAAAATGTATAAAAGCAGCAAAAAAACTATACGGATGAAATTAACTTTCAACTCTCTTAAACTTAACGCCAAACTTAAAAAAAGTTGCTTGAACGAAGTCAACCCTTGTTTGACTTTTTCATTGGCTGCACTTCAATCTTTTTTTTTGCCGTTGGTCTTTTTTCCATCGCTGTCTGAATTCTCCTTGTCTTTGGTATTCTCTCTGTCATCTGTATTCTCTTTGTCGTCATTTCTCCAGTCCTTTTTTTCTTTCTTTCTTCTTGTAGATTTCTTTAAGCTCGGTGAGTCAAAAATGTGTCTTCGAGAGCGTTCGAGTGCTCGTCCTAAGTAACTGTTTAGTTTAGAATTTTCCCTTTCTGCTGCAAATCCAGTATAGCCATGTTTGGGGAGTCACTTCGCGAAACATTCTGCGACCGCTAATCGTTTTATGGGTGTCAATTTTATTCGATCCAAGCCTCTGTTCGCGCATAACTCGATTAGCCAATTCTTCCGGCGTCCATATGCAATAAGCTAATGTCATTACAAATGAACTAGGCGATTTGGCTTTTTGGGCTTCGCTGTGTGCGATGTATGTGCACCAAACTCCATGGCCTAGATCGACATCATTTTCTGATGTGCCCATTGGAACATTAGGATCTGCATTTTGAAGTTTATTGGAACTAGGAACAGGTTTTTCACCTACAAAAATATCAAAATAATATATAAATAAACATTTTAGTTTTACCGATCTCATTATAATTTTTTCAAATAGCAAGCCTTAACTTGTTTTTTTTCGAGCAGCGATTTTTTATATAACCTTTCGTAAAATTCGATTACCTGAATCCATCTCATTTGTGTTCGATGTTGGTTCAATTGATGCGTTCTAAATTGCGATACGGCAACTATCATCTTCTTCGTTTTCTGAATGAATGGCATCGAAATGAGACAAAGCTTTTGGTGAATGATTATATTTCAGTGATGGTGGTTCCAAAAATGCTTCGATGATCTTTGAGTTGATGAGATCCGCACTTTCTTTTTTCTTTTTTTTCATGTTTGTGAATGATTTTAAAAAATTGAAAGTTTTCAAAACAATTTTATCATTTACTATTGTAAAACATATAAGAAATTAGAAAACATGAGGAAAATTATTTTTCATAAAGCATGCATTCAAAAAATATAGAGCAAACGCCCAATTTTTTTGTTATATTAGCTAATCTACTTACAAATCAACTGCAAAATTAGAAATCGATTGGCTAAAAAGTTCGAGAAATGTTTAATTAAAATTTTTTCATATGTACCATTGTCTTTTAAGAAAAATTAATTGAATATGTAGGCTGGTTTTACACATTGGCAAGTTTGATACGCATAATTAATGCCAATGTTTTCAACTATCAGGGTTTGATATTGTCGTGAAGTTCGTTCTTAAATTGTTAAATCAATCACTATAGTGAAAATCGTTAAGAAGTATAGAATATTGTTCCAAATGACATCATACAGATTTTTTATTTACATGTAAATCTAGAATTTACATCATATATTTTTATATATCAAATAATATTTCTAAAAGGACAATATGGGCATCTCTCAGAAAAATGTAGTGCTTTTAAGATTACCTTTCGTTGTTCGGGTATTGGATCTTCATGGACTTCCTCTGGGTCGCTCAGTGTTTGATTAATCGCTGAATCATTTAATTTAGGAACTTTTATTCGGCCACTGATTTTTTATTTTGGCTCATCTTCACTGTCTGTTCGAAAATATTTTGAGGTTACTTTTTATTCGTTCAAAGGGTACAAAGGTAGTTATAGTATAATTCAGCTTGAAAATTACGTTGACACAAAATTTTATTAACGTTTAAAAACTGAGAAAGTAGAAAAAACCTGCATCAAGCAAGACTTGACGCTTCTGTCTTTCGTTGTTAGGGCCGTCAATCATAAATACTTTCTTCGCCGTTCCAACTCGTTTTCGTTGCCTAAATATTTAGCAATTTTGAAATTCTCAATTTTTCCCGTTTCGAAGATCTCGTCCTTTTTTAATTGTGAGATAAAAACGTATGCGAAAGCCATATTTTCCCTCAAAAACCGGCTTTCGTTTCGTAATGTTTCCTCCGGGAGCAGAGTGTAAAGCCAAGGCCGGCAAGACCAGTGCAGCCAGCAGAGATTATTGGGGAGATGCACAACGCGGCGCTTTTCGGCGTGCCTCGTAAGTGGCGCTAAATCGCGGCGGCGAGTTCGGGAGTATGATTTCGTGATCATCGCCTCTGTCGAGGTTGCAGATTCCCTTGTAGCCGCGCGAGTCCGTGATCACCGCTCAAGTTGGTATCCATGGAGACTAGAGTAAAGGAGCCCGAACGCAATGCTGGCGAAATGGTTGTGAAAGTGATGAATGATCCGCGGATTGTACCCGCCTGGCGGCGCTACCACTGCTGGCTCCGTCCGCGCGGTGATTTTGAATCGTCGATCAGTGCAGCCAGATCGCGCGTAAAAGTTACCCCCTCTCTAGTCTCTTACGCGCCCATCACCCAATCATAGTAGCGCGTGTCCGTGAGCGAACGACGCTCGGACGTCTTCGGAAAGAGCCGAGCACGGTCGAAGTTTCCCGACCGCGCCTTCGGCAGTTACACCAACACATGGACGCTGAGCACGTTCATGTGCGGCCAAGCCGAAACGAAGGCTTCGAGGGAAAAAGTAATCTGAGCACGACTCGCGCGTGACGTCACCCGACGGCACACGGGAGGCTTTTAGATGATTTCAATGCTTATTTAACTCTTGATTCTCTGCATTATTGATGTATACAAAAAAATGTATGGCGCACTCTGCTCGCTTATTTTTTAGTTTATACGTTAATTTAAATATAATAATAAATCTCAATTACAACTTATTTATCTTATATAAAATTGTTTACGCTTTACTCACACCCGTTCCTATGCCAAATAAATTATAATTCAAAAAAGTAAGCTGAAATATATTTATATTCGTATTATTATATTAATTCTCATACTTTCATCAAGCGATAAAGCATTATCCCCAAAAAGAAGCCAATCATCCATCCGGCCGCGAATCGTAAGTACCAGAAAGTGCACATATTCTACAAGCGATGAAATGGTCCGTTGGTAGCGTTCCTGGCTTCGGTCCGTAGGGGCCCCTAGAGCAAATTTTTCTCCAAATTTTTCATAATTTCTCATATTTTAGTCGTATTTGAGATTTTCAGAGAAAAAAATGATTTAAAACAGATTCAAGTTCTGGTCTATTTCCCAAAAACACATTTTTTTTACTGAAAATTCATGATTCCTCATTTTTTCCCGGAAATTTCTCTTTTTCATATGACCTGAGTGAACGGCTGCGGACATATTCGGAGAAAAGGTAAAGATGAAAAGAAATGAGATTTTCGTAAAAAAAAAATTATTATTATTTTTTTTTCGGAAATTTCCCTTTTTCCTATTACCTGAGTGAATGGCTGCGAAAATATTCAGAGAAAATTTAGAGATGAAAAAATGAGATTTTCGTAAAAAAAACTTATCATTTTTTTTCCGGAACTTTTTCTTTTTCCTATTGAGTGAACGGCTGCGGAGATATTCGGAGAAAAGTTATAGATGAAAAAAAAGAGATTTTCGCAAAAAAAACTTACATTTTTTTATCCCTCATAATTCTGAGAAATAATGAATTTCCGAAATGTTTGCAAACAATATTTTCCTTCAGGGGTAACACCACTGTAACGGCCTGCCACGAAGTGTTTTAGACAAATAATACTTGGGGTAATTATTAAGCTTATATTGAAGTATATTACAAAAAAATTTATGAGAAACTATTACAAAATGGCGACACTGCAGCAAATTCTTCCGAGGCATGTTGAACTTACGGTGCTATGCGGCACGTAGTATAACTTGTGCCAATTTTAATCTGGACAAAATATATTTTTTTTAATCTAGATGAGTGTAGCTAGTGAACCACGTAGGGGATTTTAGAAATATTGATTTTTGAGTAATTGCCGCGTATTTGACTAAAAATGTTCATCTAGACCTAATAAAACAAAATTCTTTTTTTATATTAAAATTGGCACAGTTATACTGCGTGCCGCAGAGTTTCGACATGCTTCGGAAGAATTGCTGCAATGTCGCCATTTTGTAATATTTTCGGATAAAAATTTCTAGCAATATACTTAAATATATGCTCAATAAATACCGCAAGTATTATTTGTTTATCACATTTTCTTCCGCCAAAAAAAAATATCACAAAATACGCTTCCTGTAAGGCCGTTACAGTGGTGTTACCCCTTAAAGCCTTCATATAATTTCCGACATTTTCCCGTGATCGTAATTAAAATGATGAAATATTCGTAAAAATTCGAAAAAATTCGGAGAAATTCGGAGAAACTCGGATGTTTGCGTAAAAATAATTGTCCGCAAAACTCCGAATTCTTCATATTTGTTCCAATTCATAGAAAAATTCGGAAAAATTTGTCGGAAAAAATCGGAATTTTTCAGAAAAAAAATTGCACTTGGGGTGCGGGATCGTTCCCAGCGCTCAGTGCTTTTTTTTATAATTATTATCACTATTAATTCTTATTTGATTAGTTATTTTTATTAGTTATCATTATTATTTTAATTAGTTATCTTTTAGTGTCGACAAATTTATCGCGCACTCTGACCGCTTATTTTATTAGTTTGTACGTTAATTTAAATATAATAATAAATCTAAATTACAACTTATTTATCTTCTAAAAAATTGTTTGCGCTTTACTCACACCCGTCCCTATGCCAAATAAATTGTAATTCATAAAAGTAAGCGGAAATATATTTATATTCGTATTATTATATTCATTCTCATATACTTTCATCAAGCGATAAAGCATTATGATAATGCTTCATCGCTTGATTTCGGCAATTACTCAAAAATCACTATTTCTAAAATCCCCTACGTGGTTCACTAGCTACACTCATTTAGATTTAATTAAAAAAATTATTTTGTCCAGATTAAAATTGGCACAAGTTATACTGCGCGACGCAGAGCACCTTAAGTTCAACATGTCCCGGAAGAATTTGCTGCAGTGTCGCAATTTTGTAATATTTTCCCATAACATTTTTTGCAATATACTTCAATATATGCTTAATAATTACCCCAAGTATTATTTGTCTAAAACGCTTCGTGGCAGGCCGTTACAGTGGTGTTACCCCTTAAGGAAAATAATGTTTGCAAACATTTCGGAAATTCATTATTTCTCAGAATTATAAGGGATAAAAAATGTAATAAGTTTTTTTTTACGAAAACCTCATTTTTTTGTTATTGGTTTTTTCCTTAGGTACACGCTTTTCGCGTTTGTTACGTATTCTTTCCCCTCATTGTGCGCGTTTCTTTCCTCGACTGTTTTTTACTCCTTTTTTCTCCATCTTTCTCTCTCTTGCGGCCGCAGCCCCCTCTGTATTATATTCATCATGACATTTCTGTCATGGGTATAGGGAAACTGCGGAAAACCTACACTAATACAGCCGGTCATCGAGTTCGCCCCCCAGTCGTGGAACTAGTCTTATTTTGCCGCGAAATGCCGAAAAAAAACATTACACAACGAAATATACGCGACTGGGATTCGAACGCTAACCACTAAACCATCGCACCGGTTAATAGGAAAAAGAAAAAGTTCCGGAAAAAAAATAATAACAATTTTTTACGAAAATCTCATTTTTTTCATCTTTAAATTTTCGCCGAATATCTTCACAGCCGTTCACTCAGGTAATAGGAAAAAGGGAAATTTCCGGAAATAAATAACAATAATAAGTTTTTTTTTTACGAAAATCTCATTTCTTTTCATCTTTAACTGAAATTATGAAAAATTTGCACTAAGGACCCCTGCGGACCGAAGTCAGGAACGCTACCAACAGGACCATCTCATCGCTCGTAGAATAAGTATACTTTCTGGTACTTAGGATTCGCGGCCGGATGGATGATTAGCTTGTTTTTGGGGATAATGCTTTATCGCTTGATGAAAGTATGTAAGAATTAATATAATAATATGAATATAAATATATTTCCGCTTACTTTTATGAATTATAATTTATTTGACATAAGGACGGGTGTGAGTGAAGCGTAAACAATTTGATATAAGATAAATAAGTTGTAATTTAGATTTATTATTATATTTAAATTAACGTATAAACTAAAAAAATAAGAGATCAGAGTGCGCGATACATTTTTTTTATACATTAATACCGCAGAGAATCAAGAGCTAAATAAGCATTGAAATCATCTAAAAGCCTCCCGCGTGCCGTCGGGTGAAGTCACGCGCGAGTCGTGCTCAGATTGCCGCACATGAACGTGCTCAGCGTCCATGTGTTGGTGTAGCTGCCGAAGGCGCGGTCGGGAATCTTCGACCGTGCCCGGCTCTTTCCGAAGACGTCCGAGCGTCGCTCGCTCACGGACACGCGCTACTATGATTGGGTGATGGGCGCGTAAGAGACTAGAGAAGGGGTAACGTTTACGCGCGATCTGGCTGCACTCACTGACAGGAATACGTCACTGTATGTATGTCACAAACACTGCTAAGCCGGTCCTCACGCACCTATCCTATTCGGTACCAGGCGCTGGTATCGCTTGCGGATATTTTTCGAACTACAAGATCTTTCATCACTTTCGCGATCCACTTTTCGACGATTCCGCCATATGCGTTCGGGCTCCTTTACTCTAGTCTCCATGTTGGTATCGCAGCAGCGTGAACACGAATGGGTAGCTCGGTGGGGGAAAAGTCTCTGCCCCTCGCTCGCTCGACAGGCGAACGGAGCGAGGTTTTCCGTCCGATCGAGCTCGACATATATGTGTGGCCGTACTGCGGATTGGAATATGCATTAAATAAATTTCAAAGTGAAAAACATGTATCGAGATCATTGTTTTCTCTCGGTTGCCCGTTTATGCCGAAAATGCGGGTTAAAAAAATTATCGACGAACCGCGTTGAAAAATAAAACGCCGAAACGACCGTGAAAGGTTCAAAAAGAAATCTTGAGCCTTTGCCGCGATCGTTTCGGCATTTTTTTTCAACAGTAAACATTATGGAAAAGGGTGTATCATAAATGTTTCTCTATCTGCAATGAGCGTCGTAGCTGACTTGGTAGCGTGACGGATTACGATGCTGAAGGTCCGGGTTCAATCCTCAGTGTATCAATTTTTTTTTCTTCATTTTATATTCAGAAAATTTCGAACTTACTCTCGCTTTAGCTATTCTCGCCTGTTCAGGCATTATTTATGATATTTAATTCGTATATGCTTAATAAAAAAAACAAGACATTGCTACCGGGGATCGAACCCGCGTCGTCTACACTCAGAGCCCGCACGCTCATATCTCAACCGCAAGGCTCTTGTGACTGCAAACCTGCCTTACGTATACAGTAGAATCTCGATTATCCGAACCAATTGGGACTGAGACTAGTTCGGACAATCAAAAGTTCGAATAATCGAAACGTGGGTTTTTTGGGACGATATCATCAACAACACCTTTTTACATTCAAAAAAATACATAAATATATATTAAAGTTTGACATACATATTAACGTTGAAATATATATATATATATATACATAAGTAGTGTAATGGGGCCGATTCTAAATCAAAATTCCTACTACCGACATTTACCGACATAGTTGAGAATCGAACCAAAAAATGGTAGATTTCTGAGCTATCGGCGGATGGTCGGGTAGGGTTTTGATTTAGAATTGGCCCCATGATTGACTGTCGATGTCTGTACTTACCGACCGATGGTAGGGCTGCACTGCTTACCGACTGATGGTGATGCTCACCTGCTTACCGACCGATGGTAGGGCTCACCTGCTTACCGACCGATGGTAGGGCTCACCTGCTTACCGACCGATGGTGGTGAGTCCCTCTTCGCCGCGAATGGAATTCGGCGGAATGGGGGGGGGGCGGGGGGGGGGGGGGTAAACACGGGGACACACGTCCGATTACTAGCGAGGCCGCGCAACGACTGACAAAGAGTCGAAGTGCTTTGTAGTAAAAGGGAGTTCCCCTCCCCTCCGCGGGAAGAGGGGGGGGGGCGGCGGGAGGAAGAGTGGAGGGTCCGATTTCTCAGAAATTGTTTTAAACATTTGTGGGTGGTGAGTCATCGGGCGCTTGCCGTGGCTTGACAAAGCCCCCCCCCCCCCCGCCACCTCGGCGAGATGCGATAGTTTTGTTTATCGACGTGTTGAAACCGGCGAATTGAGGTGTTGAATGATTATTTTCCGAGAATTTATCATCGGCCGGTGACATTTGATAGCGCCAAAATGGGGGCGAGATTTCGTCAGATTTCTACGAATTATATTTCTTAATACCGCTGTTTATATTCGAGCGATGCGACGTTCCATTTGCACGCGCGTGCCGACACACACACACACACACACACACACACACACACACACACACCTTGTGGATGCTGCGCGTGACAAAGCCCCCCCCCCCCCAATAAAATGCGATATCGATAAACGCGTTGAAACTCGTCCACCATGATGAAGGGGACTATAAGTGGGGGTGTCTAGAAAAATATTCGTCAGTATAGCGTTTCGCCGTCAACATGAGTCATTTCAGAGATTCAAAAAATCCTGTTTCTCAAAATTTGAAGAAGTTTGCTGAAGATCAATTTCGAAAAGGCCCGCCCCCCTCCGATTCAAAAGTTCCAAAGATCAAAGGGAGTGAAGCATATAATGATAATGTTCGTCCCGGGCGATACGGAGCTGTAGGTGATTCACGGAAAAAATAGGCTCTTGTTGAGAAGTTGCCACGGAAGGCGACGGAATCATGCGCCGCAACGAAAAAAATGCGTGCAAGAGACGTGAATTAAAAGTGCGCATCGAACGATTGTTGCAAGACATTCAACAATTGAAAGGAGAAATAGACTCGTGGGCGCAGATTCATTCGCTGAGGATGATATTTGAAAAAATAAATTTGGAGCCACGGCGCGAAGAATCTCCTCACCAACAAACGTCATTGGTCGAGGATTCAGAGTGGAGGGGGAATGGTGGAGGGGGCAAGTATATAATCTCGTGAAGACAGCTTCGAACGATCAGACGGCAAGTGAAAAATGGACGCGATCAATCAGATTGGTAAATACGCAGATTTTCTTCCGGCGAAGAAATTGAACGAGTTGACCCCCGACTCGGAGTATCCCATCACCAACATACGGGAAGTGAACACGAGATATGGCAAAAAGTTCGTGATTGACATTCGCAACGAGTTTACCGTATTTCTACCGGCGAGGATCAGCAAGGTACTTGAAACGAATCCGGCGACGTTCCAGACGATGTTGGCGTCAGCGTACAACGGAGATCTATGCATGGTCTACATCGGTGGAAAGTTCAATAGCATGGAATTCAAAAACCTGGCAAACGAACCTCGCGAATGCAGTGCGCGGTGAGGAGGAAGGCGACTAATGTCGATTGACTGCTCAAGTGAATTGCAAGTGAAAAAATGCTGTTGTTTTTTGTTCTCCAGGTGAAGAAACCCCGAGTCGCTATGGGGTCTCGGAAAAAAAACACATCACAAAGGCTCGATGTTGGCGGAGGTGTTCAGACCTGGAATTCTGCTAACCTCGCGGCAGCGAATCCATGGCAAAAAGATTGTGTTTCGGATCACCAAGGCGCTCCAGGCTGACGTCAGTGCTTAGATGAGATCTGGTGCGAAGAAATCCACGAATCTCGCCATCACAGTATTAAGAACATTTTTCTATGTGTGTGTGTGTGTGTGTGTATATATGTGTGCGTGTGTGCGTGTATGTGTGTGTGTGCGTGTGAATGGGACAACATTTTGTAAAAAAATTTTTTTTGTAAATAAAAAGAAAAATTATGTAATCGACAATAAAAAAAAATTTATTTCCTCGCATCCTCTTTCAACCATCTCTCCAGACATTTCACATTTTCATAGGCACATTTGAATTTCGGGTGGAGAGTCGCATGGTAGGGACATCCGTTGTTTCTCAGCTCTTTTGTCGCAAGCTTCTCCAACGATGGGCAATCCAGAGTCTCCAGTTCGATGATCTCCGTTGCTAGGTCGGTGAATTTTTTCAACCACAGCGATTTCTCCAATCCCTTGATGTAGACGATTCGAGCGTGTTGTAAGATTGATCGAATGAACATGGGGATGGTGTCGTGTGGAAAGTCGCCATCGTCCCATCGCAAACCATGGTAATTGCGCTCCAACCACATATTCGTACTCTTGTACTTTCCCGGCAGAGAATTCCAGGCGTACGGTGGTTCGAAGAGAAACGTCAAGGGCTTGCAGTCAACGCTCGCCACCTCGACAATTGATATTTCCTTCGGGACGAATTTGTTGATCGGTCGCTTGAAGCCTTGCACATCAACGATAAACTCCATGATGACTGAAGGGGGGGCGCGTGATCTCAACTTTATATCAACTTTCTTACCCCGCCACCTATCGGATTGTACTCGACAATGCGATCATGGAGAATGAGACAGTATGCGGAAGTATTGGCGGGAATATTGGTCTTTGATTCGAATTCGATGCGTACGTCAACGGGGCCGGACTTGAGAGAATCGTTCTGCTTCGAGCAATCAATGACAATGAGCGGAGCATACTTTATGAAATCCAATTTTTTCAAGCATGGTTCGGGCTCTCTATTGTAGTACGAATATTGAAAGTTTGCATACATTTGATAGAGAAGCGCATATTGGTTCTGCGCAATGTCCAGATTCAAATTCCCATAGGGATAACTTTGCGAATTGAGGTAGAGTTTGACATCTGTGATGTCACAATGATCGAAATTACACGCATTTGCGCTTTTCTTATTTTTACGATCGGTCTGGAAGGCTAGAATGACATATCGTGGCTTCTCAAGTTGCGTAGACGTCTTCACGGCCCACATGTGTTTTGAGGTTGCGGGGAGCATTGGGTACTCGTACAATTCCCATGAGCGGAAAGTCATGGGTATCGGTGTGTCTTTACCGATAAACTTGAGAAGTTGGATTTTACGCTTATCGGAGAGTGTCACGTACGGTACGAGCCATTCTACTTTTTTCAACGTGAATTTGATGTCATCCTCACCTGCGGCTTGCCATATCGCATTATCATTAGTCTTCGATCTCAATAGAATCAATTCATGCTTCGCGTTCACAATGATTTTTTGATAATCTTCGGCGAAACCGAGGATCATACTCAGCGGTATGCATACGTCAAAATTCCCATCGGCATCTGCGACAGCGTGCCCGCTGCGAACATCATACCAGCCAGCATTCTCGAGCTTATAGTTCTTGGATTGACTCACGGATGCGTATCCCTTCATCGAGCTCGTTATGCCCACATTTTTACATCGATCTATTTCCATGGCATTGAGCTCGTATCTCACCTCGTCGAACAAATAGCAAATTCCATTGTTTGCGAAATGTGTATTGGCGGCGATTGTGCCATCGGCTTTGGTGACTCGCCCGCATACGCGTAGCGAACTTTGACTGGGAAGTATGCATATGTCTTGATGCTGAATGGAAATACGTATTTCATCACTGTTATTGAAGGTTGTTGATGCATACGGCTGATGAGCATGAATCTCATAGTGCGCGATGGAATCATCGAAGATGACTGGGGTTTTGATATCAGTTATTTCCGCCTCCATCTCAAACAGCATACGCACGCAATACAGATTATGTAGTTTTTCATGCGATTTTTCCACGTATTCGTAGACCCAAACTCCGCAAAAACAGCACGTTCTGCGGTGTTAGCGGTGTGCGTGTCCATCGACTACTGGGCTCTCTCATCGACGAAGTATTGTTTTTATAAGTGCTCGCGACTCTGTGAAAGACTATACCCATTGCGATTTGATGTGTAATCGTATGGTTATTGTCTCACCGCGAAAGTTCACCAAATCACCGTCCTGATCCACTATTCGCAGTTGAATGTTGTCTATCGTCTTGCTCGCGATTGGTAGATAAATGACGTGCGACGGTATCTCGACGATTTTATAGCCTGGTGGTACGGATGGGAAAAACTCGTGGATTGTGTGTACTCTTCGCTCGTTAATATACGCGCCAGCTGTGAGGTTACATTCGACGCGCAAGGCGTTCACTTTGAGAATGGTCACTAGATTATCCGATTGATGCTTTTCACCAGCTCGTAGTCTACGAGGTGCAAATCCTAGCATACGTCCGATAGAATCCTCGGGGGTGAAATATATTTCATAATTGCACTCGATTTCACTGCGCAGCGTATTGTGGTTGAGCCTAATGCGAATGGTAATATTTTGCTTTGCCAGCTCTTTTTCCAAGTATGTCGCAATATCGGCTAATTCGTAACTTCCAGTAGGTATGGTAAAAACGTTCTTGCCAACGTAAAATTTATTGTGTCCAATGTCTATATTTGGAATAGAATTGTAGGTTAGGAGTTCGATGAGTCCGAGGGTATAATTCTTGTGGGGGGCGAGTTCAATGGGGGGAAAGTATTGAGCCTCGAGCACAGACGATGATCCCGATAAGGTCAACGTAAGACTGTTATCCATAATGTCGTTTGACAAACTGACTCGATTTTTCCCTCCTCACCCACTTTTATACAGAGAAAATCTCTCTCGTCGTGGTAATTGTCGACAGAGAAACTTGAGACACAAATGACCACACTCGAATGTGTCGTATGTCTGGTACCTCTTGTAATTATAATTCACGCTACTCACACCGAAGTATTTCAAAAGTTCGGCAGGTGGTTGAAGATCGCCGAAACTATCGAAATAATGGACTCTATTGTTGGTTTTTTTGTACGCCACCCAATGTGTGCCAGACCCCATATCCTCATCGAGATTTACAATGGCACATTCGCGTAGCCATGGTCCACCCTTGGGCAATTGATTTCTCATGTAACATCCGCGAAAATAGGGAATTTCCATTATTTTGGCATATTTTAGCAAATCTGCATCGGTGAGTGGTCGGTGAGGTAGCTCTACTTTACGTTTTTTGGCGCGATAAAAAGACCCATTCCCTGTTTGTACGGCTTGAGATGTAAGCCTTTGCCCAATGCTATTGCTTCAATCGTTCGATTGTGACGCTTGCTCTCTTCGAGCTCACGTTTCGCTGCTTGAGCGGCCTTGACCGCTTTGACTATGTTGGCCGCACCACCTGCTAGCGCCCCTGCAGCGCTGAGGCCGGCAAAGATGGGTACGAGAAACGGTAGGAAGCCACCGATTTTACGAGGTACAGGCAACACTCGAGGCGTACGCACTTTGCGCGCGCCACTTGTGACCCTCTTGACAGCTGCTCGGGCGCCCTTTAAGGCCGACGCAGCGACTGCACTTGAATCTTCGCTCTTCACCATGGCTTCTCTCGCCGCATCGATGATTTTCTTCAAGCCAACAATTTTTGCTCCCCTCTTAATCCCCATGCCGAATTTTCTCTTCGCTTTCATGATTCCTGCTACGGCAAGCGCGTTTGTTTTCTCCCCGATACTAGCGTCGCTAGCGCGAACTCGTTGCCAAGCTCTCTCCTGCAATATCTTATCCGCAGAATGTCTAGCTTCGAGGTTTTCACGATTTTTCGAATACGCGATATCGTGCTCTTTGCAAGCTGCATCCAACGGATTTATTCCAGGATCGCCGCGTGCAAGACGTTTAGCTAGCTTTGTGCCGGGTCCGCAATACTGATATCCAGGCAAGTGCAATTCAACGGGAAGTTTGTTGATGATACGATTGAGGAGACCTTTACCGGACTTCTTTCCTCGACGTTTGATCATGATGAAGGTTGACGCTCCACTGAAGCGGCGATAGATATAAAAGCTCGTTTTATACCAAAATTATGCCAGTCGCGACGAAGATGAAGTCCAAGACGTATGGAAAGCTGCCGGTGATAAACTTTGATGAATTTACGCAAATTCGGGGAGAGGGTGGACAAAAGCGTCATGGTGATTTGCTGCCAAATACGATTCGCGCGGTATTCTGCGGTCCGTCAAACTGTGGAAAAACCAACGCTTTGCTCACCCTCGTGATACACCCGAATGGTCTGAGATTCGAAAACGTTTATCTCTATTCAAAGTCGCTGAAACAGCCGAAATATCAGTTACTCGAACAATTTCTCCAGCCCGTGAAGGGTCTCGAATATCATCCATTTAACGAGCATGAACAAGTGGTGTCACCGAGCGACGCACGACCAAACTCCATATTCATCTTTGACGATATAGCGTGCGAGAAACAGGACAACGTGAGAGCCTTTTTCTCCATGGGAAGGCATGAGAATGTGGACTGTTTCTATCTTTCTCAAACATACGCTCGTATTCCTAAGCATCTCGTACGCGATAATACGAATTTCATAGTTCTCTTCAAGCAGGACGACTCGAACCTTAAGCATGTGTACGATGACCATGTCAATACCGATATGTCATACACACAATTCAAAAATATATGTTGCGAATGTTGGAATTCCAGCAAGTATGGATTCCTTACAATTGACAAGGATAGTAGTATCAATGAGGGTAGGTATAGACGAGGGTTTGATTCTTTCCTCCGAGTCAATAAATAAGATGCTCTTTGTTCCAATGCATACAGTATTGCTTGTATTGTGAAACTGACAACAGCATGAAGCGTCGACAACTTTTGCAAGAAAAAGATGTGTTGCAGCAAATCGTCAAGGCCAGTGATGCAATTAGACGAAAACATCGAATGATAAAGATGGGTAGAGATAATGCTGATCAGGCGATGCAGGATGTCTTTAAGCCGATAGTCACACCATTGGAAAAGCTCGTTTCTCACAAGACGTCGCCATTGAAGAAGGAGGAGGAGGAGGAGGGGGAAATCAAGAATGAAACGGAAGAAAATGAGAGTAAAGTTAAGAATGAGTCACCGGAAGATTCAACTTTCACAGCGGCGTATGAGCACAAAGATGATGCCTCTGATGACGATGACGATGCCGATGCTGATGATGATGATGATGATGATGATGAGGATTCACCCAGTCGGGTCGATGAATTGATAAAAAAATATCTCGTATTGTTACGTATGGGTAAAAAGAAAAGTCTGGATACCACATACGGTGTGCGAATGCTTGCCAGCACCAAATTAATGATTGGCGATTCTCCGATAATTTTCGATCCTCCACATATTCGTGTGGGGGAGAAAAGTTATGCGACAACTGTGGGATTGACGGAGCTCCTATTTAAAAAAGTGCCAAATGTCGCTTTTCTCGAACCGAACGATTTAAAAAATTATGAGAATATCATCATTGGCACGAACGCGCATAAAAAATATTACAAACCGGACGGAGCTGTGCGACGTGAAAACAGTCACAAATTCAAGATTTATATTTCGAAAATAATTCGAGCACGTACGGGTCGGGGGATGTACAAAAAGGCCAGAAAAAATATGCAATTTGACTATGTTTACTGGGACAATCCGAATGAGCTTGTAGATCGTCTTCGATTACTCCACGCATCTCAAGCGGCAGGCAACTCATCGCATTCCAATGAGATCTTATCGATTATCGAAGAATTGCGCGAGGCTGGAATTATTTATTAGGAAAAACGAGCGTTTTTCCATTCGCATGTTGAACGTTGATGTGTGTGGATCTCCGCGCGCGCCATGAATGATGACAAAAAACTGACTCTCGTGCGAGAGCTGCATAAGCCTGCACGAAGAAATTATACTCGTCGACACGTTGACATTCGAGGTCTGGATGAAACGTGGCAAGCCGATATCGTAGATATGTCATCGTACGCGAGGCAAAACTCGCAACATAAGTTCCTCCTGACCGTCATCGATATATTCTCCAAATTCGCCTGGGCCATACCGTTGAGAAGCAAGAGCGGTAAAGATACGACGATTGCCATGAAATCTATATTCAATCAGGGTCGCATACCCAAGAACTTGCACGTCGATCGTGGAAAAGAATTTTATAATTCACAGTTTGAAGCTCTTATGAAAAGACACAATGTAAACATGTATTCAACGTATAGCAATTTGAAAGCATCAATCTGCGAGCGTTTCAATAGAACGTTAAAAAATAAAATGTGGATGCAATTCAGTCTTCGCGGAATGTACAAATGGATGGATATTCTGGATTCTCTCGTTACCGAATACAACAACACCGTGCATCGAACCATCCGGGAAAAACCGAAAAATATCAATCGCACCAATGAAAGAGAGATTCTCCATCGTATTTTACGCCAGCGTCGATTAACGACAAAAAAATCACAAAAGTTCAAAATTGGCGATAATGTGCGAGTTAGCAAATTTAAGAATGTATTTGAGAAGGGTTATACGCCCAATTGGACAACGGAAATATTCACGATACGCAGAGTGAAAAGAACGAATCCAACGACGTACAATCTCAAGGACCATCGGAACAAACCCATCGCCGGCTGCTTCTACGAAGAGGAGCTCCAGAAAGTCAAGTATCCCGACATTTACCTCGTTGAGAAGGTGGTGAGGAAGCGTGGAAATCGAATGCTCGTCAAGTGGCTCGGTTTCGACGATGCGCACAACAGTTGGATCGACAAAGGAGATTTGTAAAAAAAAAAAAACGTTTTAATAAAACAAAGTCGTCTTCGAAAAAATGCATCACTCCCCCCCCCCCCCCCCCCCCCGAAGGAAAAATCCTCGCCTTGGGCCGTTGTCCCTTTGTCTTATCCGATATGAAGAAACAGCTCTTACGTTTACGACCAACTCATGCAACCCGATACATATATGCTCTCAGACGCCCGTCGACGCAAGACGCCCCCCTTGACTTGATACTCACTGTGGTGGTTCTCCCAGCCCACAATTTCATCTCTCTCTCTCTCTCTCTCTCTCCAAAGTTTATAGTATTCGTGATTTGTTTACATTCTCAGTGTACTCGAATATCGCATGGCTTTTTTCGTCGATAGTTCCGATCAGGAGGGGGGAAATAAATTTTCGTACATGTTTTGGTTTAAGCGTGAATATATATTTTACCGTACCTCTCTCTCTCTCTCTCTCTCTCTCTCTCTCTCTCTCTCTCTCTCTCTTCACACACAATTGTCGTCAACATTTTATTTTTTAATGTTCCATATCATCGGAAGCATAACCCCATGGAAGAGTGTCCGTGGAATCTGGGATTAGCACTCTTTTGTCATCTCTCCAGCTGAGAGCAATTTTCTGTTGCGTCGCCGTATGTACAATGTGTTTTTTACTCGTGATCAATTGTTGCGCCTTGACAAGATTTTCGTGCGCAAACAAGCAATTTTTAAAGTCGTCGAAGGTGATGGATTTCAGGGTTGACCGCCGTACACCCTTAGCTCTCTTCTTCGCGTCATCACAGTCGAGAATTTTGAACGAGTACAATTTCGCTCTCAAACCTACAAACTCCGTCATAATGCGACCATTATTCTCATCTTTCATGAGACCTAGTACTTTCTTATTGCGCAAAGGCATATTATACGGATTGTTGGGTGAATAATCAGACGTGTCAAATTTCTCAATATCACGCTTCATCTCTTCATACATGTCGGGCACGCTGATGTGATAGATGAGACTATCAGTGTCTGTATACAATAATTTTGCTCGATCGTCGAATCTTTCGCGCATGAAATTGTAATGAAAATTATAAATCCAGAGTTTGGAGATATCGAGTATGGAAAATCCGGTGTATATAGGCTTGTTGAATAGAACGCATGCTTGATTGAGCTCGATAATAACGATGTCTTTGTCAAATATGGTGCAGCTATGGAACGTTGGCTTGGCAATCTGCGCTTCGGCCCCCCACCGCCCCTTCCACTTTGTCACGAGTCGCACTTCCCGATGTTTCCTGACATTTTCCATTGTTTTGCCAAACACTGCGTTGTTCATGAGTTTGTAAAAATTTTTCTCAAAATCATTGTTCGATTGCTTTCTCAATTCTGTATTTATATCGATGTATTTTTTCAGCCATGCGCGCTGTGAGAATTTGAGGACTCTGTGAATTTTTAGGAGACGCAATCCCAATTTCAAGCATTGCTTCAAATTTCTATAATGAATGACGTATTTTTCTTTTCGAAGCAGTGTGGTCGTTAGTTTTCGTTGAGTGCTGCCAGGAGGGACGTAGTGTTCGGGGCACAGAGGCAGATCTTTGTGGGTGTCGTGTAACTCTCGAGGATACTCCAAATCGACTTCGAAAATGTAGCCCGTTTCGGCGTCGTCGGGAATACTCTCGATACGTTCCCCGAATCTTTCCACCCAAGCGAACGAGCCGAATGGTAGTGACTCACACATAGCTGCACCATACAGGTTATTGACATCGTAATACATCAAGTATGACTCGGGTTCGTTTGGATTGAAGTTATCACGCATGTAGCGATTATTCGCTTTCCCGTACCTATTGCAGCACTGCGCAACACCACCGCGAATACCTTTCTCGATGAACATTAACATGTCAACGTCGAGCAAGAGTTCGAGTTCTACGCTGGTACATTTTAACATCGCATCAAAAGATAGACCGGGTGCGGTAAAATAGTGCAATGGATCGAGGCCGTACGTGTTGATGCAATTTCGTCGAAAATTCTCAAAAATATCTGTCAGAAGGAGTACGTCGGTTTTCAAATACAAGTCGGAATATTCACCCAACGTTTTGAGATTAAAGACGGTCCAAACTTTGCACGCGTGCGCGTAATCGTCCGCCGAAATATCTTCATTACTCAATCGGGAGAAAAATGTATCTTTCGCAGGCAATTGTGTCTCATCGAGTCGCAGCCAAGAGTCCACATAGTCGTAGGGAAAAACACCTTTTCGCGTCAACAATTCAAATTGCGTGGCGTTAGCGCAATGCTTGCGTGTTACTATTTTTTGATCATTTTTCAGGTAAGATGCTAACTTTTCGATGCTGCTCGGCATGAACCTCAAAGAGTCGATGAATCGATACTGCACGCGTGTACCTTTGACGCGCTTCGAAAAAGAAATATATTTCTCCTTGTTAATCGGCAAAAGACTCATGGATCCTTCGAAGGTTCGAGCCAATGCTACAATCAAAAAGTGTGCGTCATATCCGGACAAGTTGTGAAAAACTATCGGGACTACGTGAGCAATTTTGTAATTCAAATTACAGTCTTGGTGAGCGGCGCCGCGGAATTTTCCCGTAAAGTGACAATGATCTCGGACTCTTACGTTTGTCGGCGCAAATGGTTTTTCACAAATGTGACAATTTTCAGCCAACTTGAAACGTCGACTTTCGTCGCTACTCAAAGGTTTCATTGGTACTATGGTCTGAAAAATGTCGTGCAATGAGCCGGCCAGTCCTTCTAATTCACGCATGAACCATTCGATACAGTTCTTTCCACGAAACGCCTTGTACTCCGAGAGAGCGTCATTGAAACTGCAATGCTTATAGTAGGCAATACTGTGAGGGGTATGCTTCTGATAATTTACAGTGTTAGCCTGCGGTGCTATGACTGGTTCGAGCAAACATTCCAAATCTGCGTAAATTACAAACGGAACTATCTCCTTGTGCTGGTAATTTTTGAATTTCAATTTTGTTTTCGTACCTTCGGGAAAAGTAACACGACAATTATTACGGCAGTCCTCTTTATGACGTTGCAATATTTCTTCTCTGCTGAAGGAACACAAACACCGGTCGCAAATCCACATGTGATGTCCTTTCCTCGACACCTGCGCACTCAAGAGTCGCGACATGTTCTTAATCCACGCGTAATGATGATACACCTTGGGAACACTTGCGTCCTCCTCCTCATCCTCCTCCTCCTCCTCCTCCTCCTCCATTTCGGCGTTGATCATGAGTAGATGAATGGTTGGTTTATCCGAAATTTGCTTACTCAGATATATCGGAACAATTTTACTCGTGCCGTCTTTTGTCGTACCATCAATCCCATACACATGGATCGATAAGCCATTCGATTGCTCAAATTTTGCAATCTTTGACAAACTCATCGGGAAATCCAGGCCTTCGTAGTTGAGCATCTCACTATAATGAGGATAAGAACTCGTACGTTCGGAATTCATCCTCGGTGGTGGAGAGAGTGCTGCTGTGACGGACCAGAGAAAACAATAGGGGTCATTGTTTTGAATATTGACGACGGCCCGTTTCATCTGTATATCCCTCGGAAGACGCGTGTATGTGGATAAGCTCCCTCGCAGCGGTTCGTACTTGTTAATGTTCACAAGTAGATGAGAGATTTCGTGTAACGTCCAACCCGACTCTTTTTCCTGGAAGTCCTCGATTTTGGCGGAGAGTTTTGCTTTGACGCACTCGATGAACCACTCGGCAATATCGCTCGATGGTAGAATAACCGCGTTTGTCGTTTGAAATGTCTTTTCCTCCTCAATGATTTCATTCACCTTCATGAGGTGAAATTTGCACGCCAAGGTCACATTCACCTTCACGTTACCCTCCTCGCGCACGATTTTGTCCAGTTTTGAAACCACCACGCGCATCGCATCTTCGAGGAAACTTTGCACATCTTTGTGCTCGAAATTCACAATCGAGCCTGTCTTTATTCGATTTTTGAATGCCGACTCGAGATCGACCCACTTTAGTTTTTCGCGAGCGTCACTCACACCAGCACCGCTTACACCTGCGCTGCTTACACTCGCTCCACGCACGATTTTTTCCCTCAACGACAACAATTTCGCTATTGTCGATTGTATTTTCAGTTTTTGACCGACGTTGAGCCCCGGTTTTTTCAATGTTTGCCCCAAAAGTTTGACGTGCACCTCACAGAACTTTTGCCACTTATCCACGTGAGAGAAATTGTTCCTCGCACCGCTCAACTTGTCGATAATTTTATCGCAATCGTCCATGGTCCAGACTGTCCAATGAATCGAAATGAAATATCGATGCAGAAGGGCTCGCAAGTGTATTTAAGAAGGAAATCTCTATACAACCTCGCACGCGCGTATGTGTGTGTGTGTGTGTTCCGGCACGCGCTCGAACGTCGAGTTTGTATATACAAGATCGAGTTCCAAACAGCGAGACGGTGGGCGCTCTTTCTCGTGGTTTTCAATCTTGAACATAAGATGATTTTTTCTTGAAATGCTTTATAGTATCCTTCGTTATGCATTATGCATCCATATCTTCAGAGTCTGCGTCCAACGTTTCAATTACTAGATAATTTTTCATATTTAGTATATGAGCTAGCTGTTCTCGATTTTCATGACCCTTGACGTATGCGATAAACTTTCCACCGATGTAGGCTATGCAGACATTTCTTTTGTACGCTGCTGCCAACATCAGCTGGAATGTTGCTGAATTCGCGAATTTCAGGCTGTGACATTTTCCGCCGCGATAGACCATGCATAGATCTCCTCTATGCGCTGCTGCCAGCATGCTCTCGAATGTTGTCGAATCAGCCTCAAGCACCTTGATGATCGTTCCGGGTAGAAACACGCTGAATTCGTTGCGAATGTCAACGACGTGCTTTTTGCCAAATTTAGTGTTGACCGCCCGTATGTTGGTGATGATATAATCCGACCCGGGCGACAACTCTCTGAGCTTCTTCGTCGACAGAAAATCGGCAATTTTACCAATTTTATCGATGAACTCCATTGTTTCATTCGTGTGTACGTAGTTCTTTCTCATGTGTGCGTCCGATCTTGAATCGCAAGATTATGTACTCCCCCCCCCCCCCCCTACATTGAGGGCACGAGGGTCCGAACGCGGAAAAATGTCGCGCGTTCGATGACCCCCCCCCCCCCCCCCGCAAAACGTTAAAAAAATATTCGTAGAAAAGAAATCTGACGAAATCTCGCCGCCATTTTGGCGCTATCAAATGTCACCGGCCGATGATAAATTCTCGGAAAATAATCATTCAACACCTCAATTCGCCGGTTTCAACACGTCGATAAACAAAACTATCGCATCTCGCCGAGGTGGCGGGGGGGGGGGGGCTTTGTCAAGCCACGGCAAGCGCCCGATGACTCACCACCCACAAATGTTTAAAACAATTTCTGAGAAATCGGACCCTCCACTCTTCCTCCCGCCGCCCGCGGAGGGGAGGGGAACTCCCTTTTACTACAAAGCACTTCGACTCTTTGTCAGTCGTTGCGCGGCCTCGCTAGTAATCGGACGTGTGTCCCCGTGTTTACCCCCCCCCCCCGCCCCCCCCCATTCCGCCGAATTCCATTCGCGGCGAAGAGGGACTCACCACCATCGGTTGGTAAGCAGGTGAGCCCCTACCATCGGTCGGTAAGCAGGTGAGCCCTACCATCGGTCGGTAAGCAGGTGAGCATCACCATCAGTCGGTAAGCAGTGCAGCCCTACCATCGGTCGGTAAGTACAGACATCGACAGTCAATCATGGGGCCAATTCTAAATCAAAACCCTACCCGACCATCCGCCGATAGCTCAGAAATCTACCATTTTTTGGTTCGATTCTCAACTATGTCGGTAAATGTCGGTAGTAGGAATTTTGATTTAGAATCGGCCCCATTACACTACTTACATACACGGTGGCCAGAACATTGACGTCTAAAAATAAAATTTAGGTCTCTTGTATCGTGGGGTATCCGAATAACCCCCATGTATGTCGCGCGACTTTTCATAGTTTTTGAGTTATGAATTTTTTACTGCATTTTTGAGAATTTTCGACCTGACCAATTGAAAAAAAATCTTTTAAAAAAGCAAAAGACTATCGAGATTTTTTTTGCAACTGAATCTTTATGAGTAGTACTTTTATGCATAAAATAATCAGCTTCGTAACTGTGATGAAAGTTATGAAAATGTTGGTCTAAAGTGAAAAATTTACGTTCGGTAAATTATGACTTAAATTTTCAACTTTAAATTAAAAATTTAAACAGGTGACTTCATGGTTCCTAATTAGGCCCTAAGAATGCGCCAGACTGTCAGCTTTCATACTCATTAAAAAGAGTAGTACTGGATAGGGCTACTTTGGCTACAATTGACCTTCAATGACAGCGAGGTGGAAAATTCTTATAATTAGCCATCTGATTAAAAAAAAAATTTGCCCATTTTATCATTCCTAAGGCTATTTAGTTTGTTATTAGGAATACAACTTTGCAGTGACCGTTTTACTTAGAGAGCCACTGCGGCCGAAGTAGTGGCCCTAGCTCAATAAAAAAGTGGCATTTTAAACTAGAGGCTCTGCCAATGTAAACAATTTAAAAAAGCTAACGGATACGTGTATGCATTATAAAGTTATAGGCACTCAAACATGGCAACCTACGAACCGAATTCTCAGCATTTGCGGGAGGTTATGATTTACTTCTTCAACATCAAGAAATCTGCGGCTGAGGCCCACCGTTTGCTTGTAGATGCTTACGGGGAGGATTCTATTAGTGAGAAAACGTGTCGGCGGTGGTTTCAACGCTTCAAAAGTGGAGATTTTGAGGTCGAGAACAAGCATGGTGGCGGAAGGCAGAAAGTTTTTGAAGACGCAGAATTGGAGACCTTGCTGGACCAGGATTCGTGCCAAACTCAAGAGGAACTCGCCGAGACGTTAGGAGTAACCCAGCAAGCAGTTTCAAAACGTCTCCGGGATATGGGTATGATCCAAAAGCAAGGAAACTGGGTCCCGCATGAGTTGAAGCCGAGAGACATCGAGCGCCGATTTTTCACCTGTGAACAACTGCTCCAAAGACAACAAAGGAAGGGATTTTTGCACCGGATTGTGACTGGAGATGAAAAGTGGGTTCACTACGATAATCCTAAACGCCGAAAATCATGGGGACTGCCTGGTCATATTCCGTCATCGACGCCCAAACCGAATATTCACGGATCCAAAGTGATGCTGTGTATCTGGTGGGACTAGCTGGGCGTTGTGTACTATGAGCTGCTCAAACCATCCGAAACCATCACAGTGGAACTCTACCGACGTCAGTTGATGCGCTTGAGTAAGGCACTCAAAGAGAAACGGCCACAATTCAACGAAAGACATGACAAGGTGATACTGGAGCATGACAATGCCCGACCCCATGTTGCAAATGTCGTGAAAAAGTACTTGGAAACGCTGAAATGGGAGGTTTTATCCCACCCGCCGTACTCTCCAGACATTGCCCCTTCCGACTATCACTTGTTCCGGTCAATGGCACACGATTTGGCTGACCAGCACTTCGGTACTTACGAAGAAGTCAAAAATTGGGTCGATTCCTGGATTGCCTCCAAGGACCAAGACTTTTATCGACGCGGGATTCGAATGCTACCTGAAAGATGGGCCGAGGTCGTAGCTAGCGACGGGCAGTACTTTGATTAAAAAATATGTAGCCACTTTTTTATAATAAAGCCTTAAACTTTTGAAAAAAACCGTCACTGCAAAGTTGTACTCCTTATAACTAACCAAAAATGACTGCAGGGAAAGCTAAGATTGAAACATTTGGAGGTTGATTTTTTTTAGTTTAATTTAAATTTAATGAATTTTGCGCGATCCGTTCTCATGGATCAGGTAAAAGCTCGTTTACGCGATCCGTTCTCGTTACAAGAACGGATGGCGCAAAATTCATTAAACTTGAATTGAACTAAAAAAAAATAAACCTCTAAATGTTTAAATCTTAGCTTTCCTGCAGTCATTTTTGGTTAGTTAACAAACTAAATAAACTTAGGAATGATAATGAATTTTCCACCTAGCTGTCTTTGAAGGTCAATTGAAGCCAAAGTACCCCTATTAAGTACTGCTTTTTTTAAAATGATTATGAAAGCTAAGAGTTGGCGCATTCTTGAGGCCTAATTAGGAACCATGAAGTCACCTGTTTAGTTGTTTAATTTAAAGTTGAAAATTTAAGTCATAATTTACCGAACATAAATTTTTCACTTTAGACCAACATTTTAATAACTTTCATCACAGTTACGAAGCTGATTATTTTATGCATAAAAGTACTACTCATGAAGATCAGTTTCCCTATACCCATGACAGAAATGTCATGATGAATATAATACAGAGGGGGAAGCCGGCTGCGGCCGCAAGAGGGGGGGGGACAGGGGAAAGATGGAGAAGAAAAGGAGTAAACAGTAGAGGAAAGAACGGTCATAATGATGGGAAAGAATAGGTAACAAACGCGACAAGCGTGTACCCTAAGGAAAAAACCAATAATACTACTCATGAAGATTCAGTTGCAAAAAAAATCTCGACAGTCTTCTACTTTTTTTTTAGATTTTTTTAAATTGGTCAGGTCGAAAATTCTCGAAAATTCATAACTCGAAAACTATGAAAAGTCGCGGGACATACATGGGGGTTATTCGGATACCCCAGGATACAAGGGACCTAAATTTTATTTTTGGACGTCAATGTTCCGCCCACCCTGTATATATATATATATATATATATATATATATATATATATGTGTGTGTGTGTGTGTGTGTGTGTGTGTGTGTGTGTGTGTGTGTGTGTGTGTGTGTGTGTGTTTTAAACAGCTGAAAAAAGTCGAATGCCTTTTAAAAATTTTTTTTTAATAAAATCGTCCATTTTTCATTGACGAACGGCTGCAACGCGTTTTTGAGCGTCTAAGTCTCGCAGCTGTTTGAGAAGGAGAAGTTGCGTTGGGTTGCTCATTGTTGCTCACGGCGGTGGCAGCGAGCAACCATGTATCTTTCGGGCCAACGTTCGGATAATTGAGCTTCCGGATAAACTAAGTCATCGTTCGGATAATTGAGGGTTCGGATGATCGAGGTTCGGATAATCGAGGTTCTACTGTACACACTTATCCAACCTTAAAAAAAATCGCTGCAGGACCAACTGCATATTATTTTTATGACCCCAAAGTATTTTTGAAGCCAAAAGAAAACGATTTTTCCAAATTCCTAGAATGGTGTTATCCCTTAAAGAAAAGAAATTAATTAAAAGAATTAATTAAAAGAATCTCGTACGTGTTAGCGAAAATCAGCAGAAAATTATGAAGCAACTCGTCCACTTCTTTGATGTTCGCTATTTCGGTGTTCGCTATTATGGACCATCGCTCGTTTGTCTATCTGAGATCAAAACTTTTGAAGTTTGTATCCTCGATATCTGGCTTTTTGCTATAGATGGTATTACCAATATTAGATACTCGCGTCTTTCTATTTCGGAGATGTGAATGTTCTAGATTATTTAAATCTGTGTTTGTATGACTCAAACTCCAAACAAACTCAAAAGGAAAAAGAAAAAGTTCAGGAAAAAAAATAATATCGTTTTTTTTACGAAAATCTAATTTTTTTCATCTTTAAATTTTCTCCGAATATCTCCGCAGCCGTTCACTCAGGTAATAGGAAAAAAAGAAATTTCCGAAAAAAATAATAATAATAAAAAGTTTTTTAACGAAAATCTCATTTCTTTTCATCTTTAACTTTTCTCCGAATATCTCCGCAGCCGTTCACTCAGGTCATAGGAAAAGGAGAAATTTCCAGGAAAAAATAAGAAATCAGAAAGCCAGGAACGCTACCAACGGGACCATCTCATCGCTTGTAGAATATGTGCACTTTCTGGTACTTACAATTCGCGGCCGGATGGATGATTGGCTTGTTTTTGGGGATAATGCTTTATCGCTTGATGAAAGTATGAGAATTAATATAATAATACGAATATAAATATATTTCCGCTTACTTTTATGAATTATAATTTATTTGGCATAAGGACGGGTGTGAGTAAAGCGTAAACAATTTTATATAAGATAAATAAATTGTAATTTAGATATATTTTTATGTTTAAATTAACGTATAAACTAAAAAAATAAGCGACCTGAGTGCGCAATACATTTTTTTGTATACATTAATAACGCAGAGAATCAAGAACTAAATTAGCATTGAAATCATCTAAAAGCCTCGCGCGTGCCGTCGGGTGACGTCACGCGCGAGTCGTGCTCAGATTGCTTTTTCCCTCGAAGCCTTCGTTTCGGCTTGGCCGCATATGAACGTGCTCAGCGTCCATGGATTGATGTAGCAGCCCAAGGCGCGGTCGGGACGCTTCGCCTTGCTCGGCTCTTTCCGAAGATGTCCGAGCATCGCTCGCTCACGGACACACGCAACTACGATGGTGTGATGGGCGCGTAAGAGACTAGAGAGGGGGTAACTTTTACGCGCGATCTGGCTGCACTGCGTCTGAGCTCTGAGTACGGACGACGCGGCTTCGATGCCCGTAGCAACATTTTTTTTTGTTAAACATATATGAATTAAATATAAAAAATAATGCCTGGACAGGCGAGAATAGATAAAGCGAGAGTAAGTTAGACATTTTCTGAATATAAAATGAAAAAAAGTTGATTCACCGAGGATTGAACCCGGACCTTCAGCATCGTAAACCGTCACGCTACTTTTTTTTTTTTAACATTTTTATTGTTTGTCGAATACACGGTTTCTTATGATCTAAGCTACAATAAAATAATAAAAAAAGCTTTTAGGTATCGGTGTGGGGAACAAGTATGACTGTCCGCGACAGTTCTCGCATGTTGTTCTTTATTCGTCTCCATCAAGGAGTGTGTTTTTATGTCGCTCGATATCGGAAGATGAGAGGCGGATTTTGGCCTGTCGGTTGTTGCGTGTTGACTACGCCGTGTGGGATCGAGGAAAAAGCTTGGTGGGAACCAATTTGTGGGTAAACAGAAAAAAACCTCGTTGGGGCTTGCGTTGGTCAACTAATACTTATGGACTAAAGTTAACTAATTAGATGTACTTAAGTGGCTAGGCTAGGGGTGTATTTATACTATGTACAGTCTCCGTTGTATCCGGATTTCATTTTCTGTGTTAAGGGTACGTCTGTTTTTTAAGTTAGATTGCGGCCACGGTTCGCGGGTCTTCTTAGAGTTAGGTGACGCTGTCTGTGCTTTTTCGCTGCTAGTTCCCTTATGTGGACGCGTCTAACCAGCGATATTTGGCGAATTTTAGCCGGTGGAAATCTAGCGCATCACAACGTGGTATGGCTGTCGAGCCCGTGAATCGTTCAGGGTTGGTATTGAAATCGGTGGGGTTCATCGAGATTCTTTTGTTGGCTTTATTTCGTTTCCAGTGGTATAGCAATGGAATATTATTTTCATTTTGTATGATACCCATCCGGTCGCAATATATAAAGGCTTGGGGGGTTGTGTATCCCGTAGTCAGTTGGCGTCTGGAGCATGAATCGCTTTGTGAGGAGATGGCTTTGATAGCGTTATTGTTAATGTTTTTTATGTTGGAGTGATAGTCTCGTGTTAGTTTTATTGTGTAGTTGTATATTCTGGGTATGTTGGCTATGTTGTAGATTATTTTGTTGCTGATGTGGTGTCTATAGTCCGAGTGTGTTGACCTATGGAGATATAAGCACATTCTGAGGCATTTCCTTTCGAATATCCGTAGTTGCTCAATCATAGATTGGCTCGTATTCCACCATACTGGAGCTGCATAGGTGAGAATGGGACGGATCAATAGCATGTATAGGATTAGTTTTGATCTTTTGGCTAGATGTTTGTTGTAGAATATCGCGCTATTCGCTTTTATCGCTTTTTTTGCCTTTTCGAGTTGCGTTGATATGTGGTTGTTGCCTCTGAGGAGGTAGTCGAGGTTAACTCCCAGATATTTGACTACCTTTTTGTGGGGTATTGAGATTTTGGTGTTCGTGTCTTGTGATGTTATTTTTATGGAGAAATCTTTATGGCCGGCTTTGTATTTGGAGCTTATGTTATCTAATGGTTTTCTGAATAATATGGTTTCGGATTTGGTTGGGTTTACTTTCAGATTCCATTCTGCATAGTATTGATTTACGGATTCTACCTTTTCTTCTAGTTCTGGGCGGATTTTTTGTATGCTTTTTCCTGTTGTGTAAATGATTAGATCGTCTGCGAATGCTATTGCTTTAGTGTTGCTTTGGCTGTTATTTATGTCATTTAGGCTTAGAATGTCACTGGTGAATATATTGAACAGGATAGGAGAGTTTACGGTGCCCTGTTGCAGACCTTCTCGAATGAGGAATGTTTCTGATGAGGCGGTTGATCCGTCCCAGATTATGAATGATTTGTCCGTGATCATGTCCCAGGTGAGGTGTATGATCCAGTCAGGAAAATTTTTTATTTTAAGTTTGTGGAGTAGGCCGTTGATCCAGACGGAGTCGAACGCTTTTTCTAGATCGAGTAGCGCTGCTCCGACTAGATTGCCGTTTCCAATTTGTATATTTAAATCTGATAATAGGTTATGGATTGCATGGGTTGTTGAATGTTTAAGTTTGAATCCGTATTGTCTATCGGGGATGATGTTATGGGTTGCACAGTGGGTTGCTAGCTTGATATTGATGATGGATTCGTATGCTTTACTTAGTGCCGGGGTGAGGCTGATTGGTCTATAGTTGGATGGGGTATTGGGGTCTTTGTTTTTTTTTAGTATTGGGATGACTTTTGCTTTTTTCCAGTCCTTGGGGAAGTAGGTATGGTTAAGTGCGTTGTTTAAAATTATTGTGATTGTGGTGATGAAATTTGTGGGGAGGTGCTTGAGGACAATCGGTGGAATATTGTCGATTCCGTGTGAAGTTTTATTGGGGAGGTATTTGAGAATTTTTTTTATTGTCGTGTCACTGCAGAAGTAGCTTAGGTGTCCGGGAACTTGTGTTGGATTCGATGCTCTGTTGGTGGGGCTAAAGGAGGTTAGCGTTTTTTCGGATAATCTTCTGCAATTAAAATCGAATTTAATTTGTTCCGCGGATGCGTCTACGATTTGTTTCGTTTGGGTACCTATGTTTGAATATCGTGGAGAGTTTATGCTCTCGTAGTACGCCCCGATTATGTTTAACTTGTCGGCCTGGGAGTGGAAAACGAGTTTGTTGTTTGATAGTTGGGCGTTGGTAGGGTTGCAGTTACTTCTTTGTAGTAGCGATTGGTTATTTAGGTCTACATGGAGTTCATCGATTCGTAGTTGTTGTTTGGGTCTGAGAAGTCTGTTAATGTTTGGGAAGAAGGATTCTGATTTTTTGTGGTCTATTTGAGTAATTTGTTTTGACCAATATATGTCCGATGAGCGTTTGAATTCGAGGTATAGGTTTGCTTTTATTTTTTTAAAGATTATTTTGGTTGTTCTGGAGGTTTGTAGCTTTAAGTATGGGTCTCTAGTTTGGAGAGCGTGAAGAATAGTTATGAGCTTGGATTTGGATTTTTGTAATTTTTTGATTGTGTTATTTGTGTATTTTAGCATACTATCTTGTGCTTTAAAGGTGGGGACTTTGTTTTCTATGGTATTTGATATTTCTGAATTGATTATTGATAAGCTGTTATCGATTTCGGCTATGGAGAGATTACGATCGTCAGGAATTGCTAGCTTGTGGGTGTCTTTTAGGTGTTTCGTGAACTTGGCCCAATTGGTTGCTTTGTAATTATAGCGGGTGTTAGTGGGATTGGGATCAGCTTTAGGAGTGCATTCTTCGGTTGTTTGCACTGTAAATGTAATTGCTGCATGGTCGCTGTCATATGGGAGTGTTTGTAATTTGTCGTTTATGGTGTCTAGGATTTTTAGTCGTGAGTCGATAAGGCAGATGTCTAAGAATGAGTTGGCCGGCTTAAAAGTAGGGTGTGCCGCTGGGATGATGTTGAGTTTGTATTTGATGTGGTTACTAGCTTCCCACTGTGCTAGGTATCGACCGCGGGGGTTGTTAGCTCTGTCTCCCCATGCTATACGCCTTGCATTAAAATCTCCAGCTATGATGAAATACGAGTTGTCATGATGTAGCCTTAGTTTCTCAAAAAGGTATTCTAATTCTGTTATGAATAGGAGTCTGTTGTCATTTTTTGCGTATATGCTTATTATATGCATTGTTTCGGCACCCGTTGTGGCCAGTTTAATGATGCAGTATTCAAGAATGCTATTGCTCTTAGATGAGGGGAAGTTAATTATTTCGAATTGTATGTTTTTGTTTATAAGTATTGCTGTACCGCCTCCTTGGGTTGAGTTCGGTCTGTCGTTTCGGATTATATTATGGTTTTTGAATGTCAGTTTGTGTCTTGGGTTGAGTTTGGATTCCGAAATCAGGATGATGTCGTGGTTGTGTTTTTGTGTGAATTCGTATAGCTCTAGTCTGCGATGATTTGCTATGATTGAATTGACATTGATGGCTGCGATTTTTAATTTGCTGAGTTCTATTGGGATAAGGTCCATTATTAGTTGTGTTGGTGTAGGTTCAGTGTGTCTAGTATATAGTTAATTTTTCTTGTATTTTCGTCTACCTTGTGGGATATATTATCTATGTGGGCGGAAATCATGGCTGCTAGGTCGAGCTTGAGGTTATTAACCCATTGAGGCTAGGTTTCTTGCGAGGTCTCGGATGGTTGTGGCTGAGGTCTGCTAGGTGGCTCATGCGTGTGCCTTTCTGGATGGCCTTGGCTTCGTCCTTGTTGGTGAGGTTGCTGCGTTGGTCTAGCTGTGATGTGAGCGTATGAGAGATTTGGCTGTACGATTGTGGCGATTCTTTCCATCTGGTGTCTTCTTGCTGTTAGCTGTTGTTGGGTGGCTGCTTTTTTTGTTGGTGCTGGCCATTCTTAAGTATGGGCATCCGTGGTACGATGCTGGGTGTCCAGTTTGGTTGCAGTTGGCGCATCTCAGGAAGCCTTTGTCTACGATACCTTCAATAGAGCATTTGCCTGGACCGTGATTTTGCGCGCATTTGACGCATCGGAATTCAAGATGGCAGTTCGAGCTGGCGTGACCCACCCTTTGGCATTTTTTGCATTGGTAAACCGTAGATTTTCTGAGTTTTTCCCATTTTACTTTTTGGTAGGCTATTGCTCTCGTTTTCAGTAGGTCGGCTGTAGGGCTGTCACTCGAGATTTGAATTATGTGATGATATCTGTTCGGAAGGTTTTTGTTGTAGATGAATTTTGTGAGCGAGAGAATCTTTACGTTTGGCAGGTTTAATTCTTCGATTTCCTTTTTGATCTCGTCCTCAGTGAAACCACGGATGCCTTTGAGTACGAAAGTTTTGGGTTTTCGGTTTTTGGGCGTGTATGTGAAACATTTGATTTTTTGCTGCTCAATTGCTTGCAGGATGCTGTCGTAGTGCTGTATAGATTTGGGGTATATTATGTGGTTTTTTGCCCCGTTTTCTTCCGAGATGTCTTTTATTATGACGTCGTGTTTGGTGACGTTTAGTGTGGCGAGGAGCGCGATAATTGTTGTGGTGTCAGAGTCATCCACGTAGATCGGGGGGGGGGGGGGGGGTCGGATTTTTTGGCTTTGGAGGGCTGTGGGTTGGTATTCTTCGTCCTCTTGATTATTGTTCATTTCCATCTCATTTTCTTCTCTTTCGTCGGATAATGCCGCGAATTTGTTTGTGTCTTCATGTGTTGTGACTGTGTGTGTGCTTGATCGTTTTTTGGTGGGGTTTTTAGGTATTTCCCATTGCGTGTTGTCCGATTGGTGCTCAGACTCAGCGGACGACGTTTCACCTACCTCGGTCGGTATTGTGGTATTGCGCTTCCGTTTCGCGCTAAGATTCGGCGCGACCCGCGGTGGTGGGGTGGCGCGGTTGCGATCTTTGATCGTCTGTCGGTAAAGCCGGTCTAGTTCGATTGTGCTTAGCGGCCGTGTGTAAGGCGCTCTTGTTGGTGGGGCGAGGCGTGTGGAAGGGATCGTGTGACGCACGTCCGCCTGCGCTCCTTGATTGCGGTCGCTATGGGCGGCCATCTTGGGCACTTTCTGGATTGACTGTTGTCCATCCGACGGAGTCTTTCGTGCTTTATTTTTGGCTTGGATGTGGTATTGTGCAAGCTAAACTTCACTATACCTGCCCTCGACTAGTTTGTATAACTTTTTGAGATCTTTAGGGACTGGTCCGCGTAATATTCTGGATAGTATTGCGAATATTGGCTATGATTTTTCTGGGTGTCTCGCGGGAGGTGTGCGCTGTAGCACGGTTCGCTTGCGACTCCACCGTCACGCTACCAACTCAGCCACGACGCTCATTGCAGATAAAGAAACATTTATGATACACCCTTTTCCATGATGTTTACTGTTGAAAAAAAATGCCGAAACGATCGCGGCAACGGCTCAAGATTTCTTTTTGAACCTTTCACGGTCGTTTCGGCGTTTTATTTTTCAACGCAGTTCGTCGTTAATTTTTTTAACCCGCATTTTCGGCATAAACGGGCAACCGAGAGAAAACAATGATCTCGATACATGTTTTTCACTTTGAAATTTATTTAATGCATATTCCAATCCGCAGTACGGCCACACATATATGTCGAGCTCGATCGGACGGAAAACCTCGCTCCGTTCGCCTGTCGAGCGAGCGAGGGGCAGAGACTTTTCCCCCACCGAGCTACCCAATCGTGTTCACGCTGCTGCGATACCAACTTGAGCGGTGATCACGGACTCGCGCGGCTACGAGGGAATCTGCAACCTCGACAGAGGCGATGATCACGAAATCATACTCCCGAACTCGCCGCCGCGATTTAGCGCCATTTACGAGGGACGCCGAAAAGGGCCGCGTTGTGCATCTCCCCACTAATCTCTGCAGCCAGATCGCGCGTAAAAGTTACCCCCTCTCTAGTCTCTTACGCGCCTACCACACAATCATAGTAGCGCGTGTCCATGAGCGAGCGACGCTCGGACGTCTTCGGAAAGAACCGAGCACGGTCGAAGTTTCCCGACCGCGCCTTCGGCAGCTACACCAATTCATGGACGCTGAGCACTTTCATGTGCGGCCAAGTCGAAACGAAGGCTTCGAGGGAAAAAGCAATCTGAGCACGACTCGCGCGTGACGTCACCCGACGGCACGCACGAGGCTTTTAGATGATTCCAATGCTTATTTAGCTCTTGATTCTTTGCGTTATTAATGGATACAAAAAAATGGATCGCGCACTCTGATCGCTTATTTTTTAGTTTACACGTTAATTTAAATATAATAATAAATCTAAATTACAACTTATTTATCTTCTAAAAAATTGTTTACGCCTTACTCACATCCGTCCTTATGCCAAATAAATTATAATTCATAAAAGTAAGCGGAAATATATTTATATTCGTGTTATTATATTAATTCTCATACTTTCATCAAGCGATAAAGCATTATCCCCAAAAACAAGCCAAACATCCATCCGGCTGCGAATCGTAAATACCAGAAAGTGCACATATTTTACAAGCGATGAGATGGTCCCATTGGTAGCGTTCCTGGCTTCGGTCCGCAAGGGCCCCTAGTGCAAATTTTTCTCCAAATTTTTCATAATTTCTCATATTTTAGTCATATTTGAGATTTTCGGAGGAAAAATGATTTAAAACAGATTCAAGTTCTGGTCTATTTCCCAAAAACACATTTTTTTACTGAAAATTCATGATTTCTCATTTTTTCCCGGAAATTTCTCTTTCTCCTATGACCTGAGTGAATGGCTGCGGAAATATTCGGAGAAAAGTTGAAGATGAAAAGAAATGAGATTTTCGTAAAAAAAACTTTTTATTATGTTTTTTTCGGAAATTTCCCTTTTTCCTATTACCTGAGTGAACGGCTGCGGAGATATTCGGGGAAAAGTTATAGATGAAAAAAAATGAGATTTTCGTAAAAAAAACTTATTACATTTTTTTATCCCTTATAATTCTGAAAAATAATGAATTTCCGAAATTTTTGCAAACATTATTTTCTTTAAGGGGTAACACCACTGTAACGGCCTGCCACGAAGCGTTTTAGACAAATAATACTTGGGGTAATTATTAAGCATATATTGAAGTATATTGCAAAAAAAATTTATGGAAAAATATTACAAAATGGCGACACTGCAGCAAATTCTTCCGAGGCATGTTGAACTTAAGGTGCTCTGCGGCACGCAGTATAACTTGTGCCAATTTTAATCTCGACAAAATAATTTTTTAAAATTAAATCTAGATGAGTGTGGCTAGTGAACGACGTAGGGGATTTTAGAAATATCGATTTTTTTGTAATTGCCGAGTATTTGCCTAAAAATGTTCATTGAGACTTAATAAAACAAAATTATTTTTTTTTAATAAAAATTCGCACAGTTATACTGCGTGCCGCAGAGGTTCGACATGCTTCGGAAGAATTACTGCAGTGTCGCCATTTTGTAATATTTTCGGATAAAAATTTCTAGCAATATACTTAAATATATGCTCCATAAATACCGCAAGTATTATGTGTTTGTCCCATTTTCTTCCGCCAAAAAACATATCAAAAAATACGCTTCCTGTAAGGTCGTTACAGTGGTGTCACCCCTTAATGTCTTCATATAATTTCCGAGATTTTCCCGTGATCGTAATTAAAATGATGAAATATTCGGAAAAATTCGGAGAAACTCGGATGTTTGCGGAAAAATAATTGACCGCAAAACTCCGAATTTTTCATATTTGTTCCAATTCATAGAAAAGTTCGGAAAAATTTTCCGGAAAAAATCGGAGTTTTTCGGAAAAAAATGTGCACTAGGGGCGCGGGATCGTTTCCCGCGCTCAGTGCATTTTTTAAATTTTTATTACTATTAATTCTTATTTGATTAGTTATTTTTTTAGTTATCATTATTATTTTAATTAGTTATCTTTTAGTGTCGAAAAATTGATCGCGCACTCTGACCGCTTATTCTATTGGTTTGTACGTTAATTTAAATATTATAATAGGTACATCTAAATTACAACTTATTTATCTTCTAAAAAATTGTTTGCACTTTACTCACACCCGTCCCTATGCCAAATAAATTGTAATTCATAAAAGTAAGCGGAAATATATTTATATTCGTATTATTATATTCATTCTCACATGAAGTATTGGGATAACAAACAGATAGGGGGGGAAACAAAGGAGCAGTGGGCTAGACTGCGATGCGGAAATGTAGGGAAAATTGGGAAAAAGGAATATGACAGCTAGTCGTGTGAAATTTGCGGAGAGGAAGTCGAAAATATGTGAACATATATGGAAATGCGAGGTGGCGAGAGGAGAGATAAGAGAAGAATGGGTTAGGGGGGTAGATGACTGGAGAGGAGGAAGGGAAGGCGAGGAGTTAGAGGAGTGGACCAAACAAACGTTAAGGGGAACCGGTGGTGGAGATTTGCGAATATTTGAAGGCGCAATCAAGGCTGAAAAGAGGGAGAAAAGAGGAGAGCCGGGAAGAGGAGGAATAAAAGCAAAGAAAAAGAGGGGGCACTGATTAGTATTTAGTATCTAGTCCATAAGTAGTATTTAAGTGGCGCTAAAGTAAGAAAACATGTGATGAAAAAGTGGAAAGAGTATTGCAAAAAGCGAAAGCTGTACATTTGGAATAAACGAATCTATTTATTCATTCTCATATACTTTTATCAAGCGATAAAGCATTATGATAATGCTTTATCGCTCGATGAAAGTATATGAGAATGAATACAATAATACGAATATAAATATATTTCCGCTTACTTTTATAAATTACAATTTATAAAAGTAAGCGGACGGGCGTGAGTAAAGCGCAAACAATTTTTTAGAAGATAAATAAGATGTAATTTAGATTTATTATTATATTTAAATTAACGTACAAACTAATAAAATAAGCGGTCAGAGTGCGCGATAAATTTTTCGACACCAAAAGATATCTAATTAAAATAATAATGATAACTAATAAAAATGAGTAATCGAATGAGAACTAATAGTAATAATGATTTTAAAAAAGTACTGCGGGCCGACGCCAGGAACGCTACCAACGGGACCATCGCATTGCTTGTAAAATATGTGCACTTTCTGGTACTTACGATTCACGGCCGGATACATTATGATAATGCTTTATCGCTTGATGAAAGTATACGAGAATGAATATAATAATACGAATATAAATATATTTCCGCTTATTTTTATGAATTACAATTTATTTGGCTAGGGACGGGTGTGAGTAAAGCGCAAACAATTTTTTAGAAGATAAACAAGTTGTAATTTAGATTTATTATTATATTTAAATTGACGTACAAACTAATAAAATAAGCGGTCAGAGTGCGCGTTAAATTTTCCGGCACTAAAAGATAACTATCTAAAATAATAATGATAACTAATAAAAATAACTAATCAAATAAGAATTAATAGTAATAATAATTCAAAAAAAGCACTGCGCCCGGGGCACGATCCCGCGCCCCTCGTGCAATTTTTTTTCCGAAAAACTCCGATTTTTTCCGGAAAATTTTTCCGAATATTTCCATGAATTTGAACAAATGTGAAGAATTCAGAGTTTTGCGCACAATTATTTTCACGCAAACATCTGAGTTTCTGCGAATTTCTCCGATTTTTTTCGAATTTTTCCGACTATTTCATCATTTTAATTACAATCACGGGAAAATCTCGGAAATTATATGAAGACTTTAAGGGGTAACACCACTGTAACAGCCTTACAGGAAGCGTATTTTTTGATATTTTTTTGCGGAAGACAATGTGATAAAAAAATAATACTTGCGGTATTTATTGAGCATATATTTAAGTATTTTTTTTTTTACACTTCCATCTGTACAGGGATCTTCCCCCTAGATACATAACCCCATATTCCAGTTTCCATATATCCCCACCTTGCGTCCGCAGCCGACTTCCCCCTCTGTATCGCATTCATCATGCATGTCTGCTTTGGGTATAGGGAAAGTGCGGAAAACCTATACCAATACAGCCGGTCCCGAGTTCGCTTCACAGTCTCGGAGCTAGTCGCGTTTCGTCGAGAAATAACTCACAGGCTACAGTGGCACTCGCACGACACACACCCGTACCGGCCCGCGTGCGCGACACGCGTGTAGAACTGGAGCTACGTCACGCCTGTATTTTTATTTCTCTCCGAAACTACGAGACGGTGATTCGAACCCGCGACCTCCCGATGTGTTGATTCCAGAAGCAAGCACGCTAACCACTAGACCAACACATCGGTTCATATATTTAAGTATATTGCTATAAATTTTTATCCGAAAATATTACAAAATGGCGACACTGCAGCAATTCTTCCGAAGCATGTCGAACCTCTGCGGCACGCGGTATAACTGTGCCAATTTCAATCTAAAAAAAAGAATTTGTTTTATTAAGTCTACATGAGTGTAGCTACTGAACCCCGTAGGGGATTTTCGATAAATTAATTTAAACAATATTTATTAACAAATAACTGTCTTTAAAAAAAATTGAACATTTTTAGTCAAATACTCGGCAATCACTCAAAAATCAATATTTCTAAAATTCCCTACGTGGTTCACTAGCTACACTCATCTAGATTTAATTTTAAAAAATTGTTTTGTCCAGATTAAATTTGGCAAAAGTTATACTGCGTGCCGCAGAGCACCTTAAGTTCAACATGCCTCGGAAAAATTTGCTGCAGTGTTGCCATATTGTAATATTTTCCCATAAAATTTTTTTGCAATATACTTCAATAAAGAAGGAGTTTTTTTCACTCGTTTACGTTTCGATCCTTGGTTCGGATCCTCTTCAGAAACTTTATTTATTCTACAAATTTCGCGATACAAATTATATTAATAGAAATTACAGATTTTTTTAATAAAATAATAATTGTATGTATTGTTATAAATAAGTCTTAGATGTGTTTTAATGATTTGTGTAAATTTTGTGTTAGTTTTTTCTCATAATTTTTCCAATCATGTTGATATTGTGTGAGTGATTATTTATAACAAGTTATTGTAAAAGAGATAAGAATTATGTTAGATAACGAACCTGAATATTGTCAATATTTCTAGTTTTCTTTTGGTTTGTGCTTGGAAGATGGTTGATGTTGACAGTATGTTTGATGATGAAATACTGTCTTGTGAGGTTGGTTCGGAGGGTTGATTTCGAACCGTTTTTTATATTTCAATTGATGGTATAATCGTTTTTTGGTGATTGTATTATCTGTGAAAAATTAGTATGGTGAAAGAATCTTTATTTTAATCTATTGCCTTGATTAATGAGATATTGTGTGAAAGTGGTAATTACCTATTGAAATAAACTAAATATATCCTCACAAGCACAAAGAAGAAAACTAGAAAAATTTTTCTCTGCTCTACATGTCTAGTAGTGACGTCCAAGAGAGTTCGAGAAAGACTAAGTGGCAAATGTAATGTTTCTGGAGAGAGGGAGAATGATCCTTTGTCAGTGCTGTGTCAAGAGTTTGGGGGTGCCTGTGTCATGTTAAGAGGTTAAAATGTTATGTCAAGAGTTTTTTTAAATTTAGTCACGAGTTTTAAAATTGACGTGTGTAGTTATGGTGATAAAATATTGTTATGATTATATTATTGAATTGTATATTGCGCTAAGATTTTTTATGTCAGTTCTAAAATTGATGGCATTGGGATGCGCTTTGATTTGTATCATTTCTAGGATCAATCTTTTTTTGAGCCATTTTTCATTGTTTAAAATTTTAACATCGTCAAATTTGAAATCGTGTTTTTGTTCTATTGCGTGCTGTGCTAGAGCTGTGTGTATTGTGTTGGTGTGTTTTAGGCCATTTTTGTGTTCATTGATTCTGTTTTTAAGGTATCGTTTTGTTTGGCCTATGTATGTGGAGTTACAATCATTACAATCAATTTTGTATACTATGTTAGATTTGTTGCTGTTGTCAATCTTGTCTTTGGTGGAGCCTGTGATCGATAAGATATTGTGTTTGTTGTTTGTGACTAATGTTATATTATATTGTTTAAAAAGACGAATTAGTTGGTGATGGATATTTTTTGTGTATGGCAGATTTATTAGTCTAGAGGAGTCAAAGTTTTTGTTTTTGTTGTTTTGATTGTTGATTGTAGCAAGTCTTTGTTTTATTGTTTTTTCTGTGAAAGAAATCGGATAGCAATTTTTTGTCATTGTGTTCTTAATAAGTTGAAGATTTTTATGGTGAAAGGAAGGATGAGATAGTTTTATTGCTCTGTCAACTAACATGTAAATTATAGCTTTTTTTGGGAAAGTGAGTGGTGTGAGAAAAAGTTTATAAATCTGCCAGACCAAGTAGGTTTTCTGTACCAATTTGTGATGATTGAACATTGATTGCGGATTAAGAGAATATCAAGAAAAGGAATTTTATTATTTTCTTCTATTTCTGATGTAAATTGTAATTTTGAATTATATGAGTTAAAAATATTGATTGTGGATTCTATTTTGTCAGTTGGCAAAGCAATAATAATGTCGTCGACATATCGTTTGTATAGTGGCAGTGAGAATTTTAATTTTTCTAAGCAATTTTTTTCTAAATCAATCATAACGATGTTGGATAGTATCGGAGCAAGAGGTGAACCCATTGGTAATCCAGAAATTTGTTGATAAATTTTGTTCTGCCAAGTAAAATAAGTTGAAAACATGATGTATTCTATGGCTTTTGTTATTTCGTTTAGTGGAAAAGTTTCGGAGAATAGGTTTGATCTTTTTTGAAGGCTTTGAGTAACTAGTTGTAATGGAATGTTGGTATAGAGAGATACGACATCAAATGAGACAAGTTTGTAGTTGAGTGCGATTGATATGTTTGAGACTGATTGTTTTAAGTGAAAGCTGTCTTTGACGTGTGAGTTTGTTGTGTGTAATAGTTTAGATAGTTTTGATTGGATAAATTCTGCTAATTTTTGTGTTGGGCTATTGATTGATGATACTATTGGACGAAGTGGAAAGTTTTTTTTGTGAATTTTTGGAAGGCAATAGAGACGAGCTAAGTTGCAATTTTCTGCTTTTAAGTATTTAAATTTTGTTTCATCGATGATTTTTTGGCTTTTCCATCTGGTGAGAATATTGTTTATGCCTTTTTGTAGGATATTGATAGAGTTCTTATTTATTAGTTTGTAAGTTGAGGAGTCTGCGAGTAAATTGTTTGTTTTGGTAATGTAATCTGATTTGTTTAAAATGACTGTTGAATTTCCTTTATCTGCTCGTGTAATTAAAAGTTGTGGATTGTTTTTTAAAAAGGAAGAAGTGTGATTTATAATTTTAATGGTGTTGGAGAATGATGTTGGTATATTCAATTTGTCTATGATTTTAGTGAATTCTTTTCTGATTTCGTTTTGTCTGGGTTTGTCGAGTAGAAATTCTAGTTTGGATTCAAGTTCAGAAATGGAGTTGTGGATGTAGTTTTTTATATTTGAAGGTTTGAGATAAGGAAAACAAAATTTTTCACCAAGAGATAAGAATGTGGAAATGTGTGAAGGAATATCAGTATTGGAGAGATTTATGAGCCATTCTTTCGTGTTGTTTTTTGTAATTGTTGAATTAATATTATTCAGAGGATCGGTAAAGGAATTATTATTTGCGTTATGTTGCGTATTAGTGAAAATTGAGTTTGAGGAACTGTATTGGTTGATTATTGTTTTGATGATTCTGGTAGTGTGTATTGTTTTGGTTGGTCATGTTTTCAACATATTTTACTTGGCAGAACAAAATTTATCAACAAATTTCTGGATTACCAATGGGTTCACCTCTTGCTCCGATCCAACATCGTTATGATTGATTTAGAAAAAAATTGCTTAGAAAAATTAAAATTTTCACTGCCACTATACAAACGATATGTCGACGACATTATTATTGCTTTGCCAACTGACAAAATAGAATCCACAATCAATATTTTTAACTCATATAATTCAAAATTACAATTTACATCAGAAATAGAAGAAAATAATAAAATTCCTTTTCTTGATATTCTCTTAATCCGCAATCAATGTTCAATCATCACAAATTGGTATAGAAAACCTACTTGGTCTGGCAGATTTATAAACTTTTTCTCACACCACCCACTTTCCCAAAAAAAAGCTATAATTTACATGTTAGTTGACAGAGCAATAAAACTATCTCATCCTTCCTTTCACCATAAAAATCTTCAACTTATTAAGAACACAATGACAAAAAATTGCTATCCGATTTCTTTCACAGAAAAAACAATAAAACAAAGACTTGCTACAATCAACAATCAAAACAACAAAAACAAAAACTTTGACTCCTCTAGACTAATAAATCTGCCATACACAAAAAATATCCATCACCAACTAATTCGTCTTTTTAAACAATATAATATAACATTAGTCACAAACAACAAACACAATATCTTATCGATCACAGGCTCCACCAAAGACAAGATTGACAACAGCAACAAATCTAACATAGTATACAAAATTGATTGTAATGATTGTAACTCCACATACATAGGCCAAACAAAACGATACCTTAAAAACAGAATCAATGAACACAAAAATAGCCTAAAACACACCAACACAATACACACAGCTCTAGCACAGCACGCAATAGAACAAAAACACGATTTCAAATTTGACGATGTTAAAATTTTAAACATTGAAAAATGGCTCAAAAAAAGATTGATCCTAGAAATGATACAAATCAAAGCGCATCCCAATGCCATCAATTTTAGAACTGACATAAAAAATCTTAGCTCAATATACAATTCAATAATATAATCATAACAATATTTTATCACCATAACTACACACGTCAATTTTAAAACTCGTGACTAAATTTTAAAAAACTCTTGACATACCATTTTAACCTCTTAACATGACACGGGCACCCCCAAACTCTTGACACAGCACTGACAAAGGATCATTCTCCCTCTCTCCAGAAACATTACATTTGCCACTTAGTCTTTCTCGAACTCTCTTGGACGTCACTACTAGACATGTAGAGCAGAGAAAATTTTTTCTAGTTTTCTTCTTTGTGCTTGTGAGGATATATTTAGTTTATTTCAATAGGTAATTACCACTTTCACACAATATCCCATTAATCAAGGCAATAGATCAAAATAAAGATTCTTTCACCATACTAATTTTTCACAGATAATACAATCACCAAAAAACGATTATACCATCAATTGAAATATAAAAAACGGTTCGAAATCAACCCTCCGAACCAACCTCACAAGACAGTATTTCATCATCAAACATACTGTCAACATCAACCATCTTCCAAGCACAAACCAAAAGAAAACTAGAAATATTGACAATATTCAGGTTCGTTATCTAACATAATTCTTATCTCTTTTACAATAACTTGTTATAAATAATCACTCACACAATATCAACATGATTGGAAAAATTATGAGAAAAAACTAACACAAAATTTGCACAAATCATTAAAACACATCTAAGACTTATTTATAACGATAAATACAATTATTATTTTATTAAAAAAATCTGTAATTTCTATTAATATAATTTGTATCGCGAAATTTGTAGAATAAATAAAGTTTCTGAAGAGGATCCGAACCAAGGATCGAAACGTAAACGAGTGAAAAAAACTCCTTTCTTTCCACCACGACCTTGGAAATCTCACGGGCCGAATCGAAGCCGATTCCTCAACATCTCGTATTATCAACACGACCGCACACCACTCATACTCATTGGAAACGACTGGCTATAAACTCGACAAAATGACCTTCTTCGGCGAGATATCACAACTTTTCGGATACATCATCTTAGCACCTGTGTGAACTTGGCAACTGACTTTACAGAAAGTAATTTTTTTTTTGCATTCGTTTGTACTCGGTTTGTACCCGTTTGTACCGCCTTTAATTTCGTTTGTACCTTAAGGGGGAAAAAAGTACGAGGGTATGGAAAAATGGACCGCAACCCATTTAGAGCTAAACAATTTTAATAAACGCGAATGAAAAGAGAATCGTTTGTACCCGTTTGTACCGTCGAAAATTTTTTTTTTAGTTTTTTTTTTTCAAAATTTTTTTTGGAAAAAAATTTTTCGATTTTTTTATTTTTTTATTTCCGTTCGTACCGACAAGTATATCGTTTGTACCACCGAGAAATCGTTTGTATCCGTTGGTATCGACGAGTATATCGTTTGCACCACCGAGAAAACATTTGTACCCGTTGGTATCAACGAGTATATAGTTTGTACCACCGAGAAAACGTTTGGACCCGTCTATATTATCGAGCAATCGTTTTTACCCGTCTGTAATGTCAAGTAGTCGTTTGCACTCACTCGTACTGACGAGTATATCGTTTGTACCGCCGATAAATCGTTTGTACCCGTCTGTGCTATCGAGCAATCGTTTGTACCCGTTCGTACTGACGAGTTTATCGGTTGTACCACCGAGAAAACGTTTGTACCCGTCTGTACTGTCGAGCAATCGTTTGTACCTGTTCGTATCGACAAGTATATCGTTTGTACCACTGAGAAATCGTTTGTACCCGTCTGTACTATCGAGCAATCGTTTGTACCCGTTCGTATCGGCGAGTATATCGTTTGTATCACCGAGAAAACGTTTGTACCCGTCTGTACTATCGAGCAATCGTTAGTACCCGTGCGTACTGACGAGTATATCGTTTGTACCACCGAGAAAACGTTTGTACCCGTCTGTACTATCCAGCAATCGTTTGTACCCGTTCGTACTGACGAGTATATCGTTTGTACCACCGAGAAAACGTTTGTACCCGTCTGTACTATCGAGCAGACGTTTGTACCAGTTCGTATCGACGAGTATATCGTTTGTACCACCGAAAAAACGTTTGTACCCGTCTGTACTATCCAGCAATCGTTTGTACCCGTTCGTACTGACGAGTATATCGATTGTACCACCGAGAAAACGTTTGTACCCGTCTGTACTATCGAGCAGACGTTTGTACCAGTTCGTATCGACGAGTATATCGTTTGTACCACCGAAAAAACGTTTGTACCCGTCTGTACTATCGAGCAGACGATTGTACCAGTTCGTATCGACGAGTATATCGTTTGGACCACCGAGAAATCGTTTGTACCCGTCTGTACTATCGAGTAATCGTTTGTACCCGTCCGTATCGACGAGTATATCGTTTGTACCACCGAGAAAACGTTTGTACCAGTCTGGACTATCGAGAAATCGTTTGTACCCATTCGTACTGACGAGTATATCGTTTGTACCAACGAGAAAACGTTTGTACCTGTCTGTACTATCGAGCAATCGTTTGTACCCATTCGTACTGACGAGTATATCGTTTGTACCAACGAGAAAACGTTTGTACGATTCTGTATTATCGAGCAATCGTTTGTACCCATTCGTACTGACGAGTATATCGTTTGCACCACCGAGAAAACGTTTGTACCTGTCTATAGTATCGAGCAATCGTTTGTACCCATTCGTACTGATGAGTATATCGTTTGTACCAAGGAGAAAACGTTTGTACCCGTCTGAACTATCGAGCAATCGTTTGTACCCATCTGTAATATCAAGCAATCGTTTGTACCCCGTCGTACTGACGAGTATTACGTTTGCACCACCGAGAAAACGTTTGTACCCGTCTGTACTGTCGAGCAATCGTTTGTACCACCGAGAAAACGTTTGTACCCGTCTGTACTATCGAGCAATCGTTTCTACCCGTTGGTAAAAACGAGTATTTCGTTTGTACCACCGAGAAAACGTTTGTACCCATCTGTACTATCGAGCAATCGTTTGTACCCGTTCGTATCGACAAGTATATCGTTTTTACTGGCGAGAAATCGTTTGTACCCGTCTGTACTATCGAGCAATCGTTTCTACCCGTTCGTATCGACGAGTATTTCGTTTGTACCACCGAGAAAACGTTTGTACCGGTCTGTACTATCGAGGAATCGTTTGTACCCATTCGTACTGACGAGTATATCGTTTGTACCACCGAGAAATCGTTTGTACCCGTCTGTACTATCGAGCAATCGTTTGTACCCATTCGTATTGACGAGTATATCGTTTTTATCAACGAGAAAACGTTAGTACCCGTCTGTACTATCGAGCAATCGTTTGTTCCCGTTGGTATCGACGAGTATATCGTTTGGACCACCGAGAAATCGTTTGTACCCGTCTGTACAATCGAGTAATCGTTTGTACCCATTCGTATCGACGAGTATATCGTTTGAACCACCGAGAAAACGTTTGTACCAGTCTGGACTATCGAGAAATCGTTTGTACCCATTCGCACTGACGAGTATATCGTTTGTACCAACGAGGAAACGTTTGTACCCGTCTGTACTATCGAGCAATCGTTTGTACCCATTCGTACTGACGAGTATATCGTTTGTACCAACGAGAAAACGTTTGTACCCGTCTGTAGTATCGAGCAATCGTTTGTACCCATTCGTACTGACGAGTATATCGTTTGTACCCATTCGTACTGACGAGTATATCGTTTGTACCAAGGAGAAAACGTTTGTACCCGTCTGAACTATCGAGCAATCGTTTGTACCCATCTGTAATTTCAAGCAATCGTTTGTACCCCGTCGCACTGACGAGTACATCGTTTGTACCACCAAGAAAACGTTTGTACCCGTCTGTACTGTCGAGCAATCGTTTGTACCACTGAGAAAACGTTTGTACCCGTCTGTACTATCGAGCAAACGTTTGTACCCGTTCGTAAAAACGAGTATTTCGTTTGTACCACCGAGAAAACGTTTGTACCCATCTGTACTATCGAGCAATCGTTTGTACCCGTTCGTATCGACAAGTATATCGTTTATACTGCCGAGAAATCGTTTGGACCGGTCTGTACTATCGAGCAATCGTTTGTACCAGTTCGTATCGACGAGTATTTCGTTTGTACCACCGAGAAAACGTTTGTACCGGTCTGTACTATCGAGCAATCGTTTGTAAGCATTCGTACTGACGAGTATATCGTTTGTACCACCGAGAAATCGTTTGTACCCGTCTGTACTATCGAGCAATCGTTTGTACCCATTCGTACTGAAGAGTATATTGTTTGTACCACCGAGAAATCGTTTGTACCCGTCTGTACTATCGAGCAATCGTTTTTACCCATTCGTACTGACGAGTATATCATTTGTACCAACGAGAAGACGTTTGTACCCGTCTGTAGTATCGAGCAATCGTTTGTACCCATTCGTACTGACGAGTATATCGTTTGTACCACCGAGAAAACGTTTGTACCCGTCTGTAGTATGGAGCAATCGTTTGTACCCATTCGTACTGACGAGTATATCGTTTGTATCAAGGAGAAAACGTTTGTACCCGTCTGAACTATCGAGCAATCGTTTGTACCCATCTGTAATATCAAGCAATCGTTTGTACCCCGTCGCTCTGACGAGTATATCCCTTGTACCACCGAGAAAACGTTTGTACCCGTCTGTACTGTCGAGCAATCGTTTGTACCACCGAGAAAACGTTTGTACCCGTCTGTACTATCGAGCAATCGTTTGTACCCGTTCGTAAAAACGAGTATTTCGTTTGGACCACCGGGAAAACATTTGTACCCATCTGTACTATCGAGCAATCGTTTGTACCCGTTCGTATCGACAAGTATATCTTTTTTACTGCCGAGAAATTGTTTGTACCCGTCTGTACTATCGAGCAATCGTTTTGTACCCGTTCGTATTGACGAGTATTTCGTTTGTACCACCGAGAAAACGTTTGTCCCGGTCTGTACTATCGAGCAATCGTTTGTACCCATTCGTACTGACGAGTATATCGTTTGTACCACTGAGAAATCGTTTGTACCTGTCTGTACTATCGAGCAATCGTTTGTACCTATTCGTACTGACGAGTATATCGTTTATACCACCGAGAAAACGTTTGTACCGGTCTGTAGTATCGAGCAATCGTTTGTACCGATTCGTACTGACGAGTATATCGTTTGTACCACCGAGAAAACGTTTGTACCCGTCTGTAGTATGGAGCAATCGTTTGTACCCATTCGTACTGACGAGTATATTATTTGTGCCAGAGAGAAAACGTTTGTACCCGTCTGAACTATCGAGCAATCGTTTGTACCCATCTGTAATATCAAGCAATCGTTTGTACCCCGTCGTAATGACGAGTATATCGTTTGTACCACCGAGAAAACGTTTGTGCCCGTCTGTACTATCGAGCAATCGTTTGTACCACCGAGAAAACGTTTGTACCCGTCTGTACTATCGAGCAATCGTTTGTACCCGTTCGTAAAAACGAGTATTTCGTTGGTACCACCGAGAAAACGTTTGTACCCATCTGTACTATCGAGCAATCGTTTGTACCCGTTCGTATCGACAAGTATATCGTTTTTACTGCGAGAAATCGTTTGTACCCGTCTGTACTATCGAGCAATCGTTTGTACCCGTTCGTATCGACGAGTATTTCGTTTGTACCACCGAGAAAACGTTTGTACCCGTCTGTAGTATGGAGCAATCGTTTGTACCCATTCGTACTGACGAGTATATCGTTTGTGCCAAGGAGAAAACGTTTGTACCCGTCTGAACTATCGAGCAATCGTTTGTACCCATCTGTAATATCAAGCAATCGTTTGTACCCCGTCGTAATGACGAGTATATCGTTTGTACCACCGAGAAAACGTTTGTGCCCGTCTGTACTATCGAGCAATCGTTTGTACCACCGAGAAAACGTTTGTACCCGTCTGTACTATCGAGCAATCGTTTGTACCCGTTCGTAAAAACGAGTATTTCGTTTGCACCACCGAGAAAACGTTTGTACCCATCTGTACTATCGAGCAATCGTTTGTACCCGTTCGTATCGACAAGTATATCGTTTGTACCACCGAGAAAACGTTTGTACCGGTCTGTACTATCGAGCAATCGTTTGTACCCATTCGTATCGACGAGTATTTCGTTTGTACCACCGAGAAAACGTTTGTACCGGTCTGTACTATCGAGCAATCGTTTGTACCCATTCGTACTGACGAGTATATCGTTTTTACTGCGAGAAATCGTTTGTACCCGTCTGTACTATCGAGCAATCGTTTGTACCCGTTCGTATCGACGAGTATTTCGTTTGTACCACCGAGAAAACGTTTGTACCGGTCTGTACTATCGAGCAATCGTTTGTACCCATTCGTACTGACGAGTATATCGTTTGTACCACCGAGAAATCGTTTGTACCCGTCTGTACTATCGAGCAATCGTTTGTACCCGTTCGTATCGACGAGTATTTCGTTTGTACCACCGAGAAAACGTTTGTACCCATCTGTATTATCGAGCAATCGTTTGTACCCGTTCGTTCTGACGAGTAAATCGTTTGTACCACCGACAAAACGTTTTGACCTGTCTGTACTATGGAGCAATCGTTTGTACCAGTTCGTATCGACGAGTATATCGTTTGTACTACCGAGAAATTGTTTGTACCCGTCTGTACAAAGGAGCAATCATTTGTACCTGTTCGTATCGACAAGTATATCGTTTCTACCACCGGGAAATCGTTTGTACCCGTCTGTACTATCGAGCAATCGTTTGTACCCGTTGGTATCGACGAGTATATCGTTTGTACCATCGAGAAAACGTTCGTACCCGTCTGAACTATCGAGCAATCGTTTGTACCCGTCTTTAATATCAGGCAATCGTTTCTACCGCCTCGCACTGACGAGTATATCGTTTGTACCACCGAGAAAACGTTTGTACCCGTCTGTACTATCGAGCAATCGTTTGTACCAGTTCGTATCGACGAGTAAATCGTTTGTACCGCCGAGAAATCGTTTGTACCCGTCTGTACTATAGAGAAATCGTTTGTACCCGTTCGTATCGACGAGTATATCGTTTGTACCACCGACAAAACGTTTGTACCGGTCTGTACTATCGAGCAATCGTTTGTTCCCGTTGGTATCGACGAGTATATCGTTTGGACCACCGAGAAATCGTTTGTACCCGTCTGTACTATCGAGTAATCGTTTGTACCCATTCGTATCGACGAGTATATCGGTTGTACCACCGAGAAAACGTTTGTCCCAGTCTGGACTATCGAGAAATCGTTTGTACCAATTCGCACTGACGAGTATATCGTTTGTACCAACGAGAAAACGTTTGTACCCGTCTGTACTATCGAGCAATCGTTTGTACCCATTCGTACTGACGAGTATATCGTTTGTGCCAACGAGAAAACGTTAGTACCCGTCTGTAGTATCGAGCAATCGTATGTACCCATTCGTACTGATGAGTATATTGTTTGTACCACCGAGAAATCGTTCGTACCCGTCTGTACGATCGAGCAATCGTTTGTACCCGTTCGTATCGACGAGTATTTCGTTTGTACCACCGAGAAAACGTTTGTACCGGTCTGTACTATCGAGAAATCGTTTGCACCCATTCGTATTGACGAGTATATCATTAGTACCAACGAGAAGACGTTTGTACCCGTCTGTAGTATCGAGCAATCGTTTGTACCCATTCGTACTGACGAGTATATCGTTTGTACCACCGAGAAAACGTTTGTACCCGTCTGTAGTATCGAGCAATCGTTTGTACCCATTCGTACTGACGAGTATATCGTTTGTACCAAGGAGAAAACGTTTGTACCCATCTGTACTATCGAGCAATCGTTTGTACCCGTTCGTATCGACAAGTATATCTTTTTACTGCCGAGAAATTGTTTGTACCCGTCTGTACTATCGAGCAATCGTTTGTACCCGTTCGTATTGACGAGTATTTCGTTTGTACCACCGAGAAAACGTTTGTACCGGTCTGTACTATCGAGCAATCGTTTGTACCCATTCGTACTGACGAGTATATCGTTTGTACCACCGAGAAATCGTTTGTACCTGTCTGTACTATCGAGCAATCGTTTGTACCCATTCGTACTGACGAGTATATCGTTTAGACCACCGAGAAAACGTTTGTACCGGTCTGTAGTATCGAGAAATCGTTTGTACCCATTCGTACTGACGAGTATATCGTTTGTACCAAGGAGAAAACGTTTGTACCCGTCTGAACTATCGAGCAATCGTTTGTACCCATCTGTAATATCAAGCAATCGTTTGACCTGTGTGAACTTAGCAACTGACTTTACAGAAAGTAATTTTTTTTTTTGCATTCGTTTGTACTCGATTTGTACCCGTTTGTACCGCCTTTTATTTCGTTTGTACCTTAAGGGGGAAAAAAGTACGAGGGTATGGAAAAATGGACCGCAACCCATTTAGAGCTAAACAATTTTAATAAACGCGAATGAAAAGAGAATCGTTTGTACCCGTTTGTACCGTCGAAAATTTTTTTTTTGAATTTTTTTTTTACAAATTTTTTTTTGGAAAAAAAATTTTCGATTTTTTAATTTTTTTATTTCCGTTCGTACCGACAAGTATATCGTTTGTGCCACCTAGCAATTGTTTCTACTCATTCGTATCGATGAGTATTCTACTCATTCGTATCGATGAGTACAGACAGGTACAAACGTTTTCGCGTTGGTACAAACGATTGCTCGATAGTACAGACTGGTAGAAACGTTTTCTCGGTGGTACAAACGATATACTTGTCAGTACGAACGGGTACAAACGATTCCTCGATAGTACAGACGGGTACAAACGATTTCTGGGTGGTTAAACCGATATACTCGTCAGTACGAGGGGGTATAAACGATTGCCAGATATTAGAGACGGGTACAAACGATTGCTCGATAGTTCAGACGGGTACAAACAATTTCTCGGTGGTACAAACGATATACTCGTCGATACGAACTGGTACAAACGATTTCTCGATAATACAGACGGGTACAACCGTTTTCTCGGTGGTACAAACGATATACTTGTCTCTACGAGGGGGTACAAACAATTGCTTGATATTACAGACGGGTACAAACGATTGCTCGATAGTTCAGACGGGCAGAAACGTTTTCTCGTTGGTACAAACGATATACTCGTCGATACCAACGGGTACAAACGATTCCTCGATAGTACAGACGGGTACAAACGATTACTGGGCGGTACAAACGATATACTTGTCGAAACGAACGGGTAGAAACGATTGCTCGATAGTACAGACGGGTACAAACGATTTCTCGGCGGTACAAACGATATACGTGTCGATACGAACGGGTACAAACGACTGCTCGATAGTGCAGTCGAGTATAAACGTTTTCTCGTTGGTACAAACGATTTACTCGTCGATACGAATGGGTACAAACGATTACTCGATAGTACAGACGAGTATAAACAATTTCTTGATGGTACAAACGATATACTCGTCGATACGAACTGGTACAAACGATTGCTCGATAGTTCAGACGGGTACAAACGTTTTCTCGTTGGTACAAACGATACACTCGTCCATACCAACGGGTACAAACGATTGCTCGATAGTACAGACGGGTACAAACGATTTCTCGGCGGTTCAAACGATACACTTGTCGTTACGAACATGTACAAACGATTGCTCGATAGTACAGACGGGCACAAACGTTTTCTCGGTGGTACCCATGATATGGTCGTCAGTACGAGGGGGTACAAACGATTGCCTGATATTACAGACCGGTACAAACGATTGCTCGATAGTTCAGACGGGTACAAACGTTTTCTCGTTGGTACAAACGATATACTCATCGATACCAACGGGTACAAACTATTGCTCGATAGTACAGACGGGTACAAACGTTTTCTCGGTGGTACAAACGACATACTCGTCAGTACGAATGGGTACAAACGATTGCTCGATAGTACAGACGGGTACAAACGTTTTCTCGTTGGTACAAACGATATACTCGTCGGTACGAATGCGTACAAACGAATGCTTGACAGTACAGATGGGTACAAACGTTTTCTCGGTGGTCCAAACGAAATACTCGTCGATACGAACGGGTACAAACGATCGCTCGATAGTACAGACGATACACTCGTCAGTGCGAGGTGGTACAAACGATTGCTTGATACTACAGACGGGTACAAACGATTGCTCGATAGTACAGACGGGTACAAACGTTTTCTCGTTGGTACAAACGATATACTCGTCAGTACGAATGGGGACAAACGATTGCTCGATAGCACAGACGGGTACAAACGTTTTCTCGATGGTACAAACGATATACTCGTCAGTACGAGGGGGTACAAACGACTGCTTGATATTACAGACGGGCACAAACGATTGCTCGATAGTACAGACGGGTACAAACGATTTCTCGGTGGTTAAACCGATATACTGGTCATACGCGGGGGTAGAAACGATTGCCAGATATTACAGACAGGTACAAACGATTGCTCGATAATTCAGACGGGTAAAAACAATTTCTCGGTGGTACAAACGATATACTCGTCGATACGAACTGGTACAAACGATTTCTCGATAGTACAGACGGGTACAACCGTTTTCTCGGTGGTACAAACGATATACTCGCCAGTACGAACGGGTACAAACGATTGCTCGATAGTACAGATGGGTACAAACGATTTCTCGGCGGTACAAACGATATACGTATCGATACGAACGGGTACAAACGACTGCTCGATAGTACAATCGACTATAAACGTTTTCTCGTTGGCACAAACGATATACTAGTCAGTACGAATGGGTACAAACGATTTCTCGATAGTCCAGACGGGTACAAACGTTTTCTCGGTGGTACAAACGATATACTCGTCGATACGAATGGGTACAAACGATTGCTCGATAATACAGACGGGTACAAACGATTTCTCGGTGGTACAACCGATATACTCGTCTCTACGAGGGGGTACAAACGAATGCTTGATATTACAGATGGATACAAACGATTGCTCGATAGTTCAGACGGGTACAAACGTTTTCTCGTTGGTACAAACGATATACTCGTCAGTACAAATGGGTACAAACGATTGCTTGATATTACAGACGGGTAGAAACGATTTCTCGGCAGTACAGACGAGTTCAAACGTTTTCTCGTTGGTACAAACGATATACTCGTCAGTACGAATTGGTACAAACGATTGCTCGATAGTACAGACGTGTACAAACGTTTTCTCGATGGTACAAACGATATACTCGTCAGTACGAGGGGGTACAAACGACTGCTTGCTATTACAGACGGGTACAAACGATTGCTCGATAGTACAAACGGGTACAAACGTTTTCTCGATGGTACAAACGATATACTCGTCAGTACGAATGGGTACAAACGATTGCTCGATAGTACAGACGGGTACAAACGTTTTCTCGTTGGTACAAACGATATACTCGTCAGTACGAATGGGTACAAACGATTTTTCGATAGTCCAGACGGGTACAAACGTTTTCTCGGTAGTACATACGATATACTCGTCGATACGAATGGGTACAAACGATTGGTCGATAGTACAGATGGGTACAAACGATTTCTCGGTGGTACAAACGATATACTCGTCGATACGAATGGGTACAAAACGTTTGCTTGATATTACAGACAGGTACAAACGATTGCTCGACAGTACAGAGGGGTACAAACGTTTTCTCGTTGGCACAAACGATATACTCGTCAGTACGAATGGGTACAAACGATTGCTCGATAGTACAGAGGGGTACAAACGTTTTCTCCATGGTACAAACGATATACCCGTCAGTACGAGGGGGTACAAACGACTGTTTGATATTACAGACGGGTACAAACGATTGCTCGATCGTACAAACGGTTACAAACGTTTTCTCGTTGGTACAAACGATATACTCGTCAGTACGAATGGGTACAAACGATTGCTCGATAGTACAGACGGGTAGAAACGTTTTCTCGATGGTACAAACGATATACCCGTCAGTACGAGGGGGTACAAACGACTGCTTGATATTACAGACGGGTACACACGATTGCTCGATAGCTTCAACGGGTACAAACGTTTTTTCGTTGGTACAAACGATATACTCGTCAGTACGAACGGGTACAAACGATTGCCCGATAATACAGACGGGTACAAACGTTCTCTCGTTGGTACAAACGATATACTCGTCAGTACGCATGGGTACAAACGATTTCTCGATAGTCCAGACGGGTACAAACGTTTTCTCGGTGGTATAAACGATCTACTCGTCAGTACGAATGGGTACAAACGATTGCTCGATAGTACAGACGGGTACAAATGTTTTCTCGGTGGTACAAACGATATACTCGTCTCTACGAGGGGGTAAACACGATTGCTTGATATTACAGACGGGTACAAACGATTGCTCGATAGTTGAGACGAGTACAAACGTTTTCTCGTTCGTACAAACGATATACTCGTCGATACCAAAGGGTACAAACGATTGCTCGATAGTACAGACGGGTACAAACGTTTTCTCGGTGGTACAAACGATATACTCATCAGTACGAGGGGGTACAAACGATTGCTTGATAGTTCAGACGGGTACAAACGTTTTCTCGTTCGTACAAACGATATACTCGTCAGTACGAATGGGTACAAACGATTTCTCGATAGTCCAGACGGATACAAACGTTTTCTCGGTGGTACAAACGATCTACTCGTCAGTACGAATGGGTACAAACGATTGCTCGATAGTACACACGGGTACAAATGTATTCTCGGTGGTACAAACGATATACTCGTCAGTACGAATGGGCACAAACGATTGCTCGATAGTACAGACGGGTACAAACGTTTTCTCGTTGGTACAAACGATATACTCATCAGTACGAATGGGTACAAACGATTGCTCGATAGTACAGACGGGTACAAACGTTTTCTTGGTGGTACAAACGATATACTCGTTAGGACGAGGGGGTACAAACGACTGCTTGATATTACAGACGGGTACAAACGATTGCTCGATAGTACAGACGGGTACAAACGTTTTCTCGTTGGTACAAACGATATACTCGTCGATACCAACGGGTACAGACGATTGCTCGATAGTACAGACGGGTACAAACGATTTCTCGGCTGTACAAACGATATACTTGTCGATACGAACGGGTACAAACGATTGCTCGATAGTACAGACGGGTACAAGCGTTTTCTCAGTGGTACAAACGATATACTCATCAGTACGAACGGGTACAAACGATCGCTCGATAGTACCGACGGGTACAAACGATCGCTCGATAGTACCGATGGGTACGAACGTTTTCTCGGTGGTACAAACGATATACTCGTCAGTACGAAAGGGTACAACCCATTCCTCGATAGTTCAGGAGGGTACAAACGATTTCTCGGCGGTACAAACGATATACTCGTCGATACGAACTGGTACAAACGATTGTTCGATAGTACAGACGGGTACAAGCGTTTTCTCGGTGGTACAAACGATAGACTTGTCAGTACGAGGGGGTACAAACGATTGCCTGATATTACAGACGGGTACAAACAATTGCTCGATAGTTCAGATGGGTACAAACATTTTCTCGTTGGTACAAATGATATACTCGTCGATACCAACGGGTACAAACGATTGCTCGATAGTACAGACGGGTACAAACGTTTTCTCGGTGGTACAAACGATATACTCGTCAATACGAATGGGTACAAACGATTGCTCGATAGTACAGACGGGTGCAAACGTTTTCTCGGTGGTACAAACGATATACTCGTCGATACCAACGGGTACAAACGATTTCCCGGTGGTACAACCGATATACTCGTCGATACGAATGGGTACAAACGATTACTCGATAGTACAGACGGGTACAAACGATTTCTCGGTGCTCCAAACGATATACTTGTCGATACCAACGGGAACAAATGATTGCTCGATAGTACAGACCGGTACAAACGTTTTGTCGGTGGTACAAACGATATGCTCGTCGATACGAAAGGGTACAAACGATTTCTCGATAGTACAGACGGGTACAAACGATTTCTCGGCGGTACAAACGATTTACTCGTCGATACGAACTGGTACAAACGATTGCTCGATAGTACAGACGGGTATAAACGTTTTCTCGGTGGTACAAACGATATACTCGTCAGTGCGAGGCGGTAGAAACGATTGCCTGATATTAAAGACGGGTACAAACGATTGCTCGATAGTTCAGACGGGTACAAACGTTTTCTCGATGGTACAAACGATATACTCGTCGATACCAACCGGTACAAACGATTGCTCGATAGTACAGACGGGTACAAACGATTTCCCGGTGGGAGAAACGATATACTTGTCGATACGAACAGGTACAAATGATTGCTCCTTAGTACAGACGGGTACAAACAATTTCTTGGTGGTACAAACGATATACTCGTCAGTACGAATGGGTACAAACGATTGCCCGGTAGTACAAACGATATACTCGTCGATACGAACTGGTACAAACGATTGCTCCATAGTACAGACAGGTAAAAACGTTTTCTCGGTGGTACAAACGATTTACTCGTCAGAACGAACGGGTACAAACGATTGCTCGATAATACAGATGGGTACAAACGTTTTCTCGGTGGTACAAACGAAATACTCGTCGATACGAACGGGTGCAAACGATTGCTCGATAGTACAGACGGGTACAAACGTTTTCTCGGTGGTACAAACGATATACTCGTCAGTACGAACGGGTACAAACGATTGCTCGATAGTACAGACGGGTACAAACGATTTCTCGGTGGTACAAACGATATACTCGTCAGTACGAATGGGTACAAACGATTGCTCGATAGTACAGACCGGTACAAACGTTTTCTCGGTGGTACAAACGAAATACTCGTCGATACGAACGGGTACAACCGATTGCTCGATAGTACAGACGGGTACAAACGATTTCTCGCAGTAAAAACGATATACTTGTCGATACGAACGGGTACAAACGATTGCTCGATAGTACAGATGGGTACAAACGTTTTCTCGGTGGTACAAACGAAATACTCGTTTTTACGAACGGGTACAAACGATTGCTCGATAGTACAGACGGGTACAAACGTTTTCTCGGTGGTACAAACGATTGCTCGATAGTACAGACGGGCACAAACGTTTTCTCGGTGGTACAAACGATATACTCGTCATTACGACGGGGTATAAACGATTGCTTGATATTACAGATGGGTACAAACGATTGCTCGATAGTTCAGACGGGTACAAACGTTTTCTCCTTGGCACAAACGATATACTCGTCAGTACGAATGGGTACAAACGATTGCTCCATACTACAGACGGGTACAAACGTTTTCTCGGTGGTACATACGATATACTGGTGAGTACGAATCTGTACAAACGATTGCTCGACACTACAGACCGGTACAAACGTTTTCTCGGTGGTATAAACGATATACTCGTCAGTACGAATGGGTACAAACTATTGCTCGATAGTACAGACAGGTACAAACGATTTCTCGGTGGTACAAACGATATACTCGTCAGTACGAATGGGTACAAACGATTGCTCGATAGTGCAGACCGGTTCAAACGTTTTCTCGGTAGTACAAACGAAATACTCGTCAATACGAACGGGTACAAACGATTGCTCGATAGTACAGACGAGTACAAACAATTTCTCGGCAGTAAAAAAGATATACTTGTCGATACGAACGGGTACAAACGATTGCTCGATAGTACAGATGGGTACAAATGTTTTCTCGGTGGTCCAAACGCAATACTCGTTTTTACGAACGGGTACAAACGTTTGCTCGATAGTACAGACGGGTACAAACGTTTTCTCGGTGGTACAAACGATTGCTCGACAGTACAGACGGGTACAAACGTTTTCTCGGTGGTACAAAGGATATACTCGTCAGAGCGACGGGGTACAAACGATTGCTTGATATTTCAGATGGGTACAAACGATTGCTCGATAGTTCAGACGGGTACAAACGTTTTCTCCTTGGTACAACCGATATACTCGTCAGTACGAATGGGTACAAACGATTGCTCCATACTACAGACGGGTACAAACGTTTTCTCGGTGGTACAAACGAAATACTCGTTTTTACCAACGGGTAGAAACGATTGCTCGATAGTACAGACGGGTACAAACGTTTTCTCGGTGGTACAAACGATTGCTCGACAGTACAGACGGGTACAAACGTTTTCTCCGTGGTGCAAACGATATACTCGTCAGTACGACGGGGTACAAACGATTGCTTGATATTACAGATGGGTACAAACGATTGCTCGATAGTTCAGACGGGTACAAACGTTTTCTCCTTGGTACAAACGATATACTCATCAGTACGAATGGGTACAAACGATTGCTCGATACTATAGACAGGTACAAACGTTTTCTCGGTGGTACAAACGATATACTCGTCAGTACGAATGGGTACAAACGATTGCTCGATACTACAGAATCGTACAAACGTTTTCTCGTTGGTACAAACGATATACTCGTCAGTACGAATGGGTACAAACGATTGCTCGATAGTACAGACGGGTACAAACGTTTTCTCGTTGGTACAAACGATATACTCGTCAGTACGAATGGGTACAAACGATTTCTCGATAGTCCAGACTGGTACAAACGTTTTCTCGGTGGTACAAACGATATACTCGTCGATACGAACGGGTACAAACGATTACTCGATAGTACAGACGGGTACAAACGATTTCTCGGTGGTCCAAACGATATACTCGTCGATACGAACTGGTACAATCGTCTGCTCGATAGTACAGACGGGTACAAACGTTTTTTCGGTGGTACAAACGATATACTCGTCGATACGAACTGGTACAAACGTCTGCTCGATAGTACAGACGGGTACAAACGTTTTCTCGGTGGTACAAACGATATACTCGTCAGTACGAACGGGTACAAACGATTGCTGGATAGTACAGACGGGTACAAACGTTTTTTCGGTGGTACAAACGATATACTCGTCGATACGAACTGGTACAAACGTCTGCTCGATAGTACAGACGGGTACAAACGTTTTCTCGGTGGTACAAACGATATACTCGTCAGTACGAACGGGTACAAACGATTACTGGATAGTACAGACGGGTACAAACGTTTTCTCGGTGGTACAAACGATATACTCGTCAGTACGAACGGGTACAAACGATTGCTCGATAGTTCAGACGGGTACAAACGTTTTCTCCTTGGTACAAACGATATACTCATCAGTACGAATGGGTACAAACGATTGCTCGATACTATAGACAGGTACAAACGTTTTCTCGGTGGTACAAACGATATACTCGTCAGTACGAATGGGTACAAACGATTGCTCGATACTACAGAATCGTACAAACGTTTTCTCGTTGGTACAAACGATATACTCGTCAGTACGAATGGGTACAAACGATTGCTCGATAGTACAGACGGGTACAAACGTTTTCTCGTTGGTACAAACGATATACTCGTCAGTACGAATGGGTACAAACGATTTCTCGATAGTCCAGACTGGTACAAACGTTTTCTCGGTGGTACAAACGATATACTCGTCGATACGAACGGGTACAAACGATTACTCGATAGTACAGACGGGTACAAACGATTTCTCGGTGGTCCAAACGATATACTCGTCGATACGAACTGGTACAATCGTCTGCTCGATAGTACAGACGGGTACAATCGTTTTTTCGGTGGTACAAACGATATACTCGTCGATACGAACTGGTACAAACGTCTGCTCGATAGTACAGACGGGTACAAACGTTTTCTCGGTGGTACAAACGATATACTCGTCAGTACGAACGGGTACAAACGATTGCTGGATAGTACAGACGGGTACAAACGTTTTTTCGGTGGTACAAACGATATACTCGTCGATACGAACTGGTACAAACGTCTGCTCGATAGTACAGACGGGTACAAACGTTTTCTCGGTGGTACAAACGATATACTCGTCAGTACGAACGGGTACAAACGATTACTGGATAGTACAGACGGGTACAAACGTTTTCTCGGTGGTACAAACGATATACTCGTCAGTACGAACGGGTACTAACCATTGCTCGATAGTACAGACGGGTACAAACGTTTTCTCGGTGATACAAACGATATACTCGCCGATACGAACGGGTACAAACGATTGCTCGATAGTACAGACGGGTACAAACGATTTCTCAGTGGTACAAACGATATACTTGTCGATACGAACAGGTACAAACGATTGCTCGACAGTACAGACGGGTACAAACGTTTTCTCGGTGGTACAACCGATAAACTCGTCAGTACGAACGGGTACAAACGATTGCTCGATAGCACAGACGGGTACAAACGATTTATCGGCGGTACAAACGATATACTCGTCAGTACGAGTGAGTGCAAACGACTACTTGACATTACAGACGGGTAAAAACGATTGCTCGATAGTATAGACGGGTACAAACGTTTTCTCGGTGGTACAAACTATATACTCGTTGATACCAACGGGTACAAATGTTTTCTCGGTGGTGCAAACGATATACTCGTCGATACCAACGGATACAAACGATTTCTCGGTGGTACAAACGATATACTTCCTCGGTACTAACGGAAATAAAAAAATTAAAAAATCGAAAACTTTTTTTCCAAAAAAAATTTTGAAAAAAAAACTAAAAAAAAATGTTCGACGGTACAAACGGGTACAAACGATTCTCTTTTCATTCGCGTTTATTAAAATTGTTTAGCTCTAAATGGGTTGCGGTCCATTTTTCCATACCCTCGTACTTTTTCCCCCCTTAAGGTACAAACGAAATTAAAGGCGGTACAAACGGGTACAAACCGAGTACAAACGAATGCAAAAAAAAAAATTACTTTCTGTAAAGTCAGTTGCCAAGTTCACACAGGTCATCTTAGCAGCTTTCAAAAATTGGAAACGCGACGCTACAACGAAGACTCGCCTAAAACAACAACTTCGATTTTTATTAAAATGTCGACAAGAAGGTTTGATACCGAAACACATTTATTCCATAAACTTCAACATACAAATTTCAGGAAACAAAGGCAAATTTAAACTTAACAAAGCAATACACAAAATTCACTAATCATTATTGAATATTGAATTTGACGATCTCAATTTCCGAATCAAAATACTAAACCAAAAAATAGGAAAAAACACCGAAATAATCAACACAACTCACGACACTATAAAAGGAAAATTTTTCTCATTTGAAAAAATAAGATTAAACAGATTATCACTACTCACTTACGAAAAACACCAAAAAAAAACTCCAAAATCTTAGATTTCAACGAACCATGAATATACATCAACACATTTTCAATCATGATGAATTTTTAAGAACAATAGACTCACAAATACATCTCAACCAAAACAATACACACTACCAGAATCATCAAAACAATAATCAACCAATACATAACTACAGTTCCTCAAACTCAATTTTCACTAATACGCAACATAACGCAAATAATAATTCCTTTACCGATCCTCTGAATAATATTAATTCAACAATTACAAAAAACAACACGAAAGAATGGCTCATAAATCTCTCCAATACTGATATTCCTTCACACATTTCCACATTCTTATCTCTTGGTGAAAAATTTTGTTTTCCTTATCTCAAACCTTCAAATATAAAAAACTACATCCACAACTCCATTTCTGAACTTGAATCCAAACTAGAATTTCTACTCGACAAACCCAGACAAAACGAAATCAGAAAAGAATTCACTAAAATCATAGACAAATTGAATATACCAACATCATTCTCCAACACCATTAAAATTATAAATCACACTTCTTCCTTTTTAATAAACAATCCACAACTTTTAATTACACGAGCAGACAAAGGAAATTCATCAGTCATTTTAAACAAATCAGATTACATTACCAAAACAAACAATTTACTCGCAGACTCCTCAACTTACAAACTAATAAATAAGAACCCTATCAATATCCTACAAAAAGGCATAAACAATATTCTCACCAGATGGAAAAGCCAAAAAATCATCGATGAAACAAAATTTAAATACTTAAAAGCAGAAAATTGCAACTTAGCTCGTCTTTATTGCCTTCCAAAAATTCACAAAAAAAACTTTCCACTTCGTCCAATAGTATCATCAATCAATAGCCCAACACAAAAATTAGCAGAATTTATCCAATCAAAACTATCTAAACTATTACACACAACAAACTCACACGTCAAAGACAGCTTTCACTTAAAACAATCAGTCTCAAACATATCAATCCCACTCAACTACAAACTTGTCTCATTTGATGTCGTATCTCTCTATACCAACATTCCATTACAACTAGTTACTCAAAGCCTTCAAAAAAGATCAAACCTATTCTCCGAAACTTTTCCACTAAACGAAATAACAAAAGCCATAGAATACATCATGTTTTCAACTTATTTTACTTGGCAGAACAAAATTTATCAACAAATTTCTGGATTACCAATGGGTTCACCTCTTGCTCCGATACTATCCAACATCGTTATGATTGATTTAGAAAAAAATTGCTTAGAAAAATTAAAATTCTCACTGCCACTATACAAACGATATGTCGACGACATTATTATTGCTTTGCCAACTGACAAAATAGAATCCACAATCAATATTTTTAACTCATATAATTCAAAATTACAATTTACATCAGAAATAGAAGAAAATAATAAAATTCCTTTTCTTGATATTCTCTTAATCCGCAATCAATGTTCAATCATCACAAATTGGTACAGAAAACCTACTTGGTCTGGCAGATTTATAAACTTTTTCTCACACCACCCACTTTCCCAAAAAAAGCTATAATTTACATGTTAGTTGACAGAGCAATAAAACTATCTCATCCTTCCTTTCACCACAAAAATCTTCAACTTATTAAGAACACAATGACAAAAAATTGCTATCCGATTTCTTTCACAGAAAAAACAATAAAACAAAGACTTGCTACAATCAACAATCAAAACAACAAAAACAAAAACTTTGACTCCTCTAGACTAATAAATCTGCCATACACAAAAAATATCCATCACCAACTAATTCGTCTTTTTAAACAATATAATATAACATTAGTCACAAACAACAAACACAATATCTTATCGATCACAGGCTCCACCAAAGACAAGATTGACAACAGCAACAAATCTAACATAGTATACAAAATTGATTGTAATGATTGTAACTCCACATACATAGGCCAAACAAAACGATACCTTAAAAACAGAATCAATGAACACAAAAATAGCCTAAAACACACCAACACAATACACACAGCTCTAGCACAGCACGCAATAGAACAAAAACACGATTTCAAATTTGACGATGTTAAAATTTTAAACAATGAAAAATGGCTCAAAAAAAGATTGATCCTAGAAATGATACAAATCAAAGCGCATCCCAATGCCATCAATTTTAGAACTGACATAAAAAATCTTAGCTCAATATACAATTCAATAATATAATCATAACAATATTTTATCACCATAACTACACACGTCAATTTTAAAACTCGTGACTAAATTAAAAAAAACTCTTGACATAACATTTTAACCTCTTAACATGACACGGGCACCCCCAAACTCTTGACACAGCACTGACAAAGGATCATTCTCCCTCTCTCCAGAAACATTACATTTGCCACTTAGTCTTTCTCGAACTCTCTTGGACGTCACTACTAGACATGTAGAGCAGAGAAAATTTTTTCTAGTTTTCTTCTTTGTGCTTGTGAGGATATATTTAGTTTATTTCAATAGGTAATTACCACTTTCACACAATATCTCATTAATCAAGGCAATAGATCAAAATAAAGATTCTTTCACCATACTAATTTTTCACAGATAATACAATCACCAAAAAACGATTATACCATCAATTGAAATATAAAAAACGGTTCGAAATCAACCCTCCGAACCAACCTCACAAGACAGTATTTCATCATCAAACATACTGTCAACATCAAGCATCTTCCAAGCACAAACCAAAAGAAAACTAGAAATATTGACAATGTTCAGGTTCGTTATCTAACATAATTCTTATCTCTTTTACAATAACTTGTTATAAATAATCACTCACACAATATCAACATGATTGGAAAAATTATGAGAAAAAACTAACACAAAATTTACACAAATCATTAAAACACATCTAAGACTTATTTATAACAATAAATACAATCATTATTTTATTTAAAAAATCTGTAATTTCTATTAATATAATTTGTATCGCGAAATTTGTAGAATAAATAAAGTTTCTGAAGAGGATCCGAACCAAGGATCGAAACGTAAACGAGTGAAAAAAACTCCTTCTTTCTTTCCACCACGACCTTGGAAATCTCACGGGCCGAATCGAAGCCGATTCCTCAACATCTCGTATTATCAACACGGCCGCACACCACTCATACTCATTTAATACTTCAATAAATGCTTAATAATTACCCCAAGTATTATTTGTCTAAAACGCTTCGTGGCAGGCCGTTACAGTGGTGTCACCCCTTAAGAAAAATAATGTTTGCAAAAATTTCGGAAATTCATTATTTCTCAGAATTATGAGGGATAAAAAAATGTAATAAGTTTTTTTTACGAAAACCTAATTTTTTTCATCTATAACTTTTCTCCGAATATCTCCGCAGCCGTTCACTCAATAGGAAAAAGAAAAAGTTCCGGAAAAAAAATAATAACAAGCTTTTTTTACGAAAATCTCATTTTTTTCATGTTTAACTTTTCTCCGAATATCTCCTCAGCCGTTCACTCAGGTCATAGGAAAAAGAGAAATTTCCGGGAAAAAAATGAGGAATCATGAATTTTCAGTAAAAAAAAATGTGTTTTTGGGAAATAGACCAGTACTTGAATCTGTTTTTAATTATTTTTTCTCCGAAAATTTCAAATATGACTAAAATATGAGAAATTATGAAAAATTTGGAAAAAAAATTTCACTAGGGGCCCCTGCGGACCGAAGCCAGGAACGCTACCAACGGGACCATCCCATCGCTTGTAGAATACTTGCACTTTCTGGTATTTACGATTCGCGGGCTGATGGATGATTGGCTTCTTTTTGGGGATAATGCTTTATCGCTTGATGAAAGTATGAGAATTAATATAATAATACGAATATAAATATATTTCCGCTTACTTTTATAAATTATAATTTATTTGGCATAAGGACGGGTGTAAGTAACAACAAGCGTAAACAATTTCATATAAGATAAATAAGTTGTAATTTAGATTTATTATTATATTTAAATTAACGTATAAACTAAAAAAATAAGCGATCAGAGTGCACGATACATTTTTTGTATACATTAATAACGCAGAGAATCAAGAGCTAAATAAGCATTGAAATCATCTAAAATCCTCGCGCGTGCCGTCGGGTGACGTCACGCGCAAGTCGTGCTCAGATTGCTTTTTCACTCCAAGCCTTCGTTTTGACTTGGCCGCACATGAACGTGCTCAGCGTCCATGAATTGGTGTAGCTGCCGAAGGCGCGGTCGGGAAACTTCGGCCGTGCTCGGCTCTTTCTGAAGATGTCCGAGCGTCGCTCGCTCATGGCCACGCGCTACTATGATTGTGTGATGGGCGCGTAAGAGACTAGAGAGGGGATAACTTTTACGCGCGATCTGGCTGCACTGGTTTTGTCGTACCATCAATCCCATACACATGGATCGATAAGCCATTCGATTGCTTAAATTTTGTAATCTTCGATAAGCTCATCGGAAAATCTGAGCCTTCGTAGTTGAGCACCTCGCTGTAATGAGGATACGAACTCCTGGACTCAGGATGTCTCCTAGGTGGTGGGGAGAGAACTGCTGTGACGGACCAGAGAAAACAAGAGGGTCATTGTTTTGAATATTGACGACGGCCCGTTTCGTCTGTATATCCCTCGGGAGACGCGTGTAGGTGGATAAGCTCCCTCGCAGTGGTTCGTACTTGTTAATGTTCACAAGTAGGTGGGAGATTTCGTGTAACGTCCAACCCGACTCTTTTTCCTGAAAATCCTCGATTTTGGCGGAGAGTTTTGCTTGGACGCACTCGATGAACCACTCGGCAATATTGCTCGATGGTAGAATGACCGCGTTTGTCGTTTGAAACGTCTTTTCCGTCTCAATGATTTCATTCACCTTCATGAGGTGGAATTTGCACGCCAAGGTCACATTCACCTTCACGTTACCCTCCTCGCGCACGATTTTGTCCAGTTTTGAAACCACCACGCGCATCGCATCTTCGAGGAAACTTTGCACATCTTTGTGCTCGAAATTCACAATCGAGCCTGTCTTTATTCGATTTTTGAATGCCGACTCGAGATCGACCCACTTTAGTTTTTCGCGAGCATCACTCACACCAGCACCGCTTACACCTGCGCTGTTTACACTTGCTCCACGCACGATTTTTTCCCTCAACGACAACAATTTCGTTATTGTCGATTGTATTTTCAGTTTTTGACCGACGTTGAGCCCTGGTTTTTTCAACGTTTGCCCCGAAAGTTTGACGTGCACCTCACAGAACTTTTGCCACTTATCCACATGAGAGAAATTGTTCCTCGCACCGCTCAACTTATCGATAATTTTATCGCAATCGTCCATGGTCCAGACCAGAGATGGGCGTGGGCCATTACCCACGTAATGAAATTACATGTCTAATTAATAATTACTTTGAACATTTGTAATGAAAAATCATTTAATTACAAATTATCTCGATCGTTGGTCATTCGAATTTATTTAATTACAAATTACTTCAAGCGTCTGTAAATAGAATTCATTTAATTACAAATTACTTCGCGCATTCGCAATCAGAATGTATTTAATTACAAATTACTTCGAGCATTTGTAATTTAATTACTTTTGTAATTTAATTACTTTTGTAATTTAGACACCGGTGCGATGGTCTAGTGGTTAGCGTGCTCGCCACTAAACCAGCGGACCGTGAGATCCCAGGTTCGAATCCCAGTCGCGTACATTTCGTCGTGAAATGTTTTTCTTCGGCATTTCGCGGCGAAATAAGACTAGTTCCACGACTGGGGGGGGGGGGGGGCGGGGGGGCTCGATAACCGGCTGTATTGGTGTAGGTTTTTCGCAGTTTCCCTCCACCCATGACCGAAATGTCATGATGAATATAATACAGAGGGGGATGTCGGCTGCGGCCGCAAGAGGGGGGAACAGTGAGAAAGATGGAGAAAAAAGGAGTAAACAGTAGAGGAAAGAAACGGGCACAATGAGGGGAAGAATAGGTAACAAACGCGATAACCGTGTACCTAAGGAAAAAAAATACTTTTGTAATTTAATTACATTTGTAATTAAATTACTTTTGTAATTTAATTACTTGTTTGAAAAATTCATCTCAAACAAAATCGAGAAAAAAAGAAAAACAAACGATGAGAGCGACCACGGGATCTCGCCTGTCATGGAAAAACAGTGGAGAACGTTCGACATCGAGTGGATCGGCGAAGTCGGGTGATCGAACATTCTAGACTCTTCTACCAACGAAAATTCTAGACTCCGACGCAGAGGTATAAAAGCGCGACCACCGAGCGCGCAAAAAAGTCTTCGTCCAGCGATCAAACAGATCCCATCTACAGCTCAAAGAGCACAAAAGTTCAACTTTGATCAAGGACAACGTCCAGAATCTCGTGTTAATTTCGACCTCGTCAAAGTCTCTATTGATCAGTTATTAATTACAAATTGGATTGTTTCTCGTGAATGTTTGAGTTTATGTTTAGTTAAGTTTATTTACTCGTAAACATTTTTGTGTTAGAGTTTTGGGTGCGGGGGACATCCCCGTATCTTGCGTATAATTTTTTGTGGTTCCATTACTCTTGTGTTTGTGTTTGCGGATACTTAAGCTGTTGGCTCTAAGTTAATTTTGGGTTTAACACGTCACGCAATTCAGTTGGTCCGAGAGTCCAGTGCTCTCTACCTTATTGCGAGTCCAGTGCTCTCTACGTTACCGAGAGTCCAGTGCTCTCTTCCTGTACCGAGAGTCCAGTGCTCTCTTCCCATCCGAGAGGCCAGTTCTCTCATTTGGCTTAACACCGCGAGACCAGTTCTCTCATGAGATTTACAGCCGAGAGACCAGTTCTCTCTCAACGTCTACCGCCGCGAGACCAGTTCTCTCGCCGTAGCTCCAGCGAAGAGACCAGCTTTCTCGCAGAGTCTACAGCCGAGAGACCAGTTCTCTCTCAACGTCTACCGCCGCGAGACCAGGTCTCTCGCCGTAGCTCCAGCGAAGAGACCAGCTTTCTCGCAGAGTCTACAGCCGAGAGACCAGTTCTCTCTCAACGTCTACCGCCGCGAGACCAGTTCTCTCGCCGTAGCTCCAGCGAAGGGACCAGCTCTTTCAAAGTCAATCCGGGTCAACTAAGGGGCCTTCGCCCCGCAATCCCATCGTACATCGTAGCCGCGGAGTCTTCGCCTCTCAACTTTCCAGTCCATCGTCGCGGGACAAAACCTTTGCTCTACTTCGATATTCGACGCGTCTTAAGGGCGGGGTACCAGAACCAGAATAAAATGAGTGTCTAACATTACTTTTGTAACAAAATGGACAGTAGAGCAGAACGGGCACCTCGGCTGAATACCGGAATTATGGGAGAAACGGGCATCAAGCCTAAACATAATAATTCTGTTTTAAGGGGTTACGTGGGTTTCGAAGCCAATACAAGCATATTTTCTCTATTAAAAAAAATATAACATATAAATTATTTTATTTAAAACGTTAAGCATATAAAAGAGCGACATTTCAACAATACTTAGACAAAATTTCATTTAAAAATTTGGGAAATTCAGCCGATGGGACCTGGTTTTCGGAAACCCCTAAAAAACCGGTGGACACGATTTCTCAACAACTAATGCACCGGTCTTATTCAATTTTTTCACTATTCTTCAAAATAGCATTGACTAGTGATTGGACGAAGGATTTAAAAAAAAATAATATTTGAATTTTTGGCAAAGTTGTATGCAAAATAGTTCAATTTTTGGTACAATTTACACTACGTATAGCCTTGTAGAATTAGTAGCAATCTAAATAAAAAAAACCTTCATTAAATCACTGGTCAATGCTATTTGGACGAACTGTGCAAAATTTCAATATGAGAGGTGCATTAGTCTTTGAGAAATTGTGTCCACCGTTTTTGAGGGGTCTCCGGAAACCAGGTCCCACCGGCTGAATTTACTAAATTTTTGGATGAATTTTTTAAAAAATATTGTTGGAATATTGCTCTTCTATGTGCTTAGCATTTTGATTTAAAAATTCATATATTATATTTTTTTTAATGGAGAAAATATTTTTTTTTGCTTCGAAACTGACGTAACCCCTGAGTTGATTTTGTTATCATATTCCGACGTATGCTGTATCGACGATAACACAAGAATGCAAAAAGATTAATAAAATTTAAAAAAATTGAATCGTACAATGTACTGAATTCAAGAATGAATATAATTCAAAAATCAATATTTTGATTGTTTTGAAAATTTCGACAAAAATGATTGAATGCTATATTGAATACTATATTGAAATGTAATCTAACACTCGGGGTTTTTGGGGTCACTGAATTTAAATCCCATATTAAATTTTATAAATTCTAAATGGCGGAGCCAATATGGTGGATCAAAAAAGCTAAATGTTTTTTCGTTAAAACGAAAACTGTCACTCGAAAGTTGTTGACGTCACACGATCCTAAGTTAATGTAAATATTCGAAAATCAAATAAGCTTTAAAACGTCTGTGAAGAATTGAAAAAAATTGAACAAATGAGACATTAAAGAAAAAAATCAGAAAAAAATCTAACGATCACGCCAACGTTACTAAACATAAATATAGTTTGGCTGAGTGGAAGAGATGGAAAGCACAAGTTTCATCCTAATCCGACAATTTTTGAGTTTTATAGAAACCATTTTGAAGTCGTTAGGTTCAAATTCATTATTTGACTACGAAGTTTGAATTCAGCAACCCCAAAACCCCCGCGCATCAGCTTTTATTTCAAAGAAATTAAATTTTGTTTTTTATCCGCCATTTTGAATTTTGAAAATTTAACTCCAGATGTGATTCATTTGTCTCAAAAACCGAAGTATACTCACTCTTGTCAAAATGCAACTATATTTTTAATTTGTATTCACGATATTGTATCTACCGTTGAAAATATTTAAAAAACTTATGTTAGGTTTGAATTTAACGACCTTCAAAACAAAAGATACTTTTGCCGGAATCAAACGATTTTTGGAATTTTGCACCCGCTATATTCCACTATATCCGCCAAAAATTGAAATGTTCTTTCTTCCGATCCGTTAATTATATCCGCCATTTTTAATTTTCAAAATCTGATTGCAGATTTAAATTCATTAACACCGAAAACCCCCTGAGGGTTAGCTGTTATTTTTAAAAAAATTGTGATTTTTTTATCCGCTATGTTGGATCCGCCATGTTGAATTTTGAAAATCTGAATTCAGGTTCGGATTCAGAGACCCTGAAAACCCCCAAGTATCAGCTTTTATTTCAAAAAAATAAAATATTGTTTTTTTGGTCCGCCATTTTGAATTTCGACATACACGCGCACGTACGCATACACACACATGTACACATGCTTGCGAACACACATACACGCACTCGTAATGTTAGGCATCCACTCACCCAGGTAAGCACACAGTCACATAACTTCACTTAAAGACACGCACTTGGGTACAGATAGGGTGGTCCGCACCCTCGCATAGTCTCTTTAACATTTACTCCCATCCGAATCATATGAATGTATCTAAATTGCAAATATAATTAAATAGAAACTGGAATTAAATTACAAATGTAATTGAATTACAATTGTACTTCAATTACATTTGTAATTAAAATACAGATGTAATTAAATTACAATTGTAATTAAATTACAAATGTAATTCAATTACATTTGTATTTAAATTACATTGTAAGTCGGTAATTCAATTACAAATGTAATTGAATTACAATTGATATTTAATGCTCAATGTAATTCTTAATTTAACAGAGTCCAATTACCCATTAAGCGTGTAATGTGTAATTAAATCTTGTTTCAATTATCCATTACCCATTCAATGAGTAATTAATGTGAGGTTCAATTACACATTACTGGGATAATCTGTAATTGAATTTTATTCGATTACATTATTGCCCATCTCTAGTCCAGACTGCCCAATGAATCGTAATGAAATACCTATGCAGAAGGGCTCATAAATGTATTTAAGAAGGAAATCTCTATACAACCTCGCTCGCGCGTATGTGCGAGCGTATGTGTGCGTGTGTGTGTGTATGTGTGTGTGTGTGCCGGCACGCGCTCGAACGTCGAGTTTATATGCACAAGATCGAGTTCCAAACAGCGAGACGTTGGGCGCTCTTTCTCATGCTTTCCAATCTTGAACACAAGATGATTTGTTTTTGAAATCCTTTACTAGCATCCTTCATTATGCATTATGCATCCATATCGTCAGAGTCCGCGTCCAACGTTTCAATAACTAGATAATTTTTCATATTTAGTATATGAGCTAGCTGTTCTCGATTTTCATGACCGTTAAAGTATGCGATAAACTTTCCACCGATGTAGGCTATGCAGACATTTCTTTTGTACGCTGCTGCCAACATCAGCTGGAATGTTGCTGAATTCGCGAATTTTAGGCTGTGACACTTGCCGCCGCGATAGACCATGCATAGATCTCCTCTATGCGCTGCTGCCAACATGCTCTCGAATGTTGTCGAATCAGCCTCAAGCGCCTTGATGATCGTTCCGGGTAGAAACGCGCTGAATTCGTTGCAAATGTTGACGACGTGCTTTTTGCCAAATTTAGTGTTGACCGCCCGTATGTTGGTGATGATATAATCCGCCCCGGGTGACAACTCTCTCAGCTTCTTCGTCGACAGAAAATCGGCAATTTTACCAATTTTGTTGATGAACTCCATTGTTTCACTTGTGTGCACGTAGTTCTTTCTCATGTGTGCGTCCGATATCGAATCGCAAGATTATGTACCCCGTTCCACCCCCCCCCCCCGCGCATTGAGGGCACGAGGGTCCGAGCGCGGAAAAATGTCACGCGTCCGATGACTCACCCCGTCCCCACAAAATGTTTAAAAAATATAACTCGTAGAAAAAAATCTGACGAAATCCAGCCGCCATTTTGACGCTATCAAATGTCACTCTTCGGCCGATGATAAATTCTCGGAAAATAATTATTCAACACCTCAATTCGCTGGTTTCAACACGTCGATATATAAACAAAACTATCGCATCTTAGCAAGGGGGGAGGGGCTTTGTCAAGCGACGGCAAGCGCCCGATGACTCACCACCCACAAATGTCTAAAACAATTTCTGAGAAATCGGACCCTCCACTCTTCCTCCCGCCGGCCCCTCTTCCCGGGGGGGGGGGGAGGAACCGCCTTTTACTACAAAGCACTTCGACTCTTTGTCAGTCGTTGCGCGGCCTCGCTAGGAATCGGACGTGTGTCCCGGTGTTTACCCCCCACCCCGCTCATTTATCCGAATTCAATTCGAGGCGAAGGGGAACTTACCACCATCGGTCGGTAAGCAGGTGAGCCCTACCATCGGTTGGTAAGCAGGTGAGCCTCACCATCGGTCGGTAAGCAGTGCAGCCCTACCATCGGTCGGTAAGTACAGACATCGACAGTCGATCATGGTGCCACTTCTAACCAAAACCCTACCCGACCATCCGCCGATAAGTCGGGAATCAACCTTTTTGGTTCGTTTCTCAACTAAGTCGGTATGTCGGTCGTAGGAATCGTCGGTTAGAACTGGCACCATTACACTACTTATGTTTATTCCTATGGAGATGCTTAATGGATGTGCATATTAAAATCGGAAGCGTTTCGACACGAAAATATGAGGCTAATAAGTAAGGGGTAGCCCCACGTCCCCACTCCCAAAGTACCGCTCCTAAAGCTCAAAACGAATATGCCTGCACACAGAAACATAAAATTGATGCAAAAGCAATTAGAGGGGGTAGTTTACCCTTAAAATGTAAAAATTTAAAAACGTAATAATTTTAAAATGCGGGAGAATATTTTGAATCCGCGGATACATGTTAAACACAGAAAACACGACAGTGATGAACAAATTTATGTTAGGGGTGGTTTACCCCCTTAAATTTACTGTCCCGCTGAAACGCAAAAACGCGTCAACTTGAATTTTGATTCCCCTTCAAAATGATATTTGTTTTATTAATTTTCATACAACCCTCTTAAGCGTGGGGTGAAAAACGGCAAATGAAGGGGTGGTTTACCCCTTAATAATATTTCTAATCAACACTCTTGTAGTGGATTTTTCATCGCTTAATATTAGAGGAATTTTCGATTTTGTTTCATTCAGATCGGTGGACTGCTTGAGAGAGAAACTTTGAAGAGTGGTTTCATCCCTTAACACCGTTTTTCTGCCGATACAAAAAAAACATGTTTAATAGTTTGCAATGCTTTACCACATACAGGATGACAATTTGGGAATGGCAACCTATTTTTAAATCCATTTGGGCGGCCATTTCGAATCAGTTGAGGTGCGCTTTTGGAATAGTTTTTCGGGAACTTTTCGAAAAAAATATAGGCCTCATGTGAAAAAATAAAGTTTCATGAAAAAAAAGAAAAAAAATATTAAAAAAAATAAGAATGGCATTCCGCGCTGACCGAAGCGAAGCAGATTCGATTTTGAACACGGAAGATCCGAATAGAAGTCGCTCGAAAAATGTTATCACTGAGAAAAACAATATCAAAATTTCAAAATCGAACGACAGTTCGTTTAGTTTGACTTCCGCAGTATCTCGGAAACGGCGGAACCTGCGAACGGATTCAGCGGAGAGAGTAGGCGCTGGAGCTTCCGCTGCTGTGTTCGCATCGCGGCTGTCATGGGGCCACAAACGTCACCGAGAAACGTCAAGCCGCAGCTGACGTTTCGAGAAGCCAAAATGTGCTCACAGATAAGCATTTGTGAGCAATTCAGGTTTTCTTATGGTCACTTCGGTGCTAAGATAAAAAATGGAGCGGTTAAAAAAGCTTCATTTTTTTCGTCTTTCAACATCGTCCACGGGCTAAAAAAATGCTCTGCCTGAATAAATGCTTGGGTGCTAATTATTTCGCTTTAATTTGGTATTTTTTGCTCTTTGTACGATCACTTGTCGCTGAGATCCCGACAATCGAACGAAAATTCAGCTCTTGCGTGGATCATCGATATCTCATGAAGTAATGATTGTACAGCGAACGGAAGGTGGGTTTCAGAAACTCGAATAACTCCTCTATAACTTCCTTTTGGTATTTTAACGAAAACTTTTTTTTTTCAAGCTGAATGTTGATTTGAAAATTTGAAAAAAAATACTTTTTCCGCCGTTTTGGCAAATCCACCATCAGCTTGCAAATAATGCGAAAACGATCGATATTGCCAGGTATTTTTTGAGCCGAATACATGGTTAAGATGAAAAAAATAATTCGTTATTTTTTCACTACTTTTGTTTGCATGTAATTTTGCATTAAATACTCATCAAATCTCACAAACAAAAACAAATTGCAAAGTTTTGATATTTTTTAAAATCGATATCCATTGAAGAATCGTATGGCGATGCGTGTAAAAAGGTGGATGAAGATTCGCTTGGGGGTATCAATTCAATTTAATGCAACCAATTTTAACTCGCTAAATTATAGCATGCAAACAAAAAAATTAAATCAACACTGAACAGATGATGATTTTATAAAATGTTCTACACATTTAGAAATGAAAAAAAATTAACAATATTGTGGGAAAGATCTGTTATTTTTCTTACAATTTCGCATTGACTAGGCAATAAATATTTTTAAAAAACCAATTTTTTATTTCTTTTCATTTCAAACTGTTTACGAAATTGTATGAAATGATCATCTGCGATTTCTTTGTTTGCATGCTATAATTTAGCGAGTTAAAATAAGGTGCATTGAATTCAGTTAATACCCTCAAGCGAATTTCATACGCTTTTTGTCCACGAATAGCTATACGATTTTCCAATCGATAACGATCGAAGAAAAAAAAATTCAACACAGACATTTATTTTCGTTTGTGAGATTTGATGAGTAGTTAATGCAGAATTGCATGCAAACCAAAGTAGCGAGAACGATAACGAATTTTTGTTTTCATCTTAACCATCGTCGTTTGACGACTAAGAACCAAGAAATGTGCCCCTTTAATTTTTCATGAAAGTTTGTGGATTCGGGTAAAAAAATGGTTAAACCGATCCGTTTGCAAATTTACAGGGTCTTTAGGCATGTAATAAGCTCAAAAAATTCCTGGAAACGTTCATCATTTTCCCAATATTTGCATAGTTGTGGTGGATTCTCCAAAACGGTGGAAAGTCATTTTTTTAAATACTTTTTCGAATCAATATTTGGGTCTCGGTCGGTCATCCTCCACGCGACGGCGCCGAGTTTGTCTCTGCTTTCATCATACTTACGGTTTTTTTTTTCGTAAAAAAGTCTGACGATGACGCGAAAACGATGACCGGAGCCTTTGTTCATAAACAAAGATAAAGGCTGTGCTCGCGATGGTTCTTGTGGTCTCGGTCGGCCATCCTCGACGCGACGGCTCCCAGTTTGTCTCTGATTTCATCTTACTTCCGGTCATTTTTCGTCAAGAATGCTGACGACGCCGCGAGAACGATGACCGGAGCATTTCTTACTAAACAAAGATAAAAGCAGTACTCGCGATGGTTCTGGGGGCCTCGTTCGGTCGATCCGGATACGACGGACCCGTGTTTGTCTCTGCTTTCATCTTACTTCCGGTAATTTTTCGTTCAGAAGGCTGACGATGCCGCGAGAACGATGATCGGAGCATTTGTTACTTAACAAAGATAAAAGCAGTGCGCGCGATGATTCTTGTGGTCTCGGTCGGTCATCCCCGGCGCAAGGGCACCGAGTTTCTCTCTGCTTTTATCTCACTTCCGGGAATTTTTCGTCTAGAACTCTGACGATGCCGCAAGAACTATGACCGGAGCGTTTGTTATTAAACAAAGGTAAAAGCAGCGCTCGCGATGGTTCTTGGGGTCACGGTCGGACATCCCCGACTCGACGGCCCTGAGTTCGTCTCTGCTTTCATCTTACTTCTGGTCATTTTTCGTCAAGCAAGCTGACGATGCCGCGAGAACGATGACCAGAGCATTTGTTAATAAACAAAGGTGAAAGCAGTGCTCGCGATGGTTTTGGGGGCCTCGATTGGTCATTCCCGATACGATGGCCCCGAATTTGCCTCTCCTTTCATCTTACGTCCGGTCATTTTTCGTCGAGAAGTTCAACGATGCCGCGAAAACGATAACCGGAGCATTTGTTAATAATTTTTAAAATAGCAATGCTCGTGATGGTCCTTGGGGTCTCGTTCGGTTATCCTCGAGGCGACGGCCCTGAGTTTGTCCTTGCTTTCACCTACTTCCAGTCATTTTTCGTCAAGAAATCTGACGATGCCGTCATAACACTGACCGGAGTATTTTTAAATAAACGAAGATAAAAGCAGTGCTCGCGATGGTTCTGGGGGCCTCGATCGGTAATTCCCGATATAACGGCCCCGAGTTTGTCTCTGCTTTCAACTTACTTGCGGTCATTTTTCGTTAAGCAGTCTGACGATACCGCGAGAACGATGACCGGAGCATTTGCTAGTAAAAAAAGATGAAAGCAGTTCTCGCGATGGTTCTTGGAGTCTCGGTCGGTCATCCTCGACGCGCCGGCTCCGAGTTTGTCCTTGCTTTCACCTTACTTCCGGTCATTTTTCGTCGAAAAATCTGACGATGCCGCCAGAACGATGACCGGACCATATGTTTATGAACAAAGACAAAAGCAGAGCTCACGATGGTTTTGGGGGCTTCGATCAGTCATTCCCGCTACGACGGTTCCGAGTTTGTCTCTGCTTTAATCATACTTCCGGTTTTTTTTCGTTAAAAAGGCTGACGATGCCGCGAGAACGATGACCGGAGCATTTGTTGATAAACAAAGATAAAAGCAATGCTTGCGATGGGTTTTGTGGTGCCGGTCGGTCATTCTCGACGTGACAGCCCCAAGTGTGTCTCTGATTTCCTCTTCCGGTAATTTTTCGTCAAGAAGGCTGACGATGTCGGGAGAACGATGACCGAAGCATTTGTTAGTAAACAAAGATGAAGGCAGTGCTCGCCGTGGTTCTGGGGGCGTCGTTCATTCGATCCCGATACGACGGACCCGTTTTTGTCTCTGCTCTCATCTTACTTCCGGTCATTTTTCGTTACAAAGGCTGACGATGCCGCGAGAACGATGACCGGAGCACTTGTTAGTAAACAACGGTAAAAGCAGTTCTCGCTATGGTTCTTGGGGTCTCGGCATCGTCAGCTTGCTTGACGAAAAATGACCAGAAGTAAGATGAAAGCAGAGACAAATTCGGGGCCATCGTATCGGGAATGATACGCAATCCCGACCGAGAGATGCACCCAACGAGGCTTCTCTGGGAATCGGTGCACGCCCGGCTGAAACGCCGGCGCCCCACCGTAGTGGTGCATCGTGCTGGAGAGCGGGCCGTTTGGGTTACGGGCGGAGGCTAGAGGCCTCCGCGCCGCGCTTCTGGAGAGAAGCTTCGCCCACTTTCGCACGGTGACCCGGGGATGCGATCTCCGAGAGCCTCCATGTTACCGACGAGAAAAGGTCCCGATTTGTTACAGTTCCGTTTTCGGGGTAACTCGGGCAGAAAAAATAGATTCTGAAGGGAATATTCTACCAGAATATTCCAGCTCTTGAACTAATATTTTTGCTCTCGATGTTATACGAGATAAAGTTCTCGCTTGAACCGGCGATTTCGCATGGTCCGATGCCGCGAGCGTGTTGACATTTTTTCTGTTAACGCGCTCTGTCTCGCTCTCGCATAATCCCACGCACGCCGGCCTTGGTCGCGCGAGGTAAAGAGTTGCTAACGAATCTTCGCGTGAGACGGTTGTTGTGTCTCTCACGCGCCCGTGACATCGCGCTCTCGTTCTCGCGCTAGAGGCACGTTGTCGTGCTCTGTCGCTCCCGTGCGTATGACGTTTCCCGTGCAGTTCGTGTTCACGATTAAGTTTCGTTTACGTAAAAAGTTCTCGGGTGGATAATCCACCGGCTCCCGCACTATAAAATAAAACCATTGTGTTATTTTATCGTGACGTTTTCGGCGTCGCGAAAGTGACGGATCCCGTGATCGTTCACGCTACTCCCCAGTGAATCCCGACCCCTCTACCTCAACCCACAGCCTGAGCGGCCGTGCAGTACCGCAAGCGTGCTCCCTCGTGCAAGTGCATCCAGGTTAGTCCGGTTATACGATTCCGGCGACTAAAAATCGAGGAGAGCTCCAGTCTCCGAACCCGGTTAGGATTCCGGAGGAAACCAAAAATCAAGGAGTTCTCCAGTTCCGTTTGGTGGGTCGGGTTATCCCCCCGACCCTAGATTAGTCCGGTTGAGAAATCCGGCGATACAAAATTCTCTGGCGCCCCGAGTACTGCGGATGCACGTGCACGGGAGGGACGGCCGAAGGCGACGGTTTCTCGCACCAGATCCCGGTTTAAGTTCTCGTTTCCGTGGTTAGAGAAAATATCCCCCGTCACAAATGGCGCCCAACATGGGGCCACGCCGGCGAGTAGCAGTTCTCGGTAATGTTTAAGGGGAAAAACGGAAAGGAATAATTTAATTATTCTTTTTTTTCCGTTCTTTCCGCCTTTCTTGCTCTCGTCGAAAAAAAGAAATATTTTTCTTTTCTCTTAGTTCTCGTAACGCGTTTTCGTGTGTTCGCGATTGCTCCCGGATTAAAATGAAAAATTGTGCTCTCGAGGGAAAAAAAGTGCTCTCGAAGAAAAAAAAGTGCTCCCGTGGAAAAAAACAAGTGTTCTCGTTACCAGGGGAGTTATCCTTCGATCTGCCCGGTGCTCTCGCGACTTCGAAAAATTATTTCGAAGGGAAAGAAAACAAAACCTCTTTTTGTTTCTTTCCGCGATCCCGAGCACTTCGAATGTATTTTCGAAGACAAAAAAAAATGCTAGCTCCCGTGGTTAAGAATTTGACAAAAAAAACTCAAATTCCAAGCTTGATTTTTTTTTTAATTGTTATGTGCTCCGTCCTTTGAATTTGCTCGTGTCTTTTTTTAGTCGTGTAATTCGTGTTGTTAAAGTTTTCTTGTTTTCTTTTCTTTGTTCCCGGGATCTCGAAAATTTATTTCGAGATCTTTCTGCTCTCGTTACCCGAGAATTTCGTAGATTTTCTCGGGGGATCTCGATATCGAAATGTTGTATTTTTTGGTTGTTGGTCTGTTTGCGTGTTTTATTGTTTTTTTTTTCGATCTGCTCCCGGGGTTTCGCAAATGCTTTTTCGAGACCCGAATGATTGCTCCCGTTAGTCCGAAAAGATTTTTTTGTTTCTTTTTTTTTCTTTTGGCCGGCTCTCGAATTTTCGAGAACGACGAAATCGTTCTCGTACCTCGCGATGAGACCCGCGCGATACCACAGATCGGGTATCCTCGAGGTGGCACGCGCAATACCATATATCGGGTGTCCCCGAGGTGTCCCGCGTAATCAAGTAAAACTTGATTATGCGTCGCGCGTTCCTGTTGTAAGTGGGTTTAACAATTTTTTTTGTTTTTTTTTTCTTTCCCCTTACAGATCTCGAGCAGAGCCAATAGGATTTTTTTGTTTTTTTTTTTTTAATTTTTTTTCTTCTCCTGTTTGGCTCCAGCCTCATCGGAATTTTATTTCGATTTGAGGTTTTTGTACCGTTCCCGGATAGAGAGGAGAAATTCTTTTTTTTTAATTTTTCTTTCTTCCTCTATCGCTCTCGACCTCGGCGGATTCGTTCGACGGAGGGGAATAAAAATTCCCCCAGTTCCCGAAAATCCGAAAATTCATTTCGGATCGAGATAAAATATTTTTTTTTTATAATTTTGTTTTTATTAATTTTTTCTCTCGCTCACGTCCCGTCGAATTCACTCGACGGGAGGGAATAAAACTTCCCTGTTCCCGTAAATCCGAATAAATAGTTCGGATCGAGAGAAAATATACATTTTGTATTTTTTAAAATTAATTTTCTCTCTCGCTCACGTCCCGTCGAATTCACTCGAAGGGAGGGAATCAAATTTCCCTGTTTCCGTAGATCTGAACGAATAGTTCGGATCGAGAGAAAATATCAATATTTTCTTTTAATTTTTTTTCTGGAATGAATTTTCTCTCTTGCTCACGTCCCGTCGAATGAATTCAACGGGAGGAAATCAAATTCCCTGGTTCCCGGAAATCCGAAAGTTTATTTCGGATCGAGAGGTAATTTTTTTTATTCTTTTTTTGTTTCCTCTCGCGTTCTCGATTCCGTCGGATTCTTTCGACGGAAGGGAAATCAAATTCCCCCAGTTCCCGAAAATTCGAAAATTTATTTCGGATCGAGAGGTAATTTTTTTTCTTTTTTTGTTTCCTCTCGCGTTCTCGATTCCGTCGTATTCATTCGATGGAAGAGAATTCAAATTCCCCTAGTTCCCGAAATCCGAAAATTTCTTTCGGATCGAGAGAATTTTTCAATTCTTTTTATTTATTTTTTCCCTCGTAGTCTCGTTTCCGTCGGACCCTTTCGACGGAAGGGAATTCAGATTCCCTCAGCTCACAAAATCCGAAAATGTATTTCGGATAGAGAGGAATTATTTTTATTTATTCATTTTTCTCCCTCGCTCTCGCATATGTTCCTGTTTCAGGGTTCTCGGACGGAGGAAGGAAAGTGTCCCCCGGTCTCGCCTTTTGGAAAAATTTTATTTTTCCAAACAGACAGACATGTTGTTTTGTTTTTTTTTTATTATTTTTTTTCTGTTCTGTCTCCTGCTCTTGATGTCGTCGAATCAAATTCGATGAAAAGGGATACGATCCCTTAGTTCTCGATTCAGCCAGTCACACTCTCATGCTCCGAGTGTCCCGGGGGGAATACCCCATGTCGACCGGAGACAGGGTACCTGAGCTCCCGTCACGGCTCGCGAAACGCTCGTCCGAAGAAACGGACGAGGTTTTACCGATCGCGGACCTGGCACTGGGCCCACAGAGGTCGACCTTGGGATAGCCGACCCGACCGGGTCGCGCCCAGGCTGCCGACGCGTGACGCCTAAGGGCAGCCACAAACCTCTCGAGGCATTGGACGCCTTGTTGCTACTACGCAACAAGCGAACGTCAGCTCCCGAAAAGGGGATACGTGAGCGCAGCCCCTCGCGGTCTGGGCCACCACGCCAGTGATTCCCGAGGCCCATTTATGGGCTGGTTCCAGAGGGACAAAGCGGACAAAGCCGCGCCCCCGCTACCGAGTGGTCCCCTGAAGACGACGGAAGCTACCGAAAAGCCAAGTGAACCCAGCTGCTGCAATTACGGCAAAACAGGTCACCGGCATAGAGAATGTCCGGACTACCGGTGTCTCTTGGGCTACCGATAAGACCGTCAGGCGTGTCCACGACCCGTTACCCCTTTGCAATCGGGGGAAACGGACAAGGAGGCGAGTGAGGAACTCTCCTTTGCCTCTCGTGATGAGCCTTGATGAATACTTTCTCGACAAGCTCCCGTGTAGCGACACCACGCCGACCAGTTACCGAACCCGCAAACCGGCGAAGGCAGTTACGAGGTACACCCTCAGCTACCGATACGTCTCCCCCGAAGGAAATCCTTCCTTGGGATGACGTAATAGTTAACGTCGGGTCGGACGCAAGAAGAGGCACCCATCGGGTAGAGCCCTCATTCGTGGCTGACCCCTAAAAGCTCCCGTTAAAGGCGTCTGGCCCATAGTTCCGTGTGAGGTGGCAACACCTCACAGCACCCGCAATATGGGCCTCTGGCCCATAGTTCTCGCGTAAGGCAATAACGCCTCACAGCTCCCGCAATATGGGCCTCTGGGCCAGAGTTCTCGCGTGAGGCAATAACGCCTCACAGTTCCCGTAATGTGGGCCTCTGGCCCATGGTTCTCGTGCGAAGTGGCAACACGGCAATGGATCTCCGCCATGCCAGCCCGGCCTCTGGCCTTGGCGTTCGCAGAGGCCACAACGCCTCACAGTTCTTGCAATACAGGCGTTAGCCTGGGTTCTCGCGCGGAGCGGCAACGTCCCGCAGTTCACGCCATGAGGGGTCTCCGACCCCAGTTCTCATGCAGGACCGTGATGTGCCGCAGTTCCCGCGATAGGGGGTTAGGCCCTTGATTCCCCGGCGAGGAAAATAGACCACGTAGTTCCCGTGAGTCGCGATGACGCGACTCAGTTCTCGGCGCTAATTACCCCGGAGTAATTACACCGAAGTAAGGACGTAACGGCTGATTTAGTGAGTCCGCTTACGATTGGGTATGTTCCATCCTTGGTGGTGGAAAGAGTGGATCTCGATTGATCCTTTATTTCTCGCGTCGCAGGACGGTTATCCGTCCGCGGCAGGTCTCGGTCTCTTCCCCGATATTAAGGCTACCGATTTGTAACTGGAAGAGACAACCATGCTGCCGTTGACGCAAAAATATTTACTTATGTTTTTTTTGCGCTTATATTTTCTCGTGCTGTGGGGCAATGTGTCGCCCACGGTAGATCTCCGTCTCTCCCACGTTTAGGCTACCGACTGTAACGGAAGAGATGAATTTTAGCCATTGAATACGAAAAATCGTTTGGTGTTCTGGTTTTCTTTCTCGCGCGGCGGGTGCTTGGTTCCCCGCAGTAGATTTCGGTCCTTCGCTTCGTTTAAGCTACCGAGTGCAACTGGGAAGGACAATGATTGCTACCGTGCGCATTTCAGCTACGGCTCTTGCTTAGCAGAGATCACGTAGTTCCCTGACCGTAACCACCCTTAAGGGGTAGGGAGTTATGACGTGATTTTTTTTAAACACGTCACAGAAAGGCTACCGATGATTAAGATATGTTCTCGACGCCCGGGTTGCGACCCGTCCGTTAGTGTTAAGGGTCTTTTCTCTAGAATGTTTGTCTTGTTACGTTTGAGGTTTTGGGTTGTGTTTTCGTTTTGGGTTAGGTTACGCATAATCCCTCGCACGCCGGCCTTGGTCGCGCGAGGTAAAGAGTTGCTAACGAATCTTCGCGTGAGACGGTTGTCTCCGAAATCGCGATCGCTCTCGATTTTTCGGATATCGTGAGAGTTGTCGATCGGACGTGGCGATGGAGAGACGTGTCGTGTCTCTCACGCGCCCGTGACGTCGCGCTCTCGTTCTCGCGCTAGAGGCACGTCGTCGTGCTCTCTCGCTCCCGTGTGCATGACGTTTCGCGTGCAGTTCGTGTTCGCGATTAAGTTTCGTTTACGTGAAAAGTTCTCGGGTGGATAATCCACCGGCTCTCGCACTATAAAATAAAACCATTGCTTTATTTTATCGTGACGTGTTCGGCGTCGCGAAAGTAACGGATCCGGTGATCGTTCACGCTACGCACCAGCGAATCCCGACCCCTCTGCTACAACCCACAGCCTGAGCGGCCGTGCAGTACCGCAAGCGTCCTCCCTCGTGCAAGTGCATCCAGGTTAGTCCGGTTATACGATTCCGGCGATTAAAAATCGAGAAGAGCTCCAGTCTCCGAACCCGGTTAGGATTCCGGGGGAAACAAAAAATCAAGGAGTTCTCCAGCTCTGTTTGGTGGGTCGGGCTGGATCCCCCCGATCCCAGTTTAGTCCGGTTGAGAAATCCGGCGATACAAAATTGTGTGGCGCCCCGGGTACTGCGGATGCACGTGAACGGGAGGGACGGCCGAAGGTGACGGTTTCTTGCACCAGATCCCGGTTTAAGTTCTCATTTCCGTGGTTAGAGAAAATATCCCCAGTCACAAAGCATATGGTCCGGTCATCATTCTGGTGGCATCGTCAGATTTCTCGACGAAAAATGACATGAAATAAGGTGAAAGCCAAGACAAACTCGGGGCCGTCGCGTCGAGGATGACCGACCGAGACCCCAAGAACCATCGCGAGAAATGCTTTCATCTTTTTTTATTATCAAATACTCCGGTCATAGTCCTCGTGGCATCGTTGTACTTCTTGACGAAAAATGACCGGAAGTAAGATGAAAGGAGAGCCAAACTCGGGTCCGTCGTCTCGGGAATGACCGATCGAGGCACCCCTAACGATCGCGAGCATTACTTTCATCTTTGTTTATTAACAAATCCTCCGTTCATCACTCTCGCAGCATAGACTGCCTTCTTGACGAAGAATGACCGGACGTGAGATAAAAACACAGACAAACTCGGGACCATTGTATCGGGAATGAGCGATAGAGGCCCCCAGAACCACGGCAAGCACTGCTTTTATATTTGTTAATAAACATATGTTGAGGTCATCATTCTGGCGGCATCGTCAGATTTCTCGACGAAAAATGAACGGAAGTAAGGTGAAAGCAAAGACAAACTCGGAGCCGTTGGGTCGAGGATGACCGATCGAGACCACAAGAACCATCCCGAGAACTGCTTTCATCGTTTCTTATTAACAAATGTTCCGGTCATAGTCCTCGTGGCATCGTTGTACTTCTTGACGAAAAATGACCGGAAGTAAGATGAAGGCAGAGACAAACTCGGGGCCGTCGTCTCGGGAATTACCGATCAAGGCACCCCTAAGCATCGCGAGCACTGCTTTCATCTTTGTTTATTAACAAATGCTCCATTCATCACTCTCGCAGCATCGTCAACTTTCTCGACGATAAATGACCGGACGTAAGATGAAAGGAGAGGCAAATTCGGGGCCATCGTATCGGGAATGACCAATCGATGCCCTCAAAACCATCGCGAGCACTGCTTTCATCTTTGTTTACTAACAAATGCTTCGGTCATCGTTCTCGCGGCATAGTCTGCCTTCTTGACGAAAAATGACCCGAAGTGAGATGAAAGCAAATACAAAGTCGGGGGCGTCGTATCGGGAATGACCGATCGAGGCCCCCAAAAGCATCGCGAGCACTGCTTTCATCATTTTTACTAACCAATGCTTCGGCCATCGTTCTCGCGGCATCATCAGCCTTCTTGACGGAAAATAACCGGAAGTGAGATGAAAGCAGAGACAAACTCGGGGCCATCGTATCGAGAATGACCGATCTAGGCCCCCAAAACCATCGCGAGCACTGCTATCATCTCTGTTTACTAACAAATGGTCCGGTCATCGTTCTCGCGGCATAGTCTGCCTTCTTGACGAAGAACGACCGGACGTGAGATGAAAGCAAAAACTCGGGACCGTCGTATCGGGAATGAACGATCGAGGCCCCCAGAACCACGGCAAGCACTGATTTTATAGTTGTTTATAAACATATGTTCCGGTCATCATGCTGGCGGCATCGTCAGATTTCTCGACGAAAAATGAATGGAAGTAAGGTGAAAGCAAGGACAAACTCGGAGTCGTTGCGACGAGGATGACCGACCGAGACCCCAAGCACCATCGCGAGAACTGCTTTCATCTTTTTTTTATTAACAAATGCTCCGGTCATAGTCCTCGTAGCATCGTTGTACTTCTTGACGAAAAATGACCGGAAGTAAGATGAAAGCAGAGACAAACTCGGGGCCATCGTCTCGGGAATGACCGATCGAGGCACACCTAACCAACGCGAGGACTGCTTCCATCTTTATTTATTAACAAATGCTCCCTTCATCACTCTCGCAGCATCATCAGCCTCGGGGACGAAAAATGACCAGACATAACATGACAGCAAAGACAAACTGAGGGCCGTCGTATCGAGAATGACCGATCGAGGCCCCCAAACCCACGGCGAGCACTGAGTTCATCGTTGTTTACTAACAAAAGCTCCGGTCATCGTTCTCGCGGCGTCGTCAGCAATCTTGACGAAAAATAACCCGAAGTAAGATGAAATCAGAGACAAACTCGGGGCCGTCGTATCGGGAATGACCGATCGAGGCACACCTAACCATCGCGAGCACTGCTTTCATCTTTGTTTTATTAACAAATGCTCCGTTCATCACTCTCGCAGCAGCGTCAACCTTCTCGACGAAAAATGACCGGACGGAAGATGAAAGAAGAGGCAAATTCGGGGCCATCGTATCGGGAACGACCAATCGAGACCCCCAAAACCATCGCGAGCACTGCTTTCATATTTGTTTATTAACAAACGCTCCGGTCATCGTTATCGCAGCATCGTCAGCATGCTTGACGAAAAATGACCAAAGGTAAGATAAAAGCAGAGACGAACTCGGGGCCGTCGAGTCCGGGATGTCCGACCGAGACCCCAAGAACCATCGCGAGCGCTGCTTTTACCTTTGTTTAATAACAAACGCTCCGCTCATAGTTCTTGCGGCATTGTCACATTTCTGGACGAAAAATTCCCGGAAGTGAGATGAAAGTAGAGAGAAACTAGGTGCCGGCGCGCCGAGGATGACCGACCGAGACCACAAGAATCATCGCGCGCACTGCTTTTATCTTTGTTAAGTAAGAAATGCTCCGGTCACCGTTCTCGCGGCATGGTCCGCCTTCTGAACGAAAAATGACCGGAAGTAAGATGAAAGTAGAGACAAACACGGATCCGTCGTATCGGGATCGACCGAACGAGGCCCCCAGAACCATCGCGAGCCCTGTTTTTATGTTTCTTTAGTAAGAAATGCTACGGCCATCGTTCTCGCGGCATCGTCAGCCTTCTTGACGGAAAATACCCGGAAGTGAGATGAAAGCAGAGACAAACTCGGGGCCGTCGTATCGGGAATTACCGATCGAGGCTCCCAAAACAATCGCGAGAACTGCTTTCATCTTTGCTTACTAACCAATGGTTCGGCCATGGCTCTCGCAGCATCATCAGCCTTCTTGACGGTAAATAACCGGAAGTGACATTAAAGCAGAGACAAACTCTGAGCCGTCATATCGGGATTGACCGATCGAGGCCCCCAAAACCATCGCGAGCACTGCTTTCATCTTTGTTTACTAACAAATGATCCGGTCATCGTTCTCGCGACAGAGTCTGCCTTCCTGACGAAAAATGACCCGAAGTGAGATGAAAGCAAATACAAACGCGGGACCGTCGTATCGGGAATGACCGATTGAGGCCCCCAGAACCACGGCAAGCACTGCTTTTATATTTGTTTAAAAACATATGGTCCGGTCATCATTCTGGCGACATCGTCAGATTTCTCGACGAAAAATTACCGGAAGTAAGGTGAAAGCAAGGACAAACTCGGAGCCGTCGCGTCGAGGATGACCGACCGAGACCCCAAGAACTATCGTGAAAACTGCTTTCATCGTTTTTTTATAAACAAATGCACCGGTCATAGTCCTCGTAGCATCGTTGTACTTCGTGACGAAATATGACCGGAAGTAAGATGAAAGCAGAGACAAACTCGGGGCCATCGTCTCGGGAATGACCGATCGAGGCACCCCTATCCATCGCGAGCACTGCTTCCATCTTTGTTTCTTTACAAATGCTCCGTTCATCACTCTCGCAGCATCGTCAGCCTCGTTGACGAAAAATGACCAGACGTAAAATGAAAGCAAAGAAAAACTCGGGGCCGTCGTATCGTGAATGAACGGTCGAGGCCTTCAAACCCACGGCGAGCACTGCTTTCATCGTTTTTTACCAACAAATGCTCCGGTCATCGTTCTCGCAGCTTCGTCAGCATTCTTGATGAAAAATGACCGGAAGTAAGACGAAATCAGAGACAAACTCGGAGCCGTCGTGTCGAGGATGGCCGACCGAGACCGCAAGAACCATCGCGCGCACTGATTTTATCTTTGTTAAGTAACAAATGCTCCGGTCACCGTTCTCGCGGCATCGTCAGCCTTCTGAACGAAAAATCACCAGAAGTAAGAGGAAAGTAGAGACAAACACGGGCCCGTCGTATCGGGATCGACCCAACGAGGCCCTCAGACCCATCGCGAGCATTGCTTTTATCTTTGTCTAGTAAGAAATGCTCCGGCCATCGTTCTCGCGGCATCGTCAGCCTTCTTGATGGAAAATAACCGGAAGTGAGATGAAAGCAGAGACAAACTCGGGGCCGTCGTATCGGGAATGACCGATCGAGGCTCCCAAAACCATCGCGAGCACTGCTTTCATCGTTGTTTACTATCAAATGCTCCGGTCATCTTTCTCGCGGTGTCGTCAGAATTCTTGATGAAAAATGACCGGAAGTAAGACGAAATCAGAGACAAACTCGGAGCCGTCGCGTCGAGGATGGCCGACCGAGACCACAAGAACCATCGCGCGCACTGATTGTATCTGTGTTAAGTAACAAATGCTCCTGTCACCATTCTCGCGGCATCGTCAGCCTTCTGAACGAAAAATGACCGTAAGTAAGATGAAAGCAGAAACAAACACGGGTCCGTCGTATCGGGATTGACCGAACGAGGCCCCCTGAACCATCGCGAGCACTGCTTTTATCTTTGTTTAGAAAGAAATGCTCCGGCCATCGTTCTCGCGGCATCGTCAGCCTTCATGACGGAAAATAAGCGGAAGTGAGATGAAAGCAGAGACAAACTCGGAGCCGTCGTATCGAGAATGACCGATCTAGGCCGCCAAAACCATCGCGAGCACTGCTATCATGTTTGTTTACTAACAAATGGTCCGGTCATCGTTCTCGCGGCATAGTCAGCCTTCTGAACGAAGAATGACCGGAAGTAAGATGACAGTAGAGACAAACACGGGTCCGTCGTATCGGGATTGACCGAACGAGGCCCCCAGAACCATCGCGAGTACTGCTTTTATAGTTGTTTATAAACATATGTTCCGGTCATCATTCTGGCGGCATCATCAGATTTCTCGACGACAAATGAACGGAAGTAAGGTGAAAGCAAGGACAAACTCGGAGTCGTTGCGACGAGGATGACCGACCGAGACCCCAAGAACCATCGCGAGAACTGCTTTCATCTTTTTATTATTAACAAATCCTCCGGTCATAGTCCTCGTAGCATCGTTGTACTTCTTGACGAAAAATGACCGGAAGTAAAATGAAAGCAGAGACAAACTAGGGGCCATCGTCTCGGGAATGACCGATCGAGGCACACCTAACCAACGCGAGGACTGCTTCCATCTTTGTTTATTAACAAATGCTCCCTTCATCACTCTCGCAGCATCATCAGCCTCGGGGACGAAAAATGACCAGACATAACATGAAAGCAAAGACAAACTGAGGGCCGTCGTATCGAGAATGATCGATCGAGGCCCCCAAACCCACGGCGAGCACTGAGTTCATCGTTGTTTACTAACAAATGCTCCGGTCATCGTTCTCGCGGCGTCGTCAGCAATCTTGACGAAAAATAACCCGAAGTAAGATGAAATCAGAGACAAACTCGGGGCCGTCGTATCGGGAATGACCGATCGAGGCACACCTAACCATCGCGAGCACTGCGTTCATCTTTGTTTTATTAACAAATGCTCCGTTCATCACTCTCGCAGCATCGTCAACCTTCTCGACGAAAAATGACCGGACGGAAGATGAAAGGAGAGGCAAATTCGGGGCCATCGTATCGGGAACGACCAATCGAGACCCCCAAAACCATCGCGAGCACTGCTTCCATTTTTTTTTATTAACAAACGCTCCGGTCATCGTTATCGCAGCATCGTCAGCATGCTTGACGAAAAATGACCAAAGGTAAGATAAAAGCAGAGACGAACTCGGGGCCGTCGAGTCCGGGATGTCCGACCGAGACCCCAAGAACCATCGCGAGCGCTGCTTTTACCTTTGGTTAATAACAAACGCTCCGCTCATAGTTCTTGCGGCATTGTCACATTTCTGGACGAAAAATTCCCGGAAGTGAGATGAAAGTAGAGAGAAACTAGGTGCCGGCGCGCCGAGGATGACCGACCGAGACCACAAGAATCATCGCGCGCACTGCTTTTATCTTTGTTAGGTAAGAAATGCTCCGGTCACCGTTCTCGCGGCATGGTCCGCCTTCTGAACGAAAAATGACCGGAAGTAAGATGAAAGTAGAGACAAACACGGATCCGTCGTATCGGGATCGACCGAACGAGGCCCCCAGAACCATCGCGAGCACTGTTTTTATCTTTCTTTAGTAAGAAATGCTACGGCCATCGTTCTCGCGGCATCGTCAGCCTTCTTGACGGAAAATACCCGGAAGTGAGATGAAAGCAGAGACAAACTCGGGGCCGTCGTATCGGGAATTACCGATCGAGGCTCCCAAAACCATCGCGAGAACTGCTTTCATCTTTGCTTACTAACCAATGGTTCGGCCATGGTTCTCGCAGCATCATCAGCCTTCTTGACGGTAAATAACCGGAAGTGACATGAAAGCAGAGACAAACTCTGAGCCGTCGTATCGGGATTGACCGATCGAGGCCCCCAAAACCATCGCGAGCACTGCTTTCATCTTTGTTTACTAATAAATGCTCCGGTCATCGTTCTCGCGACAGAGTCTGCCTTCCTGACGAAAAATGACCCGAAGTGAGATGAAAGCAAATACAAACGCGGGACCGTCGTATCGGGAATGACCGATTGAGGCCCACAGAACCACGGCAAGCACTGCTTTTATATTTGTTTATAAACATATGGTCCGGTCATCATTCTGGCGGCATCGTCAGATTTCTCGACGAAAAATTACCGCAAGTAAGGTGAAAGCAAGGACAAACTCGGAGCCGTCGCGTCGAGGATGACCGACCGAGACCCCAAGAACTATCGTGAGAACTGCTTTCATCGTTTTTTTATAAACAAATGCACCGGTCATAGTCCTCGTAGCATCGTTGTACTTCGTGACGAAATATGACCGGAAGTAAGATGAAAGCAGAGACAAACTCGGGGCCATCGTCTCGGGAATGACCGATCGAGGCACCCCTATCCATCGCGAGCACTGCTTCCATCTTTGTTTCTTTACAAATGCTCCGTTCATCACTCTCGCAGCATCGTCAGCCTCGTTGACAAAAAATGACCAGACGTAAAATGAAAGCAAAGAAAAACTCGGGGCCGTCGTATCGTGAATGAACGGTCAAGGCCTTCAAACCTACGGCGAGCACTGCTTTCATCGTTTTTTACTAACAAATGCTCCGGTCATCGTTCTCGCAGCTTCGTCAGCATTCTTGATGAAAAATGACCGGAAGTAAGACGAAATCAGAGACAAACTCGGAGCCGTCGTGTCGAGGATGGCCGACCGAGACCGCAAGAACCATCGCGCGCACTGATTTTATCTTTGTTAAGTAAGAAATGCTCCGGTCACCGTTCTCGCGGCATCGTCAGCCTTCTGAACGAAAAATCACCAGCAGTAAGAGGAAAGTAGAGACAAACACGGGCCCGTCGTATCGGGATCGACCCAACGAGGCCCTCAGACCCATCGCGAGCATTGCTTTTATCTTTGTTTAGTAAGAAATGCTCCGGCCATCGTTCTCGCGGCATCGTCAGCCTTCTTGATGGAAAATAACCGGAAGTGAGATGAAAGCAGAGACAAACTCGGGGCCGTCGTATCGGGAATGACCGATCGAGGCTCCCAAAACCATCGCGAGCACTGCTTTCATCGTTGTTTAGTAAGAAATGCTCCGGTCATCTTTCTCGCGGTGTCGTCAGCATTCTTGATGAAAAATGACCGGAAGTAAGACGAAATCAGAGACAAACTCGGAGCCGTCGCGTCGAGGATGGCCGACCGAGACCACAAGAACCATCGCGCGCACTGATTGTATCTGTGTTAAGTAACAAATGCTCCTGTCACCATTCTCGCGGCATCGTCAGCCTTCTGAACGAAAAATGACCGTAAGTAAGATGAAAGCAGAAACAAACACGGGTCCGTCGTATCGGGATTGACCGAACGAGGCCCCCTGAACCATCGCGAGCACTGCTTTTATCTTTGTTTAGAAAGAAATGCTCCGGCCATCGTTCTTGCGGCATCGTCAGCCTTCTTGACGGAAAATAAGCGGAAGTGAGATGAAAGCAGAGACAAAGTCGGGGCCGTCGTATCGGGAATGACCGATCGAGGCCCCCAAAAGCATCGCGAGCACTGCTTTCATCTTTTTTTACTAACCAATGCTTCGGCCATCGTTCTCGCGACATCATCAGCCTTCTTGACGGAAAATAACCGGAAGTGAGATGAAAGCAGAGACAAGCTCGGGGCCGTCGTATCGAGAATGACCGATCTAGGCCGCCAAAACCATCGCGAGCACTGCTATCATGTTTGTATACTAACAAATGGTCCGGTCATCGTTCTCGCGGCATAGTCAGCCTTCTGAACGAAGAATGACCGGAAGTAAGATGACAGTAGAGACAAACACGGGTCCGTCGTATCGGGATTGACCGAACGAGGCCCCCAGAACCATCGCGAGTACTGCTTTTATAGTTGTTTATAAACATATGTTCCGGTCATCATTCTGGCGGCATCATCAGATTTCTCGACGACAAATGAACGGAAGTAAGGTGAAAGCAAGGACAAACTCGGAGTCGTTGCGACGAGGATGACCGACCGAGACCCCAAGAACCATCGCGAGAACTGCTTTCATCTTTTTATTATTAACAAATCCTCCGGTCATAGTCCTCGTAGCATCGTTGTACTTCTTGACGAAAAATGACCGGAAGTAAGATGAAAGCAGAGACAAACTAGGGGCCATCGTCTCGGGAATGACCGATCGAGGCACACCTAACCAACGCGAGGACTGCTTCCATCTTTGTTTATTAACAAATGCTCCCTTCATCACTCTCGCAGCATCATCAGCCTCGGGGACGAAAAATGACCAGACATAACATGAAAGCAAAGACAAACTGAGGGCCGTCGTATCGAGAATGACCGATCGAGGCCCCCAAACCCACGGCGAGCACTGAGTTCATCGTTGTTTACTAACAAATGCTCCGGTCATCGTTCTCGCGGCGTCGTCAGCAATCTTGACGAAAAATAACCCGAAGTAAGATGAAATCAGAGACAAACTCGGGGTCGTCGTATCGGGAATGACCGATCGAGGCACACCTAACCATCGCGAGCACTGCTTTCATCTTTGTTTTATTAACAAATGCTCCGTTCATCACTCTCGCAGCATCGTCAACCTTCTCGACGAAAAATGACCGGACGGAAGATGAAAGGAGAGGCAAATTCGGGGCCATCGTATCGGGAACGACCAATCGAGACCCCCAAAACCATCGCGAGCATTGCTTTCATATTTGTTTATTAACAAACGCTCCGGTCATCGTTATCGCAGCATCGTCAGCATGCTTGACGAAAAATGACCAAAGGTAAGATAAATGCAGAGACGAACTCGGGGCCGTCGAGTCCGGGATGTCCGACCGAGACCCCCAGAACCATCGCGAGCGCTGCTTTTACCTTTGTTTAATAACAAACGCTCCGCTCATAGTTCTTGCGGCATTGTCACATTTCTGGACGAAAAATTCCCGGAAGTGAGATGAAAGTAGAGAGAAACTAGGTGCCGGCGCGCCGAGGATGAACGACCGAGACCACAAGAATCATCGCGCGCACTGCTTTTATCTTTGTTAAGTAAGAAATGCTCCGGTCACCGTTCTCGCGGCATGGTCCGCCTTCTGAACGAAAAATGACCGGAAGTAAGATGAAAGTAGAGACAAACACGGATCCGTCGTATCGGGATCGACCGAACGAGGCCCCCAGAACCATCGCGAGCACTGTTTTTATCTTTCTTTAGTAAGAAATGCTCCGGTCATCTTTCTCGCGGTGTCGTCAGCATTCTTGATGAAAAATGACCGGAAGTAAGACGAAATCAGAGACAAACTCGGAGCCGTCGCGTCGAGGATGGCCGACCGAGACCACAAGAACCATCGCGCGCACTGATTGTATCTGTGTTAAGTAACAAATGCTCCTGTCACCATTCTCGCGGCATCGTCAGCCTTCTGAACGAAAAATGACCGTAAGTAAGATGAAAGCAGAAACAAACACGGGTCCGTCGTATCGGGATTGACCGAACGAGGCCCCCTGAACCATCGCGAGCACTGCTTTTATCTTTGTTTAGAAAGAAATGCTCCGGCCATCGTTCTCGCGGCATCGTCAGCCTTCTTGACGGAAAATACCCGGACGGAAGATGAAAGGAGCGGCAAATTCGGGGCCATCGTATCGGGAATGACCATTCGAGGCCCCCAAAACCATCGCGAGCACTGCTTTCATATTTGTTTATTAACAAACGCTCCGGTCATCGTTATCGCGGCATTGACAGCATGCTTGACGAAAAATGACCAAAGGTAAGACAAAAGCAGAGACGAACTCGGGGCCGTCAAGTCGGGGATGTCCGACCGAGACCCCAAGAACCATCACGAGCGCTGCTTTTACCTTTGTTTAATAACAAACGCTCCGCTCATAGTTCTTGCGGCATTGTCACATTTCTGGACAAAAAATTCCCGGAAGTGAGATGAAAGCAGAGAGAAACTCGGTGCCGGCGCGCCGAGGATGACCGACCGAGACCACAAGAATCATCGCGCGCACTGCTTTTATCTTTGTTAAGTAAGAAATGCTCCGGTCACCGTTCTCGCGGCATCGTCAGCCTTCTGAACGATAAATGACCGGAAGTAAGATGAAAGTAGAGACAAACACGGGTCCGTCGTATCGGGATCGACCGAACGAGGCCCCCAGAACCATCGCGAGCACTGTTTTTATCTTTGTTTAGTAAGAAATGCTCCAGCCATCGTTCTCGCGGCATCGTCAGCCTTCTTGACGGAAAATAACCGGAAGTGTGATGAAAGCAGAGATAAACTCGGAGCCGTCGTATCGGGAATGACCGATCGAGCCCCCCAAAACCATCGCGAGCATTGCTTTCATCTTTGTTTACTAACAAATGCCCCGGTCATCATTCTCGCGGAATAGTCTGCCTTCTTGACGAAAAATGACCGGAAGTGAGATGATTGCAAATACAAACGCCGGACCATCGTATCGGGAATGACCGATCGTGGCCCCCAGAACCACGGCAAGAACTGCTCCCGGGGAAAAAAGTTCATATCTGAATATATCTGAATGTATCTGAATCATATCTGTAGAATCAGATATGATCAGACAAGAAAAATAGCCAGGTCTGATCATGTAATGTCATGACAGATCATGTATGCTTATATCTGAGTATGTATGATCATATCAGAGCCATTTTTATAATTTCGAGAGCAGACCCGTCCATATTGCAGCAGGTCTGACCAGATCCAATCCGTAGACAAGATCTGATCTTGTTGGACCAGATCTGATTTTTTGGGCCAGATCTGATCATGTCGGACAGATCTAATCTTATTAGACCAAATCTGATCTTGTCAGACAGATTTGATCCTTCCGGACCAGATCTGAATATACAGGGTGCGCCAGAGAAACTTACTTATTTGAAAGGTCAATAAAAACAAAAGTACTTCAATTATTGTTTTAAATTTTTTTATTTGAGAATACAATATCCCAATTTTTTTTTCATGCAGTCTTGAAAATGACATCGGATAAATGGCGACCCCCATTGCGCACACACTGATGGAGTCGATTTTTGAAATTCGTATCCACTCTTTGCAGCATATCAATCGGTATGTTGGCAATGGCGTCGCGAATGTTGTTCTTGAGGTGTGCTATGGTCCGTGGTCGATCGACATAAACCAGAGATTTCAAATAACCCCATAAAAAGAAATCGCATGGAGTCAAATCTGGAGAGCGTGCCGGCCATTGGAGATCGCCTCTGAGAGAGATGAGGCGGTCGGGGAAATGTTGTCGCAACAAATTCATTGAGTCTCGTGCTGTGTGTGCTGTGGCTCCATCTTGCTGAAACCACACGTTCCTAACGTTCATTTCTTCGAGTCTTGGAAGAAAAAATTCCTCGATCATGTTCCTGTAACGATCTCCATTCACGGTAACTGCGCGTTCGTTTTCTTCAAAAAAATAAGGACCAATTATTCCCATTACCGACATCGCACACCAGACAGTAACTCGCTCACAATTAAGTGGCTTCTGGTGAAGCTCACGTGGATTTACACCACACCAATAACGTATGTTTTGCTTGTTGACGCAGCCGGAAATGTGGAAGTGAGCCTCGTCACTGAAAAAAACGACCGCGTCTTCAGGCAGGTTGTCAACCAGCATTTCACATGCATTTTGACGGGCAACAAAATCGCGTTCAGTTAATTCTTGCACAACAGCCAATTTATAGGGATGAAATTGAAGGTCTTTATGGAGAATTCGTCGAACAGTGGTGTCAGAAATTCCCATAGCAGCTGCGTGTTTGCGAGCCGAACGCCGGGGAGAACGCACAACTGACTGCCTCACTCTTTCGACATTTTCCGGAGTTCTGATGGTCCGTTGAAGTCCATTTCTGGGTTTAGCGACACTTCATCACTCCCGAAATGAGTTAACCCACGACAGAATCGAATTACGGCCAGGAACGAGTCTGTGAGGAGGAATTTCAAAGCGAGCGCGGAAGGCACGTTGCGTAGCAACAAGTGAGCGACCGTTAGAAAAGAAGCTCTCGACTGCGAAGGCCCGCTGCTCTCTAGACCAGAGCATGATGGCAACTGACTGGAGGGAGAAACAAACTTGGGAACTTCCCCCTCCAGATGCGCCCCCTCTCGCCCCTCTACCCGCCCAACTCACCGCGCGGGAATTTTTTCAAATAAGTAAGTTTCTCTGGCGCACCCTGTATAAGAATAAAATACCGTGGATCCCAGTAGACCTGGACATCTATGAACAATAGACCTGCCCATATGATAGAATCATAGTTTATCTGAACTATCAGACCAGGTATGACTCCGACTATATCACAGCAAATCTTACCCTGTTGAAACAGAGCAAACCTTATTAGAGCAGTCCTGAAGATATTAAAATGTTCACATATATAGAGCGGGTTTACACGTCATCACTCGACGTGTTAATAATTAACAATTTTATAGTAACTCACATGATTCCATATAATACAGTCAGGTGAGATGCCGTATCTGATGGGATATCGTTTCATATATTTAGACGTTTTCATGTGTGAACAACTGAACTGCATATACGATAAGGTATGGGTGTATAAGACTTCGTATATTTTCCAGGTTTGGAAATCCAGGTGATGTACCTGCTCATACATCACATCATATATGTTCAGTTATGGTTTCACGCTGCCAACTCGCCTTGGTACCTGACCAGATAAAAACATATATGAGATCTATATAGCAGAGTCTGGTACCGTATTTGATCGGATATGATCTTATACGAACAGATACGTTCAGATATCACATAATGTATATTCAGATACGAATTTACGGTACCAACTCGCCTTGGTACTTAGTCAGATATAAACAGATATGAGTTCATATATGGTCAGGCCAGATTCCGTATTTGATCAGATATGATCTTATATATGCATATATGATGTGGAATATGATCAGACCTAATCATATATGATACAGTAAAATGTCAGATATGAATATATCTGATACATATATGACAATATCTGAAACATATATGAACATATCCACTCGGACATGAAATTTTTTTCCCGGGCTTTTATATTTGTTTATAAACATATGGTCCGGTCATCATTCTGGCGGCATCGTCAGATTTCTCCACGAAAAATAACCGGAAGTAAGGTGAAAGCCAGGACAAACTCGGAGCCATCGCGTCGAGGATGACCGACCGAGACCCCAAGAACCATCGCAGGAACTGCTTTCATCTTTTTTTTATTAACAAATGCTCCGGTCATAGTCCTCGTAGCATCGTTGTACTTCTTGACGAAAAATGACCGGAAGTAAGATGAAAGCAGAGACAAACTCGGGGCCATCGTCTCGGGAATGACCGATCGAGGCACCCCTATCCATCGCGAGCACTGCTTCCATCTTTGTTTCTTAACAAATGCTCCGTTCATCACTCTCCCAGCATCGTCAGCCTCGTTGACGAAAAATGACCAGACGTAAAATGAAAGCAATGACAAACTCGGGGCCGTCGTATCGTGAATGAACGATCAAGGCCTTCAAACCCACGGCGAGCACTGCTTTCATCGTTTTTTTACTAACAAATGCTCCGGTCATCGTTCTCGCAGCGTCAGCATTCTTGACGAAAAATGACCGCACGTAAGACGAAATCAGAGACAAACTCGGAGCCGTCGCGTCGAGGATGGCCGACTGAGACCGCAAGAACCATCGCGCGCACTGATTTTTTCTTTCTTAAGTAACAAATGCTCCGGTCACCGTTCTCGCGGCATCGTTAGCCTTCTTGACGGAAAGTAACCGGAAGTGAGATGCCATCGTCTCGGGAATGACCGATCGAGGCACTCCTAACCATCCCGAGCACTGCTTCCATCTTTGTTTATTAACAAATGCTCCGTTCATCGTTCTCGCGGCGTCGTCAGCAGTCTTGATGAAAAATTACCGGTAGTAAGATGAAATCTGAGACAAACTCGGGGCCGTCGTATCGAGAATGACCGATCGAGGCCCCCAAACCCATGGCGAGCACTGCTTTCATCGATGTTTACTAACAAATGCTCCGGTCATCGTTCTCGCGGCGTCGTCAGCAGTCTTGACGAAAAATTACCGGAAGTAAGATGAAATCAGAGACAAACTCGGGGCCGTCGTCTCGGTAATGACCGATCGAGGCACCCCTAACCATCGCGAGCACTGCTTTTATCTTTGTTTATTAACAAATGCTCCGTTCATCACTCTCGCAGCATCGTCTACCTTCTCGACGATAAATGACCGGACGTAAGATGAAAAGAGAGGCAAATTCGGGGCCATCGTATCGGGAATGACCAATCGAGGCCCCCAAAACCATCGCGAGCACTGCTTTCATATTTGTTTATTAACAAACGCTCCGGTCATTGTTATCGCGGCATCGTCAGCTTGCTTGACGAGAAATGACACAAGGTAAGATGAAAGCAGAGACGAACTCGGGGCCGTCGAGTCGGGGATGTCGGACCGAAACCCCAAGAACCATCGCGATCGCTGCTTTTACCTTTGTTTAATAACAAACGCTCCGCTCATAGTTCTTGCGGCATTGTCAGATTTCTGGACGAAAAATTCCCGGAAGTGAGATGAAAGCAGAGAGAAACTCGGTGCCGTCGCGTCGAGGATGACCGACCGAGACCACAAGAATCATCGCGCGCACTGCTTTTATCTTTGTTAAGTAACAAATGCTCCGGTCACCGTTCTTGCTGCATGGTCAGCCTTCTGAACGAAAAATCACCGGAAGTAAGATGAAAGTAGAGACAAACACGGGCCCGTCGTATCGTGATCGACCGAACGAGGCCCCCAGAACCATCGCGAGCACTGCTTTTATCTTTGTTTAGTAAGAAATGCTTCGGCCATCGTTCTCGCGGCATCGTCAGCCTTCTTGACGGAAAATAACAGGATGTGAGATGAAAGCAGAGACAAACTCGGGGCCGTCGTATCGGGAATGACGGATCGAGGCCCCCAAAACCATCGCGAGCACTGCTTTCATCTTTGTTTACTAACCAATGCTTCGGCCATCGTTCTCGCCTCATCATCAGCCTTCTTGACGGAAAATAACCGGAAGTGAGATGAAAGCAGAGACAAACTCGGGGCCGTCGTATCGGGAATGACCGATCGAAACCCCCAAAACCATCGCGAGCACTGCTTTCATCTTTGTTTACTACCAAATGCTCCGGTCATCGTTCTCGCGGCATAGTCTGCCTTCTTGACGAAAAATTACCGGAAGTTAGATAAATGCACATACAAACTCGGGACTGTTATATCGGGAATGACCGATCGAGGCCCCCAGAACCACCACACGCACCGCTTTTATATTTGTTTATAAACATATGGTCCGGTCATCATTCTCGCGGCATCGTCAGATTTCTCGACGAAAAATGACCGGACGTAAGGTGAGAGCAAGGACAAACTTGGAGCCGTCGCGTCGAGGATGACCGACCGAGACCCGAAGAACCATCGCGAGAACTGCTTTCATCTTTTTTTTATTAACATACGCTCTGGTCATAGTCCTCGTAGCATCGTTGTACTTCTTCACGAAAAATGACCGGAAGTAAGATGAAAGCAGAGCCAAACTCGGGGCCGTCGTCTCGGGAATGACCGATCGAGGCACCCCTATCCATCGCGAGCACTGCTTCCGTCTTTGTTTATTAACAAATGCTCCGTTCATCATTCTCGCAGCATCGTCAGCCTCGTTGACGAAAAATGACCAGACGTAAAATGAAAGCAAAGACATACTCGGGGCCGTCGTATCGGGAATTACCGATCGAGGCCCCCAAACCCACGGCGAGCACTGCTTTCATCGTTGTTTACTAACAAATGCTCCGGTCATCGTTCTCGCGGCGTCGTCAGCATTCTTGACGAAAAATTACCGGAAGTAAGATGAAATCAGAGACAAACTCGGTGCCGTCGCGTCAAGGATGGCCGACCGAGACCACAAGAACCATCGCGCGCACTGCTTTTATCTTTGTTAAGTATCAAATGCTCCTGTCACCGTTCTCGCGGCAGCGTCAGCCTTCTGAACGAAAAATGACGGGCGGTAAGATGAAAGCAGAGACAAACACGGGTCCGTCGTATCGGGATCGACCGAACGAGGCCCCCAGAACTATCGCGGGCATAGCTTTTATCTTTGTTTATGAACAAATGCTCCGGTCATCGTTTTCGCGTCATCGTCAGACTTCTTGACGAAAAAAAAACCGGAAGTATGATGAAAGCAAGGGCAATCTCGGAGCCGTCGCGTCGAGGATGACCGACCGAGACCCAAATATTGATTCGAAAAAGTATTCAAAAATTCGACTTTCCACTGTTTTGGAGAATCCACCACTTTTTTCAAATATTGGGAAAATGATGAATATTTCCAGGAATTCTTTGAGCTTATTACATGCCCAAAGACCCTGTAAATTTGCAAACAGATCTGTTTAACCGTTTTTTTACCCGATTCCACACACTTTCATGAAAAATTAAAGGGGCACATTTCTTGCCCCTTAGACGTTAAATGACGATGGTTAAGATGAAAACAAAAATTCGTTATCTTTCCCACTACTTTGGTTTGCATGTAATTCTGCATTAACTACTCATTAAATCTCACACACGAAAATAAATGTCTGTATTGAATTTTTTTTCTTCAATCGCTATCGCGTGGGGGTATCAACTTAATTCAATGTGCCTCATTTTAACTCGCTAAATTATAGCATGCAAACAAAGAAATCGCAGATGATCATTTCATACAGTTTCGTAAACAGTTTGAAATGAAAAGAAATAAATTTTTTTTTTAAATATTTATTGAATAGTCAAGGGGAAACTGTAAGAAAAATAACAGATCTTTCCCACAATGTTGTCAATTTTTTTTCATTTCTAAATGTGTAGAACGTTTTATAAAATCATCATCTGTTCAGTGTTGATTCAATTTTTTTGTTTGCATGCTATAATTTACCAAGTTAAAATTGGTTGCATTAAATAGAATTGATACCCCCAAGCGAATCTTCATACACCTTTTTACACGCATCGCCATACGATTCCTTAATGGATAACAATTTTTAAAAATATCAAAGCTTTGCCATTTTTTTTGTTTGTAAGATTTGATGCAAAATTACATGCAAACAAAAGTAGTGAGGAAAATAACGAATTGTTTTTTTCATCTTAACCATGTATTCGGCTCAAAAAATACCTGGCAATATCGATCGTTTTCGCAATACTTGCAAGCTGATGGTGGATTTTCCAAAACGGCGGAAAAAGTTTTTTTTTTCTCAATTTTGAAATCACTATTTAGCTTAAAAAAACGTGTTTTCGTTCAAATACCAAAAGGAAGTTATAGAGGAGTTATTCGAGTTTCTGAAACCCGGCTTCCGTTCGCTGTGCAATCATGACTTCAAGAGTTATCGATGATCAACGCAAGAGCTTGTAACGAATTCCCTATTTATTATAAAGCATTCAATACAATTATTCTATATCATGTATTTCTTTTAAACTTCTTCTCACAAATATAATTTATTCCCTCAGTCTTTGTTGAAATATGCCTAGGTTATCACAGAATTATGTTTGGGTCTGCCGGAGACATACCTCCGAAAGAAAGCGAAGCCTATTGAAATCTACGTGAAGTACATTAACGCTGGAAATCGCAACCGACAATATATGACGATGCGCATACGCAGACCTAAATTCACATTTCAATCTAACGACATTATTTTACAAATAGCGAGTTACGTTACGCTGGGATTCACCGATAACGAAATATAAAGATGCGAGTACGCAGAACAAAATTTCACATTCCAATACGAAAGACAATATTTTACAAATAGCGAGTTACGTTACGCTGGGAATCACATAATGAATTATAAAGATGCGCGTACGCAGACAAGATCTCACATTTCAACAATACAGACAATATTTCATGATTAGCGAATTACGTTACGCTCGGAATCACCTTGAAACACACGACAAGCACGTTACGCGGCGGTGAATCTTTTGCTATCAGTCTTTAAACGATTTTCAGGACATTGCCCTGCATTATTGGTGGGCATTCATTTTACGGGCGCTCGTCATTGCGCGACACATTCTTTTTTCAACGGGCGCGACACGTTGGCTCGTTTATTTTACACACTATCAGTACATACGTTCGTATCCTCGTTTCGGCGAACTTACACGCCGCATCGGCCGCAATCAAACTCCGTCGACTCCGATATGTTCCCGTGGCCCAACAGATGCCTTTTCAGCGTGATGTCGGTCCGATCGAATCGACTTCAACTGGATGCCCTCGTGGTGACTCTCGACGCAGACCCTTGTGACAGGAGGGACGCGTCGTAGTACGAGGCTGCTATTCTCCGGATCATTTTAGGTTAGTCGGGAGCCCAATATTCCTCTTTCGAAATCTGATGTGATTTTCTCGAGATAGACCCGTGGCCGACTGCGTGGCTCACGGTCACACTTCATCCTTTTGGACGAATCGACGCGAAAACGGCGATGTAAAATGGCCGCCACGCTCCAGGATCGTGCGGATTGTCAGGGACTCCGTGATCGATCCTGGCGGTATGGACCCGTGGCCGACTGCGTGGCTCACGGTCACTCTTCACCCTTTTAGACACAAATGCTCGACACTGATTTTGTGCCAAAAATAAACTCTCGACCGTTTCGGTAGTTTATGATTTCGCGAGCGACCCTTAAAAACTTTTTGATCGAGAAACGTGGTCGATCGCGAGGACACACGTCCTTCCGTGTTCACGGCTTAGATCAGAGAGAGAGAGGGAAACCGACTACGGTCTTTCTTTTCCTCTGCTCCAGTATCGTCGCGACATCTACATCCGCAACGCACACGCTTACGCCATCTATTACGCGGCAAATTCAAACAACCTACTCGCTACAAGCTGAATTTTCGTCCGATTAGCAGGATCTCAGCGACAAGTGATCGTACAAAGACCAAAAGATACCAAATTAATGCGAAATAATTAGCACCCAAGCATTTATTGAGGCTGAGCATTTTCTTAGCCCGTGGACGATGTTGAATGGCGAAAAAAAATGAAGCTTTTTTAATCGCTCCATTTTTTATCTTAGCACCGACGTGACCATAAAAAAACCTGAAAAATTTGCTCACAAATGCTTATTTGTGAGCACATTTTGGCTTCTCGAAACGTCAGCTGCGGCTTGACGTTTCTCGGTGTCGTTTGCGGCCCCATGACAGCCGCGATGCGAATACAGCAGCGGAAGCTCCAGCCCCTACTCCATGGAGGCTAGAGTGGGAGGAGGCCGATCTGTGCACAGAGATTAGTAGGGAGATGCACAACGCTCCCCTTTTCGGCGTGCCTCGTAAATGGCGCTAAATCGCTGCGGCGAGTTCGGGAGTATGATTTCGTGATCATCGCCACTGTCGAGGTTGCAGATTCCCTTTTAGCCGCACGAGTCCGTGGTCACCGCTCAAGTCGGTATCTCAGTCAGCGTGAACACCACGGTCTTACATACAGGTCTGGAAACTCCGTTAGTTCACATGGTTCCTTTGCTGAAGTTCGCCGCGAGAGGCGCTGCAATCGAGGAGTCAGTGTGCGAGAGAGACAACAATACTCACTCTCCCTCACCAATGCTTGCAAGCAGTACTTATCGGAGTTACTACTTGCAAATATTTCTACGTATTACGTGTTCATCATCTGTTGTTTTTCCTAACACTATATATGGAGATAACATTTTATATTATAGCGCAAATATAATTTCGCGTTCATCAATCATATAATAACAATGATTTATTCCTTAGAATTCAAATAATGGCGCTTTATAATGACAATAAGGAAAATTTTTAGTCATTATCGTTCTGTTGGGAGGTGGAATGTACAAAATAACAAGAAAACCAAACCTTTATTTACTTTTTGTTAATCGTTCGTTCATTGGTTTATCAATTTGGACATCTTTTTTTACGACGAATTTTTTTTATTTCATACTTTCTTGAAAGGCGTTTTGCCTCATGCGCAACCTAATGTAATAAATTACCGCGTATAATAAGATATCCGAACCATGTTTTTCACATGGAACGGAAAACTTTACCCCGTTAATACATCTTCAAGTGTTAAATCAAACACGTTAACCTTTGAGGAATGCTTCGCAAAACACGTTTCAACGTAGTGTATTAGATTGAAGAATTTTGAATTGGCATGGATTAACCGGCCACGAGATCTCATATCCACCAATTTAGAAAGAGCAGGTGAGCTATTAGAACTCAAGCAGACCCCTTCACGACCGATGACACACGCATCATATCTCTTCAGAACTTGCTTGCATAAGTGCTCTGAAAGTATGCACGTTATGGTTTTATTAATTTATTGACAAACACAGAATATAAACACTGCGAAGTGCAAAAAATTGTATTCAAACCTAAAATTCTATTTAAATTTAACTTACGTCCCAGTAAAAAGGAACGCACCAAACGTGATAGACATGAAACCAATAATGTTAGATAAATATATATTATTTAAATTATCACCTGTAATTAATAGTAGCGAAAGAATTAAAAACAATTATTTGTACTGGGATGATGATTTCGACGATTCTATCATCGTGCTATCAGAGTTGTTCGTTTATTCTACGGCTACCTACGTTGAGTTAATAAGAAGCCTGCTTCATGAAAAACTAGTTAAAATAAAAAAACCTGTCGCGTAATAAACTAGTCCATAGCCAGAGGAAGGGTATAATCGTATTCGACAGGGTAGTCGATGACATCGTCGGTTTCCCATTCTCCTTTATCTGAAACGGCGTCTAATTTTCGTCGAACTTCGTCACGATACTTAACTATTTTGGGTTCCGATTTTTCGCCACTCAAAGCTTTCAGATCTCTTAGCGATATCAAAATCTGCGGCTCAGGTCGTTCTGTAATGGTACAATTACCATATTTTGGAGGCTTAATCACGCTATATACTGACAGCAGTTTATATAGCTGCAAAACATTGATAGTTTCACTTTTAGGCTTCTGTAAGCCTTATTGCACTCCGGTACTACGCAGGACTTCGGCATTACTTCGCGGTTACTCGACGACCATATTCAGGTAATGTGTTCGCTGTCAAAACTGACTCCTCGATACTAGCGGCACCACGATTTCTGTTTCAATAGTGGAACCACCCCCACCACCCGAATTTCATCGAGTTTGCAGACCTGTGTGTAAGACCGTGGTGAACACGAATGGGTAGTTCGGACGGGGAAAAGGCTCTGCCCCTCGCAAATCGCGCTCGCTCGACAGGCGAACGGAGCGAGGTTTTCCGTCCGATCGAGCTCGACATATATGTGTGGCCGTACTGCGGATTGGAATATGCATTAAATGAATTTCAAAGTGAAAAAACATGTATCGAGATAATTGTTTTCCCTCGGTTGCCCGTTTATGCCGAAAATGCGGGTTAAAAAAATTAACGACGAACCGCGTTGAAAAATAAAACGCAGAAACGACCATGGAAGGTTCAAAAAGAAATCTTGAGCCTTTGCCGCGATCGTTTCGGCATTTTTTTTCAACAGTAATCATTATGGATAAGCGTGTATGATAAATGTTTCTCTATCTACAATGAGCGTCGTGGCTCAGTTGGCAGCATGATGGATTAACGATGCTTACGGTCCGGGTTCAATCCCTGGTGAACTAACTTTTTTTTCTTCTTTATTTTATATTCAGAAAATTTTGAACTTACTCTCGCTTTATCTATTCTCGCCTGTTCAGGCATTACTTATCATAATGAGTCAGAGATGTGTGCGGCCGTGTGGATGACAAGTTGATCGTGTGGATTCGGCTTCGGTCCGGCCAATGAAGGTTATTCCAAAGTCAATGGAACTAGAGGATGTTTTTTCTTTACGTTTCGGCCCTCGGTTCGGGTCCTCTTCAGAAGTTAGTTTATTCTTCTTTTCTACATTTAAGTAAAAACCGAAGTTGTTGTTTTAGGCGAGTCTTCGTGGCAGTGTCGCGTTTCCAGTTCTTGAAAGCTGCTAAGGTGAAATATCTATATAATAAATAAATATATATATATATATAAGGTGAAATATCTATATAATAAATAAATATATATATAATAAATATCATAAATATTATTTATGATATTTAATTCGTATATGTTTAATAAAACAAAACCAGACATTGCTACCGGGGACCAATGCAGCCAGATCGCGCCCATCACACAATCATAGTAGCGCGTGTCCGTGAGCGAGCGACGCTTGGACATCTTCGGAACGAGCCGAGCACGGTCGAAGTTTCCCGACCGCGCCTTCGACAGCTACACCAATATATGGACGTTCATGTGCAGCCAAGCCAAAACGAAGGCTTCGAGGGAAAAAGCAACCTGAGCACGACACGCGCGTGACGTCACTCGACGTCACGCGCGAGGCTTTTAGATGATTTCAATGCTTATTTAGCTCTTGATTCTCTGCGTTATTAATGTATACAAAAAAATGTATCGCGCACTCTGATCGCTTATTTTTTTAGTTTATACGTTAATTTAAATATAATAATAAATCTAAATTACAACTTATTTATCTTATATAAAATTGTTTACGCTTTACTTACACCCGTCCTTATGCCAAATAAATTATAATTCATAAAAGTAAGCGGAAATATATTTATATTCGCATTATTATATTAATTCTCATACTTTCATCAAGCGATAAAGCATTATCCCCAAAAACAAGCCAATCATCCATCCGGCCGCGAATCGTAAGTACCAGAAAGTACACATATTCTACAAGCGATGAGATGGTCCCGTTGGTACACTGCGAAAAAAATCCAACACTAATTAAGGGGAGTTTTCAATGAAAATTACTATGCTGCACGAAAAACGTGGGACCAATCGCTTGCGTAGCAATTATTTATATGTGACGACTAAATTTTCAACGAAGTAGGGTTAAAAATTAACAGATGGCGCCGCATGAAGTGTTTCGCGTATACATCGGGAATTAATGTGTTAAGCACAGTAAAATATGAGCCGCCAAAATATCAATTTTGAATTCCTTGCTTATCAATAAACCGATATCTAGCGTCACATAAAATCACTAATAAATTGAAACCATTTCGATTGCGTTTCTGAATATATCGACGCTTGTTACGAAAAGTAGCACGTTTACATGCTAACGTGTAAACGTGCTACTTTTCGTAACAACCGTCGATATATTCTTATCGATTTTGATAATATAAAAAAAAACAGCAAACAGGTTTAATCGAACACAAGTTGTAATACATTTTTATTAAAAATATAATTATCTTTTACATTTATAATTCAAAATTCGCACCCATTCTTTGACAATAAATGTACCGATATTCGTAACGTTGACTACATGAGTGACAATCATTCCAAACACCTTTGAACCTTTCAGTATGTGCCATTTATATTTCTCGTTCAGAACCTCATAAGCCTGAGTGTGTTCATCTAAAAATACGTCGCAAAACCTTTTCACAACTATCGTAACATTTTTCTCTTCGTGATTTCGAAATTTGGAACTCTTCCAGTCGTGCGGTTCCATCTACTCGCTGTACCGCATTAAAGACTTCTTTTGTCGCATCTTGAATGATAATCCTCATCATCAAGTCCTTTCGTTTTTTTTAAGGTGTTGGTGATTTTGGTAAAAATGAATAATCTCGTTCCCCCTTGGATGATTTGTTAGGAGACGATAGATTGGCTCTTGATACATGAAAAAAAAATCATTATACAAATGTATAAAACATGCTGTGCAAATAATCAACCAGAATTAAATTTCTTACGTTATTTGTTATGTGAGGTTCGGTAAAGTAGCCTCGAACATCCTGTGAACATAATTATTTTAACAATACATTATTTTTGTGTACATGCGAAATGTTATAAGATTCCCGCACAAAGAAAAACTTAATGGTATGCAAGAAAATAAAAATAATAAAAAAGGTAGAAGTTATAGTTGAATCCTGGCACCTTATCGGACACTTTTTTCTCGTAACAAAAAGTGATTAGTAATTATTGTCTCATCCTCTACCTATCTCTTACCATCGTAGAAAAAGCTGAAAAATAACAACCAAAACCCATGACAAATTTGACCAATAGCATGAGATGTGAATTCATACACACAGAAAAATATTATTTACAAAATTATTCTAGCATGACGACTTGATGCAAGCATAAAATGCATAGAGAAAAGAAAGCATCTTTTTGTATATGAAAATATATTATTACGACTAATTACAGTAATTATTCTCGAGGATACTGTGTCAAGAATGAAAACGACATATATTGAAAATTATCCAAGTTCATTTATGATTTTCAGCAAAGAAACACAAGATGCAAAAATATAAAGAATTAATGAAAAAACAATGAAGCAAGAAAGAACGAATCAAACCTCCATCGAGGGCCCTTGAATGTTCATCTTACATTTTGAGGTTATAATTCCTTTTCCACAAACCATAAAAATACCATACATTTATTAGTCATTCGAATAGTGAAAATACAATACATAAAATACTTACAGGCCTTTCAATCTGTCTTCTGTTTAATTTCACAAATATTCACTATTAATAATCGAATAATATAAACATCCGCATCAAAGAAAAACTTTTGCCGGTAACGAAAAAATAGGTTAAACGCAGTTAGATGCGAATGGCCGCTCGGACCGCTCGGACCACTCAGACTGTTTTCTGATTGGTGCAATAAACGATGGCGAGGAAAAACTTCTTACCAATCAGCATTTCGGATTTGTGTTGAGTAGCACAGTAAAATTGAGAGCACCTATCGTAATTACCGCTACTTACACCGTACATATTAAATAAGTCATATCACTTTTTAATATATTTACGGAGTAGAAATTGATAAGTCAAGGAAATGACAATGCTGCACATCACTTATTGCAAATAATTGTTCATAAATTATTTAGTTTGATTTGCAATTTTTGAGAGTCGTCTTTTAAAAGTCTTCGAACATCGATTTGGTCCCTCGTTTATTGTGAAGTCACAGTAATTTTTGGTGGAAATTTTTCACAGTGTAGCGTTCCTGGCTTCGATCCGCAGGGGCGCGGGATCGTTCCCCGCGCTGAGTGCTTTTTTTAAAATTATTATTACTATTAATTCTTATTTGATTAGTTATTGAATGAATATAATAATACGAATATAAATATATTTCCGCTCATATACTTTCATCAAGCGATAAAGCATCATGATAATGCTTTATCGCTTGATGAAAGTATATGAGCGGAAATATATTTATATTCGTATTATTATATTCATTCAATAACTAATCAAATACTTTCATATACTTACGCTCATATACTATATACTTCTTTCATATACTTTCATCAAGCGATGAAGCATTATCATATTGCTTTATCGTTTGATGAAAGTACACGGAAAAAAAGAAACAGCGAAAATCACAGTATAAATCGCATGAAAAACAGGGTGCCATATTTCATTTTACAGTAAAACAGAGTAATGTAAATCCTGTCCTACAAAAATGACGAATTTTCTTGTACACACTGAGATTTTTACAGTTACACTGGCTTATTTACAGTTCGGTATTGTGAATACATCAGTGTTTTCAGTAAAAATATTCAACTGTAAAATCTACATGAGATCACTGATTTTTATACTGTACGCAAACTGCAAGGGTTACAGTGTACGCTGTATTGAGTACAGAGTGATTTATTAAATTGTACAGTGTGGCACGGTAGTTTTACTCTTCTTTCGACAGTTCGTGACGTAATCTGTGCTCCCTGAGATTTTTACAGTTACACTGATTTATTTACAGTTTGGTATTGTGAATAAATCAGTGCTTTCATTAAAAATATTCAACAGTAAAATTTAAATGAGGTCACTGATTTTTATACTGTACGTAAAGTGTAAGGGTTACAGTGTACACTGTATTGAGTACAGAGTGATTCATTTAGTTTCACAGTGTGGCACGGTAGTTTTACTCTTTTTTCGACAGTTCGTGACGTTATCTGTGCACTCTGAGATTTTTACAGTTACACTGGTTTATTTGCAGGTTTATATTGTGAATACATCAGTGATTTCAGTAAAAATATTCAACTCTAAAATTTGAATGCGATAACTGATTTTTATACTGTACGCACATGAGGCACGAGGTGAGGCACGAGGCCAGGACACAAAGGATTGCCAGTTAGTAGTGCGTGGTTGATGAGACGCGGACATCGAAATTAGTGCGACAGAGTTCAAGAAATTATAAAAAAGAGAGAATTATTTAAAAAAGGTACGTTCTTGTGTATGTGACTGATTTTTTAATATTTTCTACACATTTTTTTCAAACTTCTTTTATCGATAAACTTTTTTTTGCGTGTCTCATTCGCTTCATTACATTCTCGACACACACACACACACACACACACACACACACACACCACATGGGGAGTCTGAAACCCCTACGTGGCGCGTCCCCAGGCGGCGGATAGGGGGAAGCCCTCGTATATAAATATAGACATAGATGTACAAATATCTATATAGATATAAATATACATATAGAGATATCTATCTGGATATAGATATGGATATTGAAATGTCTATATAGATATACAGGGCAGGAGGCAATTAAAATACCTCCCGTGGACCAACAGACACGGGGAACAAACCTCGATACCAAATGATTATGGGCAGTCCAATAAAGGATATACCGATTAGGGTGCAGGGGCACGGAACCCCAGTACCGGCGCCTTCAGGGAGTGACCAAGCGGGCTCCCGGGCGTCGTCATCGAACAACCGCAGTACCACGGAGGTGGGCGACTTGGCCTCCATGGCGCATAATGTTTCAAGTGAAAAAAAGGAAGAGACAGGTGGAAACCGAAAGGAGATTTTGAAGTTGGTGGAGAGGCACGGAAAGACGCTGGAGAGCCTAGCCTCTTTTATCCAGCAGAAGAAAAACCTCCACAAGGAGATCCAGCGGTGGGTTCCTATGCTTACCAGTACTTGGAAAGGTATAGAGGACCTGGTAACGTGGAGTGCAAAGCCACAGGCGGCAACGTTAACTGGAGGAACGCAAACCACGCCGACCATAAGCCAAGCGAAATCGACTCTCCCTAGCAAGGAGAGGAACGATGAAGGCATGGACGTGGGCGGTACCTCGACGCAAGTAAGCAAGGCGAAGAGGAAAAAGAGGGTTACACCGACGTCGACCGACGGAAAGGAGCCGAAGGAGAAGCAGCTGGTGGAGCCATTGGCTGGTCAATCCCGGGATAAGGGCGAGAGATCGGAGCAGAAGTGGCAGACTGCGCGAAAGAAGAAAAGATCGCACAAGATATCCGAGAAGCAGCCTCAGAAGAAGGCGCAGAAACCTCGCGAACGGCCGACTCTGCCCAACGCTCTCGTCATCCACAAAAAGGGTGACTTGAGCTATGCGGAGATCCTGAGTCGTATAAAGAAGGATCCGGCGCTCAAGGATGCAGGTGAATGCGTCCAAAAGGTACGCAGAACGAACGCGGGAGATCTGCTGATCGTTCTGAATAAGGAGAGCTCAGCCAAAGCACCGGAATTGCGAAACCAATTCGAAGGTGTTCTTGGTGAATCAGCAACGGTCCAGAGTAAAGTCCAGGAAGTTGATCTGGAGATCAAGGACCTGGAAGAGGACGCGACGAAGGAGGAGATATCGGCGGCCCTGCAGAGAGTTTTGGAACCGGACTATTCCGTCACGGAATACTCTCTTAAGTCTCTGCGTAAAGCATATGGCAGAACTCAGACCGCGGTAATACGACTCATGGTGCCTGCTGCCCGGAAACTTCTGGATACAGGAATCATCCGAGTCGGCTGGTGTAGTTGCAGAATCCGAGAGGTGGTGAGACCACTAAAGTGTTTCAAGTGCTGGAAATTTGGACACTTATCACGGAACTGCAAGAGCAACGTCGACCGGGCTAAAGACTGCATCAAGTGCGGTAACACTGGCCACAAAGTTGCCGAATGCACAGCAAACGCAAAGTGTGTCATATGTGCAGAAGCGGGTGATGGGGCACCCACAGCCCACATCGCAGGTAGCAGCCGGTGTCCAGCGTATACGCGGGCTCTCCAGGCTCTCCAGGCACTCCAAAAACGATCCAAATGAGAGTACTCCAGCTGAACCTCAACCATTGTGAAGCAGCACAGGACCTGCTCATGCAGACTGTGCGCGAGCTGAAGCCTGACTTGGCGATACTCTCGGAACCATATAGACATCTAGACACGCAACCTTGGGAATCTGACGCAAGTGGGAAGGCCGCAATTTGGTCCTGCGGAAAACTTTCATTTCAGGATCTTGCGAGTCGGATGGAAACTGGTTTTGTGAGAATAAAAGCCAAAGGAGTTCATTTCTACAGTTGTTACGCACCGCCTAGTCTGACGACTTATGAGTTTGAGAATTTTCTCGACAACTTAGTCGCAGACGCTAAACAACGCTTCCCGGTAGCCATAGCCGGAGATTACAACGCGTGGGCTGTGGAATGGGGTAGTAAAGTGACGAACAGGAAGGGCCAAGCTCTGCTTGAGGCTATGTCCTTATTGGATGTAGTACTACTTAATGCAGGTACAAAGCCCACTTTTGTTAAAGGTGAAGCCTCCTCTATAGTGGACCTCACTTTTGTGAGTAGTAGCCTGGCAAGAGGAAACCAGTGCCACTGGGTAGTCAGTGATATCTACACTCACAGTGATCATCAAGCGATTATCTGGGAGATTCGCGGTGACTTCAGCGGAACAGCGAAGGCACCGAAGACAAACGGGAAGGGCTGGAAAGCGAAAATGTTTGACGCGGACTTGTTTCGTGAAACTTTTGAGACCAGCCCCCTCGCAGCGGAAAGTGCAACCGAGAAGGTCGAGGTTATCATGCAGAGGGTCACCGAAGCATGCGATGCCACAATGCCACGGAAACGTAATGTCGACTTCCGACCGGCGGTACACTGGTGGAGCGAACAAATTGCCGGCCTCCGAAGGGAGTGTCATCGAACTCGCCGCCTAGCGCAACGAGCTCGAGGCAAACGCTCGTTCCCCGATTTGGAAGAACAGCACAGGAAGGCGCGCTTGAAGCTTAAAAAGGCTATCAAGCAGAGTAAAGCTGAAAGCTGGGGCGAACTGCTCAGCGAGGTGGAAGATGCTCCCTGGGGCAGGCCGTACAAAGTCGTAATGACTCGGCTGAAAAGCCAGCCAATGCCATCGCCTGTGGACGCAGCCCTGCTGGAAAAGATTGTTTCACATCTGTTCCCTGAGCAACCCGAGGAGGACTACCAACTCGAGGAGGACGTCGATGAGGTCATCCCAGCCATTACTGAAGAAGAGCTTCTTACGGCGATTGCCAGGGTGGGCAACAATAAAGCCCCCGGCATGGATGGGATACCCAACATCGCACTCAAGGCAGCGATCAAGTTGGCACCGGAAATATTCCTGGGCATGTACAATGCGTGTCTCAAGGAAGGAATCTTCCCGGACAAGTGGAAGTGGCAGAAGCTAGTGCTCCTCCCGAAAGGGAAGAAGCCACCGGACGAACCTTCATCCTATCGTCCGCTCTGTATGCTGGATAACGCCGGAAAGATCTTCGAGCGCATCATCCATAACAGGATTGAGAAAGTCGTGGACCCTCTACTAGCGGAAGGCCAGTTTGGCTTCAGAAAGGAGCGCTCTACTCTGGATGCCATTAACACAGTGGTGAAGCAGGCGCAGGAGTCGACTGCGGGGAAACGATGGGCAAGAGGGTCCAAGAAGTACTGCGCAGTTGTCGCTCTCGACGTCAAAAACGCTTTCAACTCGGCGATATGGAAGTGTATCATGGATGCCCTAAAAACATTAGGTGTACCATGGTACCTACGGAGAATAGTGGCGAGTTACCTATGTAATAGGTGGCTCATGTACGACACAGAGGATGGACCAAAGACGTATAGGGTGACTGGAGGAGTTCCTCAGGGCTCTGTACTTGGACCGCTTCTGTGGATCATCATGTACAATGATCTGCTGCTATTAAAATTGCCGAAAGGAGTGTCCATCGTAGCGTTCGCAGATGACGCGGCGCTGATTGTCATCGCCAAATTCCTGGAGCAAATCACCGCACTCTTCGGCGAAGCTTTCGCCAAGATAAAGGAATGGATGTCTTCTGTTGGACTGCATCTTGCAGCCCACAAAACAGAAGTACTCCTCGTATCCAGCAGGAAGGTGATGGAAACGGTGACGCTCAGGGTTGGAAACTCCGAAATCACATCCCAACCGTTCATTCGGTACCTGGGTGTGATTCTCGACGCGAGGCTGAACTTCAAAGAGCAAACCGAGCAGATCAGCAGAAAGGCCGCTGGGGTGGCTACCACACTGGCGCGACTCATGCCTAATGTTGGTGGCCCCAGACAGAAGAGGAGGAAACTGCTGTCATCAGTGACGACCTCAGTGCTCACCTATGGCATACCCATATGGGCTGATGCACTGAAAATCCAGGAGTACCGCAGGAAGGCTGCAGCAACGTATCGCGTCAGCGCTTTGAGGGTAGCCTGTGCGTTTCGCACTGTCTCCGAGGACGCTATCAACGTTATCGCGGGAATGCTGCCCATTGAGGTGCTTGCCGAGGAGCGTAGATCGATGTACCAGCAGAAGGGAGCTAGAAACCCCAGTTATACAAGGACAGAAGCGAGAGCAACCAGTCTCAACCAGTGGCAGACGATGTGGGATGCTTCTCTCAAGGGAAGGTGGACACATCGACTAATCCCGACGGTGGAAATATGGGTGAACCGTCTACACGGGGAGCTCAACTATTATCTCACTCAAGTGATCTCAGGACACGGCTGTTTTCGGGCTTATCTCTATAAGTTTAATTATGAAGATTCCCCGGACTGCCCAGCATGTGTAGCAGTCGAGGAGAACGCTGAACATGCATTGTTCCAATGCCCACGTTTTAGTGCCTCCCGCGCGATAGTCGAGGATCAGCTGGAGACACGCATCACCCCGGACAACCTGGTTGAGTTGATGCTGAAGTCAGCAGACGCATGGACAGCGGTATCGGCTTATGCTGCCGCAGTGATGAAGGAGTTGCGACGTGCAGAACGTGCGAGGAAGAAGACGACGCCGGAAGACCAGGCAGTCATAGATTAAATCAGCGACACGAACCCCTAAACCACTCATAACATCTAGAGTGGAACGGGGGATGTAAGGTCGTCTGACAACACTGCAGGAAGAGCTACGGCTAAGGCCTCTCCCGCGATGTAATACCTAGCGGTCGTCCCGCGGGAGAATTTGTAAGGCCACAGAGGAATGGGGGTTTTTAGTCGGTGCAAGCCCGACACACGGCAATTATTTGCTACGGTGCGGAGGCATTTTCCCGCTAAACCTCTTTAAAAAAACACACACACACACACACACACACACACACACACACACACATATATATATATATATATACACACACATTGTAAGCAAAGGTTTCGCCGAATGTTTTTTATTTTATTTTTATAATCAAATTTACAGTGTGATGTTGCGAACGGCATTCACTGGTTAGGACTTGTCTCGAGCGTGGCGCGACCAGGACACAAAGAACTGGCAGTTCGTTCAACGCTATTTAATGTTATTTTTACCCCTAATTTTGTATAATATACGATTTGTGGCACTATTAAATTACGGGGTTCATCAAGCTTGAATTACAGTATTAAAACAAGAACGTTTCCCGTGTTCACACTGTAAAAACCAACGGTTCAAAACTGAAACTATATCTGTTGCTAACCAGTTTCTAGAACAGAGGACTTCACTGTTAAAACACCTACATAAACTCTGTCGATATAACTGGCGCATTCATTGTGCATAATACAGATTAACCAATTGTCAAATTACAAGTTTTGTTGAACTTATATTACAGTGTTGAACTGTCAAAATTTACTTTTGACTACACTGTATTTTGGACTGAGTGTTCCAGTGAAAGATACAGTAGAGCGGTTCGAGTCCAAAGAGGGCAGTATAGGTAATAATTTACTATACTATTTAATAATAGTATACTGTAATAATTTACTTTGAGCACACTGTATTTTGAGCACTGTGTTTCAGGTAATATCGCTGTGCAATCGCTCGAGTCCAATGCGAACTGTGTAGCCCCTGTATTTTGTACTATTTCTTTTTTTCCGTGTATATGAGAATGAATATAATAATACGAATATAAATAAATTTCCGCTTACTTTTATGAATTATAATTTATTTGGCATGGGGACGGGTGTGAGTAAAGTGCAAACCATTTTTTAGAAAATAAATAAGTTGTAATTTAGATTTATTATTATATTTAAATTAACGTACAAACTAATAAAATAAGTGGTCAGAGTGCGCGATAAATTTTTCGACACTAAAAGATAAGTAATTAAAATAATGATGATAACTAATAAGAATAACTAATCAAATAAGAATTAATAGTAATAATAATTTTTTAAAAAGCACTGAGTGCGGGGAACGATCCCGCGCCCCTAGTGCAATTTTTTTTCCGAAAAACTCCGATGTTTTGCCAAAAATGTGTCCGAATTTTTCTACGAATTGGAACAAATATGAAGAATTCGGAGTTTTGCGGACAATTATTTTTACGCAAACATCCGAGTTTCTCCGAATTTCTCCGAATTTTTCCGAATATTTCATCATTTTAATTACGATCACGGGAAAATCTCGGAAATTATATGAAGACTGTAAGGGGTATCACCACTGTAACGGCCTTACAAGAAGCGTATTTTTTAATATTTTTTTTGGCGGAAGAAAATGTGATTAACAAATAATACTTGCGGTATTTATTGAGCATATACTTAAGTATATTGCTAGAAATTTTTATCCGAAAATATTACAAAATGGCGACAGTGCAGCAATTCTTCCGAAGCATGTCGAACCTCTGCGGCACGCAGTATAACAGTGCCAATTTTAATCTAAAAAAAAAATTTTGTTTTATTAAGTCTAAATGAACATTTTTAGTCAAATACTCGGCAATTACTCAAAAATCAATATTTCTAAAATCCCCTACGTGGTTCACTAGCTACACTCATCTAGATTTAATTTAAAAAAATTATTTTGTCCAGATTAAAATTGGCACGAGTTATACTACGTGCCGCAGAGCAGCTAAAGTTCAACATGCCTCGGAAGAATTTGCTGCAGTGTCGCCATTTTGTAATATTTTCCCGTACATTTTTTTTGCAATATACTTCAATATATGCTCAATAATTACCCCAAGTATTATTTGTCTAAAACCCTTCGTGGTAGGCCATTACAGTGGCGTTACCCCTGAAGGAAAATAATGTTTGCAAAAATTTCGGAAATTCATTATTTCTCAGAATTATGAGGGATAAAAAAATGTAATGTTTTTTTTACGAAAATTTCATTTTTTTTATCTATAACTTTTCTCCGAATATCTCCGCAGCCTTTCACTTAATAGGAAAAAGAAAAAGTTCCGGAAAAAAAAATAAAAACAAGTTTTTTTTACGAAAATCTCATTTTTTTCATCTTTAAATTTTCTCCGAATATCTTCGCAGCCGTTCACTCAGGTAATAGGAAAACGGAAAATTTCCGGGAAAAAAAATAATAATCAGTTTTTTTTACGAAAATCTCATTTCTTCTTATCTTTAAGGCGTTACCCCCACTTGTAGCAGAAAAAAGGCCTTTTTCATGAATTTTTTAAAAGAAAACTACAAAACTTTTTTAATCGATCAATATACCATCTTAAAGAACCCATCTTGAAGAACTTTCAGTAATTTTTTTATTGAAAAATATTACATTGTTTAGTGGCAAATGGCCGTCAATGAAATAATGTTTTTATATACACGGTTTGCGGTGACCAACATTGCGGCGAAGTGGATCATCTGAAAAAAAATGCGGATGGATTTAGTCAAATATAAGTTTGGGGTTTTGTATTGTCCCAAAATAATGACGCGGCACGTTGTGTTCTTTCTTCACTTATATTTTTAATGTCTATATCGCATTAGGACTACAATCAGTCTTTTGTTTTATGATACTTGGTACGCGAGTATACCTCGCACGAGGCCGACGGAAGAGCAATTAACCGCCAGTTATGTGGCTTGACTAGCTTCGTCCAAAATCCCCCCTAGGCGTCCCAACGCCGGGGCGTCAGCTTCTGTTTCCGCCGTCGCTGCTGTGTCCTTCCCTGGACAGGTTTCTCCGTCGGTAGGGTAGACTTCTCCGGTGGTAACGTAGATTTCTCGGGTGGCAATTCCGCCACATCTACTCCCCCCCCCCCCCCCAGTGACCAGGACAGGGTCCGGAGGGAACGAGACTCTTTTTTGGTTTTTGTTTGTTGAATCCCCGTGAGGCTGTGTTGACTTCCTGGTGCTGGTTGCATCTTGCCGACTTTCGATGTTGTCCTCGTTCACAAGGTATGCCGGTTTTAGCCTGTCCACCGAAATCGTCTTCTCTTCGCCGTTGGTCTCGATGACGAATCGTTTTTCGTCGAGCCTTTTTATTACCCTATGCGGTCCCGCATACGGTGGCTCCAAAGGTGGTTTCACCGGCTGTATCCTGACGAACACGTGTGAACAGCAGTCCAGGTCCTTCAATCTGAAAATCCTTGGTTTTGTGTAGTGAGCGGTTGGTGTTGGTCGCGTTTCCTCGATGTACGTCCGGAATTTCTCTATGAACGCCTTCGGGTTGGCTGGAAGGTCCGTGGTGACAAAGAACTCGCCTGGAACTCGGAGAGTCGTGCCATACAGCATCTCAGCGCAAGACGCCCCGAGATCTTCCTTGAAGGCCGTCCTGAGCCCCAGCATTACACTGGGTAGCAGTTCCGTCCACGGGGTCTGTCTTCCACACATCAGCGCAGCCTTAAGCGAACGATGTCATCTTTCCACGAGACCGTTCGACGCTGGGTGATATGCCGTAGTTCTAATTCTTTGCGACCCGATCAGCTTGGCCAACGCTGCGAACAACTGCGACTCGAATTGCCGCCCTTGATCCGTTGTTATAGATAGCGGGCTGCCGAACCGGCAAACCCACTGCTGGTAGAAAGCTGTTGCTACAGAGTCCGCGGTTACGTCCCTCATCGGAATTGCCTCCGGCCATCTGGAAAACCTGTCAATGATTGTCAAACAGTATCGATAGCCGTTTACCACTGGCAACTCGATGATGTCCATGTGGACGTGGTTAAACCTCGCGTCTGGGACGTTGATTGCTGTTGGTTTATCACGGTTGTGACGATGAACCTTCGACCTCCGGCACGCTTCACATCTTCTGGACCACTCCAAGGCGTCTTTTTTTATACCGGGCCATACGTATTTTTGCCTCAGTATTCGGCACGTGCTTCGTCCGCTTGGATGCGAAAGAGCGTGTACGGAGTCGAATGCGCTCCGACGTAGGCTCTCCGGAATGTAGGGACGGACTACTCCTGACTCCACGTTACAATACACGTGAACGTCACGTTCGACGCGTAGTCGCTGGAGTCCTAGTGATGTTTTTTTCTCTAGCAGTTCCTGCAGCTCCGGATCTCCTTCCTGCGCCACTGCGATGTCTTCAGCGCTCAACACCCTCGGCATGTCAATGCGGTTTACCTCCTCGATCCGTGAAAGCGCGTCTGCCACGACATTGTCCCCACCTTTAACATATATTATTTCAGTAGTGTATTGCGAGACAAAGTCGAGTTGCCGTAGCTGACGTTGCGGAACTTTTTCCGACTTTTGCCGGAACGCGAAGGTAAGCGGTTTGTGGTCCGTTTTCACCACGAATTGGCAGCCGTCAAGGATGTAGTGGAAAAATTTTATCGCCTCGTATATCGCCAGCAGCTCCCTGTCGTAGGTGCTGTACTTTTTTTTGAGTTGGCGACAACTTTTTTGAAAAAAATCCCACCGGTTGCCATTGACCGTCTTCCCGCTGTTCCAACGTTGCTCCGATGGCGACATCTGACGCGTCCGTCGTAAGCGCGAGCGGTGCTTTCGCTGATAGAAATCGTGTTGTCGCCGCCGACGCTACCCCTCTCTTGCACGCTTCGAACGCCTTCTCGGTGTCCTGGGTCCACTGGATGCATCTTTTGTCGTTTCGCTTCCCCCCTTTTAGAAGATCATTTAGCGGAGCCTGATGTTTCGCCGCTTCTGGAACGCACCTACGATAATAATTGATCATTCCTAAAAATCTTCGGAGGTCGCTGATATTCTTCGGCTTCGGGAATTCCAATATCGCCTTGACTCTTTCTTTCGGCGGTTGGTAACCTTCCTTGTCCACGTGGTATCCCAGAAATACTACATCGGGTTTCCCCAGTACGCACTTGTTCGCGTTTATTTTTAGTCCGTGGCGTTTTAAGCGTTCGAAAACGATGCGGAGATGTTCACGGTGTTGCTCCCGGCTGTCCGACGCTACCAGGATATCGTCTATATATACCACCACGAAGTCTATTCCTCTAAAGATGGTGTCCATATATCGCTGAAACGTTTGCGAGGCGTTTCGAAGTCCGAACGGCATTACCAAAAATTCGAACATTCCGATCGGCGTCGTTACTGCTGTTTTTTCAATGTCCTTTTCCGCCATCGGTATTTGGTAGTATGCCCTCGATAAATCCAGCGTGGAGAATACGCTCTTTCCATGAAGCCTTTGAAAAAGGTCGTGGCTGTGCGCTGTCGGGTACCTGTCCGGTACTGTTTTTGCGTTAAGAGCCCTGAAGTCGCCACACAATCGCCATCCGCCCTTTTGTTTTGGCTGTAGGTGTATGGGACTCGACCAAGAACTTTTTGATGGGCGTATCCATCCTTTTCCCAGGAGATACTGGATCTCGTCGCGGAGCGCTTTGAGTTTTTCTCCTACGAGTCGTCTAGGCTTTTGGAAGACCGGTGGACCATTTGTCTCGATGAAATGTTCGACGAGATTTAAGGGTGCCGTCTCTGTCGTCGCTTGATTCGTTATTTCAACGAAGGATTTTAAGATATCGGTGTACTCACCCTCTGGGTTGATTGTGGAGATACTGTGGACCTTTGCGTGTGATATCGTCCCTCCGCAAGTCAATAGGGTGGTCGTATCTATTATCTTTCTCGCTCTTAAATCCGGTAAAAGGCCATATTCCATGAGGAAATCTGCGCCGATTAACGCCGATTGAACGTCGGCTATTATGAACGGCCATCGCAGTACTCGGCGTAGACCCATGTCCACTGCGAGGACCCTTGTCCCGTATGTACGGATCTCCGTTCCATTTGCCGCGTATAACTTTTGCGTAGCTTCCGGGATTCTTTCCTTGAAATGGCTGCGTGGCATAACCGTGACCAGCGACCCTGTATCGATTAAAAACTTTATTTTATTTTGCTTATCGAAGATAAATAGACGGATTTCTTTTTGTGGTCCCCTTTCGCTGTCTCCCACCGCCTGAATTGTGGACAGCTCGGTTAGTTTTCCGAATTCCGCGGTTCCACCCACGCACACGGCCTGGTGCATTTCGTTGATCGGGCTCCAAATCTTTTATGATAGAAGCAAATGTCCCTTCGATTCGGAGTAGCGGATCGGCTATGGGAGCGTCGTTGCCCTGGGCTTCTGTCTTTGTCTCTCGCCCATGATGCCTTCATGAATTCGGCGAACATGTGTCGAAGCTCCTTTATCTCCTCCGTCAGTTGCACGTAAGAATTACCTGCGTCGTCTGCTCCTCTTTTGCTCGAGTTTACCGCCATCACCTGCGGTTGACCCATTGTATCGAGTATTCTGTCCGCTATCTCTGCTAATCCGTCTAACGCAACGTTGTTGGTTCTTATGAGTAACGGTTGTATGTGAACAGGCATACGATTTAGCCACATGGGGTACAATACGTCATCTGCAATGCCGTCAGCTGCGAGATCGCGCATTTCCCTCAGCAGCTGCGACGGCTTCTTGTCTGCGAGTACTACCTCGTTTGAGAGAGTAAACATTTTTCGTTCTCGTGACTGCGTCAATCTCCGGATCAAGGTTTGCTTTGAATATTCGTATTTACCTTGGTCTGGAGGCTTGACTATAGCATCAGTTACGTGTGACAACGTTTTGGTGTCTAACGCCTTGAGGACCGCGCTGTATTTGGTCTGGTCGTCATCGATGCGTGACGATTGGACTTCGGATTCCACTACGTAGAACCAAATGTCCGGTCTTTCTGGCATGAATGCGGGGAGGTGTACCTTCCTTATGCTTGAGAAGAATTCGCCTCGGAGGAAGTCGTTGAGGATTGGACCTTGTCCTTCTCCGTTACTGGATATCTCTCTCGGCATTGATGTGGGCTGTTCCGTTGCGGGAGCCGCGCTCGTAGATGCCTCGCTCCTCGTGGTCGGCTTGCTCCGTAGCACCTTTTCCCCTGCCATGTTTTTCGCGTCTGTCGCAGATTTTGAGTCACCCGTCATTTTTTCCTTTTTTTTTACAGTCACTATAATTACCCTCTTTTTGGCTTTTTTTGTCTGTTCACTTGGGAAGTTCACTTTTGTCCGAACACGTGGTCTCGTGCGCGTCTTCTCTAATGGCGGGTCCGCACGCCGCTCACGCGTTCCGTTTTTCTATCCACGCCATCCAACTCGGGGTCACCAATTTTGGGGTTTTGTATTGTCCCAAAATAATGACGCGGCACGTTGTGTTCTTTCTTCACTTATATTTTTAATGTCTATATCGCATTAGGACTACAATCAGTCTTTTGTTTTATGATACTTGGTACGCGAGTATACCTCGCACGAGGCCGACGGAAGAGCAATTAACCGCCAGTTATGTGGCTTGACTAGCTTCGTCCAAAATCCCCCCTAGGCCGGGGCGTCAGCTTCTGTTTCCGCCGTCGCTGCTGTGTCCTTCCCTGGACAGGTTTCTCCGTCGGTAGGGTAGACTTCTCCGGTGGTAACGTAGATTTCTCGGGTGGCAATTCCGCCACATAAGTATAAACTAGTCTTTAATCGAAGGATTTTAAAAAATATTCATTTTTCACAAAATGGCGGACAGTCAAAGTTCGATTTTCGGTTCGATTCGATTTTAACGAAAAAAAAAACGGCCGTTTTTTGGCTATAAAACGGCCATTTTTTTCGAAAAAAAAATCGAACGATTAAAGACTACATTTTTATGTATTAAATAAGCCTGCAAAATTTCAAGAAGATCGGTTCATTAGTGTTCGAGTAATCTTGGTCACCGACTTCAGAAATGTCATTTTGAGAAAAACGCGTTTAAAGTTTCAATTTCAGTTTACACGAAGAAAATATTTTTTTTGTAAACTTACATAGAGTCATCTATTCCGGGCCCATACAGAAGTTCTTCCGCCGACGATGCCGCTTGCAAAACGGAAATTTGGTGTTGCCTTCGTAACATTCTTCCTTCACGAGTGCTCTCGGCCGCACGTCTCTCTACCAGTGCAATCCATGCTTCGTCCATTTTATCTGCGTATTCGTGCGCGTTGTGTTCACAGCTCACTCCGATTGAGTTCAAATAAAATAATAATGATTTTGAACCTTCGTTGAATAGTCCAACGGCAATATAAGCTGCTAAATTTACAACGATTGCTCCACTCGAGACGACTTTTGGGCTGATTTTCCAAATAAGTTGGTTGAAGCTTTCGTTGTTATTTTGATTGAAGCCACCGACACATCTTTCGAGTAAAGTTTCCTTACTCAGATCGTTGCATATAGGTCTGATGGCATCCAATACATTTGATGGAAGTGGTTTGTAATCGTGTTGGAAAGCCTCGTTTCTCGCCTGAGCTCGTTGATACGAACACTACGATAGTAGTGTAATGGTACCAGTTCTAAATCAAGATTCCTACTACCGACATTTACCGACATAGTTGAGAAACGAACCAAAAAATGGTAGATTTCTGAGTTATCGGCGGATGGTCGGGTAGGGGTTTGATTTAGAACTGGTACCATGATCGACTGTCGATGTCTGTACTTACCGACCGATGGTAGGGCTGCACTGCTTACCGACTGATGGTGATGCTCACCTGCTTACCGACCGATGGTAGGGCTCACCTGCTTACCGACCGATGGTGGTGAGTCCCTCTTCGCCGCGAATGGAATTCGGCGGAATGGGGGGGGGGGGGGTAAACACGGGGACACACGTCCGATTACTAGCGAGGCCGCGCAACGACTGACAAAGAGTCGAAGTGCTTTGTAGTAAAAGGGAGTTCCCCTCCCCTCCGCGGGAAGAGGGGGGGGGGCGGCGGGAGGAAGAGTGGAGGGTCCGATTTCTCAGAAATTGTTTTAAACATTTGTGGGTGGTGAGTCATCGGGCGCTTGCCGTGGCTTGACAAAGCCCCCCCCCCCCCCCACCTCGGCGAGATGCGATAGTTTTGTTTATCGACGTGTTGAAACCGGCGAATTGAGGTGTTGAATGATTATTTTCCGAGAATTTATCATCGGCCGGAGACATTTGATAGCGTCAAAATGGCGGCGGGATTTCGTCAGATTTCTTTTCTACGAATATTTTTTTAACGTTTTGCGGGGGGGGGTCATCGAACGCGTGACATTTTTCCGCGCTCGGACCCTCGTGCCCTCAATGTAGGGGGGGGGGGGGGAGGAGTACATAATCTTGCGATTCAAGATCGGACGCACACATGAGAAAGAACTACGTACACACGAATGAAACAATGGAGTTCATCGATAAAATTGGTAAAATTGTCGATTTTCTGCCGACGAAGAAGCTCAGAGAGTTGTCACCCGGGTCGGATTATATCATCACCAACATACGGGCGGTCAACACTAAATTTGGCAAAAAGCACGTCGTTGACATTCGCAACGAATTCAGCGTGTTTCTACCCGGAACGATCATCAAGGCGCTTGAGGCTGATTCGACAACATTCGAGAGCATGTTGGCAGCAGCGCATAGAGGAGATCTATGCATGGTCTATCGCGGCGGAAAATGTCACAGCCTGAAATTCGCGAATTCAGCAACATTCCAGCTGATGTTGGCAGCAGCGTACAAAAGAAATGTCTGCATAGCCTACATCGGTGGAAAGTTTATCGCATACGTTAAGGGTCATGAAAATCGAGAACAGCTAGCTCATATACTAAATATGAAAAATTATCTAGTAATTGAAACGTTGGACTCAGACTCCGAAGATATGGATGCATAATGCATAATGAAGGATACTAGTAAAACATTTCAAGAAAAAATCATCTTGTGTTCAAGATTGAAAACCACGAGAAAGAGCGCCCACCGTCTCGCTGTTTGGAACTCGATCTTGTGTATACAAACTCGACGTTCGAGCGTGTGCCGGCACACACACACACACACACACACACACACACACACACACACACACACACACACACACACAGGCACACATGCTCGCACAGACGCGCGTGCGAGGTTGTATAGAGATTTTTTCTTAAATATATATATATATATATATTGGTGAGCCGTTCCCTTCGGTATTTGATTCATCGAGCAGTCTGGACCATGGACGATTGCGATAAAAATATCGATAAGTTGAGCGGTGCGTGGAACAATTTCTCTCACGTGGATAAGTGGCAAAAGTTCTGTGAGGTGCACGTCAAACTTTTGGGGCAAACGTTGAAAAAACCGGGGCTCAACGTCGGTCAAAAACTGAAAATACAATCGACAATAGCGAAATTGTTGTCGTTGAGGGAAAAAATCGTGCGTGGAGCGAGTGTAAGCAGCGCAGGTGTAAGCGGTGCTGGTGTGAGTGATGCTCGCGAAAAACTAAAGTGGGTCGATCTCGAGTCGGCATTCAAAAATCGAATAAAGACAGGCTCGATTGTGAATTTCGAGCACAAAGATGTGCAAAGTTTCCGCGAAGATGCAATGCGCGTGGTGTTTTTAAAACTGGACAAAATCGTGCGCGAGGAGGGTAACGTGAAGGTGAATGTGACCTTGGCGTGCAAATTTCACCTCATGAAGGTGAATGAAATCATTGAGGAGGAAAAGACGTTTCAAACGACAAACGCGGTCATTCTACCATCGAGCGATATTGTCGAGTGGTTCATCGAGTGCGTCCAAGCAAAACTCTCCGCCAAAATCGAGGACTTTCAGGAAAAAGAGTCCGGTTGGATGTTACACGAAATCTCCCATCTACTTGTGAACATTGACAAGTACGAACCACCGCGAGGGAGCTTATCCACCTACACGCGTCTCCTGAGGGACATACAGATGAAACGGGCCGTCGTCGTCGTCGTCAATATTGAAAAACAATGACCCTTATTGTTTTCTCGGGCCCGTCACCGCAGCTCTCTCCCCACCACTACCGAGGATGCATCCCGAAAGTAAGAGTTCTTATCCTCATTATAGCGAAGTGCTCAAATACGAAGGCTTGAATTTTCCGATGAGCTTATCGATGATTAAGAAATTTGAGGAATTTAGTAGTTTGACGATCTATGTGTATGGGATCGATGGCATCACGAAAGACGGTATTAGTAAAATTGTACCGATATATCTGAATAAACAAACGTCGGATAAACCAACAATTCACCTACTCATCATCAAAGCCGAAATCGATGAGGAGGAAGAGGACATGGAGGATGCTGCCGCTCCTAAGGTGTATCATCATTTCGCGTGGATTAAAAACATGTCGCGACTCTTGAGTTCGTAGATATCGAAGGGTAAACGTTGCATGCGGATTTGCGGCCAATGCTTGCGTCATTTTACCACGAAAGAAAAATTGCAAAGGCACAAAGAGGATTGCGCGAATAATGCGTAGATAATTATGATAAATAATAAGAAGTCATGTATACACTACAATAAAATTAAGATTGAATCAACAATTATAAAAACTCGTTAATCCGAGTGTTACTGTAAAAAGTATGAAAGGCTAGCATATCGTATATGAAAAGGCTATCAATATGGGTTTTCTTCAGATAAATCAAAGACAATAAGAACATATCCATAAGACGCGGTAGCATTGCACTGCTAGCATACTAAAAAAATCAGAAGAAAGGCCGCAGATGAGTGGCACACTAATATGCCGGCCGTGCCACACTTGACGTATTACAATTTCAATCATCTGTATGGTGTAGCTATGTGTGAGTCATTGCTATACGGCTCGTTCGCTTGGGTAGAAAATTTCGAGCAATGTATCGGGGATATTCCAGATGAGGCTGAAACGGGATACATCTTGAAGGTTGATTTGGAGTACTCTTGAGAGTTACACGACACGCACAACGATTTACCCTTGTACCCCCAACACGACGGCCCTCCTAAGCGGGCACTCAAAGAAAATTAACGTTCACGCGGCCGCGAAAAGAACAATACGTAATTCGCTAAATAAATTTGAAACAACGCGTAAAATTTGGATTACGCGTCATGGAAATTCACAGAGTCCTCGAGTTTAAGCTTGGCTAAAACGTCGCAATGATCGAACTGACTCGCATTCTTGCGTTTATTATTTTTACGATTCATCCGGGAAGCCAGAATGACATATCGCGGCTTTTTCAATTGTGTAGACGTCTTCACAGACCATATAGTATACTCGTTATGGTATCGACTTGAACGTGAACAATTCGACGAGTCCGAGAGCATGATTTTTAAACGGCTATAGTTCGATAGGTGTGATGGAGCTCGCTCTCGAAAGTGTCAGCGAGAAAGAATTAATCATGGATAGTTGTTGTTCAACTGTATCCGAACAGAATCCTTTTTATACACTTTCAAAATGTTATACATAAATCACTACATACAATAGTATCATAGTCCTGATATCGTTCATGATAGTGTCTGATAGTGCTACCAGCACCCAAATATCTCTCCAGATCTTGAGGTAGCTAAAATTATCAAAACTGTCGAATCACATGACTTCATCTCTAGTTTTTCTGTATGCAGCCCAATGTGTGCCAGGTCCATCTTTGTCATCGAGATTCACAATAGTGGTTTCGTAATTTCGGCGTCCACTCTTGGGAATTCATTTCTCACGCAAACTCCACGACAATGAGGAATTTCCATAGTTTTTGAATTCATTATCGAAATTTTAAGCAATGCCTGAAATTCGGATTGCGCATCACAAAATGCCAAGAATTTTCAAATTCAAACAGCGCGCTTGGCTAAAAAAATACACTGATGTAAATATGGAATTGGGGGAGAAATCTGACAAGGACTTTAAGAATTTTTTACAAACTCGTGTATCGTCCGGTCTTTGGTAAAACAATGGAAAATGTGAGGAAACATCGGGAAGTACGACTTGTAAGAAGGTGGAAGAGGCGGTGGGGAGCGGAAGCGCAGATCGCCAAGAGCCCATATTCCATAGCTGCAGCATATTTGACAATTACATTGTTATAATTGCGCTCAATAGAGCGTGCGTTCTATTTAATAAGCCCATATCCACAGGATTTTCCATTCTCGATTTACCTTAGCCCTGGATTTGTGATTTTAACTACAATTACATACTCGAAAGATTTAACAATCGAGCGAAATTGTTGTATACGGAGACTGATAGTCTGATTTATCACATCAGCGTGTCCAACATTCATGAAACGATGAAGTGTGACATTGACAAGTTTGACACGTCTGATTATTCGCCAAATAATCCATACAATGGCCCCTCGCGAAATAAGAAGAATTAGGCCTCATGAAAGATGAGAATAATAATCGTATTATGATGGAATTTGTAGACTGGGGAGCGAAATTGTACTCGTTTAAAATCCTCGACTGTGACGATGTGAAGAAGCGAGCTAAAGGTATTAGGCGGTCAACCCTGAAATCCATCACATTCAAAGACTTAAAAAAATTGCTTGTTTGCGCACGAAAAAAAAACCTCATCAAGGTGCAACAATTGATCATAAGTATAGAAACACATTGTTCATACGATGATGCAAAATAAAGTTGCTCTCAGCTGGAAAGATGACAAAAGAGTGCTAATTCCCAGATTCCACGGACACTCTTCAGTTATGATTTCGATTATATGGAATATTAAGATATACTGTTAAAAAACAATTGTGTGTAAAGAGAGAAACGGTAAAATACATTTACGCTTAAACCTAAACATTTTCGAAAATGTACCCCCCCCCCCCCTATCGGACCTATCGAAGAAAAAACCATGCCATAGATGTTCGGGCCAAGTCCGCGACACAGAATGTAAACAAATCATGAATACTATAAGACGAGCAACAGGAATTGGCTTTGAAGGAGGAGGAGGAGCAGGAGGCCGATGTCGATAATACTTTTAATACTAAGAATGGTGATGGTGATGATGATGATGATGATGATGATGATGATGATGATGATGATGATGATGATGATGATGATTATCAACAAGTATTATTAACATCATCTAAGAAGGATGTTGAGCGAGAAACATTCGAACTTCGATGATTTTATATCCTGGTGGTACGGATGGGAAAGACTCGTGAATCGTGTGTACTCTTCGCTCATTGATAACTTTACGAATTTTTAATGATATTTAAGAATTTTTTAACAGTAATAATAATAATAACATTCGTTTTTAAAAAATCTGATTTTTTTCTTTGAAAATAATTTGGTCGTTTCTGATTTGTCGGAAAAGAAACATTTTTTGTACTCTACAAATTTTCAAATTATTATTTTAAAAATAAATTTGTATTCGAAAAATCTTTTTTTCGATGAGAATCCGCTCGTCGATTCTGATTTGTCGATCCAACTGTTGTGTGTACCATCGAAGGCCAATCACCGGCTGAACGAATAAATAATTTAAAAACGAGTTTCTTAAAGATCAACGTCCGTCATGATTTGATCTTGCCATCGACTTGATCACGCTAAAACATATTCATTATGACTGTGCCCACGTTTGTGGATCTGCAAGGATTCATTGTTGGACGGAACTTTATCGTGAAGGAAGTAGCAATTCTGCGAGTAGGATGCGTACTCTCTCATTACATTTTCGCGAGTCCCATACCATGGAGACTTCTCACAAAATCTGAGAGATACGAGTCGTCATGGGCGATTCGGAATCAACATGGTCTAAAGTGGGCCTATGGAAACGTTCCATATAGCATGGCTGACGGTTTAATAAGCGCTGCAGTTGAGGGTTCAACGGAAGACGACATGTGCCCTATCGTATATGTTAAGTGTCATGAGAAGCGAGAATGGCTAGCTGATACACTAAAAATGAAAAATGATCTAGTTATTGAAACGTTGGATGTGGACTCGGAAGATATGGATGCATTGGGTAAATTAGATGGAAACTCGACGCTACGTTGTGAAAAGCATGAAAAAAATTGTGCATTGCAAAATGTATTTAAAATGTTTAATTGGTGGTCGAATCATAAAGATTCGTACAAATAAAAGAAATGTAACATTATGTAATTTTGATTTATTCTCCTCACCCCGTACTTCGTTACATTATCATCTGCTATAGGGTCGCACAACTATATGAAATATTTCTTTCGAACGTGAAACTAAATTTCTTTTGTATGGAATTTGATTGAAAATAAATTATTATAATCGCTCGATGGCGTTCGAAGACATTTATCGGCAGACGTTCGATAGATGTTTGTGAGACGTTCGAAGACTATCGAAAACATTCGCGAGACATTCGAAGATGTTCGTGAGACGTTCGCGAGAAGTTCGAAAGCATTCACTAGACATTGGAGAGAAGTACAATAGATGTACAGAGACGTTTGGAGTCATTTGAAGACTTTCATGAGGGACTCAATGGCGTTCAAGAGATTTTCGAAAACGTTCATGAGCCGTTCGAAGTTTTGTTAGATTTGTTTCGGTTTGTTTGGGTTCCCACCCCAAACAAACCGAAACCAATCTCACAAAACTTAAACGTCATGAAAGTCTTCGAATGTCTCATGAGCGACCTCGAAAGTCTCTCTTGAATGTCTTCAAACACCTCATGAATGTCTTCAAACGTCTTATGAACGTCTATGGCCGTCTCTTGAATGTCTCACGAACATGGTCGAATGTCTCATGACCGTCTTCGAAAGTGTGTTGAACGTCCCTGAACCCCCCATTAATGTCTTCGAACGGCTCATGAACGTTTTCGAAAATCTCTTGAACGCCATTGAGTCCCTCATGAAAGTCTTCAAATGACTCCAAACGTCTCTGTATATCTATTGTACTTCTCTCCAATGTCTAGTGAATGCTTTCGAACTTCTCGCGAACGTCTCACGAACATCTTCGAATGTCTCGCGAATGTTTTCGATAGTCTTCGAACGTCTCACAAACATCTATCGAATGTCTGCCGATAAATGTCTTCGAACGCCATCGAGCGATTATAATAATTTATTTTCAATCAAATTCCATACAAAAGAAATTTAGTTTCACGTTCGAAAGAAATATTTCATATAGTTGTGCGACCCTATAGCAGATGATAATGTAACGAAGTACGGGGTGAGGAGAATAAATCAAAATTACATAATGTTACATTTTTTATTTGTACGAATCTTTATGATTCGACCACCAATTAAACATTTTAAATACATTTTGCAATGCACAATTTTTTTCATGCTTTTCACAACGTAGCGTCGAGTTTCCATCTAATTTACCCAATGCATCCATATCTTCCGAGTCCACATCCAACGTTTCAATAACTAGATCATTTTTCATTTTTAGTATATCAGCTAGCCATTCGCGCTTCTCATGACACTTAACATATACGATAGGGCACATGTCGTCTTCCGTTGAACCCTCAACTGCAGCGCTTATTAAACCGTCAGCCATGCTATATGGAACGTTTCCATAGGCCCACTTTAGACCATGTTGATTCCGAATCGCCCATGACGACTCGTATCTCTCAGATTTTGTGAGAAGTCTCCATGGTATGGGACTCGCGAAAATGTAATGAGAGAGTACGCATCCTACTCGCAGAATTGCTACTTCCTTCACGATAAAGTTCCGTCCAACAATGAATCCTTGCAGATCCACAAACGTGGGCACAGTCATAATGAATATGTTTTAGCGTGATCAAGTCGATGGCAAGATCAAATCATGACGGACGTTGATCTTTAAGAAACTCGTTTTTAAATTATTTATTCGTTCAGCCGGTGATTGGCCTTCGATGGTACACACAACAGTTGGATCGACAAATCAGAATCGACGAGCGGATTCTCATCGAAAAAAAGATTTTTTGAATACAAATTTATTATTATTATACAAAATTGTCGGAAAAAAATGTTTTATTTTTAAAATAATAATTTGAAAATTTGTAGAGTACAAAAAATGTTTCTTTTCCGACAAATCAGAAACGACCAAATTATTTTCAAAGAAAAAAATCAGATTTTTTAAAAACAAATGTTATTATTATTATTACTGTTAAAAAAAATCTTAAATATCATTAAAAATTCGTAAAGTTATCAATGAGCGAAGAGTACACACGATTCACGAGTCTTTCCCATCCGTACCACCAGGATATAAAATCATCGAAGTTCGAACGTTTCTCGCTCAACATCCTTCTTAGATGATGTTAATAATACTTGTTGATAATCATCATCATCATCATCATCATCATCACCATCACCATTCTTAGTATTAAAAGTATTATCGACATCGGCCTCCTGCTCCTCCTCCTCCTTCAAAGCCGATTCCTGTTGCTCGTCTTATAGTATTCATGATTTGTTTACATTCTGTGTCGCGGACTTGGCCCGAACATCTATGGCATGGTTTTTTCTTCGATAGGTCCGATAGGGGGGGGGGGGTACATTTTCGAAAATGTTTAGGTTTAAGCGTAAATGTATTTTACCGTTTCTCTCTTTACACACAATTGTTTTTTAACAGTATATCTTAATATTCCATATAATCGAAATCATAACTGAAGAGTGTCCGTGGAATCTGGGAATTAGCACTCTTTTGTCATCTTTCCAGCTGAGAGCAACTTTATTTTGCATCATCGTATGAACAATGTGTTTCTATACTTATGATCAATTGTTGCACCTTGATGAGGTTTTTTTTTTCGTGCGCAAACAAGCAATTTTTTTAAGTCTTTGAATGTGATGGATTTCAGGGTTGACCGCCTAATACCTTTAGCTCGCTTCTTCACATCGTCACAGTCGAGGATTTTAAACGAGTACAATTTCGCTCCCCAGTCTACAAATTCCATCATAATACGATTATTATTCTCATCTTTCATGAGGCCTAATTCTTCTTATTTCGCGAGGGGCCATTGTATGGATTATTTGGCGAATAATCAGACGTGTCAAACTTGTCAATGTCACACTTCATCGTTTCATGAATGTTGGACACGCTGATGTGATAAATCAGACTATCAGTCTCCGTATACAACAATTTCGCTCGATTGTTAAATCTTTCGAGTATGTAATTGTAGTTAAAATCACAAATCCAGGGCTAAGGTAAATCGAGAATGGAAAATCCTGTGGATATGGGCTTATTAAATAGAACGCACGCTCTATTGAGCGCAATTATAACAATGTAATTGTCAAATATGCTGCAGCTATGGAATATGGGCTCTTGGCGATCTGCGCTTCCGCTCCCCACCGCCTCTTCCACCTTCTTACAAGTCGTACTTCCCGATGTTTCCTCACATTTTCCATTGTTTTACCAAAGACCGGACGATACACGAGTTTGTAAAAAATTCTTAAAGTCCTTGTCAGATTTCTCCCCCAATTCCATATTTACATCAGTGTATTTTTTTAGCCAAGCGCGCTGTTTGAATTTGAAAATTCTTGGCATTTTGTGATGCGCAATCCGAATATCAGGCATTGCTTAAAATTTCGATAATGAATTCAAAAACTATGGAAATTCCTCATTGTCGTGGAGTTTGCGTGAGAAATGAATTCCCAAGAGTGGACGCCGAAATTACGAAACCACTATTGTGAATCTCGATGACAAAGATGGACCTGGCACACATTGGGCTGCATACAGAAAAACTAGAGATGAAGTCATGTGATTCGACAGTTTTGATAATTTTAGCTACCTCAAGATCTGGAGAGATATTTGGGTGCTGGTAGCACTATCAGACACTATCATGAACGATATCAGGACTATGATACTATTGTATGTAGTGATTTATGTATAACATTTTGAAAGTGTATAAAAAGGATTCTGTTCGGATACAGTTGAACAACAACTATCCATGATTAATTCTTTCTCGCTGACACTTTCGAGAGCGAGCTCCATCACACCTATCGAACTATAGCCGTTTAAAAATCATGCTCTCGGACTCGTCGAATTGTTCACGTTCAAGTCGATACCATAACGAGTATACTATATGGTCTGTGAAGACGTCTACACAATTGAAAAAGCCGCGATATGTCATTCTGGCTTCCCGGATGAATCGTAAAAATAATAAACGCAAGAATGCGAGTCAGTTCGATCATTGCGACGTTTTAGCCAAGCTTAAACTCGAGGACTCTGTGAATTTCCATGACGCGTAATCCAAATTTTACGCGTTGTTTCAAATTTATTTAGCGAATTACGTATTGTTCTTTTCGCGGCCGCGTGAACGTTAATTTTCTTTGAGTGCCCGCTTAGGAGGGCCGTCGTGTTGGGGGTACAAGGGTAAATCGTTGTGCGTGTCGTGTAACTCTCAAGAGTACTCCAAATCAACCTTCAAGATGTATCCCGTTTCAGCCTCATCTGGAATATCCCCGATACATTGCTCGAAATTTTCTACCCAAGCGAACGAGCCGTATAGCAATGACTCACACATAGCTACACCATACAGATGATTGAAATTGTAATACGTCAAGTGTGGCACGGCCGGCATATTAGTGTGCCACTCATCTGCGGCCTTTCTTCTGATTTTTTTAGTATGCTAGCAGTGCAATGCTACCGCGTCTTATGGATATGTTCTTATTGTCTTTGATTTATCTGAAGAAAACCCATATTGATAGCCTTTTCATATACGATATGCTAGCCTTTCATACTTTTTACAGTAACACTCGGATTAACGAGTTTTTATAATTGTTGATTCAATCTTAATTTTATTGTAGTGTATACATGACTTCTTATTATTTATCATAATTATCTACGCATTATTCGCGCAATCCTCTTTGTGCCTTTGCAATTTTTCTTTCGTGGTAAAATGACGCAAGCATTGGCCGCAAATCCGCATGCAATGTTTACCCTTCGATATCTACGAACTCAAGAGTCGCGACATGTTTTTAATCCACGCGAAATGATGATACACCTTAGGAGCGGCAGCATCCTCCATGTCCTCTTCCTCCTCATCGATTTCGGCTTTGATGATGAGTAGGTGAATTGTTGGTTTATCCGACGTTTGTTTATTCAGATATATCGGTACAATTTTACTAATACCGTCTTTCGTGATGCCATCGATCCCATACACATAGATCGTCAAACTACTAAATTCCTCAAATTTCTTAATCATCGATAAGCTCATCGGAAAATTCAAGCCTTCGTATTTGAGCACTTCGCTATAATGAGGATAAGAACTCTTACTTTCGGGATGCATCCTCGGTAGTGGTGGGGAGAGAGCTGCGGTGACGGGCCCGAGAAAACAATAAGGGTCATTGTTTTTCAATATTGACGACGACGACGACGGCCCGTTTCATCTGTATGTCCCTCAGGAGACGCGTGTAGGTGGATAAGCTCCCTCGCGGTGGTTCGTACTTGTCAATGTTCACAAGTAGATGGGAGATTTCGTGTAACATCCAACCGGACTCTTTTTCCTGAAAGTCCTCGATTTTGGCGGAGAGTTTTGCTTGGACGCACTCGATGAACCACTCGACAATATCGCTCGATGGTAGAATGACCGCGTTTGTCGTTTGAAACGTCTTTTCCTCCTCAATGATTTCATTCACCTTCATGAGGTGAAATTTGCACGCCAAGGTCACATTCACCTTCACGTTACCCTCCTCGCGCACGATTTTGTCCAGTTTTAAAAACACCACGCGCATTGCATCTTCGCGGAAACTTTGCACATCTTTGTGCTCGAAATTCACAATCGAGCCTGTCTTTATTCGATTTTTGAATGCCGACTCGAGATCGACCCACTTTAGTTTTTCGCGAGCATCACTCACACCAGCACCGCTTACACCTGCGCTGCTTACACTCGCTCCACGCACGATTTTTTCCCTCAACGACAACAATTTCGCTATTGTCGATTGTATTTTCAGTTTTTGACCGACGTTGAGCCCCGGTTTTTTCAACGTTTGCCCCAAAAGTTTGACGTGCACCTCACAGAACTTTTGCCACTTATCCACGTGAGAGAAATTGTTCCACGCACCGCTCAACTTATCGATATTTTTATCGCAATCGTCCATGGTCCAGACTGCTCGATGAATCAAATACCGAAGGGAACGGCTCACCAATATATATATATATATATATTTAAGAAAAAATCTCTATACAACCTCGCACGCGCGTCTGTGCGAGCATGTGTGCCTGTGTGTGTGTGTGTGTGTGTGTGTGTGTGTGTGTGTGTGTGTGTGTGTGTGTGTGTGTGTGTGTGTGTGTGTGTGTGTGTGTGTGTGTGTGTGTGTGTGTGCCGGCACGCGCTCGAACGTCGAGTTTGTATACACAAGATCGAGTTCCAAACAGCGAGACGGTGGGCGCTCTTTCTCGTGGTTTTCAATCTTGAACACAAGATGATTTTTTCTTGAAATGTTTTACTAGTATCCTTCATTATGCATTATGCATCCATATCTTCGGAGTCTGAGTCCAACGTTTCAATTACTAGATAATTTTTCATATTTAGTATATGAGCTAGCTGTTCTCGATTTTCATGACCCTTAACGTATGCGATAAACTTTCCACCGATGTAGGCTATGCAGACATTTCTTTTGTACGCTGCTGCCAACATCAGCTGGAATGTTGCTGAATTCGCGAATTTCAGGCTGTGACATTTTCCGCCGCGATAGACCATGCATAGATCTCCTCTATGCGCTGCTGCCAACATGCTCTCGAATGTTGTTGAATCAGCCTCAAGCGCCTTGATGATCGTTCCGGGTAGAAACACGCTGAATTCGTTGCGAATGTCAACGACGTGCTTTTTGCCAAATTTAGTGTTGACCGCCCGTATGTTGGTGATGATATAATCCGACCCGGGTGACAACTCTCTGAGCTTCTTCGTCGGCAGAAAATCGACAATTTTACCAATTTTATCGATGAACTCCATTGTTTCATTCGTGTGTACGTAGTTCTTTCTCATGTGTGCGTCCGATCTTGAATCGCAAGATTATGTACTCCTCCCCCCCCCCCCCCCCCTACATTGAGGGCACGTGGGTCCGAGCGCGGAAAAATGTCACGCGTTCGATGACCCCCCCCCCCGCAAAACGTTAAAAAAATATTCGTAGAAAAGAAATCTGACGAAATCCCGCCGCCATTTTGACGCTATCAAATGTCTCCGGCCGATGATAAATTCTCGGAAAATAATCATTCAACACCTCAATTCGCCGGTTTCAACACGTCGATAAACAAAACTATCGCATCTCGCCGAGGTGGGGGGGGGGGGGGCTTTGTCAAGCCACGGCAAGCGCCCGATGACTCACCACCCACAAATGTTTAAAACAATTTCTGAGAAATCGGACCCTCCACTCTTCCTCCCGCCGCCCCCCCCCCCTCTTCCCGCGGAGGGGAGGGGAACTCCCTTTTACTACAAAGCACTTCGACTCTTTGTCAGTCGTTGCGCGGCCTCGCTAGTAATCGGACGTGTGTCCCCGTGTTTACCCCCCCCCCCCCCCATTGCGCCGAATTCCATTCGCGGCGAAGAGGGACTCACCACCATCGGTCGGTAAGCAGGTGAGCCCTACCATCGGTCGGTAAGCAGGTGAGCATCACCATCAGTCGGTAAGCAGTGCAGCCCTACCATCGGTCGGTAAGTACAGACATCGACAGTCGATCATGGTACCAGTTCTAAATCAAACCCCTACCCGACCATCCGCCGATAACTCAGAAATCTACCATTTTTTGGTTCGTTTCTCAACTATGTCGGTAAATGTCGGTAGTAGGAATCTTGATTTAGAACTGGTACCATTACACTACTTACGATTCTTCACCGGTTGGACATCTCTCATGGTGTGGATTTGCATAGGTTGAACTGTAATGATCAAAGGTCGCCCATATTGCCTCATACATATCGTGAACAGCAGCAGAATGGCGTCGAATAGCAAGTCCATAGTACACAGTGAGCTTGTCAATAATTTTTCCTGTCAGCTGTCGTTTACCACCAAGCTTTTTGTTTTTTTTTTTTACTAAATTACGAAGGCGGGATCCCATACGCTTTTGGACGTGACCGATGCATTCTTTTTTTTAACTTCTACGTCGTCATAAGGATGACAATTTACTAGCCCAGTGTACGTTTTCGAATCTTATTTCGAATTCTTATTTCATACGAATGTTCCAAAAAAGGAGAAGATGGTATCAAATTATCTGCACATGAGTCACATTTCACAACGATTTTGAAGCCTAGTCCTCTTGCACTTGCCGTTTCAAATGTAATATTTCCATTACACGTTTTGCACTTCACTAAATTTGAAATAGCAGCAAACACAACCCAAAAGTTCAAAATCCGATATTCAATATTAGGACTTTGATTCATAGTCATATCAATATTATTTTTCAGTTTCTTCGCAGACGTGCTGAAACTTTCAGTTTCCGTTTCGGCCAGGTTGGGGTTAAAAACACCCTTCCTTTTTTTTGGTCGAGATTTCCGTAAACTATCACTGCTTCTTGTTTGTCGCGAACCTTTTTTTCGATCCATTTTTGAATGTAAAATGAATAAAAACTGCACTTATAATATTATGAACGGCGGAATATACGTCTTATATAGTCGAACTTTCGAGCTACACTGACGAGTTTAGACCATAACAGACAACGAAAATACGTTTTTATAAATTCCAGTCTATTATATAAACGTTGTAAATGCCAGGTATACGACCCTTTTCATCGAACAATGCATTGAAGGTCGGAGGGAGGGTCGAGCGCGCCAGACGGCAGACTAGCCGGTCGTTTACACAACGGATTCTTCTCTTTCAACGCTCATATCTCAGTCAATTTTGTTCGGATCGACTTGAAATTTTCAGGACATATTCTCAGCTACTTATACGTCAAAAAAAAGCAATAAAAAAATCGATTTTTTCAAAATCGCAAGTGGGGGTAACTCCTTAACTTCTCTCCGAACATCTGCGCAGCCGTTTACTCAGGTCATAGGAAAAAGAGACATTTCCGGGAAAAAATGAGAAATCATGAATTTTCAGTGAAAAAAATGTGTTTTTGGGAAATAGACCAGAACTTGAATCTGTTTTAAATCATTTTTTCTCCGAAAATCTCAGATATGACTAAAATATGAGAAATTATGAAAAATTTGGAGAAAAATTTATACCACGGACCCCTGCGGACCGAAGCCAGGAACGCTACCAACGGGACCATCTCATCGCTTATAGAATATGTGCACTTTCTGGTACTTACGATTCGCGGCTGAATGGATGATTGGCTTGTTTTTGGGGATAATGCTTTATCGCTTGATGAAAGTATGAGAATTAATATTTTAATGCGAATATAAATATATTTCCGCTTATTTTTATGAATTATAATTTACTTGGCATAAGGACGGGTGTGAGTAAAGCGTAAACAATGTTATATAAGATAAATAAGTTGTAATTTAGATTTATTATTATATTTAAATTAACGTATAAACTAAAAAAATAAGCAATCGGAGTGCGCAATATATTTTTTTGTATACATTAATAACGCAGAGAATCAAGAGCTAAATAAGCATTGAAATCATGTAAAAGCCTCGTGCGTGACGTCGGGTGACGTCACGCGCGAGTCCTGCTCAGCTTTTTCCCTCGAAGCCTTCGTTTCGGCTTGGCCGCACATGAACGTGCTCAGCATCCATGTATTGGTGTAGCAGCCGAAGGCGCGGTCGGGAAGCTTCGACCGTGCTCGGCTCTTTCCGAAGATGTCCGAGCAGCGCTCGCTCACGGACACGCGCTACTATGATTGTGTGATGGCTGCACTTCCCCGCTTGCAATGTCTTGTTTTTTTTTATTAAGCACGTACGAATTAAATATCATAAATAATGCCTGAACAGGCGACAATAGCTAAAGCGAGAGTAAGTTCGAAATTTTCTGAATATAAAAAGAAAAAAAAAGTTGGTTCACCGGGGATTGAACCCGGACCGTAAGCATCGTTAATCCGTCACGCTGCCAACTCAGCCACGACGGTCATTGCAGATATAGAAACATTAATGGTACACCCTTATCCATAATGTTTACTGTTGAAAAAAAATGTCGAAACGATCGCGGCAAAGGCTCACGATTTCTTTTTGAACCTTCCACGGTCGTTTCGGCGTTTTATTTTTCAACGCGGTTCGTCGTTAATTTTTTTAACTCGCATTTTCGGCATGAACGGGCAACCGAGAGAAAACAATGATCTCGATACATGTTTTTTACTTTGAAATTCATGAAATGCATATTCCAATCCACAGTACGGCCACACATATATGTCGAGCTCGATCGGACGGAAAACCACGCTCCGTTCGCCTGTCGAGCCCTGATAGAAAAAATGTCAGATTTGATAATATTCCGTCAACTTTCAATGAGAAATAATGTCAGAATATGTCATTTATACGACAGAATCTGTCATATTTTATCAGAAAAGTAATGTTATAATTCAGTAATTTCTGTCAGAATCTTACATAATATGTCATATAATGTCGTAAGAGTTTTCCATTTTATGTGAGATTTTCGTCATTTAATGTCATTTTTTGATGGAATAAAATGGAATTCTTCAACATTCATGAAATATTATGACCGAATCTGTCGAATTATATCATTCTTTCTTATTTTTTGTGAGATTTTCGTCATTAAATGTCATTTTTTTATGGAATATAATGGAATTCTTCAACATTTATAAAATATTATGACCGAATATGTCAAATTATATCATTCTTTCTTATTTTTTGTAAGATTTTCGTCATTAAATGTCATTATTTAATGGAATGAAATGGAATTCTTTAACATTCATGAAATATTATGACCGAATCTGTCAAATTATATCATTCTTTTTTATTTTTTGTCATATAATGACCGAACATGTTAACTTTTGACATTTTGCATTATAAATATATGATATATTCTGATGAATTTTGACATTTAATTATCGATTCTGATAATAAATTGTCAGAATTCGTCAATATTTGATGGAATTTACATATAATTTTCTAAATTTTAATGGAAATGCTGAAAGAAAGAAATTTGGGACTTTATATTCAATAATACTTTTATTTGGTGACACATATTTGGCAACTGTTGAGATCTTAAAAAATATTCAACATACAGAGACGCAGATAAAATGTAAGTAAAAAAATAGTAATAAAAAAGAATTCCTCCTTGAGCGATTTGCAAGTTGCAATAAACCATCTCCAGGAATGTAAATGTACTGAAAAATTGATTGTGTGTGAACCTAAAGATATAAAAAGTCCGTGTGTTTTAATGTACATCGACGAAAAAAAATATATAGCGACTATACCACAGGGATGTACAATCGACAATTAGAATAAATATTGAATAAAATAAATATTCCATACAAATGTAGTTTATGCTATTTCTGACTTTATTCACAATAAAGCTCCTTTTCACTAACAGCTGAAATCTGTCAGAATTCACGAATAATGTAACAACAAATTATGATAAAAATTATCGTTTTCTTGCATTTTTTGTCATTTTTTTCGATGCAACAATATGTCAAAAAATGGAAAACTGATTTATCATTTTTTGTTAAAAGATGACATTTTCCGACACAATGATAACAGAAAGTATCAAATTCTGTGATTTAATGACAGCTGAAATCTGTCAAAATTCAATAAAAATGTGACAACAAATTATGATAAAAATTATCGTTTTCTATCATTTTTTGACATTTTCTGTCATTTTTTTCGATGCAATAATAAGTCAAAAAATGGAAAACTGATTTATCATTTTTTGTTAAAAGATGACATTTTCCGACATAAAGATGACAGAAAGTATCAAATTCTGTAATTTAATGACAGCTGAAATCTGTCAGAATTCAACAAAAATGTGACAACAAATTATGATAAAAATTATCGTTTTCTATCATTTTTTGACATTTTCTGTCATTTTTTTCGATGCAACAATATGTCAAAAAATGGAAAACTTATTTATCATTTTTTGTTAAAAGATGACATTTTCCGACATAAAGATGACAGAAAGTATCAAACTCTGTAATTTAATGACAGCTGAAATCTGTCAGAATTCAACAAAAATGTGACAACAAATTATGATAAAAATTATCGTTTTCTATCATTTTTTGTCATTTTCTGTCATTCTTTTCGATGCAACAATATGTCAAAAAATGGAAAATTAATTTTATCATTTTTTGTTAAAAGATGACATTTTCTGACAAAAAGATGACAGAAAGTATCGAATTCTGTGATTTTATGACATTCCGTAAAGTTAACATAATATGTGAGGTTCTGTCCGATTTTCATAGATTATTTACGACAGAATCTATCAAAATATGTACGATTCCATCAAATTATGTTAGAATCTATTCATTTTCACAGTTTCTGACATTTTTTAACAGATTTCAACATTATTTGTCGAATTCCAATATGCGGATTTCCATCCGGGAGCGAGTGCGATTTGCGAGGGGCAGAGACTTTTCCCCCACCAAGCTACCCATTCGTGTTCTCGCTGACTGCGATACCGACTTGAGCGGTGATCACGGACTCGCGCGGCTACAAGGGAATCTGCAACCTCGACAGAGGCGATGATCACGAAATCATACTCCCGAACTCGCCGCCGCGATTTAGCGCCATTTACGAGGCACGCCGAAAACGGGAGCGTTGTGCATCTCCCTACTTATCTCTGCTGTGCATTTCGAAATGGCTACAAAAAAGTGGTCAAACAGGGATGGCGCCACTATCTCTAAGACCTCGAGAAGTAAGCTGAGTGTCGATGTCGTGTAAGAGAGATGGTAGAGGATCGAATAGGCATCCCAGCAAGTTCGGCGTCCATGTTGAATTTAGATAGAAAGAGCCAAGAAGACTAGAGCTAAGGAGTCCGAACGCTTACGGCGATCACGATCCAAAAGCGTCCACGGAAATCCAGTTATTAGTGGTTGGTGGTTTCACCGCGTGCGTCGTTGCTCATCACCGAACCGAAATGAACTGAGCGACAAGAACGCAACCGACGCCATCCGCCACGATGATTCCTGCTTGTCATCCATGTTGGAATAAAGCGTGTGCGGACCGTGCGGACTAACGAATTTCGCGTTTAATAAAAAATAATTGTGTCTCGGTGTAAAATATATTTATCGTGATCTGCGGCGAAAACTATCGAAGGAGTGTTATGTATTGTCTATAAATAAATTTTGTTTGTTACTGCTTCCGCAACGATAAGAAAACATATCGACTGAATTTCGGTATTTCGTTATTATTTTTTATCTGTGCAACGTATAGTATCATAATATGGAAATATAATGTGTGATAATTTGTAAAACTTTTATCTGGATTAAAAAATTCTTATGAATGTTCTTGTGTTTATAAATAAATTCTGTTACTGCATCCACAACAAAGAAAAAATATTGTCTTAATTTCTTTATTTCGTTATTATTCTCAATCTGTACAGTGTATCATCAGTGTGAATATAATGTGATTCAAAATTCGTATCAATTTTCTTGTATCTATAAATGTATTTTCTTAGTTACTGGTTCCGCAATGAAAAAAATATATTGTCTTAATTTCTGTACTTCGTTATTATTCTCTATCTGTACAGCGTATCATCGGTGGGAATATGATGTGTGATAATTTGCAAAACCTCAGTCGTGATTGAAAATTCTTATAAATTTTTCTTGTGTCTATGAATGCATTTTGTTAGTTACTGCTTCCATAACAAAAAAACCATATTGACTTAATTTCTGTATTTCGTTTTTATTATTTATCTGTACAACGTATATAATATGTGAATATGATGTGTGATCATTTGTAAAAGCTTTATCTGAATTCAAAATTCTCATGAATTTTCTTGTATCTAGAAATAAATTTTGTTTGTTACTGCTTCCCCAACGAAAAAAAACATATTGACTTAATTTCTGTATTTAGTTGTTATTCTTTGTCTGTACAGCGTATCATAATGTGTGATAATTTGTAGAGGTTTTGTCTAGATTCAAAATTATTATGAATTTTGTCAGAGTCATAAACTGTTATCATGTCATGGGAGGATCCTTTCTAGCGTGATCTAGCGGAAAAAATCAAATCTGTGAGATCGTTTTATCTGTACAGTGTATCATAACATGTGAATGTGATGTGTGATAATTTGTAAAAGTTTTGTCTTGATTCAAAATTCTTATGAATTTTCTTGTGTTTATAAATGAATTTTGTTTGTTAGTGCTTCCGCAACGAAAACAAAAATATATTGACTTCATTTCTGTATTGCGTTATTATTATTTATCTGTACAGCATATTATAATGTGTGAATATGATATCATAATGAGTGATAATTTTAGAAGTTTTGTCTAGATTCAAAATTCTTATGAATTTTCTTATGTCTATAAATGAATTTTGTTTGTTACTGCTTCCTCAGCGATAAAGAAAACATTGACTTAATTTCTTTATTTCATTATTATTCTTTATCTATACCACGTATCATGATGTCTGGTCATTTGTAAAATTTTGTCTGCATTCAAAATTCTCATGAATTTTCTTGGGTCTATAAATAAATTTTGTTTATTGCTGCTTCTGCAATGAAAAGAAACACATTGACTGAATTTTCACATTTCGTTATTATTCTCCAAAACAATCTATATTATCTATATAAGACTTCTATCTATCTAATATACAGAAATTTCCTGCACCAACTGGTTTCACAATTAATTTGATCCAATTACCGTTCCATATGAAGAAGAAAAGGGTGCTTCTTGCATATCGTACGGCACTGTTTTTAAATTAATTTGATCAAATTATCATATGAAGTAGCAAGGGGTGCTTTCTGCATATTGTACGGCACTGGTTCGTTCCTGATTTCAATTCGGTTCGGTGGAGAGCAGCGCCACCCTTCTCATCTGGATTTCCATGGACGTTTCTTCAACACTGCGTTCGTACTCCTTACCTCTAGTCTTCTTGGAAAGAGCCATGGATACCAGGAGGTTTAATGCCTAGATACCAGGAGGTTCAGCGAGGCCTTTCAACTCGTCGCCAAAACGCGAACAAGAAATGATGGCGTTGGGGTGCTCCGGCACCTATATGTATATAGATATACGCTAAACATGGGTGCGATCTAAGACAGATCACAGATGATGTACCTAACCCTCATTAGTGTTAAGGAATAACACCACTCTAGGATCTTGGAAAGACGTTTTCTTTCCTAAAAATACTTTGGTGTCATAAAAACAATATGCAATTGGTCCTGTAGCAATTTTTTAATTTAAAGGTTCAATTATCGATTTGGCTGCAGCGCCTTGGAACGCGCGCTGAGTTGCTCGTATAACTTTAAACGCGTTTTTCTCGAAACCACTTTTTTCGATCTCGGAAGACGGATTACTCGACCACTTTTGCATGCATCGATTTGAAATTTTGATAGCAGCTTCACAATCATATTCTTTATGGGAGTACGTAGCCGTTTTTTGATTAAATGTAAACTTCTTTTTATAAACAATTTACTGCTTTTTTTGGCAAAAAATCGATTTATTACCTTCAAAGTGCGCTATTTATGCAAAATTTGAAAGCAAATTTCTAAGTAGTCTCATAGCTAATAATATATAAATTATCATTTTTTTGGTTTTTGTTTCAGGTCTTATATTTTACGAGAAAACCGTTCTCCCGTGAAGCTATATGTAAAAAAAACACGTTTTTCTAGATGGGCTGTATCGCCGCCATTTTGAGTTTGAGTTTGAGATCTTTTCTCGCTTTTGCGTTTTTTTCCCGAACCGTCATGAGGAAATTATGAATCGGCGGATATTTCGACGTTTGATGTCACGATCGGTCTGTCGTGAGGTTAGAAACTCATCCGATCACTTTCACCTCGTTGACCAATATATTACTATATATGTAGGTGCCGCTGCACCCCAGCGCCATCACTTCGGGACATTTTCGGGGACGCTTTTTTCAGCGCCTTTGCATTGCCGCTGAACCTCCTGGTATCTAGGCTCCATGGAAAGAGCAGTGCAGCCAGATCGCGCGCAAAAGTTACCCCCTCTCTAGTCTCTTATGCGCCCATCACACAATCATAGTACCGCGTGTCCGTGAGCGAGTGACGCTCGGACATCTTCGGAAAGAGTCGAGCGCGCTGAAGTTTCCCGACCGCGCCTTCGGCTGCTACACCAATTCATGGACGCTGAGCACGTTTATGTGCGACCAAGCCGAAACGAAGGCTTCGAGGGAAAAAGCAATCTGAGCAAGACTCGCGCGTGACGTCACTCGACGAAACGCGCGAGGCTCTTAGATGATTTCAATGCTTATTTAGCTCTTGATTCCCTGCGTTATTAATATATACAAAAAAATGTATCGCGCACGTTGATCACTTTTTTTTTAGTTTATACGTTAATTTAAATATAATAATAAATCCAAATTACAACTCATTTATCTTCTAAAAAATTGTTTACGCTTTACTCACACCCGTCCTTATGCCAAATAAATTATAATTCACAAAAGTAAGCGGAAATATATTTATATTCGTATTATTATATTAATTCTCATACTTTCATGTCACGTCCGGAAGGGACGTGGGCATATCTTTTTTTATTCCCTCCTTTTTTGCCTACGACAAGCGCAATAGCACGGGATGAGGGTTAAAAGGGGTAGTGCTTGGAATGAGTCAGCAATTAGGAAGTCATGCAGTGATTGGTATTTAGAAATAATCCGACGAATTTGTACAAACTTAACTAAAGGTTTATTACAAATAAGTGATCGGATGAAATAAGTTGCTTATACAGAAAAATTGACAATGAAAATGACTATGAAGCCGGGGGAACGATCAGATTAACATAAAATGAGATTTGTCGCTCACATTGTTCGCTGTGTTTGTGAGTGTATCAGTGTGTAGGTACGCTCGCTCGCAAGGATATCGGTTGACGCTCGCAGATAAGGCCTCGTTGACGGACGCCACGCTTAGCGTTCGGAAAGCGATCACCAGCACCAGACTTTTGGGGCGCTGAGAGTATTTATGGTTTTTTTTTAAGTAGTAGTGGTTTTTATTTGTATGACCTTTATGGTCTTTTACAAAAATTGTAACAATATAAATCTCTCTCTCTCTCTTTTACAATCTATTTTGTTCGCTATCGCAGAAATCTTTGGTTCGCACTCGCCTTGTAATTAGTTCTTCTGTTCGCTATTCTCAACTTATATCGAATGCTATTGTTTTCTATTATTAACTTACATCTATTGCCTTTTTGACTCTATAATGAACTTAAACCTAATGCGGATCTCCCGCTCTCCGTTATAATCTCTCTTCCTTTTTACACATTTTTTCTATTTCCCTGAAAAATTGACACAACTCTACATCGCTTTCTCCTCTTATCGTCCTTATCAATTTCTTCCTTATTTCTCTTCAATCTTGTTCCTCATTTGCCACATATATATTGTAACGTTGCGTTACCATATAGAGACTATCCGAGAAAGGTGAGGTAAGCGGGCTGGCGTAGCTCAGTTGGTCAGAGCAGTCGACCGGCAATCGAAAGGTCCCGGGTTCGAATCCCGGCCCAGAAGCGCACCGCATTTTTTTCGGATAGTTCTCTTGAGTTTTTTTCGGGGATTATAAATGGCGCCCAACAGCGGGCCGCGGCCTCAGAATAATCAAGATAAATATCGAATTATCGTTGATTGCCGCGGAAAAAGAATCCCCTCCTTGAGAAGAGTCTCATTGAGCTAGCCCCTCCCTTTCCCTTCCCCCTTCCGTCCCTCAGACAATCCCCGCGTCTGTAGTACCCCTTCCCCCTTCCGTCCCTCAGACAATCCCCGCGTCTGTAGTACCCGTTGCGTATTGAGTTATATTGAGTAGTTTGGGCAAAAATTTCGAGTCGACCCTCCAGAGCCGGATCGACTCTGGCAGGGGGGTTTGTAACGTTGCGTTACCATATAGAGACTATCCGAGAAAGGTGAGGTAAGCGGGCTGGCGTAGCTCAGTTGGTCAGAGCAGTCGACCGGCAATCGAAAGGTCCCGGGTTCGAATCCCGGCCCAGAAGCGCACCGCATTTTTTTCGGATAGTTCTCTTGAGTTTTTTTCGGGGATTATAATATATACGCCTTCGCCCCATCGGATAATAGCTGTCTCCCTTTTTCGCAAGCGATTAGGTGCTCCAGTGTTTCTCTTTCGTGTTTGCAAATCCTGCATGTCCATTCTTCCTCTCCTTTCTTTCCATCCCTCCCTATGTTTCCGCATCTTAATCTCGCTCATGTTTCCTTATCTTTTCCCGAGATGTCCTTCGCCGCCCAATATTTCCATGGGGTTTCGATATCTTCTATTATTTCTTTATATGCACTATTGTACATCGAATTTTGTATCTGTTCTTTTTCTTTCTCTATGGTCTTCCTTATTAAGTTTTTAAGCCCGTTTTCAATCAAGTTCTCTATAATTTTTATTTCTTTTCCCTCACTTATCATATCTACCGTTTCCTCTATTTCTAATTCCTTTATTGTTTTTAGAAAATCTTTTCCCCACTTCGACGGCTTTCTGTTTGCTATACCTCTCATTTCGTCCATTAAACATATGTTTGGCCATCTGTTTCTTTCCATTTTTAATATTGTTACCACGTATCGCAGCGCCCTTTCCCTGATTTTGAATTCAAATGTTGGGATTCCTAGCTCGGTCCTCCATACATATCTAGGCGTTCTTTTGTCTATACCCAACGCCATTTTACAATACCTGTTTTGTATCATCTCAAACTGCCCAATTTTGTCAAAACCCCAAATTTCTAATCCGTAGAACACCCCAGCTTTCACGATCGTATCGAGTAGATATAGTCTTTTTGCTATGATATCCCTGCCTGCTCTTTTCCACACCCCCCATACTGCATTAGCCGCTTTTTGAACCCACCCTACCATTTTCCTTCCATGTTCTTTTACTACATTCTTTGTTGTAAACCAGTATCCTAAGTACCGAAACTGGTTCACAATTTCTATTTTTTCTCCGTTTATTTTCCATTCCTCTTCCTTTTTCAACCCTCCTCCATTTCTAAATACCATAATTTTGGTTTTTTTCGCATTCACCTCCATATAATTTTCTCTTCCCCATTTCTCTAGTTCTTTTATCATGCTTGCTAGTGCCCGATCGTCTACCGCCACTATTGCCACGTCGTCTGCGTATTTTATTGCATATATTTTTTCTTTTCCGATAACCGTTCCCCCTTCCTTCTTTCTCTCCCATCTGTCTTCCATGTCATCAATGTACAGATCGAAAAGTAGCGCACTCAACGCACACCCTTGCCTCACTCCTTGTTTTGATTCGAACCTCTCTGTTGTTTTCCCATTAACTAGTATCTCCGCTATCGTTTTCTTGTAGATTACTTTTATCATTTCGTACATTCTTCCACTAATTCCTATTTGATGCAGCTTCTCTAGTAGTTTTCTTCTGTTCACTTTGTCGAAGGCTGCCCGAAAATCGATAAACGCGACGTACAGCTTTCTCCCTCTATGCTTAAGTCTATTATTAATAATCGCATTTAACACAAAAATTTGATCCCTTGTCCCTCTCTTTTCTCTAAATCCCGCTGGACTTTGCCGTATTTTGAAGTTCTTTTCTGCCCATTTACCCAATCTAGTTGCCATCATCTTTGTAAGTAGCTTATAACCTACATTTAGCAAGGCCACCCCCCTGTAATTAGCTGCCTTGTCTTTATTCCCACCTTTGAAGATTGGGACTATTCTTGCAATTTCCCATCCTGCAGGTAAAACCCCCGCCCTCCATATCTTGTTAATCGCCCTTCTCGTTCCTTCCCGTTGTCTTTCCTTTGCGGCTTTGAGAAATTCTATCATTAGCCCATCTTCCCCCGGCGCCTTTCCGTTCGCGATTTTTTTCAGCGCGTCTTCCATTTCTTTTTTACTAAATTCTTCGTCAAATTCTCTTGTTATTCTTCCTACTTCCTCCCTCCTTTCCTCCATCTCTGCCTGTTCTCCTGCCTTTCCTTCTCCATCGTTTAGCAGTTTTTTAAAATGCTCAATCCATTGTTTTCCCGAAATGTTCTCCCCTATTTTTCCTCTATATTTTCCCCTGTATTTGTTTATGGCCACCCACCAGCTTGCCATATCCCTGGCCTTATTCACTCCTTCCCATATTTTGAGTCTCCATTCTTCCTTTGCTTCCTTATAACATCCTTTCAGTTTTCTTCTTTCCTCACCGAGGATTTTTTTATGTGGTCTGTCTCTTTTTTCAACAAAAGTTCTCAAGGCTCGCCACATTTCTCTCCTTTGTTTTTTGTATTTTTCGTTGATCCATCTAGGGTGTTTTCCTGCTTGCTTCTTCGCTTTTCCCTTCTTTTTCATACCTGCTCTACCTGCTGCTTCGCTAATTTCCCATCTGCACTCCTCCCATCTGCACTCCTCCTCAGTTATTTTTCCTGCTCCTTCTCAACTTCCTCACTCTTCCTTCCTATAGCGAATGTGACAGGCAAGTGGTCGGACTCCCCGCATGTTTTTACTTTTAGCCATTTAATTTCTTTGTCCATCCCTCTGTCCAAGCACATTACCACATCTAACACTGATCCGCAGCATCCTCTTTTCCGCCTATGAATGTTATTTTTCCGTCTTCGTCCCCTTTTGTCCTACCATTCATCATCTTCAACCCCAATTCTTCACAAAATCTTAATAGTCTTCGTCCATCAGTGTTAATCTTTTTGTCTTGCGATTTCCTCCATCTTTTTCCCTTCCCCGTTTCGCCCTCGTTCATTGCTCGTTCTTCCCCGATTCGAGCGTTCATATCGCCTACTACTAATACTGTATCATTTCTTCCCGCCTGCTCCTCTATCTTTTCCTTTAGAACTCTCTCGACTTTTATCATACCTATATTGTTGTGTGCCGTGATTATCGCTGTTCTTTTTTCTTTTTCGCTCTTACGTAAACACATGCCTAATGCCCACTCTTCCAAATCCCATTCTTCACCCAGGTTTTTTCGAATTCCAATAGCTTGGCCTCCCTTTGCTCTTCCCTTTTTTGCTCTTTCTCCTCTTCTTGCCGCTTTAAAAAACCAACAATAATCGCTGCATATATGTTCCCGCGCTTTATCCTCATCTTTCCCTTCCAGCCATGTTTCTTGTAATATTATAATATCGAAGCCTCTTAAAAACTCCCATGTCTTTCTTATCTTATATATGCCTGCCACGTTCCACAAGACTACCTTAGTTTCCCACTCATCTCCCTGACTACCTTTATGTTTATTTTTATTTTTATTTCTATCTCTTTCGCTCTTCTTTTTGCCCGTGTGTTCCACCTCTTCTCTCTTCTTTTCTTCGTCCCTCCAACTCTCCTCCTTATTGACGAAAGGGCTCATTGGCTTGAAAAAACATGGTGTTCCCTCTTTCCTCGCACCATTTCATCCAGTGTTGGCCAATCCTCAATCGCATGTATCGTACCTCCACACTCCAGCCACAGCTTCTCTCCAATTCCGCGATACTTCCCAGCCATCGTTGGATTTCCCTCTGTCTCGCTGTTAGGCTATCCTCTAGCCAAATGTCCGTCCCTCTCAACGCTCCTTTTCGTCTCATTAACTCCTTCTTAGCTGCTAGGCTACGGAATTTTATGAATATTCTTCCGTTGCTTTCATTCATGTCCTCCGTGTTGCCTCGTATGTTCATATTGCATCTGCTTTGAACAATATCTGCTATTTCCCACATTGATTTCTTTTTTGCTTCTCTCGTTTTTACTACACAGATTTGTCTGCTCCTTTCCGCCCTTTTGTTCAGCTCTTCCCTAAGCCTTCCCTCGGTGAAAGGTTTCGGTGCCCTCGCTAGGATTTGTTTTCTTCTCTCTTCTTCGCTGTAATCTCCTGTCTCGGTGACACTCCTTTCTTCTCTGCTGTGCGTCGCACCTCCATTTATTCCCGCTCTTTGGACCCCTTCTCCGTTTCCCCGGTTCCCCCTCTTTTCTTCTCCCTCTTCCGTCTCTTCTGCGAACTTCTCTCCATTCCTGCTCTCTTGTGCTTTCTCCCACGTGCTCTTCTTCTACCATTTTTTTTTGTCATTTTCGGCGGTTTTGCCCATATTTCCATTCCTGGCTCTTTAGCTCTTTCGTTGTTGTTCCTATCACCTTTCTCGACTAGCTCTGTCTCCATGCTTTCTGGGCTCTGCCGTTTCTGTCCCTCTTCTTCTCCTCTGGATATTTTTAGTGCTCTGCTTTCACATTTGTTTTTCCAGAATTCCAGTTCGCGAGCCATCTCTTGTTTTTCCTCTCCCCATAGCTCTTTCTCTCTGTAGCACTTGTAGCGCCACTGCTCTGCTTCTCCGACTAGCTCCCTGATGATTCTATTCATGTCCTCGCACCTACATGGAATCGGTCTTACCTCCGCCTTTATCTCCTCCTTGGCCTCTCGCAGGTATTCCATCAGGCTTCCCTTGATTCTTTCTTCCATGTCCCTTATTGCCGGCTCCCACTTATTATTAATCACCGCTTCCATCAACTTCCCAGCCTTTTCACCTTTTTCCCCATTACTTTGTTGAGCGTGCGCGCCCACGTCAAGCCCACCCCCACCTCTATTTTCGCACTCTTCTTTTTCGTAGCTTCTAACATCGTCCACCTCATCCGAGTCTTCGTCCGCCTCTTCCTCGATCCTCCTTCCTTTGAATCCTTCATATTTTCTTTTCATTGGTTGCGGCGGCGACGGTGGTGTCGGCGGTGAATGTATCACCCACGGTCTTACATACAGGTCTGGAAACTCCGTTAGTTCACATGGTTCCTTTGCTGAAGTTCGCCGCGAGAGGCGCTGCAATCGAGGAGTCAGTGTGCGAGAGAGACAACAATACTCACTCTCACTCACCAATGCTTGCAGCAGTACTTATCGGAGTTACTACTTGCAAATATTTCTACGTATACGTGTTCATCATCTGTTGTTTTTCCTAACACTATATATGGAGATAGCATTTTATATTACAGCGCAAATGTAATTTCGCGTTTATCAATCATATAATAACAATTATTTATCCCTTAGAATTCAAATAATGGCGTCGTATAATGGCAATAAGGAAGATTTTTAGTCATTATCGCTCTGCAGGGAGGAGGGGGGGGGGGGGGTGAAATGTACAAAATAACGAGAAAACCAAACCTTTATTTATTTTTTGTTGATCGTTCGTTCATTGGTTTGTCAATTTAGACATCTTTTTTTTACGACAAATTTTTTTTTATTTCATATTTTCTTGAAAGACGTTTTGCCTCATGCGCAACCTAATGCAATAAATTATCGCGTATAATAAGATATCCTAACCATGTTTTTCACATGGAAAAGAAAACTTTATTCCGTTAATACATCTTCGAGTGTTAAATCAAACACGTTAACCTTTGAGGAATGCTTCGCAAAACACGTTTCAAGGCAGTGCATTAGATTAAAGAATTTTGAATTGGCATGGATTAACCCGCCACGAGATTTCATATCCACCAATTAAGAAAGAGCAGGTGAGCTATTAGACTCAAGCCGACCCCTTCGCGACAGATGACACACGCATCATATCTCTTCAGAACTTGCTTGCATAAGTACCCTGAAAGTATGCACGTTATGATTTTATTAATTTATTGACAAACACAGAACATAAACACTGCGAAGTGCAAAAAATTGCATGGAAATCTAAGATTCTATTTAAATCTAACTTACGTCCCAGTAAAAAGGAACGCATCAAACATGATAGACATAAACCCGATAATGTTAGATAAATATATATTATTTAAATTATCACCTGTAATTAATAGTAGCGAAAGAATTGAAAACAATTCTTTGTACTGGGATGATGATTTCGATGATTCTACCATCGTGCTATGAGAGTTGTTCGTTTATTCTACGGTTACCTACGTTGAGTTAATAAGAAGCCTGCTTCATGAAAAACTAGTTAAAATAAAAAAAACCTGTCGCGTAATAAACTGTACAGTATATCGCCAGAGGAAGGGTATAATCGTGATCGACAGGGTACGCGGTGACATCGTCGGTGTCCCATTCTCCTTTATCTGAAACGGCGTCTAATTTTCGTCGAACTTCGTCACGATACTTGACTATTTTGGGTTCCGATTTTTCGCCACTCAAAGCTTTCAGATCGCTTAGCGGTATCAAAATCTGCGGCTCAGGCCGTTCTGTAATGGTACAATTACCATATTTTGGAGGCTTTATCACGCTATATCCTGACAGCAGTTTGTATAGCTGCAAAACATTGACAGTTTCACTTTTAGGCTTCTGTAAGCCTTATTGCACTCCGGTACTACGCAGGACTTCGGCATTACTTCGCGGTTACTCGACGACCATATTCAGGTAATGTGTTCGCTGTCAAAACTGACTCCTCGATACTAGCGACACCACGATTTCTGTTTCAATAGTGGAACCACCCCCACCGCCCGAATTTCATCGAGTTTCCAGACCTGTATGTAAGACCGTGGTATCACCTTCGCCCTCCCTGTCCCCCACGTGACTTCGAAAAAGTCTCTCATGTCTCTGATCCCGTCGTCTCTTTTTTCTGCGGTGGGCGCCCTCTCTTTCTTTTCTCCGTCTCTGGACCCGTATCTACCGTACCGACCGTTCCAGCCGTTTCTGCCGGGTTCTGCATCTCCCCGCAGCGCTGATGTTCCTCCACGTATCCGCCTGACGCCTCTCTTTCTCCCTCTTCACACATAACCTCCTCGCGATGTTTCTTCTGTTCTTCTTCGCTTTTCGCCTTTTCCTCATTAGATATCTTTCCTCTAATAATCTCACTATGTTTCCTGCACTTCACTTTATCCTCCCTCCACCTTTTGCTCCACTCCTCGCCCCTCTGACTTTTAACTACGATATTCACTAGAGCGATTTTACACGCGTGCACGCACATTCGTCTCCAGGCCGGAAGTTCAGTATTTATGTATATACGCGTAGTAAATAGCACTTGAACTATTTTACGAACTCGAGGCCGCGAGAGTCGACTAAACTTTTATACGACACTTCGGTCAAAACCCGAAGATGTATAATATTCGAAACTCTATGATATTTGTGCTACACTTTGAATTCTGTCAGAACAAGATTAAGAAGTGAAGTTAATTCGATGGAAACGTTGCGAGACTACGATCTGATTGATGAAGATTGTCGGGAGACTTGATCTACACGCGATGGAAATTGTTGGAAGACTGACTTCAGGAAGGAAGTCTTTCTTGATAGGAAAATTAGGAGGGGATAAATTGTGGGAGAAGGAACTTTAAGGTTTTGCGTGATTGGTCGCGATATTCATGATTCGCAGAATTGATCTCGATCATTCCTTATATAGAATTTGCATGCATGGAAGGTAGGGGACCTTTGTCCCGTGTTTCGGCGAATGAACGCATGGGATATAGAGTTCGGTATCTGAGACCTAAGCATACGCATGATTTGTGTTATGTTAAACTATGGCTATGGTGACTTCTCATATCAAAAGATTATATTGGGTGCGCGAAGAGATCGAGCGTCGGTGAGTTCTCGTTTCCTGTCGGCACCATGCTAAATAATTATCGGCCGGGACTTATTTAGGCTAGAGGGAAAGTCTTCTCGTATCGTTCGAGTGGTGCCTCGTATTTCTTTCTGAGAGTTCGATATTTACGCCTCGAAGAAATGTGAGGTTTATAACCTCACATTTGATCTGACAGTTGTACGCAGGGAGGCTAGAGTGGGAGGAGTCCGATCTCTAATGGAGAGACTTGAAAAAAGTGGCTACAAAAATTTGGTCAAACATGGATGGCGCCACTATTGCTAAGACCTCGAGAAGTGAGCTGCGTGTGACAGAGACGGAACAAGTGAATAATGAGAAGTGAACTGTGCATAAGGCAGCATGATGCTTGAGAAGTAGGCTGCGTGCGAGAGAGATGCAAAATGATATATAGCCAGATCGCGCGCAAAAGCTACCCCCTCTCTAGTCTCTTGCGCGCCCATCACACATTCATAGTAGCGCGTGTCCGTGAGCGAGCGACGCTCGGACGTCTTCGGAAAGAGCCGGGCGCCATCGAAGTTTCCCGACCGCGCCTTCGGCAGCTACACCAATTCATGGACGCTGAGCACGTTCATGTGCGGCCAAGCCGAAACGAAGGCTTCGAGGGAAAAAGCAATCTGATCACGACTCGCGCGTGACGTCACCCGACGGAACGCGGGAGGCTTTTAGATGATTTCAATGCTTATTTAGCTCTTGATTCTCTGCGTTATAAATGTATACAAAAAAATGTATCGGGCACCCTGATCGCTTATTTTTTTAGTTTATACGTTAATTTAAATATAATAATAAATCCAAATTACAACTTATTTATCTTCTAAAAAATTGTTTATACTTTACTCACACCCGTCCTTATGCCAAATAAATTATAATTCATAAAAGTAAGCGGAAATATATTCATATTCGTATTATTATATTAATTCTCATACTTTCACCAAGCGATAAAGTATTATCCCCAAAAACAAGCGAATCATCCATCGGGCCGCGAATCGTCAGCACCAGAAAGTGCATATTCTACAAGCGATGAGATGGTCCCGTTGGTAGTGTTCCTGGTTTCGGTCCGCAGGGGCGCGGGATCGTTCCCCGCGCTCAGTGTTTTTTTTTAAATTATGATTACCATTAATTCTTATTTGATTAGTTATTTTAATTAGTTATCATTATTATTTTAATTAGTTATCATTTAGTGTCGAAAAATTTATCGCGCACTCGGACTTATTTGATTAGTTTGTACGTTAATTTAAATGTAATAATAAATCTAAATTACAACTTATTTATCTTCTAAAAAATTGTTTGCGCTTTACTCACACCCGTCCCTATGCCAAATAAATTGTAATTCATAAAAGTAAGCGGAAATATATTTATCTTCGCATTATTATATTCATTCTCATATACTATCATCAAGCGATAAAGCATTATCCCCAAAAACAAGCCACATCCATCCGGCCGCGAATCGTAACTTACGAGAATGAATATGATAATACGACTATAAATATATTTCCGCTTACTTTTATGAATTACAATTTATTTGGCATAGAGACGGGTGTGAGTAAAGCGCAAACAATTTTTTAGAAGATACATAAGTTGTAATTTATATTTATTATTTCATTCAAATTAACGTACAAACTAATAAAATAAGCGGTCGGAGTGCGCGATAAATTTTTCGACACTAAAAGATAACTAATTAAAATAATAATGATAACTAATTAAAATAACTAATTAAACAAGAATTAATAGTAATGATAATTTAAAAAAAAAACACTGAGCGCGGGAAACGATTCTGCGCCCCTGCGGACCGAAGTCAGGAACGCTACCAACGGGACCATTCCATCGCTTGTAGAATATGCACTTTCTGGTACTGACGATTCGCGGCCGGATGGTTGATTGGCTTGTTTTTGGGGATAATGCTTTATCGCTTGAGGAAAGTATGAGAATTAATATAATAATACGAATATAAATATATTTCCGCTTACTTTTATTAATTATAATTTATTTGGCATAAGGACGGGTGTGAGTAAAGCGTAAACAATTTTTTAGAAGATAAATAAGTTGTAATTTGGATTCATAATTATATTTAAATTAACGGATAAACTAAAAAAATAAGCGATCAGGGTGCGCGATACATTTTTTTGTATACATTGATAACGCAGAGAATCCAGAGCTAAATAAGCATTGAAATCATCTAAAAGCCTCACGCGTTCCGTCAGGTGACGTCACGCGCGAGTCGTGCTCAGATTGCTTTTTCCCTCGAAGCCTTCGTTTCGGCTTGGCCGCACATGAACGAGCTCGACGTCCATGCATTGGTGTAGCTGCCGAAGGCGCGGTCGGGAAACTTGGGCGCGCTCGGCTCTTTCCGAAGATGTCCGAGCGTCGCTCGCTCACGGACACGCACTACTATGATTGTGTGATGGGCGCGTAAGAGGCTAGAGAGGGGGTAACTTTTGCACGCGATCTCGCTGCACTGCTTGCTGGGATGCGTATTCGATCTTCTTCCATCCCTCTTACACGACATCGATACTCAGCTTACTTCTCGAAGTCTTAGAGACAGTGGCGCCACCCCTGTTTGACCACATTTTTCTAGCCACTTTGAAATGCACAGATCGGCCTCCCCCCACTCTAGCCTCCATGTGTCAGATAAAAAATCATGGAGCCTAGATACCAGGAGCAGGGAAGCTAGAGTGGGAGGCACGGTCTTACATACAGGTCTGGAATCTCGATGAAATTCGGGCGGTGGGGGTGGTTCCACTATTGAAACAGAAATCGTGGTGTCGCTAGTATCGAGGAGTCAGTTTTGACAGCGAACACATTACCTGAATATGGTCGTCGAGTAACCGCGAAGTAATGCCGAAGTCCTGCGTAGTACCGGAGTGCAATAAGGCTTACAGAAGCCTAAAAGTGAAACTGTCAATGTTTTGCACCTATATAAACTGCTGTCAGTATATAGCGTGATTAAGCCTCCAAAATATGGTAGTTGTACCATTACAGAACGGCCTGAGCCGCAGATTTTGATATCGCTAAGCGATCTGAAAGCTTTGAGTGGCGAAAAATCGGAACCCAAAATAGTCAAGTATCGTGACGAAGTTCGACGAAAATTAGACGCCGTTTCAGATAAAGGAGAATGGGACACCGACGATGTCATCGAGTACTCTGTCGATCACGATTATACCCTTCCTCTGGCGAAAGACTGTATAGTTTATTACGCGACAGGTTTTTTTTTATATTTTAACTAGTTTTTCATGAAGCAGGCTTCTTATTAACTCAACGTAGGTAGCCGTAGAATAGACGAACAACTCTCATAGCACGATGGTAGAATCATCGAAATCATCATCCCAGTACAAAGAATTGTTTTCAATTCTTTCGCTACTATTAATTACAGGTGATAATTTAAATAATATATATTTATCTAACATTATCGGGTTTATGTCTATCACGTTTGATGCGTTCCTTTTTACTGGGACGTAAGTTAAATTTAAATAGAATCTTAGATTTGAATGCAATTTTTTGCACTTCGCAGTGTTTATGTTCTGTGTTTGTCAATAAATTAATAAAATCATAACGTACATACTTTCAGGGTACTTATGCAAGCAAGTTCTGAAGTGATATGATGCGTGGGCCATCTGTCGCGAAGGAGTCTGCTTGAGTTCTAATAGCTCACCTGCTCTTTCTTAATTGGTGGATATGAAATCTCCTGGCGGGTTAATCCATGTCAATTCAAAATTCTTTAATCTAATACACTGCCTTGAAACGTGTTTTGCGAAGCATTCCTCGAAGGTTAACGTGTTTGATTTAACACTCGAAGATGTATTAACGGGATAAAGTTTTCCTTTCCATGTGAAAAACATGGTTAGGATATCTTATTATACGCGATAATTTATTGCATTAGGTTGCGCATGAGGCAAAACGCCTTTCAAGAAAATATGAAATAGAAAAAAAAATTTGTCGTAAAAAAAAAGATGTCTAAATTGACAAACCAATGAACGAACGATCAACAAAAAGTAAATAAAGGTTTGGTTTTCTCGTTATTTTGTACATTTCACCCCCCCCCCCCCCTCCCTGCAGAACGATAATGACTAAAAATCTTCCTTATTGCCATTATAAGACGCCATTATTTGAATTCTAAGGGATAAATAATTGTTATTATATGATTGATAAACGCGAAATTATATTTGCGCTGTAATATAAAATGCTATCTTCATATATAGTGTTAGGAAAAACAACAGATGATGAACACGTATACGTAGAAATATTTGCAAGTAGTAACTCCGATAAGTACTGCTGCAAGCATTGGTGAGTGAGAGTGAGTATTGTTGTCTCTCTCGCATACTGACTCCTCGATTGCAGCGCCTCTCGCGGCGAACTTCAGCAAAGGGACCATGTGAACTAACGGAGTTTCCAGACCTGTATGTAAGACCGTGGTGGGAGGAGTCCGATCTCTTATGGAGAGACTTGAAAAAAGTGGCTACAAAAATGTGGTCCTACCGGGATGGCGCCACTATCTCTAAAATCTCGAGACACGAGCTGGGTGTGACAGAGACGGAACAAGTAAATAATGAGAAGTGAGCTGCAGTGCAGCCAGATCGCGCGCAAAAGTTACCCCCTCTCTAGTCTCTTGCGCGCCCATCACACATTCATAGTAGCGCGTGTCCGTGAGCGAGCGACGCTCGGACGTCTTCGGAAAGAGCCGGGCGCCATCGAAGTTTCCCGACCGCGCCTTCGGCAGCTACACCAATTCATGGACGCTGAGCACGTTCATGTGCGGCCAAGCCGAAACGAAGGCTTCGAGGGAAAAAGCAATCTGAGCACGACTCGCGCGTGACGTCACCCGACGGCACGAGCGAGGCTTTTAGATGATTTCAATGCTTATTTAGCTCTTGATTCTCTGCGTTATTAATGTATACAAAAAATGTATCGCACACTCTGATCGCTTATTTTTTTAGTTTATCCGTTAATTTAAATATAATTATAAATCTAAATTATAACTTATTTATCTTCTAAAATATTGTTTACGCTTTACTCACACGCGTCCTTACGCCAAATCAATTATAATTCATAAAAGTAAGCGGAAATATATTTATATTCGTATTATTATATTAATTCTCATAGCTCTCATATGAAAACTCTCACATGAAAAACACAAAAAAAAACTTCAAAACCTTAGATTTCAACGAACCAAGAACATACATCTTCACATTTTCAATCATGACGAATTTTTAAGAACAATATCATCACAAACACATCTGAACCAAAACAATATACATCACCTAAATTATCAAAACATAAATCAAACAACACAAAATCACAACATCTTATACTCAACTCTTACTAATAGACAACAGGACACAAATAATAATCTTTCCACGGATCCTCTGAATAATATAAATTCGACAATCACATGAAATAAAACGAAAGAATGGCTTATAAATCTCTCCAACATTGATATTCCGCTACACATTTCCACATTCTTGTCTCTAGGTGAAAAGTTTTGTTTTCCTTACCTCAAACTCTCAAACATAAAAACTCATATCCACAAATCGATCTCCGAACTTGAGTCCAAATTAGATTTTTTACTCGACAAACCTAGACAAATCGAAATTAGAACCAGATTCACTAAAATCTTAAACAAAATAAATATTCCAACATCATTTTCCAACACTAATCAAATGATAAAACACACGTCCTCATTCTTAAAAAACAACCCTCAACTTTTAGTTACACGAGCTGACAAAGGAAATTCAACAGTCATTCTTAACAAATCAGATTACGTTACAAAAACTTATAATTTACTCGCAGATTCCTCAACTTACAAATTAACAAATAGAAATCCCATCAACACTCTACAAAAAGGCATTAACAATATTCTCTCCAGATGGAAAACCCTAAAATTCATTGATGAAACAAAATACAAATGCTCAAAAGCTGAAAATTGCAACCTATCTCGTCTTTATTGTCTGCCAAAAATTCACAAAAATAGTTATCCACTTCGTCCAATAGTATCATCAATAAATAGTCCAACACATAAACTAGCTGAATTTATACAATCTAAACTTTCTAAATTAATCAATACGACTAATTCACACGTCAAAAATAGTTTCCACCTAAAACATTCACATTCTAACATCTCAATTCCACTCAACTACACATTGGTCTCGTTTGATGTTGTTTCTCTCTATACCAACATCCCATTACAACTTGTTATTCAAAGCCTTCAAAGAAGATCAAATCTATTTTCAAAAACATTTCCTTTAAACGAAATAATTAAAGCCATAGAATACATCATGTTCTCAACTTTCTTCATATTTCAAAATAAAATTTTCCAACAAATCTCAGGGTTACCAATGGGCTCACCTCTGGCTCCAATACTATCTAACATCTTCATGATTGATCTTCAAACAAATTGTCTGGAAAAACTAAAATTTTCGTTACCCCTATATAAAAGATATGTTGATGATATTATTATTGCTCTACCAACAGACAAAATTGAATCCACCAAAAAGATTTTTAACTCATATAACTCAAAATTACGATTTACATCAGAAAATGAAGTAGATAAAAAATCCCGTTTCTTGATATACTATTAATCCATAAAAAAAATTCAATTATCACAAATTTGTATAGGAAACCAACCTGGTCAGGCAGATTCATAAATTTCTTTTCACACCACCCACTTTCCCAAAAAAGCCATAATTTACATGCTAGTTGACAGAGCAATTAAATTATCTCATCCTTCTTTTCACAAAGAAAACCTCAAACTTATTAGTAACACGATGACACAAAATTGCTATCCGATCTCTTTCACAGAAAAAGTAATAAAACATCGGCTTTCCACAATCAACATTCAAAAAAAGAATAACAACAATTTTGATTCTTCCAGACTAATAAATGTTCCTTACACAAAAAACATCCATCATCAACCAATGCATCTTTTCCAACAATACAACATAACATTGGTCACAAACGATAAACACAACATTTCATCGATTACTGGCTCCACCAAAGACAAAATAAATAATACCCAAAAATCCAACATAGTTTACAAAATCGATTGTAAGGATTGCAATGCCACATACATCGGCCAAACCAAAAGATACCTTGAAACCAGAATAAAAGAACATAAAAATAGCCTAAAACATACTACCACAAAACACACAGCCTTAGCACAACATGCAATAGAACAAAAACATGACTTTCAATTCGACAATGTAAAAATTTTAAACAATGAAAGTTGGCTCAAAAAAGACTAATCTTAGAAATGATCCAAATGATCCTTTGAACTAGCTTCGACACAACAACCCGAGTAGAAATCTTGCTCCAGCTACAATAAACACCTGATCAGGCATCCTGACTTCTTTTTCCAGCCTTGATCAGAATTTTTTATCAAGCCCTGATCATTTTTGAAACACAATCCCGGACTTCCGTCTGATCAGGGTAAAAAATCAAGGCCTGATCAGGGTAAACTATCAAGGCCTGATCAGGGTAAAAAATCAAGGCCTGGTCAGTGTAAAAGATCAAGGCCTGATCAGCGTAAAAAATTAAGGCCTGATAAGAGCTTAATTTTTCACGGCTTGATCAAAATGAAAAATCATATGATTTTTCACGGCTCAGGATGACCGATTTTTTCCTGAAATAAAAAATACAACGCATACACAAAAGAGAAAAAGGTACCACTTTATAAATAGGGCTGATCGTTTATTTTTTAATCTTAATATAAAATTTATTACATATATTTTTCACATATATCTATGTGGAAAACAAACATCATTTTTCTTGTATTTGTAATAGAACAAAAACTCGAAATAAACTAAGATATATCACTGTATTATATTCCACTTATCATCCCGAAATAAACTAATATATTTTTTAAACAAAAACTTGAGAAACTTCGTGAATAAAATAAACAGAGCTCAACGTTTTTATGACCAGACGTTTCTAGGAAACGTTACATTGGGCGTTCTGTTCGTTTTTTTTTACGCGACGCTCGAAACTTGTCCCAGTCTTTTGCTGAATTAATCAGGCCTCGATACCGCTCCAACAGCTTGTCCAATTTACTTCGAAAGAACTTCTATTCCGTGTTCCCTATATTTCGAAATGACAGCCACTGAAAAATACGAAAATGTGTATCCCACTTAGAATTCAATGTCTACATATATATCTATATAAGGTATGCACATTATTTTATTAGAGTGACACAAATTTGAGCTCTATTTTTTTTCCTTTTTCTCACCATCCAATTATCTACTTTAAAGAAGAAAAAAAATTGTTGCAAAAGCTGCGAGCGGTCATTTTTTAACGAAAATTAGAATTGAAGCAGGAGAGCCCGTACAGCGAAGACCAACCAAATAATGGTAAGTTGACAGCGTAGTGCAGTTCAGTGAATGTAATGTCCATCCGAAGTGCATTTCTTATGGGCTAACTTGCACCGATGGAAATACTTTCACTTAACTGAACTACGCAGTCAACTTATCATTATTCGGTTAGCCTACACTGTCCGGGCCTGTAGCGAAGGCTAACCAAATAATAGTAAGTTGACAGCGTAGTGCAGTTCAGTGAATGTAATGTCCATCAGAAGTGCATTTCTAATGGGCTAACTTGCACCGATGGACTTACTTTCACTTAACTGAACTACGCAGTCAACTTGTCATTATTCGGTTAGCCTACGCTGTCCGGGCCCGTACAGCGAAGGCCAACCAAATAATGGTAAGTTGACAGCGTAGTCAGTTCAGTGAATGTAATGTCCATCCGAAGTGCATTTCTTATGGGCTAACTTGCACAGATGGAATTACTTTCACTTAACTGAACTGCGCAGTAAACTTATCATTATTCGGTTAGCCTACGCTGTCCGGGCTAATCAGCACCGATGGCAAAACATTTACCAGATTGAACTACGCTGTCAGCTTACCATTATTTGGTTGGCCTACGCTGTCTCTTTTTCTCCTCTGACAAAGGAGACGGACCAAGTAAAGAAAAATAAAAGCCATACACAAAACAAATATAAATCTACTTACACAGTGGTAGCGCTAACACATGCCAATCCGCAGGAATTTCGAGTTGTTCCTCGCTGAGAGGATCTGTTCCGGATCTGTCAAATGTATCATAATAAATATTTCAACCAATGCATATATAATTTGGCGTATGGTTAATTTACAGTCAGATTTAATCCAATTTATATTTACAGATTTAAGAATTGTAAGTCTTTGAAAAAAATTAATTGTTATACTAACCTGTTGCTGTATTATTTCTTCGTTTTTTCACTTATTTAGAGCCCGCTATTCACGCAGCACAGTCGTTGCGCAATCTTCTTCCGATTGTGTTTGTCCATCTTATTCACAACGTACACGTTATATGTAAAAATGTATAAAGTCATTAATAATATGTCTCGTGCTTCTCTCGTGTCTGTGTATCATTTGACAAGATGAGGTTAGGCACGTTTTTAGCGCCAAACTGTAGAAGTCCAGTTACATGATGATTGCTTGAAGTTAGCCGGATCAGGCGAATTGAAGTAAGCCGTAAGTCCAGTTGCTTGACATCGCCTGAAGCTAGCCGGGTCAGGCGAATTGAAGTAAGCCGTAAGTCCGGTTGCTCGACCACCGCCTGACCCCAGCTTGATCAGGCAAATTAAGGCAAACTTAAGTAAGGCCTTCGTACTACAAGCTGATCAGGCGCAGATCAAATATCAGGCCAGCCTGACAATATTTCTACTCGGGAATTTTATAACACAATCATAATATAAAACATTCGTGTATTTAATTCCTTCAAACTTGATTTGTAAAATTTGTGTATTAAAATGTATTAGAGAAAAATATAATTTCTGGAGAGGATCCGAACCAAAGGGTCGAAACGTAAGAAAGCATCATTTATTTCCATCGCTGACCTTGGAAAACCTCTATTGGCCGGACTGAAGCCGAATCTTCAACTAGCAACTTGTCATCAACACAGCCGCACACATCTTTGAATCATTAATTCTCATACTTTCATCAAGCGATAAAGCATTATCCCCAAAAACAACCAATCATCCATCCGGCCGCGAATCGTCAGTACCAGAAAGTGCACATATTCTACAAGCGATTTTCCAGACAATTTGTTTGAAGATCAATCATAACGATGTTAGATAGTATTGGAGCCAGAGGTGAGCCCATTGGTAACCCTGAGATTTGTTGGTAAATTTTATTTTGAAATATAAAGAAAGTTGAGAACATGATGTATTCTATGGCTTTAATTATTTCGTTTAAAGGAAATGTTTTTGAAAATAGATTTGATCTTCTTTGAAGGCTTTGAATAACAAGTTGTAATGGGATGTTGGTATAGAGAGAAACAACATCAAACGAGACCAATTTGTAGTTGAGTGGAATTGAGATGATAGAATGTGAATGTTTTAGGTGGAAACTATTTTTGACGTATGAATTAGTTGTATTGATTAATTTAGAAAGTTTAGATTGTATAAATTCAGCTAGTTTATGTGTTGGACTATTTATTGATGATACTATTGGACGAAGTGGATAATTATTTTTATGAATTTTTGGCAGACAATAAAGACGAGATAGGTTGCAATTTTCAGCTTTTGAGTATTTGTATTTTGTTTCATCAATGAATTTTAGGGTTTTCCATCTGGAGAGAATATTGTTAATGCCTTTTTGTAGAGTGTTGATGGGATTTCTATTTGTTAATTTGTAAGTTGAGGAATCTGCGAGTAAATTATGAGTTTTTGTAATGTAATCTGATTTGTTAAGAATGACTGTTGAATTTCCTTTGTCAGCTCGTGTAACTAAAAGTTGAGGGTTGTTTTTTAAGAATGAGGACGTGTGTTTTATAATTTGATTAGTGTTGGAAAATGATGTTGCAATATTTATATTGTTTAAGATTTTAGTGAATCTGGTTCTAATTTCGATTTGTCTAGGTTTGTCGAGTAAAAAATCTAATTTGGACTCAAGTTCGGAGATCGATTTGTGGATATGAGTTTTTATGTTTGAGAGTTTGAGGTAAGGAAAACAAAACTTTTCACCTAGAGACAAGAATGTGGAAACGTGTAGCGGAATATCAATGTTGGAGAGATTTATAAGCCATTCTTTCGTTTTATTTAATGTGATTGTCGAATTTATATTATTCAGAGGATCAGTGGAAAGATTATTATTTGTATCCTGTTGTCTATTAGTAAGAGTTGAGTATAAGATGTTGTGATTTTGTGTTGTTTGATTTATGTTTTGATAATTTAGGTGATGTATATTGTTTTGGTTCAGATGTGTTTGTGATGATATTGTTCTTAAAAATTCGTCATGATTGAAAATGTGAAGATGTATGTTCTTGGTTCGTTGAAATCTAAGGTTTTGAACTTTTTTTTGTGTTTTTCATATGAGAGTTTTCATATGAGAGCTATGAGAATTGATATAATAATACGAATGTAAATATATTTCCGCTTACTTTTATGAATTATAATTGATTTGGCGTAAGGACGGGTGTGAATAAAGCGTAAACAATATTTTAGAAGATAAATAAGTTGTAATTTAGATTTATTACTATATTTAAATTAACGGATAAACTAAAAAAATAAGCGATCAGAGTGTGCGATACATTTTTTTGTATACATTAATAACGCAGAGAATCAAGAGCTAAATAAGCATTGAAATCATCTAAAAGCCTCGCTCGTGCCGTCGGGTGACGTCACGCGCGAGTCGTGCTCAGATTGCTTTTTCCCTCGAAGCCTTCGTTTCGGCTTGGCCGCACATGAACGTGCTCAGCGTCCATGTATTGGTGTAACTGCCGAAGGCGCGGTTGGGAAACTTCGATGGCGCCCGGCTCTTTCCGAAGACGTCCGAGCGTCGCTCGTCACGGACACGCGCTACTATGAATGTGTGATGGGCGCGCAAGAGACTAGAGAGGGGGTAACTTTTGCGCGCGATCTGGCTGCACTGTCTGGCTGCACTGTTTCCTGCTCGAGATTTTAGAGATAGTGACGCCATCCCGGTAGGACCACATTTTTGTAGCCACTTTGAAATGCACAGATCAGCCTCCTCCCACTCTAGCCTCCATGACCAGGAGGTTCAGCGGCAATGCAAAGGCGCTGAAAAAAGCGTCCCCAAAAATGTCCCGAAGTGATGGCGCTGGGGTGCAGCGGCACCTACATATATAGTAATATATTGGTCAACGAGGTGAAAGTGATCGGATGAGTTTCTAACCTCACGACAGACCGATCGTGACATCAAACGTCGAAATATCCGCCGATTCATAATTTCCTCATGACGGTTCGGGAAAAAAACGCAAAAGCGAGAAAAGATCTCAAACTCAAACTCAAAATGGCGGCGATACAGCCCATCTAGAAAAACGTGTTTTTTTTTACATATAGCTTCACGGGCGAACGGTTTTCTCGTAAAATATAAGACCTGAAACAAAAACAAAAAAAATGATAATTTATATATTATTAGCTATGGGACTACCTAGAAATTTGCTTTCAAATTTTGGAAAAATAGCGCGCTTTGAAGGAAATAAATCGATTTTTTGCCAAAAAAGCAGTAAATTGTTTATAAAAAGAAGTTTACATTTAATCAAAAAACGGCTACTTACTCCCATAAAGAATATGATTGTGAAGCTGCTATCAAAATTTCAAATCGATGCATGCAAAGGTGGTCGAGTAATCCGTCTTCCGAGATCGAAAAAAGTGGTTTCGAGAAAAACGCGTTTAAAGTTGTACGAGCAACTCAGTGCGCGTACCAAGGCGCTGCGGCCAAATCGATAATTGAATCTTTAAATAAAAAATATTGCTACAGGACCAATTGCATATTGTTTTTATGACAGCAAAGTATTTTTAGGAAAGAAAACGTCTTTCCAAAATCCTAAAGTGGTGTTATCCCTTAACACTAATGAGGGTTAGGTACATCATCTGTAATCTGTCTTAGATCGCACCCATCTTTAGCGTATATCTATATACATATAGGTGCTGGAGCACCCCAGCGCCATCATTTCTTGTTCTCGTTTTGGGGACGAGTTGAAAGGCCTCGCTGAACCTCCTGGTATCTAGGCTCCATGTAAAAAATCAGGGAGGCTAGAGTAGGAGGAGTCCGATCTCTTATGGAGAGACTTGAAAAAAGTGGCTACAAAAATATGGTCCTACCGGGATGGCGCCACTATCTCCAAAATCTCGAGACACGAGCTGGGTGTGACAGAGACGGAACAAGTAAATAATGAGAAGTGAGCTGCAGTGCAGCCAGATCGCGCGCAAAAGTTACCCCCTCTCTAGTCTCTTGCGCGCCCATCACACAATCATAGTAGCGCGTGTCCGTGAGCGAGCGACGCTCGGACGTCTTCGGAAAGAGCCGAGCGCCATCGAAGTTTCCCGACCGCGCCTTCGGCAGCTACACCAATACATCGACGCTCAGCACGTTCATGTGCGGCCAAGCTGAAACGAAGGCTTCGAGGGAAAAAGCAATCTGAGCACGACTCGCGCGTGGGGTCACCCGACGGCACGAGCGAGGCTTTTAGATGATTTCAATGCTTATTTAGCTCTTGATTCTCTGCGTTATTAATGTATACAAAAAAATGTATCGCACACTCTGATCGCTTATTTTTTTAGTTTATACGTTAATTTAAATATAATAATAAATCTAAATTACAACTTATTTATCTTCTAAAATATTGTTTACGCTTTACTCACACCCGTCCTTACGCCAAATAAATTATAATTCATAAAATTAGGCGGAAATATATTTATATTCGTATTATTATATTAATTCTCATAGCTCTCATATGAAAACTCTCATATGAAAAACACAAAAAAAAACTTCAAAACCTTAGATTTCAACGAACCGAGAACATACATCTTCACATTTTCAATCATGACGAATTTTTAAGAACAATATCATCACAAACACATCTGAACCAAAACAATATACATTACCTAAATTATCAAAACATAAATCCAACAACACAAAATCACAACATCTTATACCCAACTCTTACCAATAGTCAACAGGACACAAATAATAATCTTTCCACTGATCCTCTGAATAATATAAATTCGACAATCACATTAAATAAAAGGAAATAATGGCTTATAAATCTCTCCAACATTGATATTCCGCTACACATTTCCACATTCTTGTCTCTAGGTGAAAAGTTTTGTTTTCCTTACCTGAAACTCTCAAACATAAAAACTCATATCCACAAATCGATCTCCGAACTTGAGTCCAAATTAGATTTTTTACTCGACAAACCTAGACAAATCGAAATTAGAAGCAGATTCACTAAAATCTTAAACAAAATAAATATTCCAACATCATTTTCCAACATCAATCAAATTATAAAACACACGTCCTCATTCTTAAAAAACAACCCTCAACTTTTAGTTACACGAGCTGACAAAGGAAATTCAACAGTCATTCTTAACAAATCAGATTGCATTACAAAAACTCATAATTTACTCGCAGATTCCTCAACTTACAAATTAACAAATAGAAATCCCATCAACACTCTACAAAAAGGCATTAACAATATTCTCTCCAGATGGAAAACCCTGAAATTCATTGATGAAACAAAATACAAATACTCAAAAGCTGAAAATTGCAACATATCTCGTCTTTATTGTCTGCCAAAAATTCATAAAAATAATTATCCACTTCGTCCAATAGTATCATCAATAAATAGTCCAACACATAAACTAGCTGAATTTATACAATCTAAACTTTCTAAATTAATCAATACGACTAATTCACACGTCAACGATAGTTTCCACCTAAAACATTCACATTCTAACATCTCAATTCCACTCAACTACAAATTGGTCTCGTTTGATGTTGTTTCTTTCTATACCAACATCCCATTACAACTTGTTATTCAAAGCCTTCAAAGAAGATCAAATATATTTTCAAAAACATTTCTTTTAAACAAAATAATTAAAGTCATGGAATACATCATGTTCTCAACTTTCTTTATATTTGAAAATAAAATTTACCAACAAATCTCAGGGTTACCAATGAGCTCACCTTTGGCTCCAATACGGCATATAGGGCATATGAAAAAGAGAAATTTCTGGGAAAAAAATGAGAAATCATGAATTTTCAGTAAAAAAAATGTGTTTTTGGGAAATAGACCAGAACTTGAATATGTTTTAAATAATTTTTTCTCCGAAAATCTCAAATACGACTAAAATATGAGAAATTGTGAAAAATTTGCACTAGGGACCCCTGCTGACCGAAGTCAGGAACGCTACCAACGGGACCATCTCATCGCTTGTAGAATATGTACACTTTCTGGTACTTAGGATTCGCGGCCGGATGGATGATTAGCTTGTTTTTGGGGATAATGCTTTATCGCTTGATGAAAGTATGAGAATTAATATAAATACGAATATAAATATATTTCCGCTTACTTTTATGAATTATAATTTATTTGACATAAGGACGGGTGTGAGTAAAGCGTAAACAATTTTATATAAGATAAATAAGTTGTAATTTAGATTTATTATTATATTTAAATTAACGTTTAAACTAAAAAAATAAGCGATCAGAGTGCGCGATACATTTTTTTATACATTAAGGAGGTACACCAGCTTCAGCAAAATGGTGATAGATCAATAAAATTTGGTGAATATATTCTTTAGTATTATTCATGTAGATACAAATTTTTTCAGATTTTTTGGTTGTGCCGTTTTCTTACAAATAATTCACAAGCGTTTATTCTTATACCCGGAATATATATCTATATCTATAAAAACGCTATGCTTATACACGTGAACTTCAATGTTCAATTATTCGATAACGGCACAATGAAAAAATCTGAAAAAAATTGTATTGACATATATAATACTAAAGAATATACTCACCAAATTTTATTGATCTATCACCATTTTGAAATTTGACCATGGTTTAGCATGGCAACATTGTATGAAGCTGGTGTACCTCCTTAATACCGCAGGGAATCAAGAGCTAAATAAGCATTGAAATCATCTAAAAGCCTCCCGCGTGCCGTCGGGTGAAGTCACGCGCGAGTCGTGCTCAGATTGTTTTTTCCCTCGAAGCCTTCGTTTCGGTTTGGCCGCACATGAACGTGCTCAGCGTCCATGTGTTGGTGTAGCTGCCGAAGGCGCAGTCGGAAAACTTCGACCGTGCTCGACTCTTTCCGAAGACGTCCGAGCGTCGCCCGCTCACGGACACGCGCTACTATGATTGTGTGATGGGCGCGTAAGAGACTAGAGAAGGGGTAACTTTTACGCGAGATCTGGCTGCACTGTCTGGCTGCACTGTTTCCTGCTCGAGATTTTCGAGATAGTGGCGCCATCCCGGTAGGACCACATTTTTGTAGCCACTTTGAATTGCACAGATCGGCCTCCTCCCACTCTAGCCTCCATGTAAAAAATCATCAATCGATCGGCCATATTGAATTGTTGAACTGTCGTGGAGGACAGTACCGTTCCCTCCACGAACGTGCCCTTGTGTAAATCGCGTACTTGAAGATTATTTTACATGAATTGAAATATTAACCCTCAAACGATTTTCTTTGACTCTCAAACCCTCTCAAACGATTCTCAATCGATAAAAAAAGGGGGCCAACTTCACACGAGAAATCTAATTCGTGTTTACGTGAAAAATATTAACTCTCAAATATTTTTTCTTTTCTCTCAAACCCTCTCTAACAATTCTCTATCATTTATGATACATTTTAGGCACTTTAGGCAAGTTTTCATATTCTTTGCTTGCGAATGATGAGCAGGGTGCGCCCCATGCGTGACACGGCCGTGCGGTTGGTTGCGTTTTTGGAAAAATTCTTATATTTCATAAAATATGAACTCTGGAATGATTTTTTTGAACTCTCAGAGCCTCTGAAACCATTCTCAAGCGATTGAAAAAAAAATTGTGAAAGGTCGATTTTTACGGATTTAAAAAAATCTGGGGGCTAACTTCACGCAAAAATTTAAATTGCTTTTTTTTTTAGAAAAACGATTAACTCTCAAACAATTTTTCTTTTCTCTCAAGCTCTCTCAAACGATTCTCAAACGATTAACATTAATTAAGATTATTTATGATCATATCGGGGGGCCAACTTCACCGAGGTCGTTCGTACCCCTTACCTCTAGTCTTCTTGCCCAAGCGTCTGCGGTAACTCATTTAAATGGAGATAAGTTTTAGGTTATGCGCAGCATCGAAGTGTTTCTGATTCATAAGGAGATATAATAAACGACAGAAAAACCTTTTTTAAAATGACGTTCTGGGATGAGATATTGAATGCGGTAAATGATCTTCACGTTGGTTTTATCATTGCGATGGTTGCGGGTTATGGATTCTATCGTCTACTAAGATATAAAAAACCCGAGGATAGTTCACGTGACAATACGTCCGATTCATGTGATGATGACAATGTGGTAAGGAATCGAACTAATTATGTTTGTCTAGACCTTTGAATAGTTAACAATAATGTGAGATGTAAGCTGTTGATTTTTTAAATATTCTAACACGGACAAAAATAAATGTATAAAATCACGAAAATGTATAGGATAACTGCTTTGAGAAATTTAACTTATAAAGTTTTTGCCGTTAATAATAATGTTGCAAAGATAACTGAATTTTTTAATTAATAAATCCATGATCACGATTAGATTTTAAATTACACGGGTATTTAACGCTGTTTAACCCTTCCTTGACACACTGTGTCATTATGATGCAGACGAATTTCACATAAAATGCACACTATCCTAAAATTGTAAGTTTCCAATATTTTTTTACGACAATTCATTATTATACTTTCCGAATTTTAATTATGCAGACATATTAAGAAATGTTTAAAGTATATACCAGATTTTTTTCAATAAAAACTGATGGATGGGTCATTAAGGGCAGGTGGATGAAGTATTATACGAGTCAAATTGACCCAGTGTGACAATCACAGTTGAAAATCACAGTGACCTTCCCATTAATAAATGATACATCTTTGTAGAATAGAACTGATTTTTTGTTCACTCAAAGCTCTCAATATTCTGCTGTAATTATATGAATGTAACATTAATGAAACATTTCTCATTACGCAGAAATACAATGGATACGGCGATGAAACCAAAATGGTACTAGTCGTCAGAATGGATTTAAAAATGGGCAAAGGCAAAATAGCTGCACAATGCGCTCATGGCGCAGTCGCTGCTTTCAAGTCAGCCATGAAACATTCAAAGTTACTGAAAGCTTGGGAACGGGAGGGTCAAAAAAAGATCGCCTTGAAGGTATACATATTATTTTTCAGTGAGTAACATTTGAAAAAAAGCCATGTTCAATAAAATATGCATAAATCATTTTTTTTTATTGGTGTACCAAGAGGTGTTTGTACGTTTAAGGTGTTGTCAAGCAAACTTTCACTATCCATAAAATACAAGATGACAATATTTTCGGCAAATAGGTGGAAAATGACATTTTACTGAAGGAACTTTCCAAACATGCAAGGGCAGTGGGTCTTCTGACGAATGTTATACATGATGCTGGCAGAACACAAATTGCAGCAGGATCTCAAACGGTCTGTGCGATTGGACCCGGTCCTTCAAGCTTGATAGATCAAGTGACCGGTCATCTCAGGCTCCTTTGAAATATCACCTCACTGTAAGAATCGACTGCATTCTGTATATGCAAGGTCTCCCATCCATCTTGAGACATCGTGATAACTCGAGAACAGCAATGTAAATAGACAAATTCCAGGACCCTTATAGAGTAGATTCAAACGAGGAGTGAAATGGGCAGATAGATTTTTTATTTAATGAACGTTTTAAGGTGATGTCACGATCAACTTTTATTTTTTAATGGAAACCTATATTCTTTCATAGCAGCATCTTATTTTACGTAAAAAAATACCGGTCACTTTTGTGCGGAACATCTTTTTATTTGGTCAATATTTTCCGACATTTTTGTAACGTTTTTTTAGCAAACGAAACACTTCTGTAGACAAGAACGTAGGCTACTTTTGTCAAGATGTAATGAGGAGGATGATTGCCACTCTTTTTCGAAATGCTTGCAGTATTCGCAGATAGACTCTTCTTATAGTACAGTCGTGCTCTATATTGGAATCGGAAAAAATTAGAAGGCTAGTTTTTTGACAGGTAATTTTGTAGGTGCCGCGGGTGCTAAATCCAAGTTTGCCTAAAAATCGGAGTGTAGGGCTTTTTTTAAAGGGATGAAGGGGTATGGGGTCGATTAATGCCAAACTACAACCCCTCCGAGGTCGGCGCTGTGAGACAAAATTTTCAGAAAAATCCGGGCTTTAGTTTTTGCCACAGCGCCGAAGTCGTGGAAGTTCATTTTGGGGGTGAAAAAGGGGGGTGACATTTTGAAAAATCAGTTTTAATTCAATAACTCTTTAGGAAAAATCCATACAATTGTTGTTCAAGTGAGAACGTTGTGGCCCTTGAAAAGACGCATCGACTGAGTATTTGATCATCCCTCTCCGATAATATCTTTAGCCCCAAAAAATTGTTGAAATATTTAAAAAAATTGTTTATTGAATAACTCAAAAACAATCGATTTTTCGGGGATGGTTTGAATGTACAAAATGTAGAGAATAATTTTCTCTATATTTTCGTTTCCATGGACCACCCTTTAATTTTGCTTTTCCCAACCCCTATCTCATTTTGAACATTCAAAATTAAATTCTGGGAGAACTATTGACCGAAAATGAAGGGATACGAGTTTAGCGCTGTGGACAAAAATGTAGCTAAGGGTTCAAGATACAAATAGTTCCACAGCGGCAAATTCGTGCGGCCAATAGTTTTCCCAGAATTCCGTCTTGAATTTTCAACCCCCGAGAGAGGTTGGAAAAAGCAAATTTCAAGGGTGGTCCATAGAAATGAAAATATAGAGAAAATTATTCCCTACATTTCGTACATTCAAGCAATACCCGAAAAATCGATTGTTTTTGAGTTATTCAAAAAACAATTTTTTGCTGGTATTTCAACCATTTGTTTGGGGGTGACGATATCATCGGAGAGTGATGATCAAATACTCGATCGACGCGTCTTTTCAAGGGCTACAACGTTCCCATTTGAGCAAAAAGTGTACGAATTTTTTCTAAAGAGTTATTGAATTAAAACTGATTTTTCAAAATGTCACCCCCCTTTTTCATCTCCAAATCGAACTTCCACGACTTCGGCGCTGTGGACAAAACTAAAGGCCGGATTTTTCTGAAAATTTTGTCTCACGGCGTCGACCTCGTAGGCGTTGTAGTTTTGAATCAAATCAAATGGAACTTTGAACATCATTTGTACGTTTTGAACAAAAAATGGCCGAATAAAAAAATGTCTTGAACAAGTCACCTGCTTTTTTACATAGTATAAAATGCCGCTTTAAAAAATGCAGGTCTCCATTTAATAAGAAGCTGACCTCGAAATCACCTTACAAATATGCAGTAAATAAAAAACTTGTTGCCATTTGACTCCTCGTTTAAATCTACTTGATACGAGTCTCGGGACTTCGGGAATTTCTTCGCTATTTTTATTTTATTCATTTCGATGTTTGAAGCCAAATGGGACACCCTGTATAATCGTCATACATAAGAGAAAGAACAAGTAAAACACCCAAACTATTATAACTTTTTTTATTGTTCTAACACTGTATTAGCAGCTAAATTCATAAATACGTGTTTCAATATCGGCCCATAATCGTAAAAAAAACCATAAAGTATTCGTTCGTCTTACAGTTATACGTTACTTTGAACACATTTAGATAGGACGGATAACGGTGAAGAGATTATGAATATTGTGACGCGTTTTGCCACGGCACGATGGGCGTTTTTAATACAACACGGTCCTGCGTTCAGTCGTTTCGATTATTAACAAAAAAATTCGAATAGCAATTCCAAATGTTTGGATGCTGTGGGTTTCGTATACATAATAACTGCCTATGGTATTATGACAACAATTAATTTCTCTACAGTCGCTAAAGAGGCTATCCGCACACGCGCGATACATAAAACGAAACGTCTCCATAAAATTTCCACTTCTCACATATACATTGCCTCGGATTAATACATATAGTACACCGTTTTTACTTTGCCTTTCGCTCGTAAATTATAATGGACATTTTGAGGATATCGCTCATCTAAATATAGAATCTTTCGCGCAAAGCAAAACACTTATCTCTCCCATGTGACTCATTCACGATTTTTATTTTGTAAAAAAATCGATCAGAATACTGTCCTTTTGCATTTTGCTCTGACAACAGAAAACTCTGTCAGCCGAGACGAGGACTATGCTGCGCGCTTATAAATATATTTTTTATAAATAAACATTCATCCATGAGTCTAAGTGCTACTTTACATCGAATATGTACTACGGTCTCATAGGCTCGTGCACCACGGAGAACAGCTATACCGGTGGTGGAGGTGCTTTTCTGTGAATCTTATTCGAACTTGTAGCGCTGCATTGCGACTCCGCTATGGAACGACCATCGGCCTCATCCCTTCGGCAAAGTTCAGGCTCGTTTTGTAGCCAATTTTGGGTCTGACTGTTGCCGGTCGACGAAAGCTGCCCCTGTTCGCTCTCCGTTACATGTCCAGCCTCTTCGAGAAGTTTCGACAGCGACGGTGCAAGGCCGAGACCCAAATTTCTCTCGTGATACACCTCCGATATTGTAGGGGTTAATTCGCGCGTTAGACTTGTCAATGATGTCGCGAAATTTCGTAAGTTGTGAGGTATCCCCTCGGGCGTTTGTGCCGGTTCCGTCTGGTGATTGACGTCCTCATTCGCGATCGGATGTCGCGGTTTTCTCGGTGAACTCGTCCCAATTTCCGTTCTAACGCTTAGACGTTCCAGTACAGTCGCTGGTAAATGTGGTATCGGTTGACGACGGACAATCGTCGCGTGACCCGTTTCCCAATCTGTCACCGAACTGCTTGAACTCGAGCCTGGTCGAATCGATTGATCAGCATACAAATTCCTTATTCTCGTCTGATGGTTTAGATTTAGTGCTATTGGTGGACTGGGCGTGAATGCTGCATCAGATTCGCCTGTAACATTATTTTTCATGAATAACGACTGAAGGGAATTTAAATATGCAGAGCCTCACAAAATGCAAAGTGCACTTCAGTACCGAATATTTACATATCGATGAGACACGGCATTCAAGTGGATTCAGGATATAAAAATATTTTATATTATCATAGAAAATTTGGCTTTTATTTTCGAGTACCTCCGCCATTGGGACATGTCTGTCTTGATATCGGGACGCTTGGTGCTTCTGTCGTTTTCCCGTCGGGTTCGCCACGATGTCGTACGTAACTGGCGAACGCACCGCCAAGTTTTGGGCGTTCTTGTACGGTTTTATCCGGCTGCGTCACCGACGTAAGACTTTCCATGGAGCTGCCAGAGTCAAGATTCAGGCTCTTCGGTGCTTCTTGCGTATCTGAAAATTCGGAACATATAAGACTATTGATACGAAAAAGCAATAACTATACACTTGTCCCTGGGAATAAAAATAAAGTCGAAAGAGTTACGCTGAAAAAATGTCCATACAGCGGGCAAATCTGTCATGATTGTAATATTCTTTTTCCGAAACCCTGTAGCTACGTTCTTGTTACAGTTTTATGATGCTTTATTTATCTGAGGTATTGGCAAAAACGTGGGTCATTGAAGTGAATAAAGAAAATGTATTACCAAACAGTGCGAGCAAAGCTTGAAGGGCGAATTGAACGGCTCGTCTCGAGGCGGCTTTTCCAGTGCGCAATGTGACTTCCGATTGGCCAACTTCCATTAGATCAAAGCCCAGACTCGCGAACAACTCGTGCGAGCCTGATGCGCGCCATATTTTGACGGGTAGAGTGACCTCTTGTCCCTCGGTGGCGCATGTTGCTCTCTTCATCGCGGATATAACGTCCTCGGCAGCTTCGGGTGCTTGCAACAATCTGACGAGTGCGTGAAGCGAGGCTGGTCCGAGTCCGAGTAACGCTTGAAGACTGGCGCTGCAACGTGTCAATCTTTCCTCGGGATCGCTCTGTGGGAAAAATACCGAGGACGGTATGCCATTGCCGGCTGGTTCAAAGCGGAACCCGACGGACATGAGTAACTCTCGCCAACCGGGTGCAGTGCCGACTTTGTTCTCGATGCTACGTTGGGTCGTGTACATGGCGTTCTTCTGTCCTCGATGAATCCGTTGGAGTGATTTTTCCACTAGATGGAGAGTGACTCGAAGCGCGTCGCGACTTTGCTCGGGGCCACCTCGCAACAATTCCGCGAGTGCCTGTCCCATAAGGGCGACCTTATTTGACAATCTGGCGTCACCACCTAGCAAAAGCCATCCGGCCCAATTCGCCGGATGTGCGAAGTGTCTGGTGTGCTGTACAGTCTGCATGGCCTCGGCGAGAGCTCTGGAAGCCCGCGCACCTTGCAGCATAGCGCTGTAAAAAGCGCGCAACAATATACTCCCGGCAGTGGATGGTACGGGCCACATCGCAACGAGTACGCACTGTGCACCTGCGTTCAAGAGACACTTGGCCAACGCTTGTACGCCGTCCGACGTTAGTTTACCGGAATTTTCACCATTTGCCCAACAATCACTGCTCGACAAAACGACCAAACGAGCTGTAAGACGTAGCCTCGATATTTCCGCGCAACTCAACAAGAATTCCGAACGCTCTGTCCCTTCTTCCGTTTGATCCGGCGTAAATGCCAAACTTCCGGCATTCCAAAGTACCGGTATGGCCAGATGTACGCACTCTGCCTCCGGAAGTGATCCGATTACCGCTGATCTCGTTGCCTCGTTGCCAACGAGAGGACGCGATTCCAATAATTCTGCGACTATACTAGCCTCGGTCTCCGCGGACATTGAACTCTCGGGCCAATCGTTCTCCTCGCGAAGTTCCTCAGGCAACAAAGGATTTCCAGCTACGAGAGCGGCCACCGTGGCGCCGCCCTCTGGCATCGGTGTTCTCGCACGTTTTTTCAGTGCCGCCAGCGATGGTACAACCAGAAGGGAAAAACGTTCGCACAGATAATCCTCACCGGGACTAGCTTGAAGGGCTGGCAATGGCGCGAGATAGAGTGATTTTTCGACAACGAGAATAAGCTCTTTTCGCGCGGGTGGCAATAGATCCTCAAACGGTGCGAGAAGAAGATCGTACAGGGTTTGCAGAGGTTGTGGCGCTTGCCAAGTCGGTCCCTTTGTGCCGCGACCCCAACGTGCGCTGCCGGCTCTCGAGCTTACCGAACCGACGCTGAATAAACTGCTCAGACTGTACGAGCTGGCGTTGAAATGATGTCCTCGTGACGTTATAGTTGTTGTCTCGTCGTTGATTTCGCTGATGGCATTCTCGGCGAGCAACGCTTCCCTCGCTTGCAACACCTTTTCCTCGAGTCTCGCCCCTCCTTTGTTTTCGAGCCTCGACGCGTGAAATCTCAGCAGACCGCGACTGGGTGCGAGACACCACGCGTGAAGTTCGTCGTCCGACTCGCTGTAGTACAGTACGATGCCCCTCTGACGATCGACGATTTCGGAATAATGCGTTGCGTCCTCGACGCAACTGCTTCTCGTTCTTCTCGATCTTTCGGCCCAGTTTAGTGCCTCCTCGGCGCGATTCAGACTTACCAAAACCTTCTGCAATGTACCGTAAGTCTCTGTGAGAAGTTCCAACTTACTCGGTTGTCCGCACATGAAATTCCCCGACGTTCCTTCCAGGGATTCCAAAAGATTGGCAGCCTTTTCCAACTGTTCGACCGATATGGAAGCTTCGCCAGCCTGCCAGTGTACGAGACCGAGCCTGTGACGCAACCTGGCGACTTCCTCGCGACGTCCCAAGCCCTCCGACAGCGAAAGCCCCGACTGCAGATAGCTCAACGCACGTGCGCGATCACCGCGTCGATGATGAAGCCTACCGAGACTGGAAAAGGCCGCGGCACGAGCCGGTTGGTCACCCGCCGCTGCAGCCAGGCTCAGTGATTGTTCCTGCAGCCTAATCGCCTCTTCCAATTGTCCAAGCGCTTCCTGAGTTGCGCCGAGATTCGCGCAAGCTCGCGCTTGAAGTCCCGCAGCATCGAGACCCTCCGCTATAGTGAGCTCTAGCTGGTGATGGCGAAGCGCCGAGTTTGGATCGTCCATGAGAAGATGGACGGCGCCGAGTCCACTCGCTGCTTCAGCCTCGGCGGCTCGATCACCAAGGCCACGAGCAAGCGTCAATTGATGCGACAGACAGCTGACGGCTTGCTCGTGATTGCCGAGTGCGGCGTGTACGCGCCCGAGATCGCCGTAGGCAGCGCCCCGAGCTTCCGAACTGTCGACCTCGTGGGCAGCAACGAGACGTTTCTCGAAACACACAAGGGCCTCGGGAAAATTACCCGATGCCTCGCGAGCGCGTCCCAAGCCTCGATAAGCGCGCTCTTGGTCCCTGACGCTTCGCAATCTCACAGAAGCTGCTAACTGTTGCTCGTGGCACTTGATCGCTTCCTCGGGGTCCCCGAGAGCCTCATAACAGTCGCCGAGGTTCCCAAGGGCACGAGCTTTGTCGAGAAGAGCCGTTCCAGTTGTGAGAGGCTCCAAAGTTGCCAGTTGTTGCTCGAAGTAACCGATCGCGTCCTCGTAATGTGCCATGTTCAATCGGGCTATACCAAGGTTTCCCAATGCTTGCGCCTCGACACCGGAGTCTCCCAGTTCCCGGGATCTCTCGAGTTGTTCCTGATAACACTTAACCGCGTGGGTATATTGTCCAAGGGCCATGTGAACGGCACCGAGATTACCGTGAGCGCGGCACTCACCGCGCAGATCGACCTCCTCTTGCCTCAGTGTCAGTTCTTGAGTGTGAAAGCCCAATGCTTTGTCGAAGTTTCTTGTGGCACGATGAGCTATGCCGAGTGCGCCGTAAGCCGCAGCCTCGAGCCCTCGATCGGTAGCTTGTCGGGCGAGATTCAATTGACGCTGATGCATCTTTATCGCCTCGTCCATCACACCAAGACGTAATAAGCAGTCGCCGATATTTCCGAGGGCGCGAAATTTGCCGGCCAAATGTTTCGTCATATGAGCAATAGCGAGATAATACTTTTGACACTCGAGGGCAGTATCGAGATTTCCCAGCGCCAAGTGCGCCAGCCCGAGATTGCAATAAGCCCGACCCATTCCGGATTTGTCCTGCAAATCTTTGGCCAGCGCTAAATCCTGATCGTAATATCTCACGGCTTCTCGATGATTGCCCAGACAATAATGCGCGTAACCCAAAAAATGACAAGCTTTCGCTTCACCCTCGACGTCATGAAGTTCCTGCGAGAGCATTAAATAGTTCTCGTAGTAGGGCACGGCTTCCTCGAATCTGCCGCGGGATGAGAGACAATTCGCTAGATTGAGTAGAGCGCAAGCTTCTCCAGCGGCATCTTTGAGCTCGCGAGCAATCGACAGATGAGCTCTGTAGTGCCGCAGCGCCGTTTCGTGACCTTGAACCGCTTGATAAGCGACGGCTAGATTTCCGTGTGTGCTAGCCTCGGAGCTTCGATCGTTTACCTGAACATTTCAGTAACACTGCGGTATAAACGAGTGCGGTCGAAAGGGAGTAATATTTCGCAATATTCGAACCAATTGTACATCATTGACAATTTAAACTAGATTTCAGATGCGTGGACGAAAAATGTGTGTTCGGCTCGATTCTGGATCGATGAGTAGGGATATAATCGATTGGAATCCTTGGTAGGAAAGTTGTGGTTGTTTTTTCTTAACTTGAAACGATGTCTCACCTCTTTACTTATCGTGAGTTCCTGCTTGTGATACTTGATCGCCTGTTCGTAGTATCCAAGAGCGTTGTAAGCATTTCCTATATTTCCGTAAGCTCTACCCATGCCAGCTCGATCACCCAGTGATCTTGCTATCCCTAGATGTGCTTGATGCAATTTCAACGCGGCATCGTGCTCGCCCAGTAGCTGATAAACTATACCGAGGTTGCTGCACGCGCGACCCTCCGCTACTTTGTCCTTAGTCGTCAACGCCACGTCGAGTTGTCTCTGATGCCAGAGTTTCGCTTGAGCCAAATCACCTGAGGCAAAATAGGGAATGAGTTTTCTAGAAATGAAGTCTCGATCATCCGACATAAAGATATAATAAAATAACACCAAGCCGCTAACCCGCACATCTCGCTGCGTGTCCCAACCCCGCGTATGCTCTCGTCTCGATTGCTCGATCACCGAGTTCCTGGGCGATCCGCAATACGTTCTCATGGTACGTCATAGCCTGACCAAAATTACGTCGGTAATGATGAGAAGAGCCAAGATTACTGAAGGCCCTTGCTTCCTCGACACGATCACCGAGTCGTCGCGCGATTCTCAAATGCTGCGTGTGACAATCGACCGCACTCTCGAATTCGCCCATAGCAAGATAAACTGCGCCAACATTGCCAATTTCACGAGCCTCCTGGAGACGATCTCCCATCTGTTTGACTAGCTGAACGCACTGTTTATGAGAAGCAAGTGCATTCGGGAGATCCCCGATGGCTGTGTACACGTGACCGAGTGATGTGAGGGCCGAGGCTGCTGCCTGGGCGTCTTTGCACTTCATAGCAAGTACGAGCTGATATCTGTGAGCAGTCAACGCTTCTTTGAATGTCCCCTTACTGAAGTACGCAGACCCTAGGTTACCGTGAGCTCTACACTCACCCTGAGTGTCGCCCAGTGATCTTGCTACACCTGGAAAAAGTAACGAAATATTTTCTTGCTTACGATATGCTGGGAAGGTTCATGTTCAGTCATAATATCTCCAGATCTATAGGAACTCTTAAACAAACATCGTTTTTTTCTGTACGCGTAGATACGATTCGCAATAGATATAACATAAATACCCAAGTCTTGCTGCATATAGCTGATTGCTTTGTCAAGGGAATTGAGTGCCCAGTAAGCACTGGAGAGCGCCGAAAAGACGGACCCTCGTAACTTCAGACTGCAGGTTCCGATCGACAATGCCGCCTCGAGAACACCGGCAGCTGCTTTGTACTGTCCCGCACCGAGAAGCTCTTGCCCCACGACTGATATCACTACGAAGGGTGACTCGTCGAGTTTCATAGCCCTTAGCTGCTGAAACGTCGGCTCCAAAGTAGGACGAAGCGGTGACTTCAATGAGGCCTCGACCAGCCCTGACAGCAATTGAGAGTTTGGCGGATCTCTTGCCAGTCCAGTGCTGAAAGCTACCAGAGCTTCCCCGTGACGACCGAGACATTGCAAAGCTACTCCTTGTCGGTAATATGCCTTGAGGAAGGAAAACATTTTTCAAAGAACTTGCCACCTATTCAAGTTTTACAGTTAACGTGCAACTGCAAATTGCAGTTGAAAAATAAACATGTTGTCTAGACTCTTGACGATATGCATCTTGAACAATAATAGCGCTAGCAAATAGGTACTGAATTAGTCAATTAGCTTTTATAATCTGGAATGAATCAAAGAAATGTGCGGCCGTGTAGATAACAAGAGATTGTTAAGGATTCGGCTTCGGTCCGATCAATGAAGGATTTTCCAAGGTTATCGATGGAAATAAGATGTCTTTTATCTGAAGACATCTTCTTATTTCCATCGATAACCTTGGAAAATCCTTCACTGGCCGGACCGAAGCTGAATCCTTAACAATCTCTTTTTGTAATCTGGATTATAAATATTTTAAATTGATCAAATGTGTAGAGCACGGGCCAATTCATTAAACGAAATGAAGATGTTTTAACTTTTGGAATCGTTTCACTTTGACGATGGTAAATTTGTGCAAAGTATTGAAAATGTTTACTTTTGGCCATTGCGGCACTAGCTCGGTAGCGCGTACAGCATCCTGTAGAGCAAGGGCGAAGAATCCCATCTTAAGACGAGCCGCGGATCTGTTGGAATAGAGGACATGGCTCAGAGGATCCAAGGCTAGGGCTTCGGTATACAGCGTCGCAGCTAATGCGTAGTCTCCGTTTTGACATGCTGCGTTACTCCTGCGTACCGTCTCCAGGAATAGTGACCTGGATCCAGCAGCCAAGGCCGACGTACCTTCGGGCTCCACCTTTGGAGACAATGAAAAATGTTATTTATAAAATAAAACTAAGAGGTAACAGTGAGTTGCAAACTAATTAATGATTGCAAATTATGAACGATATTGAGAAGCAGAAAAGTAGTTGTGAACATTGAGCAAATAATGTGCGACCTGAGTACAAAATCTATGACAAAATGTAATATTTAACAGAAAAAAGCAAAGGCTTGTAGACATATTGAGCAATGAGAAATATAAGAATAGCAGTTGAAAATATTTGGTAAAAACGAAACCAAGTTTGGAAAAATGCTATATTTGGTGGCTGAAATTGGAAATGAGTGGATAAAATTAGTTTGAAAAATCATTGATCGTTTATTCAATGTCATTGCTGTTGATAATAGTTTCTTATTTATTATAATTTCTTATATTACTCCAGTCTACTCTTTCCAATATAATACTAAATTCTGCATAATAATGTACTGAATTTTGCATAATTCTGAATAACAAAATAGTTACAGTAATTTGGTGATAAGAAAGAGGAATTATAGTGAAGAAATATTTTTTGTTAGACGTAATCCAGTATACCCATTTCTCGAGAAATGCATGCTGATTCTTCTTCTGTCATCAGCCTAGATTCAAACCCTACATTTTACCTATACTCTCTGTATCACATTTTTACAAAGGAGTTGCCAAAACTGGCTCACTCATAATATGAACCGGAAAATACAGTTAATCACGAAGAATAAAGAGACGAAAAAATACCTCAGAGATATCCCTATGAGACATTGTTTAAGACGAGCCGGTACCATCCTCTTGCGTGGGCATTATCCGTGGCCGAAGAACTCCATTACATAAATCGGCGCGTTTCTGAAAGTAGTAATCTATACACACACACCCACACCCACAAACACATATATACGCAGGAATTGAAATCTATTTTCTTCTGATGAGAATACCACGAGATGTTTTTAGTCCCTGCGTACTTTACCCCCTCACCTTACACGATCACTTCAGAATGTTTTCCTTCCACTCTATCACTTAACGAAAAATTTTACTATTAGAAAAAGGAGAAGGGGGTGTAATAGGCGGTGGACACACGAGAGACGTTATATACGTGAGTATTTATAATAGAGAAAAATGGACGGGGAAAAGAGGGAGAGGTGACTTTAACGTGGTCCACCAGCCGCGAGACTGTCTCGTTGTGTTAAAACTGTTCCCGGGGGTTTGTTTTCGATAGGTGGAGGAGAATAAATTGCGTTTGATTAATAAAAAGGGAGGGAGTAAGGCGTCTTAGGGGGGCACCCACTGCATTCCTTAGGCACAGCCATCTTGGAATGTGACCCCGGGTCTCCCCGTTGGGCCCGAGGAGTGGGGCACCGGTGCCCTGACGGTTCTCTTACCTATACAGGTATGCACAGGTATATGTGTGTACCCACACTCTACCTATGTACGTAACGCATTTCGCATTGGTGTTAGCGAACTGACACAATCGTTTTCTCACCGTAACAGCACACGTACGCTTTAAGGAGGTTCCACAAGCTCTTTTCCCCTCCTGAAATATATACCATTTCCTCAATGCTTCCCAACATTAACATTGCCTCAGAATTTAGAATTTGTTTTTTGTTCAATAGTGTTATCCCCCATTTACGAGAATCTTTGCAAACGCTGGTCGCTTGCTCGTCACAACTCTGTCTATCGTTGGTCTGGGAAACATGCTTTACAATGTTGCCCGGTGATTTAAAAACTTGTAGTTTCGCAGTTTCGATCTTACTGCTGTATCGGACCCGCGTCACTCTCTTTTCTCGAGCTGAAGCTCGAGCTACATTGAGCATTTTTTTCTTAAACGAAACAATGTATCTTTCTCTATAGTGAAATATAAATTAGTCCGCTTCTTGGGTGCGAAGGCGCGTGGAATCTTACAGCTCGACACCCTTCTTGCCTCTATTTCGCACTTGTTGCACTCTTCGTGCAATAGCCGCTGTCTCTGCGAGCCTGAGAGCACCGGTAATATTCCCACCACTCAAATATGTAGGCGAACCTCAGTTATGAGCCTATACGCATCTGGTGAATGGCAGTGTGTATAGCCGAATGAACTTGTTGAGTTTTTGCACTGTGTTCTATTTCCTCCTCCGCGCGCCCCTCGTCGACTTATTACGCTCATTCAAGACTCGTTAACTCCTGACATTCTTATACATCGATATGGGATTTGATTGGGAGAATTCGTTGACGCCAGTGCCCGGAAATTCCGAATCACTCGATTTGCGCTTCAACATTTTTTTACGCCTTGCACTTAAAGTCATCCCAATTGTATTCAATAAATTAATGCGTTTTACATACAGATTATATGTACGCGGGGGAAGAGGAGGGACGGGTTCACGTATGTGCCTACTGTATGTATTCCAACTATTGGATAATGCAAGGGCTCTCCATGTATATGCGCATATCGTAAAGGGGCATACCCATAAACCCGTACGATTCTCACGTGGTGCAAACAGAATCCCGCGCGCCGCGGGATCCTCTCTTCCTACATAGTACCGTGACCTTTCTATGGATGCACACATACGCCCGTGCGCACACATGTATGCATGTGTAAAGGCACATGTACACCCATGCATGCATATAAGGATTTTCGGACCGCGGGGTCTTCTTTTCCCACCCTTTACGTGCACTGTTGCGTCCGGCTGTGCCGTATATCCGAGCTTCATTTTTGTACCTTTTGGCGCACGGTGTATTATCTCGTAAAAAAAAGAAATAAAAAAAAGCCTACAAAAAGTAACACCGCTCATGCAGCCGATCTTCTCCTCTCTGTGTGCCTCCCTCGCTCTTTTCGTACATCAAAATTTTAGCTCACGTTAAGCATCGCGGGAAAAAGGTTCTGTAATAATATTCCAGATGTGAAGAACGGGCTTTTTTCATTCTCCTGTGTACCAGTCTCTCTATCTTCCTTTATCTTTCTTCCTCTCTTGACCTTCTCTTCTCGCGATCTCACGGGAGTATTTTTGTGCGCGCTAAAATTTCTCATCGTTGCTCATTTTTTTTCTTCACTTTCGTGTTCTTCCTTTTTTCCATAACCGCACGCGCCATTATGAGAAATTGGTCACGTTGAGGTAAAGAAGAGGCCGGAGAGGCTACCCAAGACGAAAAAAAAACGTGGGATAGCCGAGCTATGTGCTTCAATGTGCGGATTGCCATGTACAGCACGAGGAGAGCACTGAGATGCGGGGGTATACTGTATCACAACGACCCACACTGTCGAGCGAGAGCTCGTATGCCTAAATACATGTATGAGTAATAAATGAGAATCGCCGTGGAAACCTTTTTCTTCGCGCCGCATTCTTCGGTTGCGTCTGGGGGAAAATTTGTAGTTTTCGATTTGATAAGAAAGTATTTCGGGGCTTATTGTTCTTTCTTTTAATGGCAATCAATCCAAGACGCGTAATTACAATGTACAAAAGTACTTCTCTGTAACGTTACTTCTTTTCAGGGAGAACTTCACTAATTCCATACATTCCGGCTAATAAACGTCCGTGGGATATTGGTACCGGCTCTTTTGGGGCAACGTACGGTCCCTGTTCACCCATGTATACGTATCTGTACAACAACGTAAGGAAACATATTTTTCAATTTTCTGTTGCTTTAAAGAAAAACTAACGCGGCCATTAATCTTCTATGATAAATATTCCGTAAAATTGGTACTGAATTGTCCACTAAATTAGCTATAACTCAAATTTGATGAACGAGTCAGTATGTGAACCAGAAAGGATACGGTAACCTCAGAACCCAGTAAGCACTCTGGGAAAGTTTGATGGGTTCCTCGCAACCTGTAACGAAAATAGGACAAGGTGTAGGTGCCGGTTGCACCCTTGGATTGAGAGTCACGTGAACCGGCGCCTTCGGTGTGACAACGTGAATTCTCATCAGTTGCGCTATCAGTGGCTTGGGTTGCCTGTGAATGGTAAAATCATATACAACGTCAACGATATTCGTGTTTCAAGATTGTCTCGAACAACGAGGCAAAAAATTGTTCAATTGACCTGCACGGGCATGGAAAATAAAGAGGCATATCAGCTGTGCTCGAAGTGACTTTGTTTCCGCTGTCCTTGACAATTCCATTTCCCGTTGCCTTGAGCACTTTATCAGGCGCCGATGCCATAAATCTATGACCACGTGGACACTCGTACTCGACGCCTACAAATATCTTTACCACAAACTCTTTTCCGCCTTTCGATTTTCGACATTTCATCGTATTGGCGTTCTGAAAGTTTTTCCCACGTGAACAGTAATTACGACCCTCGTGATCTCCCACCGTCGGCCAGTACGACCCCCTATCCTTCTGATGCTCCAATCTATAAGATTTATGGGATAATGAAAGATTGACTTTTATGTTCAACTTAAATCTTGAAGCTGCAGGGGATAGCGAAAATATAAATAACGTGGAAGTCGCAGTTCCGTCAATATTTTCCATTAAACATCAAATCAAAGTGTACAGTGATGAAATAAAGATATATTTAGTGCAGCAAAAATTGAATTTTGGAATAACGACAACTTCAGGGAAACATTTTAATCCTTCAACTGCAGATAATATCGGTAGTCATCATCAACACACAAACACAATCACACACACGCGCACGCACGCATCTGTCGTTATTCAATTATTTTATCTGAAAATTTAATATTGGGCGTACTAATCAGGACGTACCTTACTGTGACGTCCCACGGTAGTAGAAACGCCGAATTAGGTAAAACACCGGTTTGATGCTGAAGACCCAAATTGTGAGAATAAAGGCTGCTAGGCCCAAGACAGACAAGTGACCAGCTGGAAAATTGTGGTAGCAAACCTGCCGGTGACTCGGTATGCAACATCCCTGGTAGATATTCTGTCGTCGAAGGCTGTCTGACCAACGATTTTTCTGAAACGGAATGATATAATTTCACAGTGTGCACAAAATAATACCAAAAGATACGGGAGGGAGCAATACCTTTGGAATTGTCGACTTCCGTATCGGTGACTCGTATAACAACTTTATGTGCATCACCCGGCGTCAAGCTAGTTTTGTTGGCTGATCTACGCGCCTCTTCGATCGCTAGATCATTGCTCAATTGGGAACGTTCACCGCTCTCGTACGCTGCCCCGTCATCTTATGGTTATGGTGCAAATTTTTCGCCAAATATTCAAGTAGCGAAACGACAGTTATTTTTACAATGATTAATAATTATATGTATGGTTAGTTCGTTTTGAAAAGTAGAAATGGAAACAAGAAACGAAAAATATTGTATGCGTAGCAATTGGATTACAAGCATTTGTTATTTCTTTTGATGAAAAAAAGATCAATTGCTTAAAACGTATTGCAACGCGATGTAACATTTTCCGTTCGATTAAAATCTTCATCTCGTTGGATGCGATGTAACGATCACTCCAAACGTAGCAAATTGAAAAGAACGGACCTTGTAACCTCTAGACATTAGTTGCGCATTTTGTTTAATGATAACTCTGGTGATTACCGTGCAAGGTGCTGTCCGCTAAACTGCAGGCTTGAGTTTGGCCCTGGGGCGTTGATACCTCAACATGACTGAACGAATCTTTTCTCTTACCAGCAGAAAATAATTGCGCGGCTCTGTAAAACATTATCTAAAGTCATGCACATTCGAGACATATGAAAATAAAAGAAAGTATGTTTGAAATGTCTGGTACGTACCTAAAATTGTGCGTGCTCGGTTGAAACACAGAAAATTGTATGCTCTCGAGCTGGGAGCATCCACATTGCTTTGCCAACATTTGGAAGTAATCGTAATTAGCGTGCCGGAGATTGAAAGGATCTTCTCGAGGGCCTTGGCATCGACCACAATTGCATGCGCACACATATCTAACTCCGCTGCAGTGTTCCATGACTGGAAGTTCACTCTCGTCACCTCGATTTTCCGTGTTTTCGCCGCCACCGGCTCCTTCGCTCCCACCTTTGTGAATTGGATTCGTACACGGATTGCCAGTTAACGACAATACTTCGCACATCTGTCTACCGGCTCGCCAATGCTGGTCGCACGCGATCTGCAACTTTGCGCTAAATTCCTCGAAGAGCGGTCCACGCCCGTGCGTCTCGAATACCGCCATAGCGTGCGCCAATTTCGTTTCGTGATACGTTCTGCGATACACGGATAATACGGCATTCTTAACCGTCTAGCGATTGTAAATAAATTATTATGTAGTCGATAGTTTCTTTATACAAGAAGTTTTGGCATACGACGAATTGTGCCTTTCTCCCATTCAATATAATCGATAAACCGTTAACGATTTTCGGTTTTCAAGCGATTTATGGCAATTTATTATTAGTATGATTGTTATAACAAGAGCAAACCTTCCGTAGTGTTGCGGCAAATTATCCTGATAAGTTTGAAGTGCTCTGGGAAGGATTTTGCTGCATCGGCTCTTGCTAAATTTAACGTCCGTGTCGAGCAAGCCGTGCAGTGTCGCAAGTGGTTTATTATCATGATTCAGTATAAAGAAGTCGAAAACATTGTTCGCAACTTCGAAGAAAAGTCCTAACGACGGTATCTGAAGAAAAAAGTTCATTATTCGACCATCTCCGTTACTCCCATTGCCGTTCGTCTCGCGACCCTTTTGGTTTCACAGAAACTTGACTTTTAGAACTCACTTCGAAATGGGAATGCGCTGTGTGGCGACCCACATTATCGTCAAAACCTTTTGAAAACGCCAGATTGACATGTCGCTGTAGAAAGGAGCGAAAAGATCGCGTTTCCGTTTCTGTATCCAAGTTGTTCGAAATCGTTTGTACGTTCTCGTCACTTATTGTGTTTGTATCTGAGCTGGTTGTACAAGTTCTGATCAGACTACGCATCATGTAACCAAGAAAATCGCGTGATTCCGTTGGACCCGTGTGAATGTAAACGAATTCCTGATTCGCTGGTATCGCGAATAACGAATTGGAACTGGAATTTATACAGTAAAATGCCGTTTAAAAAATCTATTCGATGACGTAGTAATCGTTCTTATACGGTTGACAAAGGATCCCGAGTTTCACCTGATGTTGGTCACAATACGATTTTTCCTTAGCACCTGATATATCTGATCTTCGAGGGAATGCTCAAGCTTTTTAATACTAGCGCCACTGTCCGGATCTCTGAATACCGACGGGCAGGTTTCGAAGTAAAATAAAACTCTAGGACAGCACGGCCTTACATTTGTCTCCCAACACTTTGGTAAGCCATGAATGTTTCTCAGCGTGAATACCAACTGGAGCGCAGTCTCGAAAAAATTCTGTCTGCGAAAACAACCGTCTCTGTACATACGTGGCTCTGCTCTCTCCGAGCTAGTAAAATATCATTATGCATTCATTCCATTTATTTTTACTTTTACCAAATAACCAAAATGCATACAACAAATGCTACACATTAGAAATTTGAACGTTGTCATCAGTTCATTGCACTTGCAAAGTTTCCTTTATACCAAAGTCATTTTTCAGAAGTGCCTTCCTTATAAAGCCACATCCATAGGCAAAAAATAACTGATAATGAAGCAATATGCAACTGCGTAATTTCACAATGCTTCCAAAAGATGCATGTTCTGTGTTATTATGTATATAAAAAAATTGATTGAAGTCTCAGCTTTTTGCATGTTTGTAGGCACAATTAATAGCAAGGAGCTCAAAACTACAGGCGATTTGTTTTTTTTTTTAATTCAGCCAATTGTCTTGAAATTTCAACACGACAAAGCGGCTATGGAATTTTTTTGAATATGAAAAAATTCCATACCTTGATATAATTAAAAAAATTTGAACCCATTCACTAATTTTCTTAAAATTCAATTCCTACCCGTCTTCAGTGATATTGTTAACGTGTAAAAAATGTTTGTTCAATTCTACCATGGACAAAGACATTCTTCCCAATATCTCAAAGTTCTTCAAGGATAGTGAATGCATGAGAAAAAGTCCATAAATACATACATACTTCTCAACATCTTCTCTAATGTCATTTGCCAATTTTTCTGAACATTCCAAAGTTTAAACGGCAATTTAACAAAATATTTATTTATTAATCACTGATGGAATTGTTGCAACATACCTAACGATATCCAGCGCTCTGAATAACTGTACATAGCTGTAGTCAAACGTATGTGTCGGAAAGGTAACAATAATGATGTGCGATACGTGAAAGAGAACCAGCAAAGCTCTGGCATATTTGTCCCTCATGTGGGCCCATACACTGAGGAAATCCTTGCAGTCATGTTTCTCAACGAAACTCTGATATTGCTGGACCAGCGTATAAGCATCAAGGAGGCCTCGTAAGTGAAGATAGACCGCTCTGTCACGAAAGTCATAATATCCTTCTATCTCGCACTTGAATTAAACGCATAAATAAAAAAATGATCCAGGGATGAATTGGCTGAAAGAAAGTTGACTGGCTTAAAAAATCTACCAAGGTTTCTTCATTCACCGACGGATCGTTTAGGAGTCCGGCGAGCAACACAGAACTGAGCAATTCCGTTTTGCATCCTCTGGCTCTGTATTGAGATTTGCCAAACACGGATACTATGACGACTTTTCTGTCTAAATTTCCAATACTGAAATTACATCGATAATCATTTCCAACGATTGTGCAATATGACGTGTATGGTTCGGTGCAAAAATCGAACTCACTTGTTAGGGTTGTGAGGTAACGTAAACTTTTGAGGGCGCATGTTAAATGTATATTTACATATCAATAGAATTGTTTAAACATTGAAAAGCTACACAAATGTTACATTTTATTTCAATATTGAAGCATATCCACGAAAATTATGATCTTTATCGCCTTCAAAGAAATAGGGTGTGAAGTCGCTTTGTTTATGCCGAACATTGAACCAAAGAACATATATTACATGGAACAACAGGTCTTATGGGGCGATTTGGCAAGATTTCTTGGGGGGATTTCGTAGTTATCCCCCCAACCACGTAAAGCGCTGCCTGCATCGATGTGTACGGACCACGGCTTAAGACGGAATGACACCTCATCGCGGTCGGTATGGTAGAACAATTATAGATTCCCAAAAATCTCTGAAACGGCTCTTCAGATCCCGTCGAAACTTTGCCAAACGACGTCAAATAGATAGACGAATAGCTTCCAGCCCCTCAAATTTTCTGAATTTGAGAAAAAAAATGTAGATTGGCTTATGATAAGCCAATCTACATTTTTTTTCTCAAATTGTTCTACCATAATTCCATCTATAATTGTTCTACCATACCGACCGCGATGAGGTGTCATTCCGTCTTAAGCCCGGTGTACACGATGCTTGTTTTGCTGCTAGATTGCTCGTTGGATCTTGCCGCTGGGTTCAAAGCAGCCCCCTGACACTGGACCTCGTCAAAGTTAGTCTCCCCACTTTGACTAATCGAACTTTTTTTTTACGAATCGTTTGGTGGTCGCCTGGTAGCGTTTGGTAAACCATTGAAATCGTTTGGTAGTCCTCCGTTTTTCGAAAAATCGATAATCAAAAATTGGGCAGTAAGTTAGCACTTTGACTAATCGAACTTTTTTTTTACGAATCGTTTGGTGGTCGTTTGGTAGCGTTTGGTAAACCATTGAAATCGTTTGGTAGTTTTCCGTTTTTCGAAAAATCGATAATCAAAAATTGGGCCGTAAGTTGGCCCCCCCACTTTGACTAATCGAACTTTTTTTTTACGAATCGTTTGGTGGTCGTTTGGTAGCGTTTGGTAAACCATTCAAATCGTTTGGTGTTTCCCGTTCTTTCGGAAAATCAAAAAGAAAATTCCGATCCATGAGATAGGACGATGGGCAGCGGAAAAAGACTCGATAACCAACGCCATCTGTCGCAAAAACGTCCTATATTATCACGACCAATCACAGCTCTCTATTCCTGATACGCACGTATTTTGTGTTATCGTATTTGAATGATCGACTACCAAACGTCCCGAATAGAATACCAAACGCTACCCGATGTTTTTCCATCGATCGCGGCCCATTAGAACGTAATCGGACAATAAATAACGAGTGAATCTACGCTAATATATAATTCTGTCAGTGCGGCTTATGGCGACCAATCCCAGCGCTCCATTTCCGATTCGCTGTATTTTGCGTTGGCGTTATTGATTGATCGACTACCAAACGACCTGAATGGAATGCCAAACGCTATGATTTCTTTTTCTATCGAATAAATCTCATCACAATGAATTAGCCAGAAAATAATGGGTGAATTTTTGTGAGAAATTCCTTTTTTTCGCTGCGGCTTCTAACGACCAATAGCGGCTCGCCATGATCAACTGAACGGTGAGCTGTGATTGGTCGCCACATGTCGCGGCGGACAAAAAAACTATGTACACACGCACGACTACTAAACGATTCGTGGATGAAAGCTTGATTAGTCAAAGTGAAGGGAGAGGGTGCTAATTGTGGACGATTTTTTAATTAAAAAAAATAACGGGTGGTTCTGCGTTAATCAGTCGTTCTAGGACTACGGCTTCTGGCAACCAATCAGAACCATCCATTGAGGACTCACATGTATTTTGCGTTTTCATAATTTAGCGATCGACTACCAAATGTCCTGAATATAATATCAAACGCTATTAGATGTTTTTCTATCAATTAAGTCTTTCCACAATGAAATTAGCCACAAAATAATGGGTCAATTTTCGTTAGAAATTCCTTTTTCCGCTGCGGCTTCTGGCGACCAATCACAGCTCGCCGTTCACGATATATACGTATTTCTGATTGGCGCAATCTAGTGATCCACTACCAATCGTTCCAAATTGAATGCCAAACGCTTCCGGGAGTTTTTCTATAAATTAAGACTCATTGAAGGGAAATCAGACGAGAGATAGCGAGTGCATCAGTGTTTTACAATTTTGCTCTGTGGTTGGACCTTCAGTGACCAATCGCAGTCTTCTAATCATGACGCCGGACATCCGTTCTTGGTTCGGTTATGACTTTGGATCTCGATCTGTCATAGCCGAGGCGTAACATTTTTTTCATTCTTGACCTCATTTGGAAATAATTATTTAATTGAAGTGTGCGCAAACTTATTACTAATAAAGAATCAGATGAAAAGAACTCAACAGGAAGTCAGAGAAGAGAGATGACCCAACGATGGGCCTCCTCGATGGAAGAGCGCACAAGAGATGGAAGGCTTCGATAGCGTAATACCTCAGAGAGGTTTATCGATGCAAAAGTCTTGACAATCTTTGGGTTTGGTTATGAGTTTTTTAAAGCTAGATTCGAGTTCAGTGCTTTGAATGCGTATAAATGTTTCCTCTTTGCAGGCTATGGGCCGAACCGTCTGTGGCAAAATTGCATGGACAACGGGATGTCCCAAGCGAAACTGAATGAATATTTCGGCGCAGATAGGGTAGAAAAAAGGACCGAACACTTTCGTTGCTTAGATTGGATTTTTTTATTGTAATTTTTTATGACGCGTTTTAAACAGAATTAAACACGTGACATGCACGATGCTCGTCGTAGAGCCAACACCGATAATTCTAGGGAGTGAAAATATACCAATTAAGGGAAACCTTAATTAGATTTTTTTTAAATTGCCGCCATTTTTCGAAATTTGTACTAAACGAAAAACCCATCCGTCATTCCATGACCAAAGGGTCACAGATTGATAATATGCTTTGAATTTGTGTTTCAGATCAACAAAGAGGGGGCAGTGATGTCAGCGGTTTACCTCCCGCGATCTGAGGACCTGTTTTCGCGGAGCTGCAACGGCCGCCATTTTGGTTTTTTTTTTCAAAAAAACATTTTTTAACGTTCTGTATATCATGAATAAAAGCAAGAAAAAAACCGCACTCAAAAAGCTTTACTCGTTTCCTTTTAAAAAAATAAAATGTAAACACCTGAAATATGGCACTCCAAGGACAAAGTCTCCGTTAAAGCTGCTCGGGCATGTTTGTTTTTTCTTTTTTTTCTTCTCTGTACACATGCAATCCGATACTTAGTTCGGATATGCGATTTAACACGCGTTGTCACGTATGTTAGCGTTCTCACTACCTCCCGGTTAGATTCACGCAAGATCTGCGCGTAGGTCACTTCTATGGAACAGCCGTACTGACGTAATCTTAAAATAGTTCATCTTAAAACTTTATCTTAAAATCGTTAATCTTAAAACATTACGAAGGTATGGAACAAAAAAACGAGAAAAAAAATTATCAACGTGTGGCTCGGTTATTCGCGTTTGCTCGTCAACGATTTGGTCACACTTTGCTTTTGCGATTTCTTATAGAGGCTTCTTTTTCGTTTGTTTGTTGGTTTTTTTCAGCCATAATTACTTAGTAGATTGGGTGTGTTGTAATTGAGTGGTCGTCCCCGTGCTTATTGCGTTCGACGAGACAAACGTCTTCTTGCCTGCAAGAAAAAGCGACAATGAAAACGAGGTGATAACGCGAGTTGTGTCAGCAGTGCCGGATTAGCCGTACAGCAAGAGTAACAAGGGTAACAAATGCCCCTCGAGGGATAATTTGTATCAAAGGCTGAAATACGTAATTTATAGCCAAAAGAATGAGTAGAAACTTCAATGGGTTTGACTTTAAAAAAGGACCCAACTCCCAACGAACATTGCACTCCCAATTTTAGCCCCGTGAGGGTTGATTTTCCGGAAACACTGAAATATGTCATTCTTAATTCATTAACCAAAAGTCTAAATATGAATTTCCATGGATATCACTTGAAAATTGCCGAATTGTCATAAAAAACCTACATCATCTATTGTACCCCCTTCAATGAATTTAAATAATCCCTTTTTAAATGGTGCCTGCATAATAAAATCAACATGACTTCCAAATTTCACGTTTCTACCATTAGAGGTTTAGGAAAGTTCACGAGAGTTATGGTTTGTGTTTTCCGTTATCTCTGAATTCATCTGAAATCGAAAAAAGTTTGCAGAAATCGTGTTTTATATCCTGAATCGAAAGGTCTCGTGATAGGATTTGCTATTGGCTGACTCAATCCGTCACTGCCCGTGAGTGGCGAATCTGAATTACCCGGTCCACAAGGCATCCGTCCGCTGGTGATTCTCCCAATGCTAGTCCGCGATGTCGTCCCGTTAAACTTGCTTGCGTCCTTGAAAACCTTGCTGCTGTCCTTCAGCACGTATTTTCGAAAATTCAAATATTACTTTTTCGTTTCTTCTTGTTGTGTCTTCATATACACTTTGGGTCACCTACTTGATACTGTCGATGGTTTGAGCTAGCTCGTTGGGAATTAGGTTCTTCTTGGCCACTGGTGGACTGTTGCTACTGTGGGATAAGCCTTTGCTGCTCCATGAAATGTCTAGACCTCCCAGAGCCCTGTTTGCTGACTGACTTGCTAACTTTGCACAGAACAGACCGCCTGTTTATTCTTGATTCGGTTATGAATTTGGATCCTGATCTGCCACAACCCAGGCGTAACATTTTTTTCAGTCGCGACTTCCTTTGGAAACAATTATTTAATTGAAGTGTGCGCAAACTTATTACTAATAAAGAATCAAATCAAAGGACCTCAACAGGAAGTCACAGAAGAGAGATGATCCAACGATGGGCCGCCTAGATGGAAGAGCGCACAAGAGATGGAGGGCCTCGATGGCGTGATGGCCTCAGAGAGGTTTATCGATGCAAAAGCCTTGACAATCTTTTGGTTTGGTTATGAGTTTTTTAAAGCTAGATTCGAGTTCAGTGCTTTGAAAGCTCTTTGCAGGCCATGGGCCGAATCGTCCTTGTCAAAACTCTATGTACAACGGGATGTCCCAATCGAAAATGAACGAATATTTCGGCGTAGATAGGGTGGAAAAAAGGACCGAACACTTTCGTTGCTTAGATTGGAATTTTTATTTCAGATTTTGTTATGATGCGTTTTAAACAGAATTAAACACGTGATGTGTACGATGCTCGTCGTAGAGCCAATACTGATAATTCTAGGGAGTGAAAAAATATAGCAATCAAAGCTGCTCGACCATGCGTTTGTTTTTTTTGTTTTTTTTTCTTCTCCGTACACGGGCAATCCGATACTTCGTTCGGATATGCGATTTAACGCGCGTTGCCACGTATGTTAGCGTTCTCGATACCTCCCGGTTAGATCCACGTAAGACCTGAGCGTGGGTCACTTTTACGGTACAGCCGTACTGACATGATTTTAAAATAGTTCAGCTTAAAACTTAATCGTAAAATCGTTCATCTTAAAACATTACGAAGGTATGGAACAAAAAGAAACGAAAAACAAAAAATGATGAACGTGTGCCTCGGTTATTCGCGTTTGCTCGTCAACGATTTTGTCACACTTTGCTTTTTCGACATCTTCTAGAGCCTTCTTTTTTCGTTTGTTGTCTTTTTTAACCGTAATTTCTTAGTGGATTGGGCGTGTCGTAATTGGGTAGTCGTCCCGGTGCTTATCGCGGTGGCCGAGAGGAACGTCTTGTTGCCTGCAAGAAAAAGCGACAATGAAAACGAGGTAATAACGCGAGTTGTATCCGCAGTATCGGATTAGCCGTACACCAAGAGTAACAAGGATAACGAATGCCCCTTGAGGGATAATTTGTATCAAAGGCTGAAATACGTAATTTGTAGCCAATAGGATGAGTAGAAACTTCAATGGGTTTGGCTTAAAAAAAGAACCCAACTCCCAAAGAACATTGCACTCCGAATTTTAGCCCCGTAATGGTTGATTTTCCGGAAACACTGAAATACGTCATTCTTAATTCATTAACCAAAAATCTAAATACGAATTTCCATGGATATAACTTGAAAATGGCCGAATTGTCATAAAAACCTACATCATCTATTTTATCCCTTTAAATGAATTTCGATAATCCCTTTTTAAATGGTGCCGGCATAGTAAAATCAAATGTTTGCAAAAATCGTGTTGTATATCGTGAATCGAAGGGTCTCGTGATAGAATTTGCTATTGGTTGACTCAATCCGTCACTGCCCGTGAGTGGCTAATCTGAATTACCCGGTCCAGAAGGCGCCGATCCGTTGGTGATTTTCCCAATACTTGTCCGCGATGTCGTTCCGTTAAACTTGCTTGCGTCCTCGAAAATCTCGCTGCCGTCCTTCGCACGTATTTTCGAAAATTCAAATATTACTTTTTCTGCTGCTTGACCTTGGGGGGTACGTCTAGGAGTCTCCCGGCAATGGCGAGATTGGACCCGTGGCTTTTGATCATCGCCGATGTCAATTCTGCAAACGAAAAAGTCAATGAATTCCAATGCGATGCTGCATATGAAAAGTAGCATTTTTCAGAATTCTCACGAAAACAAGTAAGTTAGATATCATCGCGAAAACTAGCATGTTTTGGCTTCCGGCACGAAAACTAGCAAGTTTCGGTTTTCGCCAGAACAACTGGCACCCTTCGATATTTAACGCGAAAACTAGCACGTTTCGTCTTTTACTACGAAAAGAAGCAGATTTCGATATTCACCGCGAATATTAACATGTTTCAATAACACTGGAATTGTTTCCGACTTTTCTTCCATGCTTTTTTTACGCCTTGTCTCTATTTTTCACTCCAACGCCTGTGACCCAGCTTTTTTACTGAAAAATAACGAAGTATTTTTTGTTTGCCATTTTGTACCGTTTTATTTTTGTTCAGATATATATAATACATATTTCATTGCTTGAATTTTCATCTTCTGGACATATGATAAAATGGCAAGTGAAAAATATCTCGTCACTTTGGGATCAAAAATGCATTGTCAAAAAAATGAAGAAAAAAAATATCGGAAACAATTTCAGTGTACCCAGTTAACAATGACAACTTTTTTGACGATTTTGTGAACTGTATCTACGTTTCCGGTCGAAATGTATAACTTTAAGATGGTACTACTATTTTTCGATGAATGTAGAAAGGCTTGTTTACAGTCCAAGAAAGTACAGAGCGTATGTTTTCTTTTTTCGAGCAAAACAATGTGAATGCTATCTTTGATATCTTTAAAAAAAAGGATCAGGGTGTCTAATTTTGACCACAACTGAAATTGCATGACATTTAAGGATTTTTAAGGCAAGAAATGGGGAATGACTCTTAGTATGACTTTCTGGCATAGAAGTATACTTAATGATTCTACAGTGCGACCGATTTTCTAAATTTTTATATTTTTATTTTGCTCTTCCAAACAGATGTGTGTTGTATGCCAATAAAAAGTATACGGAATAAACGACGTCACCAAACTGTACAATTCCATATGTAGTAAAAAATGTGAGACAAACATAATTTCAAGCTTGCTGTACAGAAATATATTTTGGGAACATCTAGAAAAATATTACATACATTTAGGAACTTTGAGTAATATCATCTAGTCGCTTTATACGAATAACAAAGAAAAACTAATATATGTTGAGATAACGCATCATTTTCTTTTACGTCCTTCTATTTTATTTTATATCGATTCGATATTCGTTTCTCTATCGACAAGTACCACAAAGTTAGTTCATATTAAATATAGACTCAACGATAATTTAGTAAGGTATAATAATTCAGGTAGACTGATAATTTTTCATGACATTTCATGACTTTTTCAGGGTCGAGTGTAATTTCGTGACGTTTAAGATTTTTCATAACTTCTCAGGTCGGTAGACACCCTGCGGATGATGTTCGAATGTTCAAATTAAAGCAGACGTCACATAAAAAATTGCCTCTTGCACCAATAAAAAAAGACTTACAGGTCATGATTGACAGAGGTTTAATTCCAATCGAACATCAGCAATATTTTTCAAACATATTAGACGATAATCATCTGTAAGATTACATCACATTTGTTGAATTATATTGTTAATAACATAATTTTTTTGATAGAAAATCACAATAAATATTTCATTGCATTTACAATTACGTTATGATTGTTTAAATAAAAATTACTCTTATCGATTTTAATTGATCGTTATTATCAACATGTTAATAAAAGGAACGAGTATAAAATTTGAATGTCATTACGCAATTGTCATATTTAAATAAATTCTAATGGTTTATCTTTCCAGATTTTTACCTGATAACAAATGACTTCAAATTCTCACCAAAACTCTTTTTGGTTAAGGTTATCCTATCGCTTCACACTAGTCACACTTCATACTAGATCGTCATACTAGATCATACTTCCGACTTTTACAATGCACATTTTTAACACATGCAAAAAAAAACTTTGTAACTAAAATTTTCCATGTGTAAACTGTTGAATGAATGTTCACATTTAATTAGCAAAATGAAAAAAATAGTTATTCCAACGATTCGCGCTGTATTTCTATGTTTGATATTTGGCTACATTGGTTCTATCTCCGCCTCTTTTTACTCAACCAGGCGAGTTTAACCTCCATGCTTTTCAACGTCAATCTGTCAAAACAATGTCAGGTGCGGGAAATATAAAGCAGTGTATTCGGGTCACGACCGGTAAAAAGCGTGGAATATTTGTGTCGGCGGAATATGTAAGGTAAAAATGAAATGGGTGGAAATTCGAATGAGTGAGATGAGGTTAGGACTACAGTCAGCTGGTGCCTTGCTGTCACGTCTCTTTATCGTAGCAAGTGGTCGTCACGCAAGTTGATCAGATTTTTTTTGTTTTGTATTTTACATTTTTTACTGTTGTTCCGTTGTTACCATTGAAATTTACCCGTCACCATGACCTACGAGTCAGATGTTTTTTTTTCGTTTCCTCCGAGAGGTTCCAGTAAATTTGGATAGAATACTGACGTACCGGTTTTTCTCTCGTATTTTTTTTCTTTCGTTTTCTGGAAATATCATTCGAATGGATCTACAAGGCAACCATTGATACGTGAAATTCATGTACGTTATTAGAATATGTCGAAGCATCGAGTTGTGATCTATTTCGAAACGTACTTTGAACAAACGAACAAAAAAATTCTTTAAACTTCGTCCTCCTCCGATTCGGATTCCTCCTCGGCGTTCTGCAGCCACGCGATGAATTTTTTCATTAGATCCAAAAAGAGTATGTTTTCCTTGAGCGAGGGTCTCTCCTTGTACCCCTTCAGAATCACTTACTCGGATTCTACGTCCTCTAATGACACAAACAGCCAACGAATACGGCATTAGTTCAATCAGGACGGCGATCGTATTTTCAGTGGTAAAAAACAGCGCAAGATAGAAGGCGTACTTTTGTAGAATATCAAAACGATCTTCTGGAAGACTTTCATGGAGTTCATGTTTTCGTAACGAAATTCCTGAACTTTGAGTATAAGAGCGAGCTCAGGTCTGGCAGCGGATGGGAATGCACTGAATAACGGTGCATAGGGTTTTACATGTTTGAGCGCTTACTTTGCGACCAACTCTTCCTTCTTGTTCCACTCGGCTTATCCCATAACGATGGACCATATCTGCAGAAAGGTGAAGATATGTATCGGAAATTTCGGATGAGCTCAGGGGGGGGGGGGGCTTTTTTCTCCATAGTCGATGATTACCAGTCCGATGCCTTCGTGCTCGGGAATGCCACACCTAAGCCTCATTTCCTTGAGATCAAGCACGATGTCCTTGATCGACCAGTTGTCAGCAAAATCGTCTAGCAACAGCTGTTAAAGTTCGCGTTTAGCTTCCTGACTCGATTGAGCCATGTGGAGCTGGACGATGTCAGTCAATCCGATAGGCTTGAACACTGAGCGGAAATGTTCCTCCGATGTCTTGTAAAGTGGCACAAATTCCATTAACCTGCTAACACGGCCCAACGATTAGAAAGTTTTCTCTCGTGTTCAGGCTACGAGTGAAATTTTCTTGTTGCTCATTACCGTAAACACGCAGGATTCACGTTGCGCTTGATAAAATCAGAACCAAACGTAAGAATAAAAGCAAGCAATGTGTTAATATCGAAGAATTTCCGGGTCTTTTCAGATTAAAGGAAAAGCTTGTATTGGCGAAGGCGGATTCGAGAAAAGTTGAATTTTAAAATGAGCTAAGTAAAATTGACAACGCTATACCTTCCCTCCATCCCGCCGCGTTTCGACGCCGTCATCGAACTGGCCGAGCCCTTCTCCGTTTTCCACTTTACAAAGACCTCCATGTGAAAGTAAAGGGCCAAGTTGTCCTTGACGAGATGTTTGTTGATGAGAACCAAGAGGACGGTAGGTGGTACGGAATCTCCGCCTCAAACATCTTCTCCAAGTACTTGTAACGTCGCACCAGTTTTGTGAATACCTGAAGCAACGAAGGATTTTTTTCGAATGAAATTTTAATATTCAATCGTATTATGTAACAGCAATGGGTATCGACTAATTAAAACTTTTCTGTCGGTTTACGTTTCAATGCATTGTTCATAAAAAATTAAGAATAATTTTTGAGAATTTGCTTCGCACGTGATTGCAATAAATAACGCAATGTGGACAATTTTATTTTTGTGTGCTTACCGTACAATTATTAGATAAAAAATCGAACCGATGTGCAGGTCTAGTGGTGAGCGTGCTTGCCTCTGAAATCAGCAGGTCTCAGGAATCGCCGTCTCGTAGTTTCGGGGAAAAATAAAAACACGGGCGTGACGTAGCTCCAGTTATACACGGATGGCGCGCACACGGACCGGTACGTGTGTGTATCGAGTGTGTAGCCTGTGAGCTATTTCTCGACGAAACGCGACTAGCTCGGAGGCTGGGAAGCGAACTCGTGACCGGCTGTATTGGTATAGTTTTTCCGCAGTGCCCTTATACCCATGGCAGAAAATGTCATGGTGATGTGATACAGAGAGGGAAGTCGGCTGCAGCCGCATGGTGGGGATCGATTAGGGATGTGGAGTGGAGGAAATGGTGGGGAATGTCATAAGGGGAAATGCCCCCGTGCATGGAAGCTACAATAAGCGAAGCGTTCGCCGTAGCAGAGATAATAAAAAAAAATATTAGATAAAAAATCATCAATCGATCGGTCATATTGAATTGTTGAACTGTGTCGTGGATACCACACCATTAGCGAATTTCAAGCTGTCGCCCGAAACGATCAGCGCTTTAGGGAACCCTTCCGTTCCTCGATTTTGTGGTCACTCTCCTAATACACAGTTCGAGCTCTTTTATGTAGCCTCCATACAAGTGGTAATAAATCCGGTACCGTAAGTTCACATTAAACTTGATATTATATAAAAATTAGGTCAATAAGCTTAATTTTTTCTAAGAGCATTGGATTACTACAAGTGTTGAGTATGTAAATCTGATTATTTTCAAGAATTTGACGGATTCCACCATTATATACACTTTTGTAGCGCCCGGAAATTGGGTTATTGCGTCTCGGAATTCCTTCATAGAAATACACAATTTTAATATTTGTTTTCTCTGTAATTAGGTCGAGAACCGACCGTGACATTTTACAGAGACGATTATTAATATATTTAGTGAAGCTAAAAAGAATGAAAATCCTATGAACTGAAGCCTGGCCATAAGATTACCTTAACATTGTACGAACGATGAGATCCTTAAGGTTTTAAATTTACTCCTTTTACACTAGTTTTTAGAGTGAACATCAAACAAGATAGATTTCGCGGTGAATGCCGAAACATGTTAGTTTTCGCGGCGAAAGCCGAAACATGCTGATTTTCGCGGTGAATATGAAAACGTGCTAGTTTTCGTCGCGAAAGCCTAATCATGCTAGTTTTCGTGGTGAAATAAAAAAGTGTTATTTTTCGTAAGAACTTTGAATTATGCTACTTTTCGTAACCAGCGTCGAATGGAAGGTGGATCGAGTTTGTTGATCTTTTGAATTACCTTGGGGTGTCAAAGCTCTCGAAGCCGTCATCGTCTGTATGTGCTTCTCGGTCACTTCGATGTGCAACCTGAACAACATCAATCAATGTGTCTGAACGACTCTGCCAGTTTCATGAATAAATGTAACGGCGGTGTGGTCTCGTACTGAAGAACTGGCGGGGTATCGTATGTCCGTCATGCTATCATTGCGTTTTTGGCGAACTTTCGCAGTGTCCTGTTTGAGCTTGTCAGCGAGAGAACGCTGCCATTGGACCGAGCCAGCGAGGTTTGTCAGCATCTCCATCAACGAAGCTGTGTCCTCCGTGTAACAATTCAATGTTTGCGATGAAGCCCTCGCTATGTCCGAGCTGAAGCTCTTCAAAGTTTTGACGAATTCCCTGATGGTTTGAGCTAGCTCGTTGGGAATCAGGTTCTCCTTGGCCACTGGTGGACGGTTGCTACTGCGGGATGAGCCTTTGCTACTCCATGAAACGTCTAGACCTCCCAGAGCCTTGTTCGTACTGACTGTGCTAACAGGGGCTGCACTGGTTGCTGACTTTGCACCGAACAGACCACCTGTTCTCGTACCGAGCTGGAAAAATGGAAATGGTGAAAATGGTAAGAATAGCAACCGTAAAAATGATAAAAAATGCAAACATAAAAATGGTGAGAATTGCAATTGTAAAAACGGTAAAAATATCAAAAACGACAATTTCGTCCAGCATTTAAGGGGCTATACCAGTGTGACACTTTCAAAAAATCGATTTTTTTTGTCTTTTTCGACAGTTTACACTTTCAAGAATATCATTATCATTTATATCATTTATATTAATATCACTTTATCTTGCAAAAATAGAGTTTTTTTGAAATGTGCTGACATTGTAACTCAAAGAGCAATTATCCAATTGACTTGAAATTCGAACTGAGTACTCTTGAATATATTTACTCTACAATGACGTAGGATATATTTGATTGGATGAAATTTGACGACTAGGCATTTAAAAAACGACCATTTTATAGGCAAGAAAACACTTCAAATTGAATTTATAACAAAATATGAAAAAATGTGGTCAGCGTGCCGGAATTCGCAAGTTTATATATTTATCTGAATAAAATTGGTCAGCATGCCGGAATTCGCAATTTGCCTGTCATTATAGGTATAAAATTGGTGAGCGTGCCAGAATTCGCAATTTCATATATTTAAAGTAATGTTCAGACATCCACACAAACCTGACAAACATTTTGTAAATAAAAAATGACCAAATGAATCGTCGTCTAATGTTATAGAAATAGAATAATCCGCTATTGAAAGATAAAATAAAAGCCCCATCCAAACGCAGCTAGCTGCAAAAAAAACATTACATTGGATAGCAAACTAGTTAGGGAAAGAGTGAAAACAGTTTGGATTGCCTTTACTATTCAGTTTTGCTAAAAACGTTCAGTAAAGACAGAATAATTCTCCGTAAACAATATTTGTCCGCTATAATAAGAATACATATGGCAACACCGCAGAACAGTATTGTTCAATATTTCGAGAAAAAAAATAATTATCGTGTTCGGAAAAAGAAAGACTTTTATCATAAAAAAATATTTGCGTTATAAACATTGATTATTTATATTATTTATGTTATCTTCATTAACAAATAAAAGTGTTTGGTAATTCATAACTAATTAAAACCTTTGTTCGATTAAAAATTACTTCCAAATAAAAATTTGTTTTGCAGTATTATTTTAAATATGCCGCGCAAACTTACATCATTGGATACGTGGAGCGATGCGGTGTTGCCATATGTCTTATTGTAGAGGACAACTATTTTTTACGGAAAATTATTGTCTAAATTTCAATGCAGACCCTGCAGGGTTAAACGCTGCAATTTTAAAACCCATTATCTCTCAATCTAAATAGATGGTCTTGAAGTATTCATCGTTGCGACGCAACGAAAATTCTTTTTCATATTTTTATTATTTTATATTTTTTCAGATTTAATCATAATTCAAATTTCAGATCTCTGGATAAAGACCTTGAAAAACGATTGACGAATTTTCGTAACGAACATTACCTACAAGAAACTCGAGCAATCGATAAATGATAATTTTCGGTGCATTCCAAAGATGCAAACCTCAATGTCGTGGATAATTGATAAACACTCGCGGAATCGGCGATTTAAAAAAAAAGTAAGCGGTCTTTTTGCTTACGGACTTGATAACTAATTGTTCAACTTTTTTATCATGCTCTTAATTTTAATTGTTTGGATTAATTGTTCAATTTATGAGCAAAATGTAATTGAATAAGAAGCAGAGAATCGAAAAATATAGTAATTAGCTCGATGTTGAATTTTTAAATAACTGACGAATATAAATTCGCTGAATTTTGGATAGAAGAAAAAACGAAATAATACTACCTTATTTGATTTACGTATCTACGAAATTGAAATATTTTATTTATTGTTTTCGATATAATTGCTGTCGATGCTACTCTGTATCAAAACGTGACATTGCCTAATACTTTGTGCAAAGATATCACCTCGACAAGTCCAAATAAACTTCCACGTGTGCACCAAAAATGACGTTTCATAAAATATGCGTTGCGGATTTGTGCCGCTGCACATGTGGCTTTAAAGAGGTCTGAACCATCTTGAAGTTTCCATCGTTGGATTGCAATAAGACTTCCTTTTTTTTACAAATTTAGGTTGTAAAACTTGAAAAAGTTTCCAAAAAACGCTTGCCCGATATTTTTAGTCTGATATTGCCAAATAAAACTTGTACGACAAGTTATGGATTCAAAAAAAGAATTTTTGTTGCTTTTCAAGTATGCAAACTCCACCATTGACACTTTTCTTCATTTTCGAAGAAGTTGGGTAGCCCATTTTGATGTTCGTCGACAATTATTAGGGCGCCAGGTAAAGGGGGCTGAGGTAATGAAAGTTGTATATTTTGCTGGCCTATTTACAAAGATTTTCCAACCGAGTCGGAATCATCGAGAGCGTTCATATAAAACGAATTAGAGACAAATTTATTTTTCCAATCCAATTTTTCTTGCATTGTCGGAACGGAAAATTAATATAAAGCTGTAATTTTTTTTTTTAATTTTCGACCAAGAAAAGCGACTTTAATTATTTGTTATCAACAAATGGATGAATTATGAAAAAATCAGCTAGTCATACGATAGAAAATGTTATAAACTTTGCTCTGTCGAAATTTAAAGTGAATCGGACGAATACATTTTGAGATACGACTCACACCGTTTAATAAAAAATAGTTTCAGGACAAACGCAAAAGAAAAAAGCGTAAATCGCAGCGAGGGGGTTCGCCGTAACGCAGTGAGCGATCTGCCCCTTCACAAAAATGGTCACAACTTGGTAACTTTTGGACTTTTTACCAAATCTTCGTTGTAAGCTAACGTTAAGATCCTAGGCTATAGCCTAGGATAGCCTAGTAGCTATAGCCTAGTAGCAATAAAAAAAACCGTGTTCTAAAAATTTCAAGCTTACACAGACCTCTTAACCACCTGAACGAGTTTTTACAAAGTCCCGGCCTAGTAAATTGCTTCCCTGCAACTGACTGCAGAGACTGAAGTTGGCAACGTTGTAATGCACTGGCAATGAATACTTATGAATTTCATAGTGTTGAAGTTTGCATCGTGTAAATGCAACGAAATTTCTTTTTAAGATTTTCATTTCCGCACTTTTATTATCATGCAAAATCCTTTTTTGCATATTTATATTGTAGATCTCTAAATGAGTGTTTCAAAAAATAAATAAGACATTTTCGGAGGCAAAATTTGCCAAAAGAAATAAGAAATTCACAAGTATTTATTCTTATTGCATTTCATCGATGCAAACTTCAATCTCGTTGAATTTTTTTTTCTTCTTTCAGCAAATGTTTTCACAAAAATCGCCTAATTATTTTTCGAGACACTCACTCTGAGATTCACTATATAAATATACAAAAAGAGATTTTGCATGAGAATAAAAGTTGCGAAAATCCAAATCCTTCGGCTCGCTTTCAAAGTAAAATAGCCAAATAACTAAATATACAATTTTTGATTGTACAATAGACTGATAGCTATGCACAGTCGGTGAAAAAAGTATAACTGCGCACCGCAGTTTTGTTCGTATGCTTTCTATGGGGTTGAAGTTTGCTTCGTTGGAATGCAACAAAAATTCGTTTTAATATTCTTATTTTCATCATTATTCAAAATATTTTACAGATGCAGTTCATAGATTACTAAATAGGAATTCAAAAAGTGATTTCCGCAGGTCAAATGTGCTTGAGGAGATTTGGGAAATATAACAAAACGATTTTCGTTGCATTCCAACTATGCAAACTTCAACGTCATCTATATAGTCGACTGATCTGAAATTTCACTCTAACACGCATAATGATATGAACAATGTCTGGTTAAAATTTGAACACAATCTATAGAAACCAAGAGAGTAGGGTCGTTCTACCTTAATTCCGGGTTTTTCAGGAAGCCATCATCCGGATCACCGGTGGCTTGCTGTTCAAATGAATTTTCGCTGAGGTCCGTACAATTAGGAAGGTCATTTGGAATGACGATACCTTTATTTGAATGAGCTGTGGACAAAAAACCCCATCTGCATTCCCGAATGGCTATGTAAACAGTGTGTGCATTCGATTTCAGTTGCAATTGTTCGCTTATTCTGATATAAATGGGCGACGTGTAACACAGCAATGTTGATGTGGCAAATTCTTGAATATATTTTTCAATATCCCTTATGGCCTCTTCTCTTGACATTTTTTAAATGTGCACTCTTTGTAGAATATATTGAATTCCGATTACTTTATTTTACTGGGTTTTTTAAAAAACAAAAGCGCGAAGCTATGATCGTTAGATTTATTATGTGATGAGCGTTTATATTCTATTTACGTTCATTATATTTATTGGGAGAAATCCCCACCTAAAGCACATGGGAGTTACACACAATTGGACAACTATAGCTGTGTTCGCGGGGTATTTGGCACACAATTGCCACACTTCCGCCTCGCAAGTGTGCGCTCGGGTGGAATATCTCCCCTACAAATGAAAAAACGAAAAGGCACAGTTTCTCTCTCACGGGCAGTTTACACAAAGACGAATTCTGTCTCGCAAAGAAATGAACACAGGGTTGAGAACAAGTGAATGCTCCCAAAGTACATAGTTGCAGGGCAAATTCTGTCTTGCAAATGAATGCTAGGGCGATTTATGTCTCACCTACGAATCAAGGCATGAGAGACGTTCTCGGGACTGATAGTCTCGCACGTGGCATCGTTGGCCTTGTTACTTATCAGTTGTTCCCAACTGCATATGTACATTCATGAATTATGACGGACTGTAATGGACATTACCTCCTCGAGTGGCCTGACTCCCCAACCCGCCATCGCGATCTGGCTTGCAGGCAATTACTCACAACATTCACTGACCCTCATGTCCGCACGATCGTTGACGCGAGGGGCACGATGTTGCTCATCGGGACTTCCATCGGCTTCTCGGGTTTCATGATTGATCCTCGTTCGCGTTCGCTGTTGTCCAGCAGTAACAGGCGGATATCGCAAAGGAAGGCCGTATCCTCATGTCCGGTATCCGACACCCGACTCTGCTGAGACCTCGACGCTCGTCGTGAAGGAGAAGAATCACTGTTGACCACACAGATGAATCGTCGTCGCAGTCCCCGGCGATTGCGTGCTGTAGAGGATTTCGCTTCGCGCGTGGTGAAGGAACCCACGAGGGTCTCGTTGCAACGATTTTGTCAGAAGCACTATCATACTAACTTTGTATCCTCGTTTCCGGTGCCCATCGCACCGTCACGATTCACTGGGCTCAACGGCGCGTGTTGTCTACGGCGCACAATGTCCGCAGATCTCGATAGTCCATCGATGCGTCGAGAGCCGTGGCCATGCGACGCGGGCGAGAGCGTGGGCCGTCCGCGAGCGATCACTTTTGTTAACTCGCGGCGATCAATCGAGGTACGGTCGTAACCTGTTAAATGTCCTCTCAATTGGTGCACTGCGCGCGATTACGATTCACTTCTATTGACCGCCAGCGTGTGTTATCGACAGTGCACGATGTCCGCAGATCTCGATAGTCTTTCGATGCGGCGAGAGCACGTGGCCTTGCGACGCGGACGAGCGCGTGAACCGTCCGCGAGCGATCACTTTTATTGACTCCCGGCGATCAATCAAGGTACGGTCGTCACATGTTAAATGTCCTCTCAATTGGTGCACTGCGCGCGATTACGATTCACTTCTGTTACCGCCAGCGTTCATTACAGCCGGCGATGCCCGCGGATCTCGATTCTCTTAAACGGGAGTAAGAACGTGGCCGCCCGGTGCGAGCGAGCACGCCTCGCTCGCATCGCTTTAATTAACCGAATATGTCGGTTAAAAATGAAATATGTGTGGAAATTCGAATGAGTGAGATGAGGTTAGGACTACAGTCAGCTGTTGCCTTGCTGTCACGTCTCTTTATCGTAGCAAGTCATGATAAATCCAATACCGGAAGTTCAAATTAAACTTAATATTACATAAAAATTAGATCAATAAGCATAATTTTTTCTGATAGGACTGGATTACTACGAGTGTTAAGTATGCAAATCTGATTCTTTTTAAGAATCTGACGGTTTCCCACTATTATATACACTTTTGTAGCGACCGGAAATTGGGTTTTTGCATGTCGTCTTGGAATTCCTTCAAAAAAATACGCAATTTTTATATTTCTTTTCTCGGTAATTAGGTCGATAAACGACCCTGAAATTTTACAGAGACAATTATAAAGCACAAAAAATATGAAGCTCAGAAAAAATTATGAAAATCCTATGGATTGAAGACTGGCGATAGGACTACCTTAATATAACCCCGATACATGCTCTTTCTAAATCTCTGCATGGAATCTATGTCTATTTAATATCACATGGTGCATATGTGGTTCCTTATTCTTATACTATTGTTTTATAATATTGGATAACATTTGATATATTGGATAACGTCCATCGCTTGCCACAAATTGCGCGCCGAGTACAAAGACCATAATATTACGTTGGCTGTAATATTATACTTATATAATTAATAAGCTGGAAAACATCAACTATTTACTGATGTTTCTTCATCGTTTGGTGGTTGCTCGATGGTGAGTGGTATAATGGAATTTATCTTTTTAGACTCGTTGGTACAAAGATTTCGGTCATTGGGAGGACAGGGATAATTCAAAAACCTCGATTGAAACCTGCAAAAGGAGCATGGATATTGTTCCGGCGGCCGCTATGTTCTCTTACTTTGAAACTCCGGCAGCGTTGTCTGTCGCACACACCACTGGCCTCACTTCCAATACGCTGCTCACTTACAGTAGCAATTCGAGGTAACAGCGGGCACTCCTGCTACAGGAGTCTTCAGTTTCGGTGTACCGATGACGCCTCTTCGTAAGCTACCTTAGAGAATTTTTTAAACACTGGACGGAATCGTCGTTCTTTATATTTTTACCGTTTTTACAATTGCAATTCGCACCATTTTTTTGTTTGCATTTTTAACCATTTTTACGTTTGCCATTCTAACCATTTTTATCATTTCCATTTTTCCAGCTCGGTACGAGAACAGGTGGTCTGTTCGGTCCAAAGCCAGCAACCAGCTCAGTCCCTGTTAGCAGTGTCAGTACAAACAAGGCTCTGGGAGGTCTAGACGTTTCATGGAGCAGCAAAGGCTTATCCCACAGTAGCAACAGTCCACCAGTCGCCAAGAAGAACCTAATTCCCAACGAGCTAGCTCAAAACATCGATAGTATCAAGTAAGTGACCCAAAGTGTATCTGAAGACACAATAAGAAGAAACGAAAAAGTAATATTTGAATTTTCGAAAATACGTGCTGAAGGACAGCAGCAAGGTTTTCAAGGACGCAAGCAAGTTTAACGGGACGACATCGCGGACAAGCACTGGGAGAATCACCAGCGGACGGACGCCTTGTGGACCGGGTAATTCAGATTCGCCATACTCACGGGCAGTGACGGATTGAGTCAGCCAATAGCAAATCCTATCACGAGACCCTTCGATTCAGGATATAATACACGATTTCTGCAAACTTTTTTCGATTTTAGATGAATTCAGAGATAACGGAAAACGCAAACCACTGCTCTCGTGAACTTTCCTAAACCACTAATGGTAGAAACGTGAAATTTGGAAGTCATGTTGATTTTATTATGCAGGCACCATTTAAAAAGGGATTATCTAAATTCATTTAAGGGGGTACAATAGATGATGTAGGTTTTTATGACAATTCGGCAATTTTCAAGTGATATCCATGGAAATTCGTATTTAGACTTTTGGTTAGTGAATTAAGAATGAGGTATTTCAGTGTTTCCGGAAAATCAACCCTCACGGGGCTAAAATTTGGAGTGCAATGTTCGTTGAGTGTTGGGTTCTTTTTTAAAGTCAGACCCATTGAAGTTTCTACTCATCCTATTGGCTATAAATTATGTATTTCAGCGTTTGATCCAAATTATCCCTCGAGGGGCATTTGTTACCCTTGTTACTTTTGCTGTACGACTAATCCGGCACTGCTGACATAACTCGCGTTATCACCTCACTTTCATTGTCGCTTTTTCTTGCAGGCAAAAATACGTTTCTCTCGTCCACCGCGATAAGCACCGGGACGTCCACTCAATTACAACAAACCCAATCTACTAAGTAATTTTGGTTGAAAACAAAACAACAACAAACAAACGAAAAAGAAGCCTCCAGAAGATATCGCAAAAGCAAAGTGGTGACCAAATCGTTGACGAGCAAACGCGAATAACCGAGCCACACGTTGATCATTTTTTGTTTTTCGTTTCTTTTTGTTCCATACCTTCGTAATGTTTTAAGATTAACGATTTTAAGATTAAGTTTCAAGATTAAGTTTTAAGACGAACTATTTAAAAATTACGTTAGTACTGCTGTACCATAGAAGTGACCTCGCTCAGATCTTGCGTGAATCTAACCGGGAGGTGGTGAGAACGCTAACATACGTGGCAACGCGTGTTAAATCGCATATCCGAACTAAGTATCGGATTGCCTGCGTACAGAGAAGAAAAAAGAAGAAAAAAAACAAACACATGCTCGAGCAGCTTTAATTGGTATATTATTTTCACTCCCTAGAATTATCAGTATTGGCTCTTGGACGAGCATCGTACATATCACGTGTTTAATTCTGTTTAAAACGCGTCATAAAAAATGATAATAAAAAATCCAATCTAAGCAACGAAAGTGTTCGGTCCTTTTTTCTACTCTATCTGCGCCGAAATATTCGTTCAGTTTCGCTTGGGACATCCCGTTGTCCATGCAATTTTGACACAGACGGTTCGGCCCATAGCCTGCAAATAGGAAACATTTATACGCATTCAAAGCACTAAACTCGAATCTAACTTTAAAAAACTCATTGCCAAACCCAAAGATTGTCAAGACTTTTGCATCGATAAACCTCTCTGAGGCATTATGCTATCGAAGCCTTCCATCTCTTGTGTGCTCTTCCATCGAAGAGGCCCATCGTTGGGTCATCTCTCTTCTCTGACGTCCTGTTGAGTTCTTTTCATTTGATTCTTTATTAGTAATAAGTTTGCGCACACTTCAATTAAATAATTATTTCCAAATGAGGTCAAGAATGAAAAAAATTTTACGCCCCGGCTATGACAGATCGAGATCCAAAGTTATAACCGAACCAAGAACGGATGTTCGGCGTCATGATTGGAGGACTGCGATTGGTCACTGAAGGTCCAACCACAGAGCAAAATTGTAAAACACTGATGCACTCGCTATCTCTCGTCTGATTTCCCTTCAATGAGTCTTGATTTATAGAAAAACTCCCGGAAGCGTTTGGCATTCAATTTGGAACGATTGGTAGTGGATCACTAGATTGCGCGAATCAGAAATACGTATGTATCGTGAACGGCGAGCTGTGATTGGTCGCCAGAAGCCGAAGCGGAAAAAGGAATTTCTAACGAAAATTGACCCATTATTTTGTGGCTAATTTCATTGTGGAAAGAATTAATTGATAGAAAAACATCTAATAGCGTTTGATATTATATTCAGGACATTTGGTAGTCGATCGCTAAATTATGAAAACGCAAAATACATGTGAGTCCTCAATGGATGGTTCTGATTGGTTGCCAGAAGCCGTAGTCCTAGAACGACTGATTAATGCAGATTCACCCGTTATTTTTTTTAATTAAAAAATCGGTCCACAATTAGCACCCTCTCCCTTCACTTTGACTAATCAAGCTTTCATCCACGAATCGTTTAGTAGTCGTGCGTGTGTACATAGTTTTTTTGTCCGCCGCGACTTGTGGCGACCAATCACAGCTCACCGTTCAGTTGATCATGGCGAGCCGCTATTGGTCGTTAGAAGCCGCAGCGAAAAAAGGAATTTCTCACAAAAATTCACCCATTATTTTCTGGCTAATTCATTGTGATGAGATTTATTCGATAGAAAAAGAAATCATAGCGTTTGGCATTCCATTCAGGTCGTTTGGTAGTCGATCAATCAATAACGCCAACGCAAAATACAGCGAATCGGAAATGGAGCGCTGGGATTGGTCGCCATAAGCCGCACTGACAGAATTATATATTAGCGTAGATTCACTCGTTATTTCTTGTCCGATTACGTTCTAATGGGCCGCGATCGATGGAAAAACATCGGGTAGCGTTTGGTATTCTATTCGGGACGTTTGGTAGTCGATCATTCAAATACGATAACACAAAATACGTGCGTATCAGGAATAGAGAGCTGTGATTGGTCGTGATAATATAGGACGTTTTTGCGACAGATGGCGTTGGTTATCGAGTCTTTTTCCGCTGCCCATCGTCCTATCTCATGGATCGGAATTTTCTTTTTGATTTTCCGAAAGAACGGGAAACTACCAAACGATTTGAATGGTTTACCAAACGCTACCAAACGACCACCAAACGATTCGTAAAAAAAAAAGTTCGATTAGTCAAAGTGGGGGGGGGGCCAACTTACGGCCCAATTTTTGATTATCGGTTTTTTGAAAAACGGAAAACTACCAAACGATTTCAATGGTTTACCAAACGCTACCAAACGACCACCAAACGATTCGTAAAAAAAAAAGTTCGATTAGCCAAAGTGGCGGGGCTAACTTACTGCCCAATTTTTGATTATCGATTTTTCGAAAAACGGAGGACTACCAAACGATTTCAATGGTTTACCAAACGCTACCAAACGACCACCAAACGATTCGTAAAAAAAAAGTTCGATTAGTCAAAGTGGGGGGGCTAACTTTGATGAGGTTGACACTGGCCTACTATTCCCATACGATAAACGAAACGCGTTTTGTCCCGGCTTTTTAGTTCTTGAAATCGCCAATGCCTAGCGTTGACTGTTGTGTGACAGCCTTCGGCTCTAAATACTCCGACCGAACGATTCGATACTTTCGTGGCTTTTTCCTGTTATTGTTATGGCGACGTTATTTATTGTGTTCAAATGGAAAAACATTAGAACGGAAAATCATTCCAAATATATCAATAGGTTTTTATTCATGTAAGATGTTCGAAACACCGGCGCAACATACATATATATGCATGCCTGTCACACGACTACTATCGCCACATTGCGGCGCTAGTGCGGCAAGGACATTTTGCGAACAGCATTTATCTATCAGTGTCAGCCCCCTGGTTCAAAGTTGGCTATGGCGCTGGGCGCAGAGATTAGTAGGGAGATGTACAACGCTCCCCTTTTCGGCGTGCCTCGGAAATGGCGCTAAATCGCGGTGGCGAGTTCGGGAATATGATTTTGTGTGCATCGCCTCTGTCGAGGTTGCAGATTCCCTTGTAGCCGCGCGAGTCGTGAGCACCCCTCAAGTCGATATCGCAGCAGCGTGCACACGCATGGGTAGCTCGGCGGGGGAAAAGTCTCTACCCTTCGCTCACTCGACAGGCGAACGGAGCGAGGTTTGCCGTCCGATCGAGCTCGACATATATGTGTGGCCGTACTGCGGATTGGAATATGCATTAAATGAATTTCAAAGAGAAAAACATGTATCGAGAAAATTGTTGTCTCTCGGTTGGCCGCTTATGCCGAGAATGCGGGTTAAAAAAATTAGGTTTTTGGACCTAATTTTGGAAGGTGGAAGGTGCAAAAAGAAATCTTGAGCCTTTGCCGCGGTCGTTACGGCGTTTTTTTTTCAACAGTAAACATTATGGATAAGCGTGTATCATAAATGTTTGTCTATCCTCAATGAGCGTCGTGGTTGAGTTGGCAGCGTGACGGATTAACGATGCTTGCGGTCCGCGTCCAATCCCTGGTTAATCGCCTTTTTTGAATCTATTTTTTTTCTTTATTTTATATTCAAAAAATTTCGAACTTACTCTCGCTTTAGCTATTCTCGCCTGTCCAGGCTTTATTTATGATATTTAATTCATATATGTTTAATTAAAAAAAAGACATTGGCTACCGGGGATCGAACCCGCGTCGGCTGCACTCAGAGCCCGCACGCTGATAGATCAACCGCGGGACTCTTGTGATTGCAAACCTGCCTTACGTATACACACTTATCCAACCTTTAAAAAAATGCGCTGCCGGACCACTTGCATATTGTTTGTATGACCCCAAAGCATTATTGAAGACAAAAGAAAACGATTTTTCCAAATTCCTAGGAAAAGAAATTGATTTTTTGATCATTGTAAATGTATATCCCCTCTTAAAGACTTGAAGGCGTCTGGCCACCTTGGCCGATCGAAAAATGGGTATATTTTTTTAAAATTATAACCTCGAAAGTATGGGCCGGATTATTTTTATTTTTTTACACAACGTCAGAAAGAGCTTTAAGAATAACGTTAATAAATTTCCGTTCAAAATATTAACAAATGGCGCCGTTACCCATGTAGATTTCGCCAATCGAACCGTAACGGCCAATACTTGGACCAATGTTGGCAGGGCAATGATCGATTACCCAATTGTACGCCAATGTTCGGCTGAGTATTGACTAGCCAACATTGGTTTGCCGATACGCGGCCAATGTTCGACCAAATATAGACTCGCTAATCATTGGCTTGTCAATACGAGGCCGATGTTTGGCGAAGTATAGACTCGCCAATCATTGGTTTGCCGATACGCGGCCAATGTTCGGCCAAACATAGACTCGCTAATCATTGACTTGTCGATACGAGGCCGATGTTTGGCGAAGTATAGACTGGCCAATCATTGGTTTGCCAATACGAGGCCAATGTTCGGCCAAGTATAGACTCGTTCATTATTGGTTTATCGATATGAGGCCGATGTTTGACGGAGTATAGACTCGTCCATCATTGGTTTGCCGACACGAGGCCAATGTTCGGCCAAATATGGACTCTCTAATCATTGGCTTATTGATACGAGGTCGATGTTTGGCGAAGTATAGACTCGCCAATCATGTTTTTGCCGATACGAGGCCAATGTTCGGCCGAGTAACGCATGATCGAACCGCAATTCGTATATTGACGATTCATTGTTTCGCGTCGAAGTCATTGAGAGACGAGATAAATACCTTTTACGAGTCCATTGGACATTATTCTTAACAAATATACTACCAAATCAATGCACTCATTGTTGGCCGATTCTCGAACGAGCTCATACGCAATACGCTGCCGATTTTTATGAACCATTTATATGTTAACTAATTTTATTAAATTAATAATTAAATTAAATAATATTTATTATTATTTTTAAATGTATATGTTGATTAATATTAACTAACCGCGTCTATTTATTTATTTTTTATTTGAATTAACTAGATTTTTCATGAAATCAAATTTTTCCTATTGCATTTCATTATTGGAATTATTCATTTTAAATATATTTATTTATTCAAATTAAACTTGAACTAATGAACTAATGGTCTGTCTTTATTGCAACACACGTATTAAAGGGTTGTGGGGGTCGGGTGGAGAGAGAGGAATTATATATATATATATATATATATATATATATATATATATATATATATATATATATATAGGTTAGGTTTGGAAATTCTATAACATGTCATTCGATAACACTCTCTAATTATCACAATGATATTAATTAATTTATATAGTTTATGTGATACAAATAATGATGAGAATCCATTTGGTCTCTTATGGCATATCTGCGATTCAAATGTTACGAGCACTCGGTAGCATAGGGGCAGCGTGCTTGGCTATGAGTAGGTAGGTTCAAAGTTCAAGTCCCATATAGGTGAAACATTTTTTTCGAACCAATCGTTTCGAAAGACCAGGTAATGACGAATTACAATACAAAAATAATTATTTTTTTTTGTTTTTGGCAGTTCAGGACCAGTTTTGGTGATCTATATCGGGTCACAATTATCCACCAAGACTCGGTCGATAATCGGGCCAAGCTCGAGTGCCAATGATGGCAATGTTGACGGGGACTTATTGTTGGCCTATTCTCGAATGAACTCCTACGCGATGCTCGGCCGATTCTCATAAGCCATTCTAGGGCCAATATTGATTGCGAATTTCGGGCCGCTCTTATCATCCGAGGCTCGAGTGCCAATGTTGGCTAGCTCGGCGCCGAGCATCGGGAAATCGTTGGCCACTACCGATCACCCTACATGGGTATGCACATTGCCGCGGACGCTCTCCGCACGATACACGCGGTCGCTGTCCCAGCTGTTACCCGGTCATGTCACATCTGCAAAAAAAAATCAGCTCATCCGTGAGTAGTGTCGCTACAATGTAGCGTAGCGGTTTTTTTCTCGACCATTAAAAAAAATATGGTGAGCCGAAGAAAAAAAATTGTATTTTTCACCGAAATTATGGCTCACCATAATTTTTTTAATGGTCGGAAAAAAACCGCTACATTATATTGTAGCGACACTACTCACGAATAAGCTGATTTTCTTTCAGATGTGACATGACCGGGTAACAGCTGGGACAACGACCGCGCGTATCGTGCGAAGGGCCTCCGCGGCAATGTGCATAACGGCGCCATTTTTTAAAAATATTTTGAACGGAAATTTATTAACGTTATTCTTAAAGCCCTTTCTGACGTTATGTAAAAAAAATAAAAATATTCCGGCCCATACTTTCGAGTTTGTTATTATTTGTTTTAATATGCCCATATTTCGATCGGCCAAGGTGGCCAGACGCCTTTAAAGAATCTCGTACGTGTTAGCGAAAACCGGCAGAAAATTATAAAGCAACTCGTGCACTTCTTTGATGTTCGCTATTTTGGACCATCGCTCGTTTGCCTATCTGATCTATACTTTCGAAGTTTGTATCCTCGATATACAGGGTGTCCCAGAACTCAACGTCAAGCCGAAACGGGGTGACAGGATTGATTGTAACCATCATGAGAAAAATCAGAAAAAAAATCTGGGCATTTAAGAAAAACCTAGAAATTTGGTCAAACTGTAACCATTTTTCGGTTATTGTGGTTAATTTTTATTATTTTTGTTCATTTAAACTTTGGAACCGTAACCCTAAATAACATTTCTAGAATCACAGTCAAAAATAATGACACAATTGCCCCAAGTTTCCTAGAATTAAGACTGTTTTTTGTTAAACTATGAATTTAAAATTTTCAAAATAGATTTTTTTTCTGATTTTTCTCATGATGGTTACAATCAATCCTGTCACCCCGTTTCGGCTTGACGTTGAGTTCTGGGACACCTGGTATATGTCTTTTTGCTATAGATGGTATTACCAATATTAGATACTCACGTCTTTCCATTTCGGAGATATGGATGTTCTAGATTGTTTGAATCTGTATTTGTATGACTCAAACTGCAGCCAATCTGAATACACGTTCTCGAATAAATGAGCTCTCGAATAAATAATCCTTTGGTGTAATAGTTATTCAATTTCGTCATCGGCCGAAGGATAAAATTTTGAATAATTTACAGTTCGTTACTTTGAGTTTATATTCCTGTCATTTCGAAATCTTTGTCGTTCTATATTTGGCCTTTCAAAGTTTTGACCCCCATCCCAATGTGAAATGTGTTGAAAAAAATGCCGAAACACACTTATCCAATGTGAAATGTGTTTTGAAAAAAATGTCGATCGAGAAAGACTCAAAGTTCTCTTCGAGCCTGTCTCTATCGTTTCGGCACTTTTCTTCAACAATTTTTTTAATTAATTTTCTAAGGGGAAAAGTAAAAACTCATTTCCGATTTGGGGGAAACATTTATTTTTTTGTCATATAAGGAGTACAACTTTGCAGTGACCGTTTTTTTCAAAAGTTTAAGGCTTTATTATAAAAAAGTGGCTACATATTTTTTAATCAAAGTACTGCCCGTCGCTAGCTACGACCTCGGCCCATCTTTCAGGTAGCATTCGAATCCCGCGGTGGTTAAAGTCTTGGTCCTTGGAGGCAATCGAGGAATCGACCCAATTTTTGACTTCTTCGTAAGTACCGAAGTGCTGGTCAGCCAAATCGTGTGCCATTGACCGGAACAAGTGATAGTCGGAAGGGGCAATGTCTGGTGAGTACGGCGGGTGGGATAAAACCTCCCATTTCAGCGTTTCCAAGTACTTTTTCACGACATTTGCAACATGGGGTCGGGCATTGTCATACTGCAGTATCACCTTGTCATGTCTTTCGTTGAATTGTGGCCGTTTCTCTTTGAGTGCCTTACTCAAGCGCATCAACTGACGTCGGTAGAGTTCCCCTGTGATGGTTTCGGATGGTTTGAGCAGCTCATAGTACACAACGCCCAGCTGTCAGCCCGTCTTCAAAAACTTTCTGCCTTCCGCCACCATGCTTGTTCTCGACCTCAAAATCTCCACTTTTGAAGCGTTGAAACCACCGCCGACACGTTTTCTTACTAATAGAATCCTCCCCGTAAGCATCTACAAGCAAACGGTGGGCCTCAGCCGCAGATTTCTTGATGTTGAAGAAGTAAATCATAACCTCCCGCAAATGCTGAGAATTCGGTTCGTAGGTTGCCATGTTTGAGTGCCTATAACTTTATAATGCATACACGTATCCGTTAGCTTTTTTAAATTGTTTACATTGGCAGAGCCTCTAGTTTAAAATGCCACTTTTTTATTGAGCTAGGGCCACTACTTCGGCCGCAGTGGCTCTCTAAGTAAAACGGTCACTGCAAAGTTGTACTCCTAATATTTTCCAATACTGTTTGCACCAAAATTTGGAACGCCCGCTCGTTTTGACCAACTTCAACATGCGTCCGGCGGGGCGAACGACTGCGTGTTCGGTCGCGTCGACGATACCCGCGGCGTCCTTGCTGCGGCCGCTCCCCTCGCTCGTGCCCCTGTTCTTTCGATGGCCTGCCCTTCTCGCGCCCTTGGGCTCCCTCGGGTGGCTCTTGCCACTGCGGCTGCTGCTGACGACCGCTTTTCTTTTTGTTGCGGCGCCAAAATTTCTTCTTTGTAACTGTAAAAAATAAACAATAAAATGTACAAATAAAATACATTACTCACCCAAATTAAGGGATATTTAAAAAATTCCAAATTTTCGGCTGATTTTCAACAAGGGATAACTCGGAGAAAAATGGTCGTACAGAAAATAAATATAAGGAAATTATAGCTTCAAGTATCTAGTTTTCAGATCTGGACTGTAAAATTTTTTAGAGTGGGTGGTTTTCTTGTAATCATCCGAAAACCAACGAAATTTTTTTTCCAAATTTTTGCTCGTCTTTAAAATGGTCTGTCGACTTCAAATAATTTTTAATTATCATACGACTATAAAAGTCTTTTAGACAATTTAATCAGCTTTAATTTGACCTTTTAACGAGCTCCGTACGATGATTTGGCGTGGAGTAATCGTCGATCAAAGCAAAAAAGTCCATTTTAACTTTGACAATCAATTACTCGAGAATTAATGATCGTACAGAAAATAGAAGTAGGGTTTTGGAAACTACAAAACATTCTCTATGACATGCAATTAGGGGCTGTTGAGAAAACATTTTTTCGGAGTAATGATGTTGACTGAAAAAAAGTTGAAAATTGGCCAATATAAGGACATTTGGAAAATTTGGTATAACTTTGGATATAATGCATGAACGAAGGATATCGTCGATAATGTTGTAACCTCGAAGTGTCCCCAAAAAACCCTGAAAGTTGCAAAGCGCTGCGATTTTTTTTCTTAGTGCCCCGAAGGTTCAAATTTATCGTTTCTGTCAAAAATCACCGTAACAAGCAATTGTCCGATTTTTATTTATTTTTTCATCTTCAAAATGTTTTTTTTTTAGTAATAATGCGTAATTTATTTATTCAAATACATCAATTACCAAGAAAAAATTTCAAAAAAAAATTTCAAAAAATATCAAATTTCAAAAAATTCAAATTTTTAGGGTAGCTTTGAAAAAAAACTGTTTTTTTGTGTTTGTTGAGAAAGTGTATTTCAACGATTGAAGCTGCAAAAAAAATAAAAATTCGAGATTTGTGTGAAGAGAATCAGTCGACAGTAGGGGGGTATATCAACAACAAAGGTGGTTAGACTGGTAAAAAAAAATCGACCAAATTTTTTTCGACAAGAGAAGATCATCGTTAACACGTGAAAAAAAAATTGAATTTTTCTTATTTAAAAAAAAATTGAATTTTTCTTATTTAAAAAAAAAATTAATAAAATTTTTTTTTTTAATTCGACATTTTTTTATTAATTTTTTTTTCAAATGTAAAAAAAAATTTTAATTTCAAAATGTTTTTTCACGTGTTAACAATAATCTCCTCTTGTCAAAAAAAATTCGGTTGATTTTTTTTACCAGTCTAACCACCTTTGTTGTTCATATACCCCCTACTGTCGACTGATTCTCTTCACACAAATCTTGAACTTTTAATTTTTTTGCAGCTTCAATTGTTGAAATACACTTTCTTAACAAACACAAAAAACAGTTTTTTTTTCAAACCTACCCCAAAAATTTGAATTTTTTTTATTTGAATTTTGTTTGATTTTTTTTTCTTGGTAATTGTTGTCTTTGAATGAATAAATCACGCATTATTGCTAAAAAAAAACATTTTGAAGATGAAAAAATGAATAAAAATCGAAAAATTGCTTGGTACGGTGATTTTTTACAGAAACGATAAATTTAATCCTTCGGGGCACTAAGAAAAAAAAAATCGCAGCGCTTTGCAACTTTCAGGGTTTTTTGGCGACACTTCGGGGGTAAAACATTACCGACGATATCCTTCGTTCATGCATTATATTCAAAGTTATACCAAATTTTCCAAATATCCTTAAATTGTCAAATTTTCAACTTTTTTTCAGTCAACATCATCACTCCGAAAAAAATGTTTTATCAACAGCCCCTAATTGCATTTCATAGAGAATATTTTGCAGTTTCCAAAACCCTACTTTTATTTTCTGTACGATCATTAGTTCTTGAGTAATTGATTGTCAAAATTAAAATGGACTTTTTTGCTTTGATCGACAATTACTCCGCGCCAAATCATCGTACGGAGCTCGTAAAAGGTCAAATTAAAGCTGATTAAATTGTCTAAAAGACTTTTATAGTCGTATGATAAAAAAAATTCTTTGAAGTCGACTGACCATTTTAAAGACGAGCAAAAATTTGGAAAAAAAAATTTGGTTTTCGGATGATTACAAGAAAACTGCCCACGCTAACGAATTTTACAGTCCAGATCTGAAAACTAGATCCTAGAAGCTATAATTTCCTGTTTTTTATTTTCTGTACGACCATTTTTCTCCGAGTTATACCTTGTTGAAAATCACCCAAAAATTTGGAATTTAAAAAATATCCCTTAATTTGTGTGAGTAGTGTATTTTATTTGTACATTTTATTATTTATTTTTTACAGTTACAAAGAAGAAATTTTGGCGCCGCAACAAAAAGAAAAGTGGTCGTCAGCAGCAGCCGCAAGAGGCACCCGAGGGAGCCAAAGGGCGCGAGAAGGGTAGGCCATCGAAAGAACAGGGGCAGGAGCGAGGGGAGCGGCCGCAGCAAGGACGCCGCGGGTATCGTCAACGCGACCGAACCTGCAGTAGTTCGCCCCGCCGGACGCATGTTGAAGTTGGTCAAAACGAGCGGGCGTTTCAAATTTTGGTGCAAACGGTATTGGAAAATATGACAAAAAAATTAATGTTTCCCCCAAAACGTAAATGAGTTTTTACTTTTCCCCTTAGAAAATTAATTTTAAAAAATTGTTGAATAAAAGTGCCGAAACGATCGAGAAAGGCTCGAAGAGAACTTTGAGTCTTTCTCGAACGGCATTTTTTACAACACATTTCACATTGAGATGGGGGTCAAAACTTTGAAAGGCCAAATATACAGGATGAGGTACTAACGGTTGCCACCTTGAATATGTCTGTAATTATCGACGTCACAAAAAAATGTTTGAAACAAAAGTTGTACCGTACGAAAGGGAGCATCAAATGCGACCATTTTTTTTTATCTCAGTGGAGGCGCTGTCGTACAGTAAAGGTCACCTCCACTTTTTTAAATGGGACGGTACATTTTTCTTTCAACTATCTTGTAGAGCATCGAAAACTGCATAAAAAACATTTAGGGGTCAAAGTCGTTCAAGGTCATTTAAGATAAAAAAGTGACATGAACTTGATTTTTATGTGAAATTACCTTTATTCACAGTAGATGTTCAAAGTGATTGCCATTAATCATTCACGAATCATGGAAATATTAACTTGCATAACATGCATTTGTGGTCAACTGAAAATCCACATTGGCTGCGGCAAGTTGCACACCAAAGACCGTGGTCGGTTAATGTATGGTGTGGGATAATTGGGGATAGAATCATAGGCCCTTATTTCATCGAAGGGAATCTTACTGGTAGGAAGTACACCACATTCCTTCAAGAAACATTAGGTCCGTTATTGGAAGAAATACCTTCAGAAACAAGAAACAGAATGTGGTAGCAACACGATGGGTGCCCGGCACATTTTTCGCTGATAGCTAGAAATGAATTGCAAAAGAGATTTCCAAATCGTTGGATTCGACGCGGAGGAGCTGTATCGTGACCGGCTCGCTCGCCAGACTTGAGGCCTCTGAACTTTTTCTTGTGGGGATACTTGAAAGATCTTGTTTAAAAAGAACGTCCAACTAGGCCGGATGATATGCGTGAGAGAATTCTTCGCGCCTGTGATTCGATAAGTGCCGAAGTGATGAGAAATTCTACACAATCCGTGATGAGGAGATTGCAATACTGCATTGATTCCAACGGCAATCACTTTGAACATGTACTTCGAATAAAGGTAATTTCACATAAAAATAAAGTTCATGTCACTTTTTGATCTTAAATGACCTTGAACGACTTTGACCCCTAAATTTTTTTATGCAGTTTTCGATGCTACAAGATAGTTGAAAGAAAAATGTACCGTCCCATTTAAAAAAGTGGAGGTGACCTTTACTGTACGACAGCGCCTCCACTGCGATTTAAAAAAATGGTCGCATTTGATGACCCCTTTCGTACGGTACAACTTTTGTTACAAACATTTTTCTGTGACGTCGATAATTACAAAGATATTCAAGGTGGCAACAGTTAGTGCCTCACCCTGTAGAACGACAAAGATTTCGAAATGACAGAATTATAAACTCAATGTAACGAACTGTAAATTATTCAAAATGTTATCCTTCGACCGATGACGAAATTGAATAACTATTACACCAAAGGATTATTTATTCGAGAACGTGTATTCAGATTGTCTGCAGTTTGAGTCATACAAATACAGATTCAAACAATCTAGAACATCCATATATCCGAAATGGAAAGACGTGAGTATCTAATATTGGTAATACCATCTATAGCAAAAAGACATATATATCGAGGATACAAACTTCGAAAGTATAGATCAGATAGGCAAACGAGCGATGGTCCAAAATAGCGAACATCAAAGAAGTGCACGAGTTGCTTCATAATTTTCTGCCGGTTTTCGCTAACACGTACGAGATTCTTTAAAGGCGTCTGGCCACCTTGGTCGATCGAAAAAATGGGTATATTAAAAAATAATAATAAACTCGAAAGTATGGGCCGGAATATTTTTTTTTTAAATAACGTCAGAAAGGGCTTTAAGAATAACGTTAATAAATTTCCGTTCAAAATATTTTAAAAAATGGCGCCGTTATGCACATTGCCGCGGAGGCCCTCCGCGCGATACGCGCAGTCGTTGTCCAAGCGGTTACCCGGTCACGTCACATCTGAAAAAAATCAGCTTATTCGTGAGTAGTGTCGCTACAATGTAATGTAGCGGGTTTTTTTCAACCATTACAAAAATTATAGTGAGCCATAATTTCGGTGAAAAATACAATCTTTTTTCTTCGGCTCATCATAATTTTTTTAATGGTCGAAAAAAAAACCGCTACGCTACATTGTAGCGACACTACTCACGAATGAGCTGATTTTTTTTCGCAGATGTGACATGACCGGGTAACAGCTGGGACAACGACCGCGCGTATCGTGCAGAAGGCCTCCGCGGCAATGTGCATAACGGCGCCATTTTTTAATATTTTGAACGGAAATTTATTAACGTTATTCTTAAAGCCCTTTCTGACATTGTGTAAAAAATAAAAATCTTCCTGCCCAAACTTTCGAGTTTATAATTTTTTTAAAAATATACCCATTTTTCGATCGGCCGAGGTGGCCAGACGTCTTAAAGACTTTAAGAGGGGATATACATTTACAACGATCAAAAAATCAATTTTCTTTCTTTAAGGGATAACACCACTCTAGGAATTTGGAAAAATCGTTTTCATTTGTCTTCAATAATACTTTGGGGTCAAAAAATCAATATGCAATTGGTATGCAGCGAATTTTTTTGTAAGGTTGGATAAGTATGTTTACGTAAGGCAGGTTTGCAGTCACAAGAGCCTCGCGGTTGATATATCAGCGTGCGGGCTCTGAGTGCAGACGACGCGGGTTCGATCCCCGGTAGCCAATGTCTTTTTTTAAATTAAACATATGTGAATTAAATATCATAAATAATGCCTGGACAGGCGAGAATAGCTAAAGCAAGAGTAAGTTCGAAATTTTTTGAATATAAAATGAAGAAAAAAATAGATTAAAAAAAGTCGATTAACCAGGGATCTAACCCGGACCGCAAGCATCGTCAATCTGTCACGCTGCCAACTCAGCCGGAACGCTCATTGAGGATAGAGAAACATTTATGATACACGCTTATCCACAATGTTTACTGTTGAAAAAAAAACGCCGTAACGACCACAGCAAAGGCTTCTTTTTGAACTTCCACGGTCGTTTCGGCGTTTTATTTTTCAACGTGGTTCGTCGTTAATTTTTTTTAACCCGCATTCTCGGCATAAGCGGCCAACCGAGAGAAAACAATTTTCTCGATACATGTTTTTCTCTTTGAAATTCATTTAATGCATATTCCAATCCGCAATACGACCACACATATATGTCGAGTTCGATCGGACGGAAAACCTCGCTCCGTTCGCCTGTCGAGTGATCGAGGGGCATAGACTTTTCCCCCACCGCGCTACCCATTCGGGTGCACGCTAACTGCGATATCGACTTGAGCGGTGCTCACGACTCGCGCGGCTAAAAGGGAATCTGCAACCTCGACAGAGGCGATGCACACAAAATCGTATTCCCGAACTCGCCGCCGCGATTTAGCGCCATTTCCGAGGCACGCCGAAAAGGGGAGCGTTGTACATCTCCTTACTAATCTCTGCTGGGCGCGGTGATGGCTCCTTTGCTATTTTTGCTTTACACGATGCTTGCTGCTAGGTTGGTTGTCATGCATGCAAAGCCAGATTGAACATGGCCGCTATAGCCAAACCGTGCAGACGCTGGGTGTGCCCGAGGATTGTAACGGAAAATAAAGTATAATATTTGATAATAAGTGTTCATTTATTACATGGCACGACAGTACTGGTGAATTTGAAGACGCCTTAGACAACACGATAGTGAGCGACAGTCAAAACGAGAATCTCGACAGTGACGAGTCATCGACAATCGTCAGCGACGAATACGAAATGGCGCAGCATTCATTGAACCTGAAGCCACCTGAACCCTTGTCGTTCAGTGGGAACGTCTTGGAAAATTGGAGAAAGTGGCACAAAAAGTTTGGCATATATCTGCAAGCCACAGAAGCCAAGGACAAAACAGCGGAAGTGAAGATTGCCATCTCACTTCATGCGATCGGAGAAGAGGCTCAAGAAAAATATGATACGTTCGAGCTCAGCGAAGCGGACGCCAAGAATTACGACAAAATCGTGAAAGCCTTCGAGAACTTCTGTGTGCCGAAAAAGAACGAGTGTGTGCCGACACGTGTTTTTTCCACGTGTTCAAAAACCGGACGAACAATTCGAAGATTTCTTAACAGACCCCTGGCAGATTTGTCGACCAAGATTTTTCGGTCGGAATTTTTTCGGTCGGAACTGGAGTCTTTAATACCGTAAAATTTCGGTAATTTCCTGGTCGGAACGACCAACTTTTTGTGGTCGTGTCGACTACAATTGGGCCTCACTTTGGGCCCATAGGTTGGTCGTTCCGACTAAAAAATTTTAGTCGAAATATATTTTGGGCCCCGTCTACCTGGTCGTTTCGACTCGATTTCTCGGGTCGAATCTTTTTGTCGATAGCCCCACTGGCTGGTCGTTTCGACCAGTTTTCTCGGGTCGATTTTATTTCGGCAGCACGGCTGGCTGGTCGTTTCGACCAGTTTTCTCGGGTCGATTTTGTTTTTCGGCAGCCCCGCTGGCTGGTCGTTTCGACCAGTTTTCTCGGGTCGATTTTATTTCGGCAGCACGGCTGGCTGGTCTTTACGACCAGTTTTCTCGGGTCGATTTTGTTTTTCGGCAGCCCCGCTAGCTGGTCGTCTCGACCAGTTTTCTCGGGTCGATTTTGTTTTTCGGCAGCCCCGCTGGCTGGTCGTCTCGACCAATTTTCTCGGGTCGATTTCATTTCGGCAGCACGGCTGGCTGGTCGTTTCGACCAGTTTTCTCGGGTCGATTTTGTTTTTCGGCAGCCCCGCTGGCTGGTCGTCTCGACCAGATTTCGCGGGTCGAACCTTTTTGTCGACAGCCCCGCTGGCTGGTCGTTTCGACCAGACTTCTCGTATCCCCCACATTTCTAATGATAAAACGGAATGAAATTTTTAATAGGATGAACTCGCGGGGCAGGATTTTTTGGTCGCTGGGACGGTCATCCCAAGAGCAATAACGTTATTTATTCACATATTTCGCTCGGTGGGGTTCTAGGGGCGGTATAATACATGTACCGATACATTTTTACAAATTTGTTTACAATTTGTTATATTTACTATTTTATAACCCATGTCGGGAAGCAGATAGAAAAATTGCCTGATCATATATTATTTCAGATAAACGCGCAACCCTTGAAAACTAGGTTCTTCTTCCAACCGCTGCGCGTTCTTTAGTTTCTGTAAGTAGACAACGTTTCCGGCAATACGTCGTATACGTATAATAGTCACAGCGAGTATGATGTCGAATGTATTAAACGGCATTCCTCTACTTCTAATCATTTTCGTATGAAATAGTATTTTTGATACAAGTATGACACGATTTTACACACACACAAAACACAAACGAGAGACAATACACGCGCGCATAGATGAAAAGTATACAAGACAAAAACACAAAAGACAAGTGTAATCGTTTTGCACAAGTGCAATAATGTCATTCCGTCATTGTTTTCATTAATTATTCTTCGTATATCTATACATCGCCGCTGTTTAAGACTCGGCTGATGAATTACACATTTATTAGTAATGATGATGTAATAAAAGTACCGATAATTAAAACGATATTGAAAAATGTGCGCTAACATTTTCAATATAATAATAATAGATGGGAATTGTACTTAATAATGTAGGGAGAACAAATATATGTATACGTATTGTTTTTTAACACACACGCAAACACACGCACACTAAAACCCCGAACGAAGGCGAACTGATAAAAGTAGTAGTAAATTTCTTACAAGGATGGACGGTACAAAGTATCTGTGGGATTGTATATACCATCTCGACAGCTCTAGTCAGTTTCCCAAGTATTTGCCATTCTCACTCCGTACATTACTGCATTCAATTTCAGCAGTATTACAGGTAGCCGTACGTTTTGTACTCTGATGAAACCTCTAGTCGATACGCGCAGGGATCGTATATGTCTGCCTACGGATTCATCGCCGGTATTTTCGAACCATTTAACAAACATTCCATCGACTTGATCATTCTCATTTGTGACGAAGCTGACAATGTTTAATATTTCAGCGAATTTCCCGTTATTCGCGTATACGTATTTGTCGCAACTACGCGTATTTTCTTTGTCACCCTCTTTACTAGTGTAAATTGTTCCTTTGATAATAGCTCTTTTGAACACAGTCAGTCTATCGTTGCACGTTTGTCTTTCCTCGCGCAAAACATTATTTTCCCAATTATATGGGTTTCGTATTTCAGCTGTTCCTAAACCTCTAAAATCGTAGAAATGTTCATAGTCGACGTCGTTGCGAAGGGGTCGTTTCTTACCGGTATTTAAAATATTTTTCACCATTTGTTTTATTAATATGTGAAGAGTCGGATCGCTTGGTACGCTTTTGATGAAATCGTTTAACAAATATCTATTCATGATTTGTAGCTGTCTACCGGTACTGCTATTCAACGAATTTAATATTTGGCTATTGAAACTTTCAAATATGTAAGCATTGTGCGCCCACAGCGGGCCCCAACATTCGACGGTATCAGGCAAGTGTCTTAGAAGGTGCATGTTGATAGTCATGTGTTCAATTTCAAATATTTCTTGATACTGTGTCGCGAAATCATTAATTAATGCACGAGCACTTTCCAATTGTTGAGCGGTAATAGTGTCGCCGTTCAATATGTGTATTGCTTCTGATAGCATGCAAAATAAACGCAAATATTGTTCCGGGATCAAACCGTTCAAACATGGTATGCAATAATATAATAACCAATTACGCCATTCCGAGGCTTTCCATAATTTACAAAATGTAATGGGTCTCGGTTTTCTAGCAATTGCACTCGGTGTTCGTATTTTTCTTAATCGTTCCTCTATTATTCTACGAGTTTTTGCATTAACACGGAACCAGGTTACGGTTACTTGGCCGAAAACAATCATTTCCGTTAATTTTTTGACAACGCCAATGTCGACACAATGCATCGAGTCAACCACAACTCCCCGTCGAAGATCAAATTCGGGCAGATATTTCAGCATTGAATTTCCAATTACTCCCCTTTGTCTTGCCCCTGTTCTTGTGGCTTCCGTCATATCTTGGCGAATTTCAGCATCCGTCCGGTTCACTATATTCTCGATGGGATATTTCCTAGAGCCATTTTCCATTCTTATTCCTGGCGCGTAACAAAAATTGCATCCGTATTCACCATTGTAACTCGTCATGTTAAGTACTTTAGCTCTAGCGGGCGTATCAGCTGAACAAATAGTTGTAAGAAATTTGCTCGTAACCCTTTCTATTCCGTCAGGCGACCATTTAATACCGGTGAAGTACAATTCACGCAGTTCTGTGACGATCGGTGGCATGTATACATTAAAATCTGGATGTTCCTTATCCACCCAAATTCCCGCTAAGATTATGAAACGTTTTCGCGCATGGGGAGGAAGCTCGTTTATCGATAATAATATCGGCCACGCGCTTTCTTTTGACGATGTGGCTACTTGGCACCCATCCGTATTAAGTGTTAGCGAAAAATTCAAATTCGAATTTAAAAATTTTCCATCGTTTCGCAACCTTTTATATCTTTCACCATCGAACAGATATTCTATTCCGTGAGGTTCAATTTTTTGCCGATTATTGCGATAATCAAAAAGTTTCCAAATATTTGGTATTGAAAAAATTCTTGTTAATTGCATCGTTATATTTAGTTTGATGAAATACGATACCATCGACAATGGTTTCTCTGGGCCTGAGTTCCCGCACGGACAGTCTATTTGAGGTATTTTTCCTATCCCAGTTCTAGCTTTACACGTTTTGCAATATAAGTAACGTCTTTGGGAATTATTTTCGTTTCTACCCAACTTTTTCCACAAGCCAGTTTTGGTGGTTGGTAGGGTATTGTGGTTCGCAAATCCTTTAAACAAACTGATCACGGCCAAAATTGCTTCCAAACTGAGATTAAAACGTTGCGCCGTAGCCATTATTCCTATAAGAATTTCATGTTCCCGCACATTCGGTCTCATGGTTATTACCGGTCCTTCCGCTATGGAGAAAGCAGTGATGTTTTCATCATCATCGTTACTGTCATCGCCACTATCGTCGTCACCATCGCTATCGCCATCAACATCACCGTCGCCATCAACATCACCGTCGCCATCATCATCATTATCACGATCACCGTCGTTATCGTCGTCGTCGACGCTTTCGTCGCCGGGATGGACATCTCCGAGATCGGCGATATCGGCATCGTAATCATCATCGTCGTCACCCGGATGGACTTCTCCCAGATCGGCGATATCGGCATCGTAATCATCATCGTCGTTGTTGTCATAGTCACTAATATCGCGATCGTCTAGCTCAGGTTCGAAGCTGTCGTCATTAACATTACGTTCGTCCTTACGATTAGTACGGCTACTCGACTTTGTTGCATCGTTATTGTAACCGCCGTGGTCATTGAATTCTTCGCTCTTTTCCTTGTTATGTTGGGAGGAGGACACTGCAGCATTTGATACCGTTGCGCTCGATCCAGCACTCGATGTACCCTGGCGGGCGTCTGCATTTGGCTGTAAACATTGTAATATTCAATATTGTTGAAGTTATGTTCAGCGCGCTTTCTACACATGTATAATATAATTGTAAGTATGTGCGTGCGCGGCAAATACATGGATCTGGAAGGACTGAAATATTAGAGCGCAAATGCCCTTGTTTTAAGTGTGCGACAGATCGTTTCTGTTAGTTAGTTTTTCTTATTCGGTCGTATATTAGAGTCGATTCTGTTCGTTCATATGGACAAATAAAGCGTTTTTAACGGGAGGGTAGGGGTTTCAGCGTGAAAAAAAACACTTTTCTGCGAATTTTTTTCATCTATATGGATAGAGTAAATTTATTGAAACCTCTTGTACATTGTTAAGTGTCATTTCAAGAACATTCAGTATCTCTTGTGGAATATCCACAAACAAGCCGGTGACAAAGCTTTTCCAAGAACGCCTTTGGAAAAATACGATTTGCGGTGTTCACTGTATATTAGCTAGAAATTATCTGAAATCAAGTACCATTAAAATTTAGTCAAAGTATCATCAAATCCTCCCCCCAACGGTCTTTGATAATTTTTTTTTCATTTATAAATTTTTGGTGGGCATGTAAAGTGAAAAGTGCTATTTTTCACGAAAAATTCCGCTATTTTGGGGGTGGAAAACCCCCTCAATGAAAAAAAAAAATCTCAAACTAACCGTTGGGGGGGGGGGCGTATTTTATGTATAGAAAGTGTGTATCAAGTTTGAAATAAATCGGTCATGTAGTTTTCAAATGGCAGTGAACACGGACTTTGAAAAAGTGGTTTCGAGAAAACGCGTTTGAAGTTTAGAGAAGTCGGAGCTACAGTGTTAGAGGAGCGGGACTAAATAGTCAATATCTTCGAGAGTTTTGCTCTGATTGACTTGAAATTTTGGGATTATATTCTTGAAATGTTTAACTATAAGAAAAGACAACAACAAAAAAACATCGATTTTTCAAAAGTGCAAACCCCTACCCTCCCTTTAATTTACATTAATATATTCATTTTTTTTCATTCTACAATCCTCCTACGAGTAATTCCAACAGATTATGGGTCCAGGCACAACTCGACTGAGCACGTGTACAAAAGATAGAACTAGTCCGAGATAACGGCAAAGCAGGAGCTGTTTTTGTCGAGTCGTAATCGTTGCGGAAAAAAGATACTGGACGATCTTTTGATTTCGTACGTAATGAAATATGATGGCGTGCCATTAGAGCTGAAACAATCCATTGAAATATACCGAATGTTTTTTGCGTAAAGAACGTGCGCAATATTAGCGAAATAAATGCTTCACTTACGAGTTTGAAACTTTGGCACGAACGCCTGGAACAATTAAATAAGATCGCGTTAAACGAGTTGGTAAAGCAAGAATAGCGGCGGTGCGATCGGTGCCGCAGCACTGGACGCCGTCATATGAGGGGAGGGGGCGCCATACGCGCATAGGCGCCATACGCGCAAACATGAAGTCACTTTGCTTCAGCAACAAGATGATTTTACGCTGCTGAGCGACATTTTATGCCTATCGGCAGTAATAATGTTGCTGAGCGACGACGATGGGCAACCGGCGCTGATCGCTACGTACGCGGTCTTTACAGGCGGTGCGCGCGGATGTTGCGGGTGATCAGGCAGAAGTAGCGCCATCCGCGCCGATCGCCCACGTCTGTCTCTTGTCTTGTGAAGTCTTGTCATTCGTTCGCGTCTACACGCGTGTGTATAGTTTGAGGCACCCAGAGGCAAAGGAAGATGTTATGTGTTGCGTATTTCAATGCACGTATTATTTTTCTATCAATTGCATTCTCACGTAGCAATTCGTTCTACGAGTATACTAAGACTTGCTGTTAGACTCATTTGTCTTTGTAGAGGTAATAATAATACCTATCCTGGTGAAACGTTTTGTAAAATAAAATAGAGTTTTATGAACGTTTGAGTGCCGTGTTAATAAGATCTTTTATAATTTATTAAAGGTTTCTGCGAGCATTTTGCTTTTTACAGCTTCAATGTGTAAATATGAGGTATTGCAGTTCTTTAAGATTGTTGCTTAAAAACATTGGCTTAAATAGATATTAATGAAAATTTTACTAATCGTTATGGTATACTTTCTGAATATACTGGCGAAAGGAGAACGGAGGTTTCCGCACTCGTTTATTAAGTATTACATTTGAAAGTTTACGTCAATCTCCACTTGATTGCATTGGTTGTACGGGACGATGTCGTTACCATTTCAGTTTCCCGCGGATACCTTCTGCATTTATGAAGAACGTGACCTAAAAACGAATATTGTGTGAAGGATAGTATACAGAACAATATTACCAAAAATAAGATAGACAGGTTACCGATCTGATTATTGAAAATGTATAAAAAACATGCCACCAGTTTACGAAAAAGTGAGACTTGTATTGAGGAGTATGTATTAAAATGTGGCAACAGCGGAACTATGGAAATAGCCGAACCAATCGAAAACGTAGCGCGTCAATTTCAAATGCGTTAAAGTCTAATGCGACTAACGGGAGCTTATTCGTTTATTTATCGTGATGTCTTCCCTTTTTTCTAGCTTCGGTGCGCACAGTACGATGCTTGTAGGCACGAGCACTGATAAATCGTCTTGTCCATCGGAAACTTTGCGGCGCACTAATATTTTTTTCTGAATCATTCGTTGCCTCCTTTTGCTTTGGCATTACGTCTGAAAACGCCGACCGGCACGAAATGCGCGCAACACAGCTGCGACCTGTGTCAGTGACTGGAGTCAACCTAACATCTTCGAATTACGACGGAACCGTGTGCCATTACTAAAGCTAATGTCAATCTTAATAGAATTTTTAAACATCAACATTTAATTTTTTAATAATCCTAACACCTGCAAATTACCATACATGCAAATGATAATTACGATTATCTACCGTACATTTGAAAATTTTAGCGATATACAGTCGTACACGTCATTATTAGTTTTTTTTTAATTAGTTTTTTCCTTAGGTACACGCTTTTCGCGTTTGTTACCTATTCTTTCCCTTCATTGTGCCCGTTTCTTTTCCTCTACTGTTTACTCCTTTTTTTCTCCATCTTTCTCCTTGTCCCCCCCCCCTCTTGCGGCCGCAGCCGACTTCCCCCTCTGTATTATATTCATCATGACATTTCTGTCATGGGTATAAGGAAACTACGGAAAACCTATACCAATACAGCCGGTCATCGAGTTCGCCCCCCAGTCGTGGAACTAGTCTTATTTCGCCGCGAAATGCCGAAGAAAAACATTTCACGACGAAATGTACGCGACTGGGATTCGAACCCGGGACCTCCCGGTCCGCTGGTTTAGTGGCGAGCACGCTAACCACTAGACCATCGCACCGGTCTTACACGTCATTAATATTTCGCTACTATAAGTTGGCACTGCTGACGTCACACAATGTATTAGCATAGGAACTTCGTTTCTCCCCCACTCTTCGAAAATGATTTAGCAAAAACCTTAAAATGTGTGTGTATCCTCTCTAACAGTTCAATCGTATTTAGGAAAATTCTTTAAAAATATAGCAAATAGTCGTTGATCTTAACATTAGATTAAAATCATTTCGCTTCCCGTATGTATGGACAGCACGCCGCATTTGCTAAGTACACTTGTAACTGTCGCTAAAGAAGACCGCAGTTTCAGTAAATTAAAACTTATTAAAACGTATGTTAAAGACGGTAGTTGATAATTATTAGGAGGTGGGAGCGTTAGCCACAATCGAAGGTTAAATTGAATAAAAAAATACATGTTATTGTTTAGACTATACTGAATCTTTACCAATTTTTTTGAACTTTTTCCACCACCGAACACCAGAAATAATAATAGTTTAATGTATGTCATTTAACGTGCGGTTAGATGGGCAAGACTTTCACACTATAGGTTATGTAATTTTTTTTTTATTTAGCACCAAGATAAACCATTTCTAACAGATTAACGCAAACTGAACCTTTGTAAACATTTAGAAAAAAGAATCTTCATCTTGCCCATCGTAAACCATTGGCCAATAAGCTCGTGACGTAGACATAAACAGGCATAATTGTAAATTACTCAAAATTTCATTGTGAATTGTATAAAACATTCGTTGTCGTAGTTTTTTCATAATAATCCTCGATAATGTTGTACTTTTTCAAGTTGGTAGTAACACAAAAGTTTTTCTACTTTACGTAATAAAAATATTAAAAGGCATAATTTTGCCCTTTAATAATATATTAAAAAAAAATAGCATATACAGAATGAATCTGTACCTCGTATGCATTTTCTGAGGTTCATGTAAAAAAAAATTAATAAACCGTCATTTGACTCAACTGAAGCGCTCCAACCTCCTTAAATGTAAATAAAAAACGGCGGCGTTGCCCTCATAGATGGCGTATCAGGCGACTGCCACGTGGGTGGCAGTCGCCTGACACCTGACCCAGTAAAAGGGTGGCGCGCGTGTGCATGGAAGCGAACGAGCGCGAGCATTGAGAAAATGTAGTCCTTCCTGCACGAGCGATCGAAACGAGAGGTCGTGTGTACGTGAGCGAGCGAGAAAGCGAGAAGAAAGGCTAGGGGTGCGACGGCGGTGAGGGCCGGGCTTGCATACGAGCAAAGGGTGAAAAGCGTTGATACTTCGTTCCGAGCGAACTCGTAGTACAAAACGGAACTGTGTATTTCGGGTATCTAAATTATGAGTTAAATATTATTATTAATTCGTCGTTGAGCCTTCGTACCGTTTAAATAGACTTTTATATTTCTCCACCATTTACGCGTGTTTTCACCATCCTTTTAATACGTATTTACGTTCAACTATGTCTCAGGAAAGGTTCAGGATTTTTATTTGCGTTTCTTGTAAATGAATTCATGATGTGATTTCAACGTACGCATGATTTAAACACTGTACCGTATTAGTTTGAATAAACGTTTACAAATAAATAGTGTTTTCCCCCTGTTATTGTATCTCTTCCGTTCTACCACTTTACAAATCTCTCGGAGGTCTGAGATCTCTATTTCTCTCTCTAATATTAGAAATTTATGTGTAAAAAAAAATATAAAAAAAAAGGTTTTATTTGTTGTACTGAGTAGTAAATAATTTTTTGACCAAGCCGCCTTTATGTGACTATAAATAAAAGCTCGGGGCGTTCGACTTTTTAAATGTTTAATAAATTTGATCAATTCAGTTTCGTTAACCGTATTTAATTTGACACAACAGTGATTATGGAAATCCTAACCAGTTTATATTCAGTTTCGGGATTTTTATTTCAGGAATCTAAGGTTGCTTTACAGTAAATTAAATACTGTTGATATGTTAACGGATTTATGTACATTGAAGATTATGTCTAAATTTTGAGCTCCCCAAGCTTTTATTTATAGTCACATATAGGTGAATTAGTAAAAAAAAATATTTTCTACTTTTTAGTACAGCAAATAGAAGCTTGTTTTTTTCAAATATTTTTTTTACATATAAATTATTTTCTACTTTTTAGTCTTTATTCGATTGTACTAGAGCTCTGGAATGTTTGCAAATAGGGATAAATCCTATATTATGAAGGTCCATACGAGATATTCTTTTATGGATATTTTTTTTAGTTGACTTCTGTTCGAGTTTCTTGTAAATTAATTCATGACGTGAATTTAACGTACGCATGATTAAAACACTGTACCATAATATTTTAAATAAACCTTTACAAATAAATCTTTTTTTTCCTGTTATTGTATCTCATCCGTTTTACCAGTTTACAAATCTCTCGGAGGTCTGAGATCTCTATCTCTCTCTAATATTAGAAATTTATGTGTGAGGAAAATACTACAAAAAAAGGTTTTATTTTTATTTGATTAAGATTTTTATTTAAGAAATCTAGGGTTGTTTGACGGTAAATTAAATACCCTTGATATGTTAACAGATTTATGTAAATTGAAGAGTATGTCTAAATTTTGAGCACCCCAACCTTTTATTTGTAGTGACGTCTAGGTGACTTGGTAAAAAAAAATATTTCCTCCTTTTTAGTACAGCAAATAGAATCTTTTTTTAAATATATTTTTTACTTATTAATTGTCTACTTTTTAGTCTTTAATCGGTTGTACTAGAGCTCTAAAATGTTTGCGAGTGGGGATTAATCCTATATAGTGAAATTAGTGTTATTAAAGGTATTATTAAAGGTATTATTAATGCCGTTATATAGGTCCATTCGAGATATTTTATTATGGATATTTTTTAAAAGTTGAATCATGCATCGTCACCTCATAGATGCATGTTTGCAAAATTTCAGAGCTCTAAGTAGTCGGGAAGTGGGTGAAATATCGATTTTCCGTTTTGCATCTCATTCGTAGTCAAGTTAAGGGGTTAGGCCACAGTAACGCCTATAAAATCATGTGCGAATTGAACAATTTTTCTCGTATGAAAAAGTGCTTCACTCATAAAGTTAATTACACATCTATTTAGTATGAATATCAAGCTGTTAGAAAATATATATATATATATATATTTTTTATGTACAAAATGGCCGACTACTCGAAACTTCCCGAAACATCTTTTTCCAATTGGCGTGACAAATAACTTCAACAATTTTCACTCGATTTACTTCGAATTTAAAAGTCATGTTCGTAATTGCATTTCGCAGAGAAGTACGTACCGAATTTCTGATTAATCGAAAACTTTTCATTTTATGAGCAGTTATAACGAAATTTTTCACTGTAAATTCATTTCTTAAGATCAAATACCTACAACTTTCGAATAAAACACTATTTTTTGAATTTCGTACGTACTTTTCTAGGTATTCTAATGTAGATTGACGACAATTTTTAATTACGTTCTGGGTAAAAAATTGTGGATGCTAAATGTCGGCCATGGTATTCGGCCATTTTGTACATCGAAAAAAAATATCTTTTCTAACAGCTTGATATTCATATTTGATAGATGTGTAATTCATTTTATGAGTAAATCACTTTTTCATACGAAAATTTTTTTTAAATTCGCACATGATTTTATACCCGTTACTGTGGCCTATCGCCTTGAATAAAAGCTCGTAAAAATATTTTTTGTCTATTCGTGCATCACGTCTAAATTACTGAAACGTTTTTTACGGATAAGCTACTGCATATTAGAAGGGGCACCAAAGTGAGATGTCTCACCACCTTAAAAAAGTCCTACGACCGCCACTGAGCAAGAACTCGTTAAAGGAGTAAAAGCTTCGAGCAGTGTTGACTCATCATCACAGTGTTCAGTAACGCAGTGTTGAATCATCACACAAAACTCGTCTCAACGAAAGATTTTTTGTCTTACCCACTCTTCGAATCTTAGCGTGGGCATTTCAGCCTCAGCCGGTAAACGTCCAAACACCTCAAGGAAATCTCGTACAAATTTCTTTCTCTTCCTGGTAATAGTGCGTTTGCATTTATAGATTTTGAAAAACCTTTCCTTATCCATGGTTCTGCTTGGTCCCCTTACGAAAAAGTATCCTGGCGAATGAAACACATTACAGTATTAGGTGTGTATATACAAATAAGTATGAAAGTATTATTAATTCAAATATTGAGCACATATTTCCAAACGTGTCACATTCATTTCAATCCATGCAGCCTTGAAAGTCACTTTTCACACCACATTGTTTACATTATTTATCATAATTTATCTTTTTAGCACAGCTTCTACAAAATTATTCAAAATATCCAATTTTTTTTACCTTCTTACAAATGTATTTCAGAAATGTTGAATCATTTAGTTCGATGGTCGTATGCTGAATCAGTTACCAGCTAGTTGTTGTGTGATCTCCGTTATTTCTTATCCATTTCCCAATTTGATATGGGTAACTATTCCTGCTGCAACAGATGGTGCATGCACAGTCATTTTGTGGGTTTCGACCTGACACGAGTTGAGTCACCGACGTCCTCTACTTTATACTTTCCTCTACTCTCTCCCACTTCGAACCAAAGGCGTGCTACTATTATCTCCGCAATTAGGAAGAAAATACAATACGTTTACTTCTCTTGCCATAGGAAAAGAGAGAGAGAGAGAGAGAGAGAGAGAGAGAGAGAGAGAGAGACATCGTTTCCACCGAACGGGGTTGAGTCGCGGTTCAAGGTGAGCGCAAGAGAGATCCGCTCGTCTTTCTCGCACTCGCGTCGAACCCCAACGTAACCCTATAGGTGGAAACGTAGTCAGCGAGAGTTAAAGCTTATATACAAGTAAAATATATAGTTTTTACAAAAATGTATATAGAATATGTACCTGTTGGTGGTGGCGGAAAAATTCGAGAAAACAAAACGGTGTCCTCGAACGAGTGTGTGCGCACAAAGATATTCTTTTCGATGTCCTTGCCTCGTCCAAAATATAAGTCACGTGCATATATCGAACAATGCGTACGCGCGCGCGGCGATTAATAGAATTGCTCAGAAAAATCGATGATTTTCTCAACTTTTTCACAATTCGATTGTTACGAATAATGCAGATAAATATTAATACGAAAAAAACAATTAATGGACCGGCCGCAAAACGTTCGAAGGACATGCGAATATAATTCAATCTCGTAGCAGAATAATAATGTCCACTTTTGCCACTCTAAGGGCTTCCGCACACTGCGCGCGATTTGCGATGAGCGATGAGCGATATCCAATGGGAGCTTCACTTTCCCAGCGGGTTTCTGGAATACCTGACCTCCCATTGGATATCGTTCATCGCTCATCTCAAATCGCGCGCAGTGTGCAGAGGCCATTAGAGTGCCTGCACACTGCACGCGACTTGCGATGAGCGCTGAGCGATATCCAATAGGAGCTCAGGTATTCCGGAATGCCTCGGAGAGTGAAGCTCCCATTGGATATCACTCATCGCTCGTCGCAAATCGCGTGCAGTGTGTAGGCACTCTTACGGAATCTCGCTACTGGCCTTGAAACGACGGTAGTGTAGGTAGGCCGGCGTAGTGTGCAAGGTTCTGCTTTCGCGGGCTGTCAAAAAAAATCAAAACAAAGAACGAGGCATCCTTTTTCCTGACAAGAGCTGTTTGTAAGACTGTAAGTACGAATCAATATGCAATAATATAATAAAGGTGGCTTCGGTTCGAAATTAATCGCGATTGAATGCTCGAGCCGCAGTGTTTTTATTGTTATATAGCGGGCTGCGATATATATAAAAGGTATTGCACATGTAAAAATTCGGTTAGTAGGACCGCTACACATATTAATAATTGTGCGAGGAACGTTACAAATTACTTTGAAATTTAGCTATTTGTGAAAAAAAGGTTTAATCGCCGCCGAGTTGATTATGTATAAAAAGTGCGCGACGCGAGACATACAGTTGTATAATCTCGAAAATAGAAAAGAATTTTTTAAAACCACGGAATCGTTGTTATTAATACGGCGCATGCACGCGTATACAAAATAATTATTAATATATAATTGATTCATATACAATACTTAATTAATATATAATCAATTCGTTATTTCATATTTTATATTTGATTAATATATCATTCATATTTTTTTTAGACATTTGTCTCCCAGAGCGTTTCAAGGTTACAGTAGCAAAGCTGTGGCATCGTGAAAAAAATGTTTTATCGTATTACGTGGAAGACGACGGATGGACACAATAAAATGAAAACAGTCCGGGCCGATGATTTGTTTGTACGTGATTCTAAAGCAGAAAGGGGTTTGACGAAATGTACAGACGTTTTTTTAACTAATTATTTGACGAATCCGACCGAACTTGTATCCATACGAATGCAAGACGTTGAGGATAAAGATGGTGATCATTTCCGACAAATTCGCATTGTCGGCTGCGGAGGTAAATAAACTATATTTTGAATGAAGATATATTTATTTACGCTATAAACATGATCGCATATTAATGTATAACAATATTTTAGGTAATTTGGAATGATATTATTGATGAAAATTCATTTGACATACAATAACCGTTGTAAATGTAAAAAAACAGAAACAGAAGAGGACGTGGAAATGATTGACAACACCCTGGGACGCGGGAAGAGATTAATGTTTAAGAAAATTCACACGGACTCTCCTGAAATACTCGAAGCAAGCCAGCAACACGAAAAGGACAAGAAAAGGTTCAAAACAGCTGATAGCGGCGGCGATAAATTATTGGGAAAGAAGCTCTTGAGAGAAAAGGTAAGCGTCAAATACTATTTTGGTTTTCTCAATTAATACATTCCTATTTAATCATTTATGAATAAAGATGCGAGAAAGCGGTATACAAATAATGAGAATTTATTGTGAATGTTGTGTAAAGCAATATTCTCATATCGATAATTAAGGAAGCCTTGATGTATTCTAAGCCGTAACAATGGAAATATGGCATAGTTAATTTTTCTTTGCAATAGAGCGGTACGTGAAATTGTAAGTGTGATGAAACGTTGTCACTCGCAAAACGTCTAAGCGCGTTAAGGCGATGTGCCACTCGTCTCCGAGAGCATGGTTCTCGCAATTCTCCAAAATTCCGAAGAAAAAAAATGTACAGTTTGTGGTTACCATGCAAAAAATTGTGAATTTTTTACGATTGCATCGCATTTTCGTTAATTTGGCGAGAACCATGCTGTCGACAGTGAAAAAGCACACATTTTAAACTGTGTTTCGCTTGTTTTCATTAATAAATGGCGGACAACAGTCATTTTGAATTTTTTTACATAAATGTAGAAAAAATGTACGAACAAAGCGCAAAATATCGTTTACCGGACCGAAAAGTGAGTTCATCTGTTTTCTCACTGGCGGCGCGCAGCTCACATCGTATTGCTTTTACGACTGCGCTCGCATCCTCCCAGAAAAATTTGTTTTTTGACAGGTCGGAAGCAGGAGCTATAACCAAGCGGGAGCTATAAAATAATATATTTCGAACATCCGTTCGAAATATATTTCGTGCAATGTGTGATAAAGTGAAGTTTTTTTCTTTCGTCGCGGTTTCGTGATTTGTGCTGAGAAGGACAAAACGACCCCGGCGGTCGAGGGCGAAGACTCAACTCGCCGGCACACCACCGACGAAAAATCCCGACAAAAAAAGAATCAACGAGAAAACTGCCGCGGCCAATGTTACGGAGAAGAACATCGAGGAAAATGATCACAGCGAGGAGTCGAAGGAAAATGGTGAGGAGAAAACACAGGAAATCAAGGTACATGCGTGCCATCGTACTCAACGGCTCCGGAGGTATCAGGTGTAAAGGCGCTGAGAAAAGCTGAGCCTCAACTGGTCGCGGGTGGAGTGCTCATCTGGGTAAGGTGCTCAACCCAAACAAAGCATGTGGCCTCAACTTTCAAGATCATATGGCACAACATGAAGTTATAGATTCTCCACCGAAACCTCCGTTCATCATGGGCTCCGAGTGCACTGGTGATGCCAAGGCTGTTGGTGACGGAGTCGTGAAGTTCAATGTGAGCGATCGAGACGTCGCTCTGCCTGATCACAAAGCCTGATCGCAGCTCATTGTGGTTCAGGCTATCCGGGTGTTGAAGTTTGTATCATTGGCATGCAACAAAATTGTTTTTAATTTGCTATTTCATCTCAATCAAAAACAATATTTTGGAAATTCCTTGTTATCGCTAAATAATAATCGTAAACCTTGGTTTTTACTCTATCAGCTGGGAGGAGCTACTTAGATATGGCACCTATCACCATGAAAATATGTTCGTGCAACATGGCAACTATGACTCGTGCAACGTGGTGACCAGCGAAGCAAAGAGTTTCTTCTCCATTGCCTGATACTGATGGACGGTGGACAAAATATGGCTGAGCAAGTTTTTTGAGCAGAATAAGAGACTATCCAAGCTGAATCTCCGACATTTGATGCACCAGCACGGTACGCACATCTTAATGCAGTGACAGGTGGGCAAGGTGTATATTAATCAGGCACAGGTATTTGTTTGAATTTATTTGAAAGGATGGTCAAATTTCGCCACCCTTCTACGGGGCGAGTCTTTAGCAACTCAGTTTCATAGAAAATTTAACAATAAAGAGACTAAGGCCTGACAGAGAAAAAGATATCAAGTTGAGCTCATTTGATTAAATTTTCCTTGACACACTTATATTTAGTCATGACTTGGACACACTAGGTCAATTTAACACTGATGGTACTTCATCCACCTGCCCTTAACAATTCTTTGATCGGGTTTTCATTGAGAAATATCCGGGATACATTTTAATCATATCTGAAGTTTGGATCGTACAAACGCACGAAAACTCTTTTCAATTTTTTTATTCCCTTATTTTTAGCATTATCCAGAACCTTTTTTTACAGATTTAAGCTGAAAATCACAAATAGGGAGTTGGAAAAACGTTTGAGTGATTTCGGAGGACTAAACGTGCAGAAAGAAATTGAGCTACGGAACTTCAGTTGCCTTCCAACGATGCAAACTTCAATATCATCATTTCTTAAAATGCCTGCATAATTAAAAGGTGGAAGATCTAAAATTGAATAGTTGTAAAAAATTAGTGATAACTTTTTAATTTGGAAAAGTGAGCGTTTTATTTCAAATTCGTCCGGGTCGAAATGACCTAGTGTGTCAAGAAAGCGTTGAGGGGTAACACAACTGTAGGATTTTCAAAAAATTGTTTTTTTTTTTAATTTCCTGTGAGAGATGTTTTGAATAATCGAGAATAAGGAGAACATTTATTTGAAAATAATTTTTTTTACCAAGTCACCTATATGTGACTATAAATAAAAGCTTGGGGCGCTCAACTTGTAAAATGTTTAATAAATTCGATCAATACGGTTTCATTAACCGTATTTTATTTGGCACAATAGTAATTAGAGGAATTATTATCACACGTTTATACTCAATTTCAGGATTTTTATTTAAGAAATCGAAGGTTGTTTTACAGTAAATTAAATACAATTGATATGTTAACGGATTTATGTAAATGAAAGATTATGTCTAAATTTAGAGCGCTTCCAGCTTTTATTTACAGTCACATATACGTGGCTTAGAACAAAAAAATTATTTTCTACTTTTTAGTACATTACATAAAAGCTTGTTTAAAAATTTTCTTTTACATATAAATTATTTTCTATTTTTTAGTGTTCAATTGATTTTACTAATGGTACTGAAGTTTGCAGCGTTGGAATGCAACGAAAATATATTACATTCGTATCCCCGTATTTTTTTAAGCACATCAGGGCTACCAAAGTCGCCGAAACATTTTTTAGAATCCTTAAAACTTATAACCAAAAGTTGCCAAAAAAAAGATTTTAGAAAATATTAAAAATGAAGAAACAATAAAAATCGAGAAAAATTTTCGTTGCATTCCAACGATGCGAACTTTAACACCATTTTCGCTAGAGCTCTGAAATTTTTGTGAGGAGGCATTATTTTTCTTAAGTTTTTTTACATTTTTTTAAAAGTGATATTATTTGAAGAAAATAAATTATTCATATTGTGAAGTTTGTGTTATTCAAGGTTGTAATAACACCGTTATATAGGTCCATTAGAGATATTTTATTATGAATATTTGTTTAATTTTTTAAATTCAAATTATGCATTGTCACCTCTGAGATCCATGTTTGCAAAACTTTATAGCTCTAAATAGTCGGGAAACGGGTGACATATCGATTTTCGGTTTTGCACCTCACAGAAAGTCGTTATTTTATATATATACATATATATATATATATATATTTTTTAAGTTGAATCATGCATTGTCACCTCTTACATGCATGTTTACAAAATTTCAGAGCTTTAGAGCTTTAGGGCTTTAGAACTTCCCGACTACTTAGGTAGTCGGCAAGTTTAGGACAAAGGCACGTAGGCCCGTGTGGGTCTGCGGTGGCAGTGACTGACTGGCCCGTGTGCGAGTCGTCGACCGTTTTTCTCGTAACACAATTTTCCAATACGGCCCGCAGCATAACTCCAACAATTTGCATTTTTTCACTCCAAATTTTGAGCACATTTAAAAAATAATATTCCGAAGAGAAATACGTATGGGTTTTCGATGAGTTTATTATAAAATTAGTTATTAACAAATGAGTGTCCTTTTTCCTGTCGAAAATTGAGTTGTTACCTAAAATGCTTACCAATTACACAATAATTCTTATTTTCAAAATCCCCTACGTATTTCTCTAGTTATACTCATGTAAAGTACTAGAATTTTTTTTGTATAAATTCAAATTTGCGTCGGATATACTGCTTGCCGCAGAGCGTCTTAAATTCAAAATGCCTCGCGAGAATGGCTCTAGCGTCACCACTTTGTATAATTTTTTAATAAACATTTTTTTCGTTCACTTGTAGCTATGACTAATAACATCTATGGATATTATTATCCTTTTACTTGTCCTTCCACCACAACAAATCGGGAAAAATCAATTTATTTTAGACGTTAACAGTGGTGCAGGTATTTAAACAATTCGCGATTGTATAATTTTACCGCTCTTCTGTAGAGCGATACTCGTGCGATCGTCATTGCTAGAAAATTCGATCCGTCGAAAAACCTGCCGAAAAAAAATGCTAAACGTATTTTTTTGGGGAACGGGATCTACCGAGTGAGACTCGGTAGATCCCGTTCGCGCGCAAATTTGGTCGACCGCTGACAACCTACCGAAGATAAGTCAAAGCAGAGAGCAAAATGCCGAACGCATTTGTTTAAACAATAAGGTTTGACAAATTTTACAACTTGGATAAGCGGCATCGAGATTACAAATAGTGCCCAAGCTTATTTGTTTAAATTGATTTAAAAAAGCGTGGGAAAGTTCCAGCATCCTTCTACAAGACGAGTCTCTGGCAAAGCCCGTTTGCCAGACAGTTCAATCGTTATGAAATTTCGACCATGACCGTTGTCGCAAAAAAAAATCGAAATAAAATGTACGTTATGACCGCACTGTATGCGAAAAGGTTGCACGCGGCCGGCGGGGCGTAACGAACAAACACACACCCACCCGCGTGCTCAGCGATCGTCGTCTATTCGGCTTCGACTTTTCGTCCCAGTGCGAAGCACCGAGGCCGAATTCGCGAGCGTTGCGGCGTCTGTCGGCGGTGACTCGTAGTAAAAAACTGCGAGATCTGCACTACCGACGTAACGAGAGGCCGCGTCGAAAAATTCTGGCGTGTGACACATGGCCTTAATTGTATATTGAAAATCGGTGATGCGAAGAGAAAAGCGCAAAAGAGCATCGCACAACATTTTTCTGTAAAAACATTTCCAATGAATTCTTTACCGATAAGCATGAATGATCTCTGCACTAATTGTAAGTAAACAAATTTATTGAAATTGCTAAACATTTAGTTGAATAATATGAGCAACTAAATATTTTTGGACATGAACGAAAATTTTGTCATTTCAACAGTATGTTTGGTTCAGTCCGAGACTGTGGAGAAAATATGATGTTAAGATGACAAAAATGTAGTCAATATCGAAAAATATTTAGTTGCCCGTATTGAACTAAATATTTATCAATTTAAACAATTTTTTTTCTCAGTGTGCATAAAAAATGCATCATTAACTGTTCAATGTTAGAATGTCTATTTAATTTTTCGTCAAGATCGAAATTATAGTTTTACAAAATTGGAAAGCGTGAAAGCATACCGGTACAGCTCGCTATACAACTTTAATTATGTACGTGAATGACAATGACTAAAATAATGAAATTTAATTAATTTCCTAAGTTAATCACAATTCGATGGGCACAAGCACAAGATCTTGCACAATGTTTAATTACACTGTGATAAATATAAATATTCCATTTGTAGTTTAGATAAAGCTACATGCTGTCCCACGATACCGATATTTCGTTGAAATTCGGTGCGTTTTGCAGTTTCTAAATTTGTTCTAATCAGAAAATTTGATTGTGCCAGATCGTTTTTAGTATTCATCATTGCAGATTAGACCTTTGTAACAAAAATCAGCCAAGGGCCATTTGCTATTTTTTTTAACCCTTAGACCGTATGTCCTAAGTGTCTCGGTGATTGAGATGTGATTTGTTTTTTGTTTTCTTAATCACCCAAAATTTCGCCTTCGAATTGTCATAACTTCTATGTTTGTGGTTGTAATAGCTCGAAATAACTTTTGCTGAATTCTGTCATGTATGTTTATTATAAATGAATCATAATTTGATACAATCGGTTTCAAGAAAATTACTCATGAGCTTCCAAATTCTTGAAAATGCGTAAATGTATGAAAATGGAAACTTCTTAATGCATTAAAAAAAAAACTAAAAGCTATTTTAAACTTAGCTTTGTTTTAAAAAGTTCTCTAGTTTATCCTCTTTCCAACGGTATGCTGCAGATCATAGAAATAATTTATTATGTGGTAAAAATATATACAAACATTTTATTATAATAAATTTAGAAGTACACAATTTTACAAAGTTACACATTTGGAAGACTTTGGAAGCTCAAGAGTCATTTTCTTAAAATCAATTGTATTAAGTAATGATTTATTTACAATAAACATACATTGCAGAACACAACAAAAGTTATTTCGTGCTATTACAACCACAAACAAGAAAGTTATGACGATTCAAAGGCGAAATTTCGGGTAATAAAAAAAAACGAAAAAAATCATGTCAATTACTGTGACACTTAAGCCATAGGGTCTGAGGGTGAAAAAATTAGCAAATGACCTCCCCCAATCCCCCAAAAAATTGTTTCGGTCCATGCGCCAAACACCCTGTATATACGCCTGTGTAAGTGTGTGGATGAGTCGGCGTATTATCTACATTATTGAATGTATACAAAATTCTAATTTTTGAATCACAGTATATACATTTATTTTACAATATTAGCGTACAAATCTAATTTTTATTTTACATCGGGTAAAACTAAAACACAATGGTCGGCAAAAATTCTGTTGCCAATTTCTCCTTCAAACGGATCACATTTCGGACCAAAGAATAAGTTTCTCCGTTTTTCTGAGATTTAATGAGTAGTTAATGCAAAATTGTGAGGAGATGATGATTCCCTACAATTTTCTACACATTTTGAGATTATTTTTTTTTCTTAAAAATGTCGACAATTTTTTTTTTTACGTTTTATGAGTAGACAATGCGAAATTGTAATAAAAACAATATTTTTTTTCGTCTTAACACTTCGTCTGTAAACGCTTTTCCGGTACCTTCCGTCTGTAAACCCGGGTATTTAAAGTCCTGCCGTTTTTTCCCGATTAATACATTCGAATTTTTTTGAAAAAATGCTTGCTAGTGTTCGAAACATTCAATTTAATGTATCAATTATAACATTATAGGAAAATAATTTATTTCACATATTTTTTGTTGAACAAATGAAGCACCTCGGTAGAAAAGTAGTTTCGGCTCAAAAACAAAATACCCAGGTTGATAGACGAAGTGTTAATCTTCATTACTTGATGTTTAAGAAGCAATAAAAGTCCTCCTTCATTTTTTGACAAAACTTTGACGATTCGGGTAAAAAATAACGATTCAACCGATCGATTTGAAAATTTACAGGGTTCTTGGGCATGTATTGAGTTAAAATAAACTACAAATATTGCTCATTTTCGCAATATTTGCAAAGTGGCGCTGGATTTTCCAAAACGGCAGAAAAAGTTATTTTTGTGCTTTTTAAAATCAATATTAAGCTTAGAAAAATAAAATATTTCTCTAAAATATCGAAAGGCATTTTTATAAAGGATTCATTCGAGTTTCCGAAACCCACCTCCCGCTCGCTGTACGATCATCACTTCATGAGATATCAATGATCAAAGAAAAAAGCTGACTTTTAATTCAATCGGCGATATCTCAGCAACAAATGGTCGTACAGAGAGCAAAAAACGAAATTCAAGCTAAAGAACCACGCTCCATGACCTCAGCATTAATTGGCCATGAAAAAAAATTGAGCCCATGGACGCTTTTGAAGAAACAAAATATTTCGAAAACATTTTCTTCCCGTGATCTCTTATAATAGCACCGAACGTAATGGTAAAAAAAAAAATTCGGCAAGATTCTTAAACTAGAGATTGCATGCTTTAAAATTTTTCCCCCTGGTACGACAATTTCGCACGGAGTTACAGCTTTTTGAAAATCACTTTAATTTTTTTTCATGTTCTGCTCCTTTAATTTTTTTGCTGCGTGTATTTACCAGTGAAAGTACGATGCTGAATTGAATAATGTTGATGATACGAAAAAATTACATAATGCTGTCGATTATGCGAGCAAAGTTGTTGCAATTACTAAAAACAATATTGGAAGGCGGTCTTGATATACAGTTCGTTATACATCAGAAGTATATGGTTTACGAATGTTAGGAAATTACTTACCCACCTCGCAACGCTGTAGAATCGGTCTCTCCGCGCTGATGACCTCACGACGTATGGCCGCACTGCCATCGTTATTTTGAGAAACGTATCGAAGCCATGAAAGTAGTCACGCCACTAATGATATGTTCCAAATATGTTTGTAAAATTAGTCCCGCTTATTTTTGTTCTCGCCAATCGAATTCGACGAGCAGGTATCGAAACAAGAATTAGGAAACGTTGAATCGTGATGTGAATTCAAATGCAAACCAAAGACCGCGTAGACCAGCATAGGTAGGACAGGCACGCGTGATTAGGAGCCATTTCTACTCGAGCATCGAAAAGACTGGTGCCGTTGTGTCGTTTGAAAAAAATAGTAATACGTTTATAATTAAAGCTTCGGAAATACAGCTAGAAGAAAGATGAAAAATTTGTAACTGCACTGCGTATGTGTAATGGAAGAAAGGATGCGCGTCCAATGAGGCGATGAAAGAAATGTCGAAATACGCTAGGCGAAACGAACAGCACGGCACAAGAAATGCAACTGCGCACCGTAGCGGGAATTCTCGATGCGACGTTGTACGCCATAACGAAACGCAGCCATAGCCAACTCCCCTATTATTTCCCTTCTACCATTTCGAGACGAAATCGTGCGCGTGACGCCTGTACGCCAATAGGACGGACGATATAACAGTAGAACGTTATTTGTATCGCAAGCGGAATTATACTCCAATGACGTTGAACGCGAAAGGTTGCGTTCATGCAAAGTGAATGTGGCCGGCTGTAATTTTTTTTATTTATAAAAACCAATAAAATTAAACGGCATATAAGTAGAATAAAAACAATCGTAAGAATGTTTTTAGTTGAACGTTATATGTTCGTGCCGATAGAGTTGATGAGAATGAAAAAAGGTACAAAATATTAGAAGAAAGTCATCGTAATTGTCACTCTATGGTAGCGAATCTTAAAAGAAAAAAAAATGAATAAAGACAACATTAAAAAAGTTTTCACTATAGAAGCAAAAAAAAACGTTGACATTGGTAATTGATAATATTTTCATCTTTTTTAACGAAAGTTTGCTTCAAAATAAATTTAAAAAATTATATATCGGCATTCGTCTACATCTCAATTAGTTCAGGAGTTATCAGCGTTGAAACGTTTCCAAAATTTCCGAGATCGTCATTTTTTTGGAAAATTATAACTCCTAAAAGATGTGTGTGTGTGTGTGTGTGTGTGTACACACACACACACACACACACACACACACACACACACATATATATATATATATATATATATGCATGTATGTATGTATGTATGTATGTATGTATGTATATATACACACACGCACAGGTCAGTGCAATTCGAAAGACATTTTTTTCTCGACTTTTGCTTCCTGAAAACGTAATCGTCATGGAATGAAAAAAACAAATTTTCCAAGGTAAAAGGTGATACCGAAATGTTTCAACGTGTTATCAAAGGCTTGAAGTTGAAAATGGAAAATAGGTGCCTTTTGTAACAATCTGAAACGGAAGGAACGCTAACACCGAAACCTTCAAGTGGTATATACCTGAGAGTTTTGGATCGCGATTGCTTATGAGACTGCTCGACTAAACGTGGAGAAATTTATTGGCGTTTGTGAGCATGAGTTTCAATAACGCCTTCGAACTATCGAAAACGTTATTAAATGTTTACAGAGGCAGCTAGAAAACCTAAAAAGAGCCGTCAGCCGTAAAACGGCAGAAGAATTTGCACGGAATACGGCAGAAGTACCACCGGTATGCTCCTATTTTATTTCATGTTTATAATTGTGCAATGTCCGATAATGAAAAGTATTCGAAAGAATTTTTTATGTAATTATACAAGGACGAAGATAACGAAGTAAATGACACGCATGTAAGCGGAGCTGTCGTTGCCGAAAGAACGAAGGGAAATGGCGAAAAGTCAATGAATAACAAATGCAGCGGAGGGACAAATCAGCAATCGGAAATGAAATCTGACCAAGGAAGCATTAACAAGGTACGGATGAAAATTAATTATCGAGTACAATTTTGGCTGAAGCTTCAATTCGTAAATTTCATACTTATATTGAAGCAACAGACAGGGCTGGGCGACCAAGATGACGTTCTAAACACTGATAACAATGCTGATAAGAATGAAGAAAACATCGGTAATGAAGTGATCGTTCAAAATGAAACCGGAAGGAATGAAGCTGAAAATCATTATGAGTCAATGGACGACACGCAAAGTGAGAAATCGGATAAAATCAAATGCGACGAAGAAATGATTGAAAAGGTACGGTGCAATGAATACGCATAGATGGGGAAACGAGTGCGAAAATGTTTTTTTGTAATAAAAGCCACGATGGCAGAAGGAGAGAGTAAATGGGTTCGTTGGTCTCAAAATTGTAGCGTATGTTGACATAAGTTGAAAATAAGTACAGTAGAGATGGAAGTTCGCTGTCTAGTAAAATAGTGACTGAAAAATGTAATTGTAAATTGAATATTTAAATTTGACGTACAGACTTTGTAGCAAAGGCTACAAAGATGATGTCGTGAAGACGCAAGTAATTTGTAAAAGTTATGAAAATAATACTGGTAATATATAATATGATACAGCCTGTTAAATTGTTTATAACTCTTGACAATATAATAGCGTCTGGAAGACGGAAACACGCACACACGCGAGAGAGGATGCAACAATTATTTATTATTAACAAGGCTTAAGAGTATTTACGGCTAGGGTAATTCTAATTTAAATAATGTTCGCGAATCCACACAGCTGTCTTTTCAGGGCCACACACAGTACCCGTTCCACGAGCGCCCGGCACTCACCGCCGTCGCACGCTCGTTCGTACTCTTTCTTTTTCTCTTGTTCTCACTCTCTCTCTCTCTCAACCTCTCGCTTTAGACGCCGATACGGAAAAGAGACCCGCTCCTCACTCCGAGCTCGCACGCAGCCGCTCCGAAACCCGCGCGCCACCTCGTTCCTGCCACGTGGCAGTCGCCTCGCCGCTGTTATACGCGGGACCATTCAAATATCTTTAACAGTTCGGCTATCCTGACGGAAGCTCGTCCTCGAGCTTTTTCGACCGCAGAATACCTTGACCTACTTCACATTACATAACACACTTCATGCACACTACATAAGACTACGATCACATTTTTTTGTTTGTTTTATTGAAACCGCACGCTACGCAAAGTCAATCTCTACCTGAAAGGCCACGCAAAAGAACACAAATACAAGAACACGCAACCCACCCAGTCGAACGCACGCACACCGCTACCTCGTCCATCGACCCCGCTGGGCATACATCTCACTCGACTCGACTTATTGTTCGCACCTTGTCTCTCGTGAGGAGTTACACTTATCGTCGCACCGTTTCTTCGTGCTGCTCTGCTCGTGTCGTCGCTCCGCCGGTGTCTGGATGCTGCTGCCCCTCGACGCTGGCTTCCTTCCTTCATCGACTCCTGGTTGGCCCAAACCTCGAGCGGTGGCTCGAGACTCTGTCGGAGTTCTTGAAGTTCTTGGCGATCGGCCTCCCAGTCTGCCCGGAGTTCTCGAACCGCTTTCCGTCCGACAAGAAACTCGCACTCAAGCACGTCGACTCTGCTCATGACGCACTCGAGCTGTTTTTCGAGGCGGCTCAGGCGTCTTGCGACCGCGTCGTCCTTCCTACGTCCCCACGGTGCTTCCTTCGCCGGAACAGAGTGACTAGCATCGAGCTCGTCCTGCTCAACGAACATCATGGCGTTCTCCTGCCCTGTGGATGAGGATGTTGATGGCAAGGCGCCGTCCGATGGCACCTGTGAACGACTAAAAAATGTCAGCTCGTTACCCAATTTCATGAAACCGACATTTGGGGCCTCGGTGAAGGTGCGCCCGACTAATATGTCCACGACTTGGACGTTGTCCGGCACCACACGCAGCATCACCCCTGACACCTTAACTCCGTCCATCTCGACGTCGGCACACACAGTGCCCACGGTCTTGATGTTGTATTCGGGTGGGCCGAAAGGTTTGAGATTGGTTGTCGTTGCTGCCATCTCGAACCGTTCCGACACCACCCGCGACGCCTTGACGGTGCACTCTGCGCTACCAGTATCCACAAACGCAATCAGCGGACGTCCGTTCACTAGCACACTTTTATAATATTTCGCCGCAGCCGGATTGTGACACGGCTCCGACGCCGCTACAGTTTGTGTCTCCGCCCTCCCATCCGACGGGCACTGACTTTTCACATGTCCCTTCTGATTACACTTAAAACACACGGGCCCTCGTCGCTCTTCCGGGCAGTCACGCGATAGGTGCCCCGTTTTTCGGCAATTATAACACAGTCTTTCAGGCAAGGGCATCCTCGTTGTCTCCTCTCGGAGCGGCTCGTCGCTTCGCGGTCGACTCGCGTCACTGGCTTTTTCTTTGCTCCCGGCAACCTCACGCGCACTGCGGCCCTCACCCTCACGCTTTTGGCTATTTAAAATCTTTTCATAGTAGATTACATCGTGAAGCAATGCATCTAATGTAAACTGAGCTGACGGTATCGTTAAATTACACAGTTCTCGCGACCACAATCCCGATAAAATTTCGGCCCGTTGCTCCCGATACGATAGTCCCAACGGCGCGCACAGCCTCACTTTCGCATGGAAATATCGCGTGACGGACTCCGATTTCTCCTGTCGCCGTGCCTTCATGCGCGCCCATTTCGTGGAGATGTCGTCTCCCACTACGAACGTGGCCACGAAGGCCTCCCGAAACGACTCCCACGACTTCAATTCACTTACCCGGGCTCGGAACCAGTCTCTTGCGCCGTATCGTAAATGCATACGCGCCGCGGCAAAGAGGTACTCTCCTGGCCAACGATGTAGTGTACTCAGGGCCTCCAAATTTTCCAGCCACTCCTGCGCGCGTAGACTGTCCTGCTCACCCGTGAATTCCTCAATATCGCTGGAGAAGTCCGGTATCATTTGGACCGTCGGTACTACGGTGGCTGACGACTGTGCTTGAAGGTTGGCCAATAACCCGGCGAGCAACCGTTGCACGTTTTCCGGTGTGTCGGCTGCTAGCGCGTTTCGCAACGCGTCCACAAGAGGCGGGCTAGTATGCCCCTCGATTACTGATGACTGTTCGCGCGGGACCGCGCTACCCTCCGATTGGTCGCTGCTCCCGCGCGACACATTCTGCGCCTGCCCCATCACGTCTCCTCCGAGAGAGCGCGAAGTCGCCGCGGCCGACACCCGCGTATCCGTCTCTCTCTCGTGCTCCGCGACGAGCACGTGGTCAACCGGCGTCGCCCGCCCGCCATTTTGTGCGCCGGGTCGGTGTTCCGAGTCGACCGGCAATCCCCGACCCCTTCCGCGCACACCCGAATGGTTTAACGGCATCGTTCTTTTTGCACGTTGCACAAAAGCTTCAAACTCGTTCGCGTCCACCATTCGCAGCTCACCGTATCGTTTTTTTTGTCTTTCGGAGCACTCACAGTCTTTTTATTTTTCCCCCGGCACGCAGTCCCTATCCCACTTCTGAATGTTAAATTGTTTATAACTCTTGACAATATAATAGCGTCTGGAAGACGGAAACACGCACACACGCGAGAGAGGATGCAACAATTATTTATTATTAACAAGGCTTAAGAGTATTTACGGCTAGGGTAATTCTAATTTAAATAATGTTCGCGAATCCACACAGCTGTCTTTTCAGGGCCACACACAGTACCCGTTCCACGAGCGCCCGGCACTCACCGCCGTCGCACGCTCGTTCGTACTCTTTCTTTTTCTCTTGTTCTCACTCTCTCTCTCTCTCAACCTCTCGCTTTAGACGCCGATACGGAAAAGAGACCCGCTCCTCACTCCGAGCTCGCACGCAGCCGCTCCGAAACCCGCGCGCCACCTCGTTCCTGCCACGTGGCAGTCGCCTCGCCGCTGTTATACGCGGGACCATTCAAATATCTTTAACAAGCCTCGCGATGACGACAAAGAAGCAGCTAATACGGAGGGAGAAGCTCCAACCGAAATATTGGATGATCGAAGTACACAAAGCCGACCATCAAGCACTGAATCACGAGTACGCTCGAGTACCATTTCCGATTGGGAAGCCGACGATGGAATATTCCCCGTGCATACCGATGATGACTATAATGATGTAAGTTTTTATTATAACAATAGTTAATTTTTAATGTAACAATTTTTTCGTTATTTCACAAATAAGGCAACAATTGTTAAATAGATTTTAAAACAAAACGAAAAAGGTATCTAGTCCCGATGCAATGAGAAACTAATAGTAATTGTGAATAATGCAGGAAAATGTTGAAAATCGTACTGACCGAGCGAAAAATAAAGCGTTCGTTGGAGTAAGGCGAATGGAGATGTATCCAGCGGATTCCAGCCAAAATTACGTTCGACGAATTCGCAAAATCGCAGATGAACGGATACGCAAGAAACGTGCGGTGCTGGTAAGCTCTAGTTGTAAATCAATGATAATGTTTTGATATTGGCCGGATCCGAGCCTGCTTACCCAAGGAGAGCGATGGAATTACAAACTGCCCGGACACGCGCCCGATTTGAGTTATTACTTATATCGGAAAAATTAACTTGATAATACTTAATAGCCTGAAGAGACTCCACTTCGAGAAAATGTCGGCTGCGTTAATCGAAATTTCAAGTGGTCCTCCATTTTAAGTACCGGGAAGGACACGAATAATAGTGGATCTCAGCCATGGGATAATTCATCGCAGTCATTTAAAAAAGAGGTAAAATATTCCTTCGCAATTCTTTCTTAATATCTTGTTCGGATGAAATTAATACCAGAAGACACCGATCATTGAGAAATGACCGGGAAAACAATACAATTCATAAGGAAATAATGCAAGTGAGGTAAGAGATAATGCTTCAACGAATATTGTACAGGCATCAACCAAAATGGAAGCCGCTTCGCGAGGTGCCGCCCGGAACAACGCCGATCGGAAGGAAAGTCATACGACGTACAATGTTCTTCCCAGTCGTGTAAATAAATCGACTATACCGGTAAGAATCATTTTTCGAATACAAATATTGTACAAGGTAAACATGAATCTGCATAATAGCGACAGTAATTTATATTGACAACAGGTAGTTAACGAAGAGAACCAAATACGCGGCCAAAAGAGAAAAAGGGATGAAGTCGAGGTGTCGACAGAAATCTCTCAGCCATGCTTCGAAACGCCAAAAATGGGGATGCAAAGACGGTATCGCAATGATGATAATAATAATTATGGAGGTAGTGCTGTCGATGCCCCGGCATCAAAAAGAATGAGAGCCGTCCCGCCAGTGGACCAAGCAAATGCAGCCGCCCTGAAGTACGACAACCGACAAAAAAGTACAAACTTATGCCATGTTGGTACGAGTCAAGGAGATGAGTCAACTATACCGGTAAGAATAATTTTTAGAACGCAAATATTATGAAGGGTAATGATGAATCCGCATAGTAACCTTAGCAACTGATATTGATAACAGGTCGTAAAGCAAGGAAAGCAAGGAAATAAAAATGATATGCGACAATCGCATAAGAGAGTACTGACGCCAGTACCGACAAAAAGTGGTGTGCCGAAAAGCCTAAAGCCCAAACTTCAAAAATCGCAAAATCAGGCACGATCCGTCCTGAATAAGAAGAAGGTAATAAAAACTTTTTTGTTGGCAGTTGCACATTAGATGGAAACCATACAATATTACACCGCGTTGTAAAGAAAAAATCTATAGCAATTAACTTGTAACATAAAAATGAAGTGTTAATATGATAAGAAAAAATGTATACATAGATGTCGAGCAGCCCAACCAACGAAAGTGCCGCGGGCCATGACAAAGAGAGAGCAGCTCCGACCTCGGGTTACTCTCAAAGCCGACAAAAGAAGTTAAATAACGCGGTAATGGGTGTATAAATAAGGAAAACAGGACTTCAATATATAACGCGCTTAAAAAATTATGGTTTTTTGAAATATGAAATATTTACAGATAAAAGAAGTACGCAAGACGGTCGCGGACTTGAACAAAAAGTTTAAAAACCTAGAGAAACTTTTGGAGGCTGAAAGTAGCGAAGAAGATGACTTCGAGATGCTGGATATTTTGTCGGAGGACAAAATGGAAGGAGACACAGAAATTGCTCCCGGTTGGCGATTAAATGGCGAAGTAGTTATACAAGCGGGGACAGCTTCAAATATGAGCAAGAGATTATTCCTCCTAATGTCGGCTCTGTGGGACAGGGACGAAAGAGCGAAGCTTGTTGTGAAAAAAAGAAGGGGCAAGGACAACGATGGGAAACGAGAAATTACTTCGGCGGAGATCAAGAAGTTAATGCGTAAGTTATTAAAAGGTCACTCATTCGAGGGTAGAGGGGAGAAAGGATTCAGCAAAAAAAATGTTATTGAAAAACAAAACGTTTATTGAAAAGCATGCGACTCGAAAAGTGCAAACACTTTTTGTATGTAGACGTTCGTTACGGCCGAATAGGGATAACGTAGCCTGAAGAAACCAAAGTTATTAAATCGATCAGAATGAATACGTGTAAATTGGAAATATGTGTCGGGCAATTTTTGAAATGTTTTGTAATGTAGTTACGGTATTTATTGTCGAGACGCAGGTATGAAAATATCCCCCTCGAAGAAATGGTCCCCGACAAAATAAATTCTTCGCTTCTTTTCAAATGCTTAACATACAGGTGGGTGCATCTCGCTCCAAAAGATGAAAAAACTACCGGTCGATGGAGTGGACAACATCGACAAAATCAAAACCATGATTTCTAACAAACTCAAAAACGATCGGTATTACAGTGGTCGTGGGAAAAATACAAGTGCCAAGATGCTACTTGGGCGAAAATTCACCGACGTCGATGAAGATGACGACCACGATCATGATCACGACGACGACGACCACGATCATGATCACGACGACGACGACCACGACTCTAACCGCGACGACGACCACGACAACGACGACGACGACCAATAGTCGTCTGGTGTTCTCAGTGATAAAAAAATGTTATGTGCAATGAAAAACAATATGTGTAAACACTGCGGAAATCTTAGCTATTATATATTGTAGCGGTGATAACGAAACGAGGGTGGGTTCGTGGCGCAATAAGAAAAACCAAAAATGCGATAGATTTAATATTATTTTATAATATACATGCTCATGTTTATAGCATACTAACGAAACGACGCATAATATTGCTAATCACGATGCCATATGCGACTTTAATCGAATGTTAATAATGTAATAATATTAATTGACAATTGTGCGAACTTTTTAGTCCAGAGAGACAATCGAAGGAAAAACAATGGAATACAAAATCGCCTTCCGCGCAGCCCTCGAGAACTTTTTTTCCCATGCACCTCCGACGCTCATTAACTTCATAAAATACAAGGCGTGCATTTAGAGAGCTTCATATACGGTTAAAAAAAAAGGTTTAAAATTATTTTTACTGTCTTACGACCATTTACGGTACGATTTACGGAAATTTTGTCGTTTCGGTGGCAAAAACAAACCTATTTTATATTATTTTGACAAAACAATTGATGTATTATGTATGAGGCTGTGCTGGAATACAGAAACCGTGATATCCGTATGTATAATATTACAGCAAGCTTCGAGCTGACTTTTATCTTCAATTTCGACAATAATATTCGACATCGAGCCACTACCGCGATGGTTGGGAAGAATGTCGAAAATAAACAATTCATTGTACCGCCGCCCCTCGAATCCCGAGAGCAAAAACCCAAAATAAATGTTCTAATTGCTTTTGGGGCCATCTTTCCTAAGATCCAATAACCCTACTTTGTCTTGTGTATTATCCCATGTTTTATTTTCTCTATTGCACAAAATGTTTGATAAATATAATCGCGACCCGAGAAACTGGGTCGAAACAACTCGCCAGCAGGGCTGTCGGAAAATAATTCGACCCACAATATCTGGTCGAAACGACCAGCCAGCAAGGCTGCCGAAAAAAAATCGACCCGAGAAAACTGCTCGAAACGACCAGCCAGCGCGGCTGTCGACAAAATCGACCCGAGAAAACTGGTCGAGACGACCAGCCAGCGGGGCTGCCGAAAAACAAAATCGACCCGAGAAAACTGGTCGAAACGACCAGCCAGCCGTGCTGCCGAAATAAAATCGACCCGAGAAAACTGGTCGAGACGACCAGCCAGCGGGGCTGCCGAAAAACAAAATCGACCCGAGAAAACTGGTCGAAACGACCAGCCAGCCGTGCTGCCGAAATAAAATCGACCCGAGAAAACTGGTCGAAACGACCAGCCAGCGGGGCTGCCGAAAAACAAAATCGACCTGAGAAAACTGGTCGAAACGACCAACCAGCCGTGCTGCCGAAATAAAATCGACCCGAGAAAACTGGTCGAAACGACCAGCCAGTGGGGCTATCGACAAAAAGATTCGACCCGAGAAATCGAGTCGAAACGACCAGGTAGACGGGGCCCAAAATATATTTCGACTAAAATTTTTTAGTCGGAACGACCAACCTATGGGCCCAAAGTGAGGCCCAATTGTAGTCGACACGACCACAAAATGTTGGTCGTTCCGACCAGGAAATTACCGAAATTTTTCGGTATTAAAGACTCCAGTTCCGACCGAAATTCCGGTCGAACAATCTGCCAGGGTACCCTGGCAGATTTGTCGACCAAGATTTTTCGGTCGGAATTTTTTCGGTCGGAACTGGAGTCTTTAATACCGTAAAATTTCGGTAATTTCCTGGTCGGAACGACCAACTTTTTGTGGTCGTGTCGACTACAATTGGGCCTCACTTTGGGCCCATAGGTTGGTCGTTCCGACTAAAAAATTTTAGTCGAAATATATTTTGGGCCCCGTCTACCTGGTCGTTTCGACTCGATTTCTCGGGTCGAATCTTTTTGTCGATAGCCCCACTGGCTGGTCGTTTCGACCAGTTTTCTCGGGTCGATTTTATTTCGGCAGCACGGCTGGCTGATCGTTTCGACCAGTTTTCTCGGGTCGATTTTGTTTTTCGGCAGCCCCGCTGGCTGGTCGTTTCGACCAGTTTTCTCGGGTCGATTTTATTTCGGCAGCACGGCTGGCTGGTCGTTACGACCAGTTTTCTCGGGTCGATTTTGTTTTTCGGCAGCCACGCTGGCTGGTCGTCTCGACCAGTTTTCTCGGGTCGATTTTGTTTTTCGGCAGCCCCGCTGGCTGGTCGTCTCGACCAATTTTCTCGGGTCGATTTCATTTCGGCAGCACGGCTGGCTGGTCGTTTCGACCAGTTTTCTCGGGTCGATTTTGTTTTTCGGCAGCCCCGCTGGCTGGTCGTCTCGACCAGATTTCGCGGGTCGAACCTTTTTGTCGACAGCCCCGCTGGCTGGTCGTTTCGACCAGACTTCTCGTATCCCCCACATTTCTAATGATAAAACGGAATGAAATTTTTAATAGGATGAACTCGCGGGGCAGGATTTTTTGGTCGCTGGGACGGTCATCCCAAGAGCAATAACGTTATTTATTCACATATTTCGCTCGGTGGGGTTCTAGGGGCGGTATAATACATGTACCGATACATTTTTACAAATTTGTTTACAATTTGTTATATTTACTATTTTATAACCCATGTCGGGAAGCAGATAGAAAAATTGCCTGATCATATATTATTTCAGATAAACGCGCAACCCTTGAAAACTAGGTTCTTCTTCCAACCGCTGCGCGTTCTTTAGTTTCTCTAAGTAGACAACGTTTCCGGCAATACGTCGTATACGTATAATAGTCACAGCGAGTATGATGTCGAATGTATTAAACGGCATTCCTCTACTTCTAATCATTTTCGTATGAAATAGTATTTTTTATACAAATATGACACGATTTTACACACACACAAAACACAAACGAGAGACAATACACGCGCGCATAGATGAAAAGTATACAAGACAAAAACACAAAAGACAAGTGTAATCGTTTTGCACAAGTGCAATAATGTCATTCCGTCATTGTTTTCATTAATTATTCTTCGTATATCTATACATCGCCGCTGTTTAAGACTCGGCTGATGAATTACACATTTATTAGTAGTGATGATGTAATAAAAGTACCGATAATTAAAACGATATTGAAAAATGTGCGCTAACATTTTCAATATAATAATAATAGATGGGAATTGTACTTAATAATGTAGGGAGAACAAATATATGTATACGTATTGTTTTTTAACACACACGCAAACACACGCACACTAAAACCCCGAACGAAGGCGAACTGATAAAAGTAGTAGTAAATTTCTTACAAGGATGGACGGTACAAAGTATCTGTGGGATTGTATATACCATCTCGACAGCTCTAGTCAGTTTCCCAAGTATTTGCCATTCTCACTCCGTACATTACTGCATTCAATTTCAGCAGTATTACAGGTAGCCGTACGTCTTGTACTCTGATGAAACCTCTAGTCGATACGCGCAGGGATCGTATATGTCTGCCTACGGATTCATCGCCGGTATTTTCGAACCATTTAACAAACATTCCATCGACTTGATCATTCTCATTTGTGACGAAGCTGACAATGTTTAATATTTCAGCGAATTTCTCGTTATTCGCGTATACGTATTTGTCGCAACTACGCGTATTTTCTTTGTCACCCTCTTTACTAGTGTAAATTGTTCCTTTGATAATAGCTCTTTTGAACACAGTCAGTCTATCGTTGCACGTTTGTCTTTCCTCGCGCAAAACATTATTTTCCCAATTATATGGGTTTCGTATTTCAGCTGTTCCTAAACCTCTAAAATCGTAGAAATGTTCATAGTCGACGTCGTTGCGAAGGGGTCGTTTCTTACCGGTATTTAAAATATTTTTCACCATTTGTTTTATTAATATGTGAAGAGTCGGATCGCTTGGTACGCTTTTGATGAAATCGTTTAACAAATATCTATTCATGATTTGTAGCTGTCTACCGGTACTGCTATTCAACGAATTTAATATTTGGCTATTGAAACTTTCAAATATGTAAGCATTGTGCGCCCACAGCGGGCCCCAACATTCGACGGTATCAGGCAAGTGTCTTAGAAGGTGCATGTTGATAGTCATGTGTTCAATTTCAAATATTTCTTGATACTGTGTCGCGAAATCATTAATTAATGCACGAGCACTTTCCAATTGTTGAGCGGTAATAGTGTCGCCGTTCAATATGTGTATTGCTTCTGATAGCATGCAAAATAAACGCAAATATTGTTCCGGGATCAAACCGTTCAAACATGGTATGCAATAATATAATAACCAATTACGCCATTCCGAGGCTTTCCATAATTTACAAAATGTAATGGGTCTCGGTTTTCTAGCAATTGCACTCGGTGTTCGTATTTTTCTTAATCGTTCCTCTATTATTCTACGAGTTTTTGCATTAACACGGAACCAGGTTACGGTTACTTGGCCGAAAACAACCATTTCCGTTAATTTTTTGACAACGCCAATGTCGACACAATGCATCGAGTCAACCACAACTCCCCGTCGAAGATCAAATTCGGGCAGATATTTCAGCATTGAATTTCCAATTACTCCCCTTTGTCTTGCCCCTGTTCTTGTGGCTTCCGTCATATCTTGGCGAATTTCAGCATCCGTCCGGTTCACTATATTCTCGATGGGATATTTCCTAGAGCCATTTTCCATTCTTATTCCTGGCGCGTAACAAAAATTGCATCCGTATTCACCATTGTAACTCGTTATGTTAAGTACTTTAGCTCTAGCGGGCGTATCAGCTGAACAAATAGTTGTAAGAAATTTGCTCGTAACCCTTTCTATTCCGTCAGGCGACCATTTAATACCGGTGAAGTACAATTCACGCAGTTCTGTGACGATCGGTGGCATGTATACATTAAAATCTGGATGTTCCTTATCCACCCAAATTCCCGCTAAGATTATGAAACGTTTTCGCGCATGGGGAGGAAGCTCGTTTATCGATAATAATATCGGCCACGCGCTTTCTTTTGACGATGTGGCTACTTGGCACCCATCCGTATTAAGTGTTAGCGAAAAATTCAAATTCGAATTTAAAAATTTTCCATCGTTTCGCAACCTTTTATATCTTTCACCATCGAACAGATATTCTATTCCGTGAGGTTCAATTTTTTGCCGATTATTGCGATAATCAAAAAGTTTCCAAATATTTGGTATTGAAAAAATTCTTGTTAATTGCATCGTTATATTTAGTTTGATGAAATACGATACCATCGACAATGGTTTCTCTGGGCCTGAGTTCCCGCACGGACAGTCTATGTGAGGTATTTTTCCTATCCCAGTTCTAGCTTTACACGTTTTGCAATATAAGTAACGTCTTTGGGAATTATTTTCGTTTCTACCCAACTTTTTCCACAAGCCAGTTTTGGTGGTTGGTAGGGTATTGTGGTTCGCAAATCCTTTAAACAAACTGATCACGGCCAAAATTGCTTCCAAACTGAGATTAAAACGTTGCGCCGTAGCCATTATTCCTATAAGAATTTCATGTTCCCGCACATTCGGTCTCATGGTTATTACCGGTCCTTCCGCTATGGAGAAAGCAGTGATGTTTTCATCATCATCGTTACTGTCATCGCCACTATCGTCGTCACCATCGCTATCGCCATCAACATCACCGTCGCCATCAACATCACCGTCGCCATCATCATCATTATCACGATCACCGTCGTTATCGTCGTCGTCGACGCTTTCGTCGCCGGGATGGACATCTCCGAGATCGGCGATATCGGCATCGTAATCATCATCGTCGTCACCCGGATGGACTTCTCCCAGATCGGCGATATCGGCATCGTAATCATCATCGTCGTTGTTGTCATAGTCACTAATATCGCGATCGTCTAGCTCAGGTTCGAAGCTGTCGTCATTAACATTACGTTCGTCCTTACGATTAGTACGGCTACTCGACTTTGTTGCATCGTTATTGTAACCGCCGTGGTCATTGAATTCTTCGCTCTTTTCCTTGTTATGTTGGGAGGAGGACACTGCAGCATTTGATACCGTTGCGCTCGATCCAGCACTCGATGTACCCTGGCGGGCGTCTGCATTTGGCTGTAAACATTGTAATATTCAATATTGTTGAAGTTATGTTCAGCGCGCTTTCTACACATGTATAATATAATTGTAAGTATGTGCGTGCGCGGCAAATACATGGATCTGGAAGGACTGAAATATTAGAGCGCAAATGCCCTTGTTTTAAGTGTGCGACAGATCGTTTCTGTTAGTTAGTTTTTCTTATTCGGTCGTATATTAGAGTCGATTATGTTCGTTCATATGGACAAATAAAGCGTTTTTAAAGGGAGGGTAGGGGTTTCAGCGTGAAAAAAAACACTTTTCTGCGAATTTTTTTCATCTATATGGATAGAGTAAATTTATTGAAACCTCTTGTACATTGTTAAGTGTCATTTCAAGAACATTCAGTATCTCTTGTGGAATATCCACAAACAAGCCGGTGACAAAGCTTTTCCAAGAACGCCTTTGGAAAAATACGATTTGCGGTGTTCACTGTATATTAGCTAGAAATTATCTGAAATCAAGTACCATTAAAATTTAGTCAAAGTATCATCAAATCCTCCCCCCAACGGTCTTTGATAATTTTTTTTTTCATTTATAAATTTTTGGTGGGCATGTAAAGTGAAAAGTGCTATTTTTCACGAAAAATTCCGCTATTTTGGGGGTGGAAAACCCCCTCAATGAAAAAAAAAAAATCTCAAACTAACCGTTGGGGGGGGGCGTATTTTATGTATAGAAAGTGTGTATCAAGTTTGAAATAAATCGGTCATGTAGTTTTCAAATGGCAGTGAACACGGACTTTGAAAAAGTGGTTTCGAGAAAACGCGTTTGAAGTTTAGAGAAGTCGGAGCTACAGTGTTAGAGGAGCGGGACTAAATAGTCAATATCTTCGAGAGTTTTGCTCTGATTGACTTGAAATTTTGGGATTATATTCTTGAAATGTTTAACTATAAGAAAAGACAACAACAAAAAAACATCGATTTTTCAAAAGTGCAAACCCCTACCCTCCCTTTAATTTACATTAATATATTCATTTTTTTTCATTCTACAATCCTCCTACGAGTAATTCCAACAGATTATGGGTCCAGGCACAACTCGACTGAGCACGTGTACAAAAGATAGAACTAGTCCGAGATAACGGCAAAGCAGGAGCTGTTTTTGTCGAGTCGTAATCGTTGCGGAAAAAAGATACTGGACGATCTTTTGATTTCGTACGTAATGAAATATGATGGCGTGCCATTAGAGCTGAAACAATCCATTGAAATATACCGAATGTTTTTTGCGTAAAGAACGTGCGCAATATTAGCGAAATAAATGCTTCACTTACGAGTTTGAAACTTTGGCACGAACGCCTGGAACAATTAAATAAGATCGCGTTAAACGAGTTGGTAAAGCAAGAATAGCGGCGGTGCGAACGGTGCCGCAGCACTGGACGCCGTCATATGAGGGGAGGGGGCGCCATACGCGCATAGGCGCCATACGCGCAAACATGAAGTCACTTTGCTTCAGCAACAAGATGATTTTACGCTGCTGAGCGACATTTTATGCCTATCGGCAGTAATAATGTTGCTGAGCGACGACGATGGGCAACCGGCGCTGATCGCTACGTACGCGGTCTTTACAGGCGGTGCGCGCGGATGTTGCGGGTGATCAGGCAGAAGTAGCGCCATCCGCGCCGATCGCCCACGTCTGTCTCTTGTCTTGTGAAGTCTTGTCATTCGTTCGCGTCTACACGCGTGTGTATAGTTTGAGGCGCCCAGAGGCAAAGGAAGATGAGCTGCGTAAAGTTAGCGCCACGACTTTCGAATTTCGCATTTGTTTTGGTTCTAATCGTTTGTAAGTCGTTTGTAAGTGATTGTAAGAACAATTCGAACGTTTGTAAGATCGCCGTTTGGTTAAAAAATAGAAATAAAAAATTAGCGTGAAGTTAGCGCCAACATTTTTCTTGGGAATTTTTTTTGGTTCCAATCGTTTGTAAGTCGTTTGTAAGTGATTGTAAGAACAATTCGAACGTTTGTAAGATCGCCGTTTGGTTAAAAAATAGAAAAAAAAATTACCGTGAAGTTAGCGCCAACATTTTTCTTGGGAATTTTGTTCGGTTCCAATCGTTTGTAAGTCGTTTGTAAGTGATTGTAAGAACAATTCGAACGTTTGTAAGATCGCCGTTTGGTTAAAAAATAGAAAAAAAATTACCGTGAAGTTAGCGCCAACATTTTTATTTATTTTGCCATTGACATTCTTTGGGGGGTCTTTCAATCCGGAATCGTTTGTAGGTGACGAATATTCAAATTAAAACGTTTGTTAGATCATCGTTTCTGAAAAAAAACGGCAAATACCACATGTGGTAACTTCCCTACGCATAGTCATATTACCCGATGAAGTTTCCGCCGAAAAATTCATTACTACGGTATTTCTACATAATAAATGGATTAATCGGTGTGAAATCGTTTGTAAGTGATTGTTAGGTCAATTCGAACGTTTGTTAGATCATCGTTTGGTTAAAAAATAGAAATAAAAAATGACCGTGAATTAGCGCCAACACTTTTATTTATTTTTCCATTGACATTCTTTGGGGGGCCTTTCGATCCGGAATCGTTTGTAGGTGACGATTATTAAAGTTAAAACGTTTGTTAGATCATCGTTACTGATAAAACGGTAAATACCATATGTGGTAACTTACCTACGCATAGTCATATTACCCGATGAAGTTGGCGCCGAAAAATTCATTACTACGGTATTTCTGCATAATAAATGGATTAATCGGTGTGAAATCGTTTGTAAGTGATGTTAGATCAATTCGAACGTTTGTTAGATCACCGTTTGGTTAAAAATATAAATACAAAATGACCGTGAAGTTAGCGCCAACATTTTTATTTATTTTGCCGTTGACATTATTTGGGTGGTCTTTCGATCCGGAATCGTTTGTAGGTGACGAATATTCAAATTAAAACGTTTGTTAGATCATCGTATCTTAAAAAACGGTAAATACCATATGGGGTAACTTCCCTACACATAGTCATATTACCCGAAAGTTGGCGCCGAAAAATTCATTACTACGGTATTACTACATAATAAATGGATTAATCGGTGTGAAATCGTTTGTAAGTGACGGATATTCAAATTAAAACGTTTGTTAGATCATCGTTTCTGAAAAATAAACCAAAATACCATATGTGGTAAGTTCTCCACGCATCGTCATATTACCCGATAAAGTTGGCGCCGAAAAATTAATTAGTACGTTATTTCTACATAGTAAACGGCTTAATCGGTGTGAAATCGTTTGTCACTGACGAATATTCAAATTAAAACGTGTGTTAGATCCTCGATTCTGAAAAATAAACTCAAATACCATATGTGGTAAGTTCTCCTCGCATCGTCATATCCTCCGATGAAGTAACTACCAAAAAATTCATTACTACGGAATTTCTACATAATAAATGGCCTTATCGGCGTGAAATCGTTTGTAGGTGATTGTTAGATCAATTCGAACGTTTGGTAGATCACCGTTTGGTTAAAAAATAGAAATAGAAAATTACCGTGAAGTTAGCGCCAACATTTTTATTTGGAATTTTGTTTGGTTCCAATCGTTTGTAAGTCGTTTGTAAGTGATTGTTAGAACAATTCGAACGTTTGTTAGATCGCCGTTCGGTTAAAAAATAGAAAAAAAATTACCGTGAAGTTAGCGCCAACACGTTTATTTATTTTTCCATTGACATTCTTTGGGGGGCCTTTCGATCCGGAATCGTTTGTAGGTGACGAATATTAAAGTTAAACCGTTTGTTAGATCATCGTTTCTGAAAAAAACGGTAAATACCATATGTGGTAACTTCCCTACGCATAGTCATATTACCCGATGAAGTTGGCGCCGAAAAATTCATTACTACGGTATTTCTGCATAATAAATGGATTAATCGGTGTGAAATCGTTTGTAAGTGATTGTTAGATCAATTCGAACGTTTGTTAGATCACCGTTTGGTTAAAAATAGAAATAAAAAATGACCGTGAAGTTAGCGCCAACATTTTTATTTATTTTGCCGTTGACATTATTTGGGTGGTCTTTCGATCCGGAATCGTTTGTAGGTGACGAATATTCAAATTAAAACGTTTGTTAGATCATCGTATCTTAAAAAAACGGTAAATGTCATATGGGGTAACTTCCCTACACATAGTCATATTACCCGATGAAGTTGGCGCCGTAAAATTCATTACTACGGTATTACTCCATAATAAATGGATTAATCGGTGTGAAATCGTTTGTAAGTGACGGATATTCAAATTAAAACGTTTGTTAGATCATCGTTTCTGAAAAATAAACCAAAATACCATATGTGGTAAGTTCTCCACGCATTGTCATATTACCCGATAAAGTTGGCGCCGAAAAATTAATTAGTACGCTATTTCTACATAGTAAACGGCTTAATCGGTGTGAAATCGTTTGTCACTGACGAATATTCAAATTAAAACGTGTGTTAGATCCTCGATTCTGAAAAATAAACTCAAATACCATATGTGGTAAGTTCTCCTCGCATCGTCATATCGTTCGATGAAGTAACTACCAAAAAATTCATTACTACGGAATTTCTACATAATAAATGGCCTTATCGGCGTGAAATCGTTTGTAGGTGATTGTTAGATCAATTCGAACGTTTGTTAGATCACCGTTTGGTTAAAAAATAGAAATAGAAAATTACCGTGAAGTTAGCGCCAACATTTTTATTTGGAATTTTGTTTGGTTTCAATCGTTTGTAAGTCGTTTGTAAGTGATTGTAAGAACAATTCGAACGTTTGTAAGATCGCCGTTTGGTTAAAAAATAGAAAAAAAATTACCGTGAAGTTAGCGCCAACACGTTTATTTATTTTTCCATTGACATTCTTTGGGGGGCCTTTCGATCCGGAATCGTTTGTAGGTGACGAATATTAAAGTTAAAACGTTTGTTAGATCATCGTTTCTGAAAAAAACGGTAAATACCATATGTGGTGACTTCCCTACGCATAGTCATATTACCCGATGAAGTTGGCGCCGAAAAATTCATTACTACGGTATTTCTGCATAATAAATGGATTAATCGGTGTGAAATCGTTTGTAAGTGATTGTTAGATCAATTCGAACGTTTGTTAGATCACCGTTTGGTGAAAAAAAAGAAATAAAAAATGACCGTGAAGTTAGCGCCAACATTTTTATTTATTTTGCCGTTGACATTCTTTGGGGGGTCTTTCGATCTGGAATCGTTTGTAGGTGACGAATATTCAAATTAATACGTTTGTTACATCATCGTTTTTAAAAAAAACGGTAAATACCATATGTGGTAACTTCCCTACACATAGTCATATTACCCGATGAAGATGGCGTCAAAAACTTCATTACTACTGTATATCTACATAATAAATGGATTAATCGGTGTGGAATCGTTTTCAAGTGACGAATATTCAAATTAAAACGTTTGTTAGATCATCGTTTCTGAAAAATAAACCAAAATACCATATGTGGTAAATTCTCCACGCATCGTCATATTACCCGATAAAGTTGGCGCCGAAAAATGCATTACTACGGTATTTCTACATAATAAATGGATTAATCGGTGTGAAATGTGTGAAAATGTTGGCGCTAACTTCACGGTAATTTTCTATTTCTATTTTTTAACCAAACGGTGATCTAACAAACGTTCGAATTGATCTAACAATCACCCACAAACGATTTCACACCGATAAGGCCATTTATTATGTAGAAATTCCGTAGTAATGAATTTTTTGGTAGTTACTTCATCGAACGATATGACGATGCGAGGAGAACTTACCACACATGGTATTTGAGTTTATTTTTCAGAATCGAGGATCTAACACACGTTTTAATTTGGATATTCGTCAGTGATAAACGATTTCAAACCGATTAAGCCGTTTACTATGTAGAAATAGCGTAGTAATTAATTTTTCGGCGCCAACTTTATCGGGTAATATGACGATGCTTGGAGAACTTACCACATATGGTATTTTGGTTTATTTTTCAGAAACGATGATCTAACAAACGTTTTAATTTGAATATCCGTCACTTACAAACGATTTCACACCGATTAATCCATTTATTATGTAGTAATACCGTAGTAATGAATTTTTCGGCGCCAACTTTCGGGTAATATGACTATGTGTAGGGAAGTTACCCCATATGGTATTTACCGTTTTTTAAGATACGATGATCTAACAAACGTTTTAATTTGAATATTCGTCACCTACAAACGATTCCGGATCGAAAGACCACCCAAATAATGTCAACGGCAAAATAAATAAAAATGTTGGCGCTAACTTCACGGTCATTTTTTATTTCTATTTTTAACCAAACGGTGATCTAACAAACGTTCGAATTGATCTAACAATCAGTTACAAACGATTTCACACCGATTAATCCATTTATTATGCAGAAATACCGTAGTAATGAATTTTTCGGCGCCAACTTCATCGGGTAATATGACTATACGTAGGTAAGTTACCACATATGGTATTTACCGTTTTATCAGTAACGATGATCTAACAAACGTTTTAACTTTAATAATCGTCACCTACAAACGATTCCGGATCGAAAGGCCCCCCAAAGAATGTCAATGGAAAAATAAATAAAAGTGTTGGCGCTAATTCACGGTCATTTTTTATTTCTATTTTTTAACCAAACGATGATCTAACAAACGTTCGAATTGACCTAACAATCACTTACAAACGATTTCACACCGATTAATCCATTTATTATGTAGAAATACCGTAGTAATGAATTTTTCGGCGCAAACTTCATCGGGTAATATGACTATGCGTAGGGAAGTTACCACATGTGGTATTTGCCGTTTTTTTTCAGAAACGATGATCTAACAAACGTTTTAATTTGAATATTCGTCACCTACAAACGATTCCGGATTGAAAGACCCCCCAAAGAATGTCAATGGCAAAATAAATAAAAATGTTGGCGCTAACTTCACGGTAATTTTTTTTCTATTTTTTAACCAAACGGCGATCTTACAAACGTTCGAATTGTTCTTACAATCACTTACAAATGACTTACAAACGATTGGAACCAAAAAAAATTCCCAAGAAAAATGTTGGCGCTAACTTCACGGTAATTTTTTTTCTCTTTTTTAACCAAACGGCGATCTTACAAACGTTCGAATTGTTCTTACAATCACTTACGAACGACTTACAAACGATTGGAACCAAAAAAAATTCCCAAGAAAAATGTTGGCGCTAACTTCACGGTAATTTTTTTTCTATTTTTTAACCAAACGGCGATCTTACAAACGTTCGAATTGTTCTTACAATCACTTACAAACGACTTACAAACGATTGGAACCAAAAAAAATTCCCAAGAAAAATGTTGGCGCTAACTTCACGCTAATTTTTTATTTCTATTTTTTAACCAAACGGCGATCTTACAAACGTTCGAATTGTTCTTACAATCACTTACAAACGACTTACAAACGATTAGAATCAAAACAAATGCGAAATTCGAAAGTCGTGGCGCTAACTTTACGCAGCTAGGAAGATGTTATGTGTTGCGTATTTCAATGCACGTATTATTTTTCTATCAATTGCATTCTCACGTAGCAATTCGTTCTATGAGTATACTAAGACTTGCTGTTAGACTCATTTGTCTTTGTAGAGGTAATAATAATACCTATCCTGGTGAAACGTTTTGTAAAATAAAATAGAGTTTTATGAACGTTTGAGTGCCGTGTTAATAAGATCTTTTATAATTTATTAAAGGTTTCTGCGAGCATTTTGCTTTTTACAGCTTCAATGTGTAAATATGAGGTATTGCAGTTCTTTAAGATTGTTGCTTAAAAACATTGGCTTAAATAGATATTAATGAAAATTTTACTAATCGTTATGGTATACTTTCTGAATATACTGGCGAAAGGAGAACGGAGGTTTCCGCACTCGTTTATTAAGTATTACATTTGAAAGTTTACGTCAATCTCCACTTGATTGCATTGGTTGTACGGGACGATGTCGTTACCATTTCAGTTTCCCGCGGAACCTTCTGCATTTATGAAGAACGTGACCTAAAAACGAATATTGTGTGAAGGATAGTATACAGAACAATATTACCAAAAATAAGATAGACAGGTTACCGATCTGATTATTGAAAATGTATAAAAAACATGCCACCAGTTTACGAAAAAGTGAGACTTGTATTGAGGAGTATGTATTAAAATGTGGCAACAGCGGAACTATGGAAATAGCGGAACCAATCGAAAACGTAGCGCGTCAATTTCAAATGCGTTAAAGTCTAATGCGACTAACGGGAGCTTATTCGTTTATTTATCGTGATGTCTTCTCTTTTTTCTAGCTTCGGTGCGCACAGTACGATGCTTGTAGGCACGAGCACTGATAAATCGTCTTGTCCATCGGAAACTTTACGGCGCACTAATATTTTTTTCTGAACCATTCGTTGCCTCCTTTTGCTTTGGCATTACGTCTGAAAACGCCGACCGGCACGAAATGCGCGCAACACAGCTGCGACCTGTGTCAGTGACTGGAGTCAACCTAACATCTTCGAATTACGACGGAACCGTGTGCCATTACTAAAGCTAATGTCAATCTTAATAGAATTTTTAAACATCAACATTTAATTTTTTAATAATCCTAACACCTGCAAATTACCATACATGTAAATGATAATTACGATTATCTACCGTACATTTGAAAATTTTAGCGATATACAGTCGTACACGTCATTATTAGTTTTTTTTTAATTAGTTTTTTCCTTAGGTACACGCTTTTCGCGTTTGTTACCTATTCTTTCCCTTCATTGTGCCCGTTTCTTTTCCTCTACTGTTTACTCCTTTTTTTCTCCATCTTTCTCCTTGTCCCCCCCCCCCCTCTTGCGGCCGCAGCCGACTTCCCCCTCTGTATTATATTCATCATGACATTTCTGTCATGGGTATAGGGAAACTACGGAAAACCTATACCAATACAGCCGGTCATCGAGTTCGCCCCCCAGTCGTGGAACTAGTCTTATTTCGCCGCGAAATGCCGAAGAAAAACATTTCACGACGAAATGTACGCGACTGGGATTCGAACCCGGGACCTCCCGGTCCGCTGGTTTAGTGGCGAGCACGCTAACCACTAGACCATCGCACCGGTCTTACACGTCATTAATATTTCGCTACTATAAGTTGGCACTGCTGACGTCACACAATGTATTAGCATAGGAACTTCGTTTCTCCACCACTCTTCGAAAATGATTTAGCAAAAACCTTAAAATGTGTGTGTATCCTCTCTAACAGTTCAATCGTATTTAGGAAAATTCTTTAAAAATATAGGAAATAGTCGTTGATCTTAACATTAGATTAAAATCATTTCGCTTCCCGTATGTATGGACAGCACGCCGCATTTGCTAAGTACACTTGTAACTGTCGCTAAAGAAGACCGCAGTTTCAGTAAATTAAAACTTATTAAAACGTATGTTAAAGACGGTAGTTGATAATTATTAGGAGGTGGGAGCGTTAGCCACAATCCAAGGTTAAATTGAATAAAAAAATACATGTTATTGTTTAGACTATACTGAATCTTTACCAATTTTTTTGAACTTTTTCCACCACCGAACACCAGAAATAATAATAGTTTAATGTATGTCATTTAACGTGCGGTTAGATGGGCAAGACTTTCACACTATAGGTTATGTAATTTTTTTTTTATTTAGCACCAAGATAAACCATTTCTAACAGATTAACGCAAACTGAACCTTTGTAAACATTTAGAAAAAAGAATCCTCATCTTGCCCATCGTAAACCATTGGCCAATAAGCTCGTGACGTAGACATAAACAGGCATAATTGTAAATTACTCAAAATTTCATTGTGAATTGTATAAAACATTCGTTGTCGTAGTTTTTTCATAATAATCCTCGATAATGTTGTACTTTTTCAAGTTGGTAGTAACACAAAAGTTTTTCTACTTTACGTAATAAAAATATTAAAAGGCATAATTTTGCCCTTTAATAATATATTTAAAAAAAATAGCATATACAGAATGAATCTGTACCTCGTATGCATTTTCTGAGGTTCATGTAAAAAAAAATTAATAAACCGTCATTTGACTCAACTGAAGCGCTCCAACCTCCTTAAATGTAAATAAAAAACGGCGGCGTTGCCCTCATAGATGGCGTATCAGGCGACTGCCACGTGGGTGGCAGTAGCTCCATTAACTTGGCCGCCGACTATGGAAATATCGAACTCTTTTTGACGCCAATCGATTGTTAGTCGTTTGTTAGTGTTTGTTAGATAAAACCCAGCGTTTGTTAGACTTTATTTATTGAATAAATCGAAAAACAAATTTTTGCCAAAGTTAGCCCCAGAAAATGGTTTTCTAGTGATTTCGAAGTTTTCTGCGTAACCAATCGATTGTTAGTCGTTTGTTAGTGATTGTTAGTCACTTTATATCGTTTGTTAGATCTCAATTATTGTTATATTAATGAAAAACTTTTCGGCCCTAGAGCGCTGCAAGCCACTAAAGATGGCAGCATCGTCGCAACAGCTGCTTCCGGCTTTGCACGTGTAACTCGTCAATTTCAGCAAAACGTTGATTGTTGTCATTCTATTACATTGTCAGACGATCGCTAGTGATTGTTAGTTAATTTTCATCGTTTGTTAGAGCTCCATTTTTATTTCATCGCTGAAAAACTTTTCGGCGTTAGAGCGCGCTGCATGTCGCGAAGGATCGCAGCATGGCCGCGACAGCTGCTTCCGGCTTTGCACGTGTGACTCGTCAATTTCAGCAACACGTTGATTCTTGACATTCTATTAGATTGTTAGACGAAAGCTAGTGATTGTTAGTTAATTTTCATCGTTTGTTAGAGCTCCATTTTTATTTAATCGCTGAAAAACTTTTCGGCGCTAGAGCGCGCTGCATGTCGCGAAGGTTGGCAGCATCGCCGCGACAGATGCTTCCGGCTTTGCACGTGTAACTCGTCAATTTCAGGAAAACGTTGATTCTTGTCATTCTATTCGATTGTTAGGCGATCGATAGTGATTGTTAGTTAATTTTCATCGTTTGTTAGAGCTCCATTTTTATTTAATCGCTGAAAAACTTTTCGGCGCTAGAGCGCGCTGCATGTCGCGAAGGTTGGCAGCATCGCCGCGACAGATGCTTCCGGCTTTGCACGTGTAACTCGTCAATTTCAGGAAAACGTTGATTCTTGTCATTCTATTCGATTGTTAGGCGATCGATAGTGATTGTTAGTTAATTTTCATCGTTTGTTAGAGCTCCATTTTTATTTAATCGCTGAAAAACTTTTCGGCGCTAGAGCGCGCTGCATGTCGCGAAGGTTGGCAGCATCGCCGCGACAGATGCTTCCGGCTTTGTACGTGTAACTCGTCAATTTCAGGAAAACGTTGATTCTTGTCATTCTATTCGATTGTTAGGCGAGCGATAGTGATTGTTAGTTAATTTTCATCGTTTGTTAGAGCTCCATTTTTATTTAATCGCTGAAAAACTTTTCGGCGCTAGAGCGCGCTGCATGTCGCGAAGGTTGGCAGCATCGCCGCGACAGATGCTTCCGGCTTTGTACGTGTAACTCGTCAATTTCAGGAAAACGTTGATTCTTGTCATTCTATTCGATTGTTAGGCGATCGATAGTGATTGTTAGTTAATTTTCATCGTTTGCTAGAGCTCCATTTTTATTAAATCGCTGAAAAACTTTTCGGCGCTAGAGCGCGCTGCATGTCGCAAAGGTTCGCAGCATCGTCGCGACAGCTGCTTCCGGCTTTGCACATGTAACTCGTCAATTTCAGCAAAACGTTGATTTTTGCCATTCTATTGGATTGTTAGACGATCGCTAGTGATTGTTAGTTAATTTTCATCGTTTGTTAGAGCTCCATTTTTATTTAATCGATGAAAAACTTTTCGGCGCTAGAGCGCGCTGCATGTCGCGAAGGTTGGCAGCATTGCCGCGACAGATGCTTCCGGCTTTGAACGTGTAACTCGTCAATTTCAGGAAAACGTTGATTCTTGTCATTCTATTCGATTGTTAGGCGATCGATAGTGATTGTTAGTTAATTTTCATCGTTTGTTAGAGCTCCATTTTTATTAAATCGCTGAAAAACTTTTCGGCGCTAGAGCGCGCTGCATGTCGCGAAGGTTGGCAGCATCGCCGCGACAGATGCTTCCGGCTTTGTACGTGTAACTCGTCAATTTCAGGAAAACGTTGATTCTTGTCATTCTATTCGATTGTTAGGCGATCGATAGTGATTGTTAGTTAATTTTCATTGTTTGTTAGAGCTCCATTTTTATTAAATCGCTGAAAAACTTTTCGGCGCTAGAGCGCGCTGCATGTCGCGAAGGTTCGCAGCATCGTCGCGACAGCTGCTTCCGGCTTTGCACATGTAACTCGTCAATTTCAGCAAAACGTTGATTTTTGCCATTCTATTGGATTGTTAGACGATCGCTAGTGATTGTTAGTTAATTTTCATCGTTTGTTAGAGCTCCATTTTTATTTAATCGATGAAAAACTTTTCGGCGCTAGAGCGCGCTGCATGTCGCGAAGGTTGGCAGCATCGCCGCGACAGATGCTTCCGGCTTTGCTCGTGTAACTCGTCAATTTCAGGAAAACGTTGATTCTTGTCATTCTATTCGATTGTTAGGCGATCGATAGTGATTGTTAGTTAATTTTCATCGTTTGTTAGAGCTCCATTTTTATTAAATCGCTGAAAAACTTTTCGGCGCTAGAGCGCGCTGCATGTCGCGAAGGTTGGCAGCATCGCCGCGACAGATGCTTCCGGCTTTGTACGTGTAACTCGTCAATTTCAGGAAAACGTTGATTCTTGTCATTCTATTCGATTGTTAGGCGATCGATAGTGATTGTTAGTTAATTTTCATCGTTTGTTAGAGCTCCATTTTTATTAAATCGCTGAAAAACTTTTCGGCGCTAGAGCGCGCTGCATGTCGCGAAGGTTCGCAGCATCGTCGCGACAGCTGCTTCCAGCTTTGCACATGTAACTCGTCAATTTCAGCAAAACGTTGATTTTTGCCATTCTATTGGATTATTAGACGATCGCTAGTGATTGTTAGTTAATTTTCATCGTTTGTTAGAGCTCCATTTTTATTTAATCGATGAAAAACTTTTCGGCGCTAGAGCGCGCTGCATGTCGCGAAGGTTGGCAGCATCGCCGCGACAGATGCTTCCGGCTTTGTACGTGTAACTCGTCAATTTCAGGAAAACGTTGATTCTTGTCATTCTATTCGATTGTTAGGCGATCGATAGTGATTGTTAGTTAATTTTCATCGTTTGTTAGAGCTCCATTTTTATTTAATCGCTGAAAAACTTTTCGGCGCTAGAGCGCGCTGCATGTCGCGAAGGTTGGCAGCATCGCCGCGACAGATGCTTCCGGCTTTGTACGTGTAACTCGTCAATTTCAGGAAAACGTTGATTCTTGTCATTCTATTCGATTGTTAGGCGATCGATAGTGATTGTTAGTTAATTTTCATCGTTTGTTAGAGCTCCATTTTTATTAAATCGCTGAAAAACTTTTCGGCGCTAGAGCGCGCTGCATGTCGCGAAGGTTCGCAGCATCGTCGCGACAGCTGCTTCCGGCTTTGCACATGTAACTCGTCAATTTCAGCAAAACGTTGATTTTTGCCATTCTATTGGATTATTAGACGATCGCTAGTGATTGTTAGTTAATTTTCATCGTTTGTTAGAGGTCCATTTTTATTTAATCGATGAAAAACTTTTCGGCGCTAGAGCGCGCTGCATATCGCGAAGGTTGGCAGCATCGCCGCGACAGATGCTTCCGGCTTTGCACGTGTAACTCGTCAATTTCAGGAAAACGTTGATTCTTGTCATTCTATTCGATTGTTAGGCGATCGATAGTGATTGTTAGTTAATTTTCATCGTTTGTTAGAGCTCCATTTTTATTTAATCGCTGAAAAACTTTTCGGCGCTAGAGCGCGCTGCATGTCGCGAAGGTTGGCAGCATCGCCGCGACAGATGCTTCCGGCTTTGCACGTGTAACTCGTCAATTTCAGGAAAACGTTGATTCTTGTCATTCTATTCGATTGTTAGGCGATCGATAGTGATTGTTAGTTAATTGTCATCGTTTGTTAGAGCTCCATTTTTATTTAATCGCTGAAAAACTTTTCGGCGCTAGAGCGCGCTGCATGTCGCGAAGGTTGGCAGCATCGCCGCGACAGATGCTTCCGGCTTTGCACGTGTAACTCGTCAATTTCAGCAAAACGTTGATTTTTGCCATTCTATTGGATTATTAGACGATCGCTAGTGATTGTTAGTTAATTTTCATCGTTTGTTAGAGCTCCATTTTTATTTAATCGATGAAAAACTTTTCGGCGCTAGAGCGCGCTGCATGTCGCGAAGGTTGGCAGCATCGCCGCGACAGATGCTTCCGGCTTTGCACGTGTAACTCGTCAATTTCAGGAAAACGTTGATTCTTGTCATTCTATTCGATTGTTAGGCGATCGATAGTGATTGTTAGTTAATTTTCATCGTTTGTTAGAGCTCCATTTTTATTTAATCGCTGAAAAACTTTTCGGCGCTAGAGCGCGCTGCATGTCACGAAGGTTGGCAGCATCGCCGCGACAGATGCTTCCGGCTTTGCACGTGTAACTCGTTAATTTCAGGAAAACGTTGATTCTTGTCATTCTATTCGATTGTTAGGCGATCGATAGTGATTGTTAGTTAATTTTCATCGTTTGTTAGAGCTCCATTTTTATTAAATCGCTGAAAAACTTTTCGGCGCTAGAGCGCGCTGCATGTCGCGAAGGTTGGCAGCATCGCCGCGACAGATGCTTCCGGCTTTGCACGTGTAACTCATCAATTTCAGGAAAACGTTGATTCTTGTCATTCTATTCGATTGTTAGGCGATAGATAGTGATTGTTAGTTAATTTTCATCGTTTGTTAGAGCTCCATTTTTATTAAATCGCTGAAAAACTTTTCGGCGCTAGAGCGCGCTGCATGTCGCGAAGGTTGGCAGCATCGCCGCGACAGATGCTTCCGGCTTTGCACGTGTAACTCGTCAATTTCAGGAAAACGTTGATTCTTGTCATTCTATTCGATTGTTAGGCGATCGATAGTGATTGTTAGTTAATTTTCATCGTTTGTTAGAGCTCCATTTTTATTTAATCGCTGAACAAAATTTCGGCGCTAGAGCGCGCTGCATCTCGCGAAGGTTGGCAGCATCGCCACGATGGCCGCGATAAACGTATATAAATTTAATTAAAAATGGGAAATCGGTGCAAATGATCGACGAAATAGAGAATTAAAAAAAAGCGTGAACATCTCAAACCTCGATATGATCATGAGCCTTTTTTGCTCCATATTCCTAATAGTGCTTCCTGGTCGAACTTCCATAAAGTGAATCCAGAATTAAAATTTTTTTTACACCACTCAAAACAAAATCAGGGCCACTTGTACATTTACATTTTAAAGTATCTTAATGTTGACCCACGTTATGATAACTCATCTCTATGAATTGTGTTATGTTCTTAAGTGGTTGAGGAACGATAACAGTTTTGATGAAAGATTTAATTTAAACAACCCCAGCATCATAATTTTTGCAAGAATTAAATTATGCAGAAAAATAGTGGTGGCCCTTATTTTGCTTTGAGTAGTATATTTTCCGTATCTCAAGTGTATCAGTAAGTTTGTAATAAAGTGCAGCTTCCGCCGTTCGTGCCGTAAATACATATGTTTCAATGCTTTTTTTGTCACCCTTGTTTTGGTTTATTTCCTTATCCCCACGTATGCATATGCCTTTTACATCTTATCAGTGTATATATTTGCAGCTGATGTCTCATCATTATCCTCCACACAATATATTTTTTACATTATGTACACTATTTAAACAGTTTATATATTATTTTATAAGGAATTCAGCAGTCGACACCACGTGTGGTCGGCATTCATCAGCTCTGAACAAATAGTCGGCGGGCTCGGATCTGTTTCGCGACTGCTGCATTGTACATCAACCGTCTGTTGGCCTGCTGTGAAAAAAGAACGATGCGATAAGCTCGATTCCCACAACTTTTTAAAAAGAAGACAAATTAATAGCTTTAAGAACAATTAATAGCTTCCTTCGCTCGGAACTTCTAATCACGGGATTACAACCATTATCCAGTATGAGTTTCATGAAAACGGAAGTCGGACACTTAAGCGGTGCTCTTTGATAATAACATCATCGAAACAAACACAGAAACTTTCGCATTTGGAATATTAATAAGATAAGCGAATATATTTTTAAACTTACATGGCGGAGTACATCTCCTCACCCTTCGGGCCCGCTACTTGATTTTGTAATCTCGTCTTCACTAGGTCCAGTGGAAATACCGCAGAGACTCTGATAATCCCTGAAATCCCTCCGTTGACGATTTTAGACAGTAGCCTGTGGAAAGGTATCGAAATTAGAGGTGAAACGGATAGTTGTTTCGCCGGATATCGGATAACGGATATGTGGCCATCTTGTAAGCCGGATAGCCGGATATCCGGCGGCCGAATATTCGGCCGAACATTGCCATTTGCCACGGATCGTGCCGTAGCGTGTAGATCTACACGTTTGTGAGGCACAGACGGTCGGGCGGATTTGGGCGGATTCGGGCACCGTCGTTCATGAGTGAAGCGAGCGAATGACATATTGATTCATTATTCGATCTGTTGCGATCCCTTTCACTTTTTATTTGAGACACCTAATAAAAAAAATTGTTAATTGCGTGATAAACTACGAAAAATGTCATCGGTAAAGAAAAGATCGCCTGTTTGGGAATATTTTGATATAAACAGTGACAAAAATAAGTTTACCGGTTGTTTGTTGTGCCAAGTTCAAATTTTTCGTGGCGGAGAAGGCAAAAAAGCAGGTATGTACCAAACCCTTAGTTTGTCTTTTATTCTTTTGTTTTGGATTGCTTTATTACACTGATCCGCAAGGTGTTTGTTCATGGTATAATGATTAAGGCGTTATACGCAGTTGCAAGGCCAAAAAAGTCGTTTTTTCACGATTTTTTTCTGGAGAAGGATTTCATTTGTGCAGAACGAAAAGTATTAGGCAGTGTAGTGGCATCTTTCCGCTTTAGATTGGCATTTTTTATTTTCAAAAATATTCACTAAGATTGCTCCTGTAGGAAGTCTCCTGGAGGTCGCCGAAAAAAATGTCTGGCGGTGAGCAAAGTATCTCTGGTTTAGATTATCTAAATTGAAAAAACCAAATAGATTCTTTTAGTGGATAGATGAATCCAGGTATTGATCGAAGGAATAGTCGAAATTTCAATTTTTGGCAAAATGGTGGCTCCGGAAAGAAACAATTTCGATTTTCAACCAAATTTTTTTCGTCAAAGCTTTGGAAAAAAATAGAAATAATAATCGGAAATCTTATTTCTTCGATCAATACCTGAAGAATATATCTGACAAGGTTGTGTTAAAATTGCAGACCGATCTGTTGAGCCGTTTTTGAGAAATCGTGCTCACCGACTTTCAAAACACCGTTTTGAGAAAAACGCGTTCGAAGTTTCGGGCGCTTACTTTGTAGCGCTCCGAGCGTCCTTACAAATATGTGTGTATTTCCGAGAATATTCGCTGGATCGATTTGAAATTTTCAGGAAATATACTGACATATTTGTACATTTGGAAAATGCAATAAAAAAATCGATTTTTTGACATTCCTAACTGCGTATAACCCGTTAAAATCGTTAAGTGGGTACTTAAAAATGTATCGAATATATTTTAAAACTTACGAAGGCTTGCAATGGCTTGCACCCAGGCTTAATTAAACTTGTTTGTGATGTGCGGACGTTTTTGTGAAACATAGTTATAAAAAACTATATAAACTGATAATAGAAAATTCCTAACCTATCTTAAACACAATGAATTTTTTTTGTCATCTATCAGGTACTTCAGCCATGAAAAATCATTCGAAAACGAAACATCGAGACCAATACCAAGCAATTCATAAAGGTACAGCCGGCGCCGTGCCTACACCACCTTCAGCCATCCCTGGTACAAGTTCGTCTTCAACACCGACCAAAAAGCAATTGACTATGTCGGAATCATTTGAGAGGAAATTGCTTTGGGATATAAACGACGCAAAAGCCAAAAAATATCATTATTTAATAGCGGAAATGATGGCACTAGACAACGAGCCATTGTCTATCGTAGAAAAGACCGGATTTACAAGACTACTAGAACAAGCCTTACCCCGCTATAAAATACCAAGCCGTACATACATTTCGTAAAAAATAATTCCTGACATCTACGACAGAATTTATGAAAAAATCAAAAGAAACATCTCAGGTGCTCTCGCGATTACTGTGACTTCTGATATATGGACTTGTATGCACAAGAATGCCAGCTTCCTGAGTTTCACAGCCATTGGTTGTCTCCTGAATTCAAGCTGGAACACGGAGTTCTTGCTATGAAGCCTTTCCCAGGTTCACACACCGGAGAAAATATAGGAAGGGAGCTCAATAATATCGCAGATCGCTGGAATATTGACCAAAGCAAAATACATTTACTCGTTCATGACAGTGGCGCTAACATGGTGAAAGGTGTTCGCGTGGCTGAGTATGATTCTGCTAGATGTTTTATCCATTCGCTTCAGAGGTTCGTAACCGAGTCTTTAAAAGTCCAGCCTGAAGTAGCAGGAATGATCGCTACTGGTAGACGTCTCGTAACGCACTTCAATCATTCGGGATTAGCTCGAGAAAAACTCTTGGCGATTCAAAAGGAGCTAAATTTACCGGAGCATCAGTTGGTGCAAGATATCACCACGAGATGGAATTCCACCTTTTATATGGTAGAGCGCCTATTGGAACAAATACGGGTTGTGTCGCTGTATGTGGCCGATTACGATACACTCACTAATTTGACCCCTCAACAGTGGTGTTTGATGGAGCAGTGCATTAAGCTTTTGAAGCCCTTTGAATTAATAACAAAAATAACAAGTTCTGGTCTCTCCTGCATATCCGAAGTAATACCACATGTTGCAGCATTAAAAAAGTATTTAGATAAGGATGAGACAGCACGAAGAACCCCGAACTTATCACATATGAGAACCTCGTTGAAAGCTGAGCTAGAAAGACGTTTTAGCTCCTTAGGTCAAGATCCAAATTACTTGATTGCAACCTTCTTAGACCCTAGATTCAAGACAAACTATTTGGGGGTTGTTGAAGCTGAAAGAGCTCGACAGAAAATCATATTTGAATTTATTAAAATGTCTTGTGTGGAATCTTCCACCAGTAGCAGTTCATCTCCAACGCCTGCTAAAAGTAGAGAAGACGAGACTGAATCAACTGTAACTCGTAAAGCTCACGACACGTTTTGGGATTGCTTTAACGAGGTAGCAAATGAAAATAATAATCATAGTCAGTGTCATGCTCAAGAAAAAAACGCGATTACAAGCGAGATCGACTATTATTTGAAGACAGTTCGAATCGATCACAATCACGACCCTTATATTTTGTGGTCAGCTAATGCGACACAGTATCCGAATTTGACAAAGCTTGCCAGAATGTATCTTTCAGCGCCTTCCAGCAGTGTGTATAGCGAAAGACTTTTCTCTGAAGCTGGCCTTGTTTACGAAAACAAGCGAAATCGCTTATTACCTCTTAATGCAAAGAAATTGGTGTTCATTCACCATAATCTGCCTCTAGTTCGGTACGAGTACTAATTTTTTTTCCGTTGAAATGAATTATAAAAACGGTGTTTTGATTTGAAGATATTGTGGTGAAGATTTATTTGTGTTTAGAGTGTCTTATATGAGAAATTAATAAAGTCGATTGTATGAATTTTTTTTTAATTTATTGAAATTTCGGTATCCGCCGGATATCGGCCTATTATCCGGTATCTGGCCGGATACTAAAATTAGGCCAGATAGGCCGGATACCGGATAGTTGCCGGATATCCGTTTCATCTCTACCTGATACCAGACTTTTTTACCCTGCCGAAAGTAACGAATTTCGGGGACTTCCCACCGTAAGAGAAACTTGCTTATTTTTTTCGCAATCGCCAAGTTCCGTAGACTTTTACGCGGGACTTTTACGGGACTTCCGGACTTGTCGCTACTAGGATGGCAAAAATAGGTGATCGAAAAAAAAAGTAAAAAACCATCGAGTTTCCCGTCGAATACTTACAGAGTTCAGTGTGCGACGTCAACACGTGGATCGGATTTTCGAACGGAATTACAGAGGTTAAGTATTTCGTAGATCCAATTTTTTTATTCCTCGCAATCAGCCCGGATCATCGTTACTAAGGTAATAATATTCAGAATATATTTTAGATAAGAATTTGAAATGATGGTTAGTCTAATTAAATGGATGGATGGATGAGTCTAATAAAAAAAATTAGACTCAGTGCTTACGTTTTTATTGAACCCGGAACGTATTAGAATTAGTTTTATTATCTCCCGACTGTGAAAATGCCAAGGAAAAGTGCGGTTCCTCCGGACGAAGCGGTAGAGGTATTAAAAAAAGAAATCGCATTTTTCGCCACGACGGTACTACCCAAGTGGTCGCACGAAATTTGGACAAGAATGTCAGAAGCCGTCAACTGCAGATGGTCCCCCATGGCATGGCATCTTAATGTTGCACAAAATCGCAACAATATACTCACCAGAGCTTGGCAAGAGAAGGGCATTGAAGTCCCAGTGAGTCACCTGAGTGTCACGACGGAGGAGTATTACGGTGAGGCTGACAATGGCGAAAGTGACAGCTCGATCTCTACCGGTGCATCATCGGAAGGTTGCTATGATCCTGCTGACAATACAGATGGGCATAAACACAGCGGAAACAAGAAATTTGACCTAATTCTCAATGAAGAAGATTGGCAAAAAATGAGACCAGACTCGAACAATAAGCGCAGCCTCAAGAAGGGCATTTGGACAAATATCATTGCATTTCATTTCTGGAACGAACACCGACTACCGTGTGCCTTCGTTTTCAAACGAGCACATGTAACATCTGAGGACGATTTTCAGTGCGATGTAAAACTACTTGGCCAATGCAAAAGCGTGGCATGCGGAAACAAAATCCGAGGATATGCGCACAAATCAGTGTCAACGCCAGGGATTGTATTTAAAATGATAACCCGTGATACATCCAACGAAACAAGTCACGAAGATGTGAAACGACCACTCCGTGGCAAGTGGCGGAAGGATGTACAGAAAGATTTGAAATCGCAAGGAAGTGCGTTATGGCGTAAAAAGTATGCAAGCAAGTACATGCAGCCCGGAGAGGTAGAACCACCAATACTGCCAAGTAGTAACGTCCTCGATCAAGCACGCCAAGAAGGCATGGATAGAGATCGAGGAATTGCGAAAACCGATACAAGAGATGCAATCATAGCAATCGCAGAGATGAAAAGAAAACCGAAATATTTCGGGTCAATTCATGACATTGGACAGGATCCATTTTTCGTTTTTTACAGCAATCCTGCGCAATTACATGCATACAGAGAGTACTGCTGGGTAACAAAGAAATCGGTCATCAATATCGATGCTACAGGAAGCCTCGTCAGAAGAATTCCACGTGGGAATGAAAAATCCGGACATATATTTCTATACGCGATCGTTATAAATTTCGAAAAGACAACGGTATGTGTCCACGCCATGATTTCGGAGAAACACACAGTTGAGATGATTTTCTCCTGGCTCCGACAGTGGCAAAGAATGGGAGCACCAAGACCGAGAGAAGTCATTTGCGATTATTCCAGGGTCTGCTGTGTGCGATAAGCTTGGCGTTCAACAGCGAGACAATAAAAACTTACACAAACACGATTGGCAAAGCCATTTTAGCTGGAAAGAAGAAATCCGGCTCGTGGACAAGGATCCGGATCGACGTGGCTCATTTTATCCACGCAGTATGCAGGTGGAAATGTTGGCGCCGAGTTCGCCAACCCTGCATCAAAGATTTCTTCGTGCGCTGTACCGCCTTGATGATGGAATGCACCGAACTCTGTGAGTTCGAGGAAATTTTTTATTTGACGTGCGTCGTGGCACAGCAATCGCACGAAGATAGCATTGTGAGTCACTCACATTTGCAGACAGCCAAAGAAGCAAGGAAGCAGCTCGAAGAATTTATCGCCACCCGAGGTAGTCCCATAGACATCGACAGCTCAGCAGCGGAAGAAGACCTTGGAGTGAAAACGAGAGACATTGATATGATTTTTGAAGAAGAAAGTCACTCAGAAGAGGACTGCGAAATAAACGAATGGGTACGTTCGAGAGTACTAAAGGCTATGAAAGCGACAAGCATTGGGAAGGACTTGAATCCATTTTATATACCCGAATTCATCCAAGCACTGACTCCGCGAGTGAAGGAATTTACGCTCTGGACAAATGTCGGCATGGATAACAAAGAACATGCTACGTCAACTTACGTCGAAGGTTATTTTAATGATTTGAAAAGCCGAGTGTTGAAAAACATATGCAGACCATTGCGAGCAGATAAATTTTTAATCGAACACCAGCAAGACATAAATGGCGCAACGCTTCTCTTCGAGTCTAAAATGATTCGCTACGAGGAAAGGGAAAGAATATCAGAACATGAAGAACGACTCACAGACACACACTGCACTTCACCGGTCAACAATGATGAAATTACACCGGAAATGGAACACCAAGATGTGACAACAGATTTCGATGCAAAGAATGTTTCCTGTTTCCTCGAAGTGCCGCACAACGCTGATGCTTGCATGGACGATTCCGATCTGCTGGCCTGCGAAAACTGGAGAGGCAAGATCAACTTGGACAGTCACAAAATTGCAGTGAACACTTGGACGGACAATAGCGTGGAAGATGCTGCAATGGCGACGAGAGAATCTACAAGCGATGTAGATCATTCGTATGCAAAGGCTACAGATTTCGAAGAGCAAGATGAGACACAAACTGCAAAGGAACTGAAAGGACTACCAGCACCAGAAATAAAAACGCATGGACGTGAAATGACAAAACCAGAAAAGGAGAGTAAATTTTTCAAAAAATATCCGGAAATCCGGCATGTAAACGCTTTGATGTCTGGAAACAAGAAAGCTGGTATATTACCAAATGGCTCAATCTGTCCTCCAGTTGAATTAAAAGAGCAAGATGGAAAGAAGCAACATTATTACATGACAAACACGTGCGCCTTCGATGCAGTTATTCATATACTCGTGACAGCTGGAGTGGACAACGTTCACTACGGTGAATTTTTACAGGCATCAACTAATGCATCCGCGAGATTAGCATATGGGATCATCCAGAATGGAATAAAGAAAGGAATATTTGAAGAGAGGGCACAGATCTTAAGACAGATCTTCAAACCTAAGAGTACGATGGAAACTCAAAAAAGGACAATATCCCACACAACAGATTGCACATCAAGTGTGGCGTACACAATTGAACAGATTATGCAAACTGAGCCAAGTATCAGAAATACGGAGCACTGTTCACGTTGCAGCGGATCCAGCTATGACACATTGTTCCTTGCACCAGACCATAGGGTAATTGGTGAGAAAGGATTTGGTGCTCTTGAAGAAGCATTACATTACCTTTCTCCTGTGTACAGGAAGAATTGTAGAAAGAATTGTGCCGAAAAAAGCGCCACGTTGAGAAGACGGCCAAACATTCATCTTTTTATAGAATTGGATATCCGCTCACGCAACCAGCCAATGAATCCACTGAAGTGTCCGCTTGAAGACTTGCCATACACCATCAGACTGGCAGAAAACAGCTCGTGGTAAATTCTGTCATACATAAACTGTTGCTTAGTCAATTTTCTTTACCGATTTTTATGTTCACGAAGGATTTTTTTATCTGTTTCATATACTTGAACTCAACGATACGATAGCAGCTCGGACACGCACTGTGAATACAGGTAACTCTTAAATTTAATATTTAGCATAACCACTTTTGTTTTACCCGAAATACTCGATTAAACAGTTCCATCACCTCTTTGCAGATTGGCTGGTGTTATCGCGTACACGGTAAACCATTTTATTGCATACTGCCGAAGAACGAACGGAGGATGGCAGAAATACGACGATCTACAGAAGGAGCCCGTAGCCAGTCCACGCCACACCAGCATAGATCCGCAAATGGCGGTATATGTCCGCATAATGTGAGCACAAACCCAACACAGGCCACCAAACGAACGCATTTTCCTTGGCAATCACCGAACGGAGTAAATGGAAGTGTTTTCAGTGATTTTTAAATACGGCACGGAGTGACGTCATCAATTTTAGTACAGTGTTTTTCGTCAAACTTGGTGGGAATGTAGTGCGAAATCTAATTCACTGTAAGTATTAAATCCGATGTTAGAAATTTTCACCATTGAACGCGAAAGTGGTGCATGCTAAACCGCCGCGTTCGATACTGAGGATTCGGAGCAGTTCGGAGTTCGAGAGTACGACGCTGTTGCCGACGTTGCCTATGTATGTCAACACTGCGCTCACCAGTGTTGCCATACGTAACGCTTTTAGAGTAGGTCATTTGACCATAGACCGTTTGCACGTTGCATGCAGCTGTTATTGCCCATACGCATTTTATTTTTCCATTATTCGATAATCTAGGACTTTCACATAAATGTGTGTATAAAGTGTACATATGAACATGTAAATATGGAAATATGGATAGATATAGTTACTAATTATTTTATTCACTGACTTTGCAATCTAGTCCAGAAGTATAGTCAAAAATATTGCACCGAAATATAAATTATTCGGTTCTTAATTCTTATATTTGGAAGAGTTAATCTCATGTGATGTTTTACTGTGATATTTTTTTATTTTAAATTTTTAACTAGTCTATTTGTTGTTTTATTTCGTTAATTTGAAATGGGAGAGAGTGCAACAGATTTTTAATACTGTTTTATTTTATTTCATGGACCTCTCTACATTTTTCATTTTCTTTTCGTTACGTTTTTCATTTTATTACTTAGCCGTTTTCAAAATATTTTAACAAATCTTATGTTTATACTTACGATTTTCTTTCGAACACATTCATTTTTTGTTTTGTCAATGGCATTTTGTTTACAATTACAAGCTGTTTGATTTGTATTTTATTTTTTCTTCGTATTATTTGGCCAAAGTTATCATTCATGCAAATTCTGCGAATGAGATTTTTGTTTCTTTTTAAAGGATAATGCTAATGGAATTCGGTATTTATTTGCATTAACATTTTCACAAAATGCCATAGACTCCCCCTTCCCACCCCCCCGCTCCTTGATCCTCCCCACTCCTGATGGAAGATAACCACCACCTTCACGTGGTTTCCATTGAGCAATTTCAAGTCACGCTTGCTGATTATTAATAATACAGTATGTGTGTCTAATGTCTCTGTTTAACAGATATATCAACGCATGCTATCATAGTAAAATATGTTATCATAATAACATGAAAAAATGCGTGAATTGAATTTGGCTAAGAGTGGTTAATCATGTCGTATCTTGAGGCTTCACTCTTGTGCTACGCGAAATACATTTTGAAATCATACGAGCGGTTCGTTCAATCGTTCGCTGAATGGAACGCTCAGAGGGAACAATGCAATAAAATCAAATAAAATGGTCGGTTCCGGAATTTTAACTTCTAACATCTTATTTTATTTTGCCTTGCATTTTCAGTGGCGTAGATTTTACAATTTTGGACGATACACGTTTATTTAATCTCTTCATAATTTTTCCGTGCCAACCAATCGAGGGTTAATCGAAACGATGAATACCAATGAAAAATTGTCAAATGACACGAGACAAACGACGGACAAAGGCGCACAAAAAAACGCTTGCGCGACAATCGGAACCACAAACGGAAAGTATATTCATAGCGTTCGACGCTAAAATACTTTCAACACGTATTTGTTTTCTTTTTTATCCTTCTGTGACGACGAAATCTCATCAGGCCGCCGTTTCGCAGCACATTTTTTTTGTTTTGGCCAGGGCAAACAATTTCTAAGCGCATTCAATTGACGTCTCATTCAATTGACGCATTCAATTGACGTCTCAACCCAAACAAACTCTTTCGTAATGGCGATACTTACGGATATTTTTGTCAATATATTCTTATTTCGGTTGAGATTTGGTAAGGAAATGCGAGATGTCGTTTCTTGCGATTGTTTGTTTTACTTGACACCGAGCAGATACTCGGCGACTCCGAGATAATAGACGGTCTGAGCAATTCCGAAGGGTGGCGCGATGACGATCATACGACAGGCACCGCCATTGGAGTGGAGAGTTGATGACGTCGGAAGGATTCATCATGAGAGGTGCGGTCGAACCAGCACAACAATTGACTAGGAACGAACACCAAAATAGGGCTGCAAAAAAGTGACATTCGAGTTATTCAATTATCGAATTGAATGGTGCAAAAAATGAAAATCTCACGATTGTGAACAATACAAACTTACAAGAGCCATCCTCGCATTCAGGTCCGAGACCATTTCATTTCGCGAAAAGTAGGAAATATATGACGGAAAAGGTAACGTTTCTGAGGGCGGTTGCGTCCGTGCCCTGACAAAGTCCTAAAAGTCCTTTTTTTCAACAAGTCTTTCGTCAGCAATCAGGCTGACACCTTAGGCAGTGTTTGGCCAGCTCTGAAAAAAAAGGAAAATTTACTTTAGCTACAAGAGGGAAGAAAATCTCAAAGGGGAAGTAATTCGTTTTTACGAAGCGTCACAAATGATGTCACAACAAAGATTTTAATTCAATAAATTTCGACTTTTAGAACTCTTCGGTTGTCACACCTTAAAGTCCTGTATCAGACTTTACCATGGCGACCACGTGTCTAGTCTCTCGCATCTAAATTTTCAGCAAATCCATAGGTGTCGTAACGACTATTTGGTAGGTCCCAGCCAAGCCACTGGCCAATATTTTTCGTCTGAGTAGCAACGATTATCGGCATATTGTGAAAAGATAATGTAGCAGAGAACAATTTTTTTTTCTATCGTGACTGAAGTATCGCGGAAGGTATATACGTGGTTATACGTTACCGAGCTACGTACAGCGCTACGATGAAACGAGACGATATAGATAAAAGGCAAACTTATGTATCGGGTGGGAAATAAAACTATCGTGCGGTTGGGGAAAAATTGGCGAGTGAGAAAAGAGAAAGAAAAATACTCTAGCTTAAAGCAGTGTATAACCGTAACGTAGTGTATACCCCGACACGCGAAGCTACTACGAAGTGGGCATGTATGGGAGAAGTCAGGCGGGCAACTCTACTCCAACATAATGCTTAATAAAAGAAGAAATGTAGGCATAACTATCGACTTTTGTTTACTGAATTACCTGGACACCTGGAATAGTGCAAATCGTCGCACTCCACGCAACGCATTTCCTGATTTCGTCGCAGCGTCCTGATTCTCAGTCACCCACTGCACAAAGTTTCAGCATTGTCCTGGAAAACACCAATGATTAATATTTTTCATGAAAATTTAGAAAATAGTACCGCCAAGTTTTTCATTGATTACATAGAAATTGAGATCTAACAAACGATGAAAAGTGACTAGCAATCGTTAGTGATTGTTCGACAATCAATCGTATAGAATGAGAATAAATGTTTTGCTGAAATTGACGAGTTCATGGGGAAAGCCGTAAGCAGCTGTCGCGACGATGCTGCCAACCTTCGCGACATGCAGCGCGCTCTAGCGCCGAAAAGTTTTTCAGCGATTTAATAAAAATGGAGCTCTAACAAACGATGAAAATTAACTAACAATCACTATCGATCGCCTAACAATCGAATAGAATGACAAGAATCAACGTTTTCCTGAAATTGACGAGTTACACGTACAAAGCCGGAAGCATCTGTCGCGGCGATGCTGCCAACCTTCGCGACATGCAGCGCGCTCTAGCGCCGAAAAGTTTTTCAGCGATTTAATAAAAATGGAGCTCTAACAAACGATGAAAATTAACTAACAATCACTATCGATCGCCTAACAATCGAATAGAATGACAAGAATCAACGTTTTCCTGAAATTAACGAGTTACACGTGCAAAGCCGGAAGCATCTGTCGCGGCGATGCTGCCAACCTTCGCGACATGCAGCGCGCTCTAGCGCCGAAAAGTTTTTCATCGATTAAATAAAAATGGAGCTCTAACAAACGATGAAAATTAACTAACAATCACTAGCGATCGTCTAACAATCCAATAGAATGGCAAAAATCAACGTTTTGCTGAAATTGACGAGTTACATGTGCAAAGCCGGAAGCAGCTGTCGCGACGAAGCTGCGAACCTTCGCGACATGCAGCGCGCTCTAGCGCCGAAAAGTTTTTCAGCGATTTAATAAAAATGGAGCTCTAACAAACGATGAAAATTAACTAACAATCACTATCGATCGCCTAACAATCGAATAGAATGACAAGAATCAACGTTTTCCTGAAATTGACGAGTTACACGTGCAAAGCCGGAAGCATCTGTCGCGGCTATGCTGCCAACCTTCGCGACATGCAGCGCGCTCTAGCGCCGAAAAGTTTTTCAGCGATTTAATAAAAATGGAGCTCTAACAAACGATGAAAATTAACTAACAATCACTATCGATCGCCTAACAATCGAATAGAATGACAAGAATCAACGTTTTCCTGAAATTGACGAGTTACACGTGCAAAGCCGGAAGCATCTGTCGCGGCAATGCTGCCAACCTTCGCGACATGCAGCGCGCTCTAGCGCCGAAAAGTTTTTCAGCGATTTAATAAAAATGGAGCTCTAACAAACGATGAAAATTAACTAACAATCACTATCGATCGCCTAACAATCGAATAGAATGACAAGAATCAACGTTTTCCTGAAATTGACGAGTTACACGTTCAAAGCCGGAAGCATCTGTCGCGGCAATGCTGCCAACCTTCGCGACATGCAGCGCGCTCTAGCGCCGAAAAGTTTTTCATCGATTAAATAAAAATGGAGCTCTAACAAACGATGAAAATTAACTAACAATCACTAGCGATCGTCTAACAATCCAATAGAATGGCAAAAATCAACGTTTTGCTGAAATTGACGAGTTACATGTGCAAAGCCGGAAGCAGCTGTCGCGACGATGCTGCGAACCTTTGCGACATGCAGCGCGCTATAGCGCCGAAAAGTTTTTCAGCGATTTAATAAAAATGGAGCTCTAACAAACGATGAAAATTAACTAACAATTACTATCGATCGCCTAACAATCGAATAGAATGACAAGAATCAACGTTTTCCTGAAATTGACGAGTTACACGTACAAAGCCGGAAGCATCTGTCGCGGCGATGCTGCCAACCTTCGCGACATGCAGCGCGCTCTAGCGCCGAAAAGTTTTTCATCGATTAAATAAAAATGGAGCTCTAACAAACGATGAAAATTAACTAACAATCACTAGCGATCGTCTAACAATCCAATAGAATGACAAGAATCAACGTTTTCCTGAAATTGACGAGTTACACGTGCAAAGCCGGAAGCATCTGTCGCGGCAATGCTGCCAACCTTCGCGACATGCAGCGCGCTCTAGCGCCGAAAAGTGTTTCAGCGATTTAATAAAAATGGAGCTCTAACAAACGATGAAAATTAACTAACAATCACTATCGATCGCCTAACAATCGAATAGAATGACAAGAATCAACGTTTTCCTGAAATTGACGAGTTACACGTACAAAGCCGGAAGCATCTGTCGCGGCGATGCTGCCAACCTTCGCGACATGCAGCGCGCTCTAGCGCCGAAAAGTTTTTCAGCGATTTAATACAAATGGAGCTCTAACAAACGATGAAAATTAACTAACAATCACTATCGATCGCCTAACAATCGAATAGAATGACAAGAATCAACGTTTTCCTGAAATTGACGAGTTACACGTGCAAAGCCGGAAGCATCTGTCGCGGCGATGCTGCCAACCTTCGCGACATGCAGCGCGCTCTAGCGCCGAAAATTTTCATCGATTAAATAAAAATGGAGCTCTAACAAACGATGAAAATTAACTAACAATCACTAGCGATCGTCTAACAATCCAATAGAATGGCAAAAATCAACGTTTTGCTGAAATTGACGAGTTACATGTGCAAAGCCGGAAGCAGCTGTCGCGACGATGCTGCGAACCTTCGCGACATGCAGCGCGCTCTAGCGCCGAAAAGTTTTTCAGCGATTTAATAAAAATGGAGCTCTAACAAACGATGAAAATTAACTAACAATCACTATCGATCGCCTAACAATCGAATAGAATGACAAGAATCAACGTTTTCCTGAAATTGACGAGTTACACGTACAAAGCCGGAAGCATCTGTCGCGGCGATGCTGCCAACCTTCGCGACATGCAGCGCGCTCTAGCGCCGAAAAGTTTTTCAGCGATTTAATAAAAATGGAGCTCTAACAAACGATGAAAATTAACTAACAATCACTATCGATCGCCTAACAATCGAATAGAATGACAAGAATCAACGTTTTCCTGAAATTGACGAGTTACACGTTCAAAGCCGGAAGCATCTGTCGCGGCAATGCTGCCAACCTTCGCGACATGCAGCGCGCTCTAGCGCCGAAAAGTTTTTCATCGATTAAATAAAAATGGAGCTCTAACAAACGATGAAAATTAACTAACAATCACTAGCGATCGTCTAACAATCCAATAGAATGGCAAAAATCAACGTTTTGCTGAAATTGACGAGTTACATGTGCAAAGCCGGAAGCAGCTGTCGCGACGATGCTGCGAACCTTTGCGACATGCAGCGCGCTCTAGCGCCGAAAAGTTTTTCAGCGATTTAATAAAAATGGAGCTCTAACAAACGATGAAAATTAACTAACAATCACTATCGATCGCCTAACAATCGAATAGAATGACAAGAATCAACGTTTTCCTGAAATTGACGAGTTACACGTACAAAGCCGGAAGCATCTGTCGCGGCGATGCTGCCAACCTTCGCGACATGCAGCGCGCTCTAGCGCCGAAAAGTTTTTCATCGATTAAATAAAAATGGAGCTCTAACAAACGATGAAAATTAACTAACAATCACTAGCGATCGTCTAACAATCCAATAGAATGACAAGAATCAACGTTTTCCTGAAATTGACGAGTTACACGTGCAAAGCCGGAAGCATCTGTCGCGGCAATGCTGCCAACCTTCGCGACATGCAGCGCGCTCTAGCGCCGAAAAGTTTTTCAGCGATTTAATAAAAATGGAGCTCTAACAAACGATGAAAATTAACTAACAATCACTATCGATCGCCTAACAATCGAATAGAATGACAAGAATCAACGTTTTCCTGAAATTGACGAGTTACACGTGCAAAGCCGGAAGCATCTGTCGCGGCGATGCTGCCAACCTTCGCGACATGCAGCGCGCTCTAGCGCCGAAAAGTTTTTCATCGATTAAATAAAAATGGAGCTCTAACAAACGATGAAAATTAACTAACAATCACTAGCGATCGTCTAACAATCCAATAGAATGGCAAAAATCAACGTTTTGCTGAAATTGACGAGTTACATGTGCAAAGCCGGAAGCAGCTGTCGCGACGAAGCTGCGAACCTTCGCGACATGCAGCGCGCTCTAGCGCCGAAAAGTTTTTCAGCGATTTAATAAAAATGGAGCTCTAACAAACGATGAAAATTAACTAACAATCACTATCGATCGCCTAACAATCGAATAGAATGACAAGAATCAACGTTTTCCTGAAATTGACGAGTTACACGTGCAAAGCCGGAAGCATCTGTCGCGGCAATGCTGCCAACCTTCGCGACATGCAGCGCGCTCTAGCGCCGAAAAGTTTTTCAGCGATTTAATAAAAATGGAGCTCTAACAAACGATGAAAATTAACTAACAATCACTATCGATCGCCTAACAATCGAATAGAATGACAAGAATCAACGTTTTCCTGAAATTGACGAGTTACACGTACAAAGCCGGAAGCATCTGTCGCGGCGATGCTGCCAACCTTCGCGACATGCAGCGCGCTCTAGCGCCGAAAAGTTTTTCAGCGATTTAATAAAAATGGAGCTCTAACAAACGATGAAAATTAACTAACAATCACTATCGATCGCCTAACAATCGAATAGAATGACAAGAATCAACGTTTTCCTGAAATTGACGAGTTACACGTGCAAAGCCGGAAGCATCTGTCGCGGCAATGCTGCCAACCTTCGCGACATGCAGCGCGCTCTAGCGCCGAAAAGTTTTTCAGCGATTTAATAAAAATGGAGCTCTAACAAACGATGAAAATTAACTAACAATCACTATCGATCGCCTAACAATCGAATAGAATGACAAGAATCAACGTTTTCCTGAAATTGACGAGTTACACGTTCAAAGCCGGAAGCATCTGTCGCGGCAATGCTGCCAACCTTCGCGACATGCAGCGCGCTCTAGCGCCGAAAAGTTTTTCATCGATTAAATAAAAATGGAGCTCTAACAAACGATGAAAATTAACTAACAATCACTAGCGATCGTCTAACAATCCAATAGAATGGCAAAAATCAACGTTTTGCTGAAATTGACGAGTTACATGTGCAAAGCCGGAAGCAGCTGTCGCGACGATGCTGCGAACCTTTGCGACATGCAGCGCGCTCTAGCGCCGAAAAGTTTTTCAGCGATTTAATAAAAATGGAGCTCTAACAAACGATGAAAATTAACTAACAATTACTATCGATCGCCTAACAATCGAATAGAATGACAAGAATCAACGTTTTCCTGAAATTGACGAGTTACACGTACAAAGCCGGAAGCATCTGTCGCGGCGATGCTGCCAACCTTCGCGACATGCAGCGCGCTCTAGCGCCGAAAAGTTTTTCATCGATTAAATAAAAATGGAGCTCTAACAAACGATGAAAATTAACTAACAATCACTAGCGATCGTCTAACAATCCAATAGAATGACAAGAATCAACGTTTTCCTGAAATTGACGAGTTACACGTGCAAAGCCGGAAGCATCTGTCGCGGCAATGCTGCCAACCTTCGCGACATGCAGCGCGCTCTAGCGCCGAAAAGTGTTTCAGCGATTTAATAAAAATGGAGCTCTAACAAACGATGAAAATTAACTAACAATCACTATCGATCGCCTAACAATCGAATAGAATGACAAGAATCAACGTTTTCCTGAAATTGACGAGTTACACGTACAAAGCCGGAAGCATCTGTCGCGGCGATGCTGCCAACCTTCGCGACATGCAGCGCGCTCTAGCGCCGAAAAGTTTTTCAGCGATTTAATAAAAATGGAGCTCTAACAAACGATGAAAATTAACTAACAATCACTATCGATCGCCTAACAATCGAATAGAATGACAAGAATCAACGTTTTCCTGAAATTGACGAGTTACACGTGCAAAGCCGGAAGCATCTGTCGCGGCGATGCTGCCAACCTTCGCGACATGCAGCGCGCTCTAGCGCCGAAAATTTTCATCGATTAAATAAAAATGGAGCTCTAACAAACGATGAAAATTAACTAACAATCACTAGCGATCGTCTAACAATCCAATAGAATGGCAAAAATCAACGTTTTGCTGAAATTGACGAGTTACATGTGCAAAGCCGGAAGCAGCTGTCGCGACGATGCTGCGAACCTTCGCGACATGCAGCGCGCTCTAGCGCCGAAAAGTTTTTCAGCGATTTAATAAAAATGGAGCTCTAACAAACGATGAAAATTAACTAACAATCACTAGCGATCGTCTAACAATCCAATAGAATGACAAGAATCAACGTTTTCCTGAAATTGACGAGTTACACGTGCAAAGCCGGAAGCATCTGTCGCGGCAATGCTGCCAACCTTCGCGACATGCAGCGCGCTCTAGCGCCGAAAAGTTTTTCAGCGATTTAATAAAAATGGAGCTCTAACAAACGATGAAAATTAACTAACAATCACTATCGATCGCCTAACAATCGAATAGAATGACAAGAATCAACGTTTTCCTGAAATTGACGAGTTACACGTGCAAAGCCGGAAGCATCTGTCGCGGCGATGCTGCCAACCTTCGCGACATGCAGCGCGCTCTAGCGCCGAAAAGTTTTTCATCGATTAAATAAAAATGGAGCTCTAACAAACGATGAAAATTAACTAACAATCACTAGCGATCGTCTAACAATCCAATAGAATGGCAAAAATCAACGTTTTGCTGAAATTGACGAGTTACATGTGCAAAGCCGGAAGCAGCTGTCGCGACGAAGCTGCGAACCTTCGCGACATGCAGCGCGCTCTAGCGCCGAAAAGTTTTTCAGCGATTTAATAAAAATGGAGCTCTAACAAACGATGAAAATTAACTAACAATCACTATCGATCGCCTAACAATCGAATAGAATGACAAGAATCAACGTTTTCCTGAAATTGACGAGTTACACGTACAAAGCCGGAAGCATCTGTCGCGGCAATGCTGCCAACCTTCGCGACATGCAGCGCGCTCTAGCGCCGAAAAGTTTTTCAGCGATTTAATAAAAATGGAGCTCTAACAAACGATGAAAATTAACTAACAATCACTATCGATCGCCTAACAATCGAATAGAATGACAAGAATCAACGTTTTCCTGAAATTGACGAGTTACACGTACAAAGCCGGAAGCATCTGTCGCGGCGATGCTGCCAACCTTCGCGACATGCAGCGCGCTCTAGCGCCGAAAAGTTTTTCAGCGATTTAATAAAAATGGAGCTCTAACAAACGATGAAAATTAACTAACAATCACTATCGATCGCCTAACAATCGAATAGAATGACAAGAATCAACGTTTTCCTGAAATTGACGAGTTACACGTGCAAAGCCGGAAGCATCTGTCGCGGCAATGCTGCCAACCTTCGCGACATGCAGCGCGCTCTAGCGCCGAAAAGTTTTTCAGCGATTTAATAAAAATGGAGCTCTAACAAACGATGAAAATTAACTAACAATCACTATCGATCGCCTAACAATCGAATAGAATGACAAGAATCAACGTTTTCCTGAAATTGACGAGTTACACGTTCAAAGCCGGAAGCATCTGTCGCGGCAATGCTGCCAACCTTCGCGACATGCAGCGCGCTCTAGCGCCGAAAAGTTTTTCATCGATTAAATAAAAATGGAGCTCTAACAAACGATGAAAATTAACTAACAATCACTAGCGATCGTCTAACAATCCAATAGAATGGCAAAAATCAACGTTTTGCTGAAATTGACGAGTTACATGTGCAAAGCCGGAAGCAGCTGTCGCGACGATGCTGCGAACCTTTGCGACATGCAGCGCGCTCTAGCGCCGAAAAGTTTTTCAGCGATTTAATAAAAATGGAGCTCTAACAAACGATGAAAATTAACTAACAATTACTATCGATCGCCTAACAATCGAATAGAATGACAAGAATCAACGTTTTCCTGAAATTGACGAGTTACACGTACAAAGCCGGAAGCATCTGTCGCGGCGATGCTGCCAACCTTCGCGACATGCAGCGCGCTCTAGCGCCGAAAAGTTTTTCATCGATTAAATAAAAATGGAGCTCTAACAAACGATGAAAATTAACTAACAATCACTAGCGATCGTCTAACAATCCAATAGAATGACAAGAATCAACGTTTTCCTGAAATTGACGAGTTACACGTGCAAAGCCGGAAGCATCTGTCGCGGCAATGCTGCCAACCTTCGCGACATGCAGCGCGCTCTAGCGCCGAAAAGTGTTTCAGCGATTTAATAAAAATGGAGCTCTAACAAACGATGAAAATTAACTAACAATCACTATCGATCGCCTAACAATCGAATAGAATGACAAGAATCAACGTTTTCCTGAAATTGACGAGTTACACGTACAAAGCCGGAAGCATCTGTCGCGGCGATGCTGCCAACCTTCGCGACATGCAGCGCGCTCTAGCGCCGAAAAGTTTTTCAGCGATTTAATAAAAATGGAGCTCTAACAAACGATGAAAATTAACTAACAATCACTATCGATCGCCTAACAATCGAATAGAATGACAAGAATCAACGTTTTCCTGAAATTGACGAGTTACACGTGCAAAGCCGGAAGCATCTGTCGCGGCGATGCTGCCAACCTTCGCGACATGCAGCGCGCTCTAGCGCCGAAAATTTTCATCGATTAAATAAAAATGGAGCTCTAACAAACGATGAAAATTAACTAACAATCACTAGCGATCGTCTAACAATCCAATAGAATGGCAAAAATCAACGTTTTGCTGAAATTGACGAGTTACATGTGCAAAGCCGGAAGCAGCTGTCGCGACGATGCTGCGAACCTTCGCGACATGCAGCGCGCTCTAGCGCCGAAAAGTTTTTCAGCGATTTAATAAAAATGGAGCTCTAACAAACGATGAAAATTAACTAACAATCACTATCGATCGCCTAACAATCGAATAGAATGACAAGAATCAACGTTTTCCTGAAATTGACGAGTTACACGTACAAAGCCGGAAGCATCTGTCGCGGCGATGCTGCCAACCTTCGCGACATGCAGCGCGCTCTAGCGCCGAAAAGTTTTTCAGCGATTTAATAAAAATGGAGCTCTAACAAACGATGAAAATTAACTAACAATCACTATCGATCGCCTAACAATCGAATAGAATGACAAGAATCAACGTTTTCCTGAAATTGACGAGTTACACGTTCAAAGCCGGAAGCATCTGTCGCGGCAATGCTGCCAACCTTCGCGACATGCAGCGCGCTCTAGCGCCGAAAAGTTTTTCATCGATTAAATAAAAATGGAGCTCTAACAAACGATGAAAATTAACTAACAATCACTAGCGATCGTCTAACAATCCAATAGAATGGCAAAAATCAACGTTTTGCTGAAATTGACGAGTTACATGTGCAAAGCCGGAAGCAGCTGTCGCGACGATGCTGCGAACCTTTGCGACATGCAGCGCGCTCTAGCGCCGAAAAGTTTTTCAGCGATTTAATAAAAATGGAGCTCTAACAAACGATGAAAATTAACTAACAATCACTATCGATCGCCTAACAATCGAATAGAATGACAAGAATCAACGTTTTCCTGAAATTGACGAGTTACACGTACAAAGCCGGAAGCATCTGTCACGGCGATGCTGCCAACCTTCGCGACATGCAGCGCGCTCTAGCGCCGAAAAGTTTTTCATCGATTAAATAAAAATGGAGCTCTAACAAACGATGAAAATTAACTAACAATCACTAGCGATCGTCTAACAATCCAATAGAATGACAAGAATCAACGTTTTCCTGAAATTGACGAGTTACACGTGCAAAGCCGGAAGCATCTGTCGCGGCAATGCTGCCAACCTTCGCGACATGCAGCGCGCTCTAGCGCCGAAAAGTGTTTCAGCGATTTAATAAAAATGGAGCTCTAACAAACGATGAAAATTAACTAACAATCACTATCGATCGCCTAACAATCGAATAGAATGACAAGAATCAACGTTTCCCTGAAATTGACGAGTTACACGTGCAAAGCCGGAAGCATCTGTCGCGGCAATCTGCCAACCTTCGCGACATGCAGCGCGCTCTAGCGCCGAAAAGTTTTTCAGCGATTTAATAAAAATGGAGCTCTAACAAACGATGAAAATTAACTAACAATCACTATCGATCGCCTAACAATCGAATAGAATGGCAAAAATCAACGTTTTGCTGAAATTGACGAGTTACATGTGCAAAGCCGGAAGCAGCTGTCGCGACGATGCTGCGAACGTTCGCGACATGCAGCGCGCTCTAGCGCCGAAAAGTTTTTCAGCGATTTAATAAAAATGAAGCTCTAACAAACGATGAAAATTAACTAACAATCACTATCGATCGCCTAACAATCGAATAGAATGACAAGAATCAACGTTTTCCTGAAATTGACGAGTTACACGTACAAAGCCGGAAGCATCTGTCGCGGCGATGCTGCCAACCTTCGCGACATGCAGCGCGCTCTAGCGCCGAAAAGTTTTTCAGCGATTAAATAAAAATGGAGCTCTAACAAACGATGAAAATTAACTAACAATCACTATCGATCGCCTAACAATCGAATAGAATGGCAAAAATCAACGTTTTGCTGAAATTGACGAGTTACATGTGCAAAGCCGGAAGCAGCTGTCGCGACGATGCTGCGAACGTTCGCGACATGCAGCGCGCTCTAGCGCCGAAAAGTTTTTCAGCGATTTAATAAAAATGGAGCTCTAACAAACGATGAAAATTAACTAACAATCACTATCGCTCGCCTAACAATCGAATAGAATGACAAGAATCAACGTTTTCCTGAAATTGACGAGTTACACCAAGAAGACTAGAGCTAAGGAGTCCGAACGCTTACGGCGATCACGATCCAAAAGCGTCCACGGAAATCCAGTTATTAGTGGTTGGTGGTTTCACCGCGTGCGACGCTGTTCATCACCGAACCGAAATGAACTGAGCGACAAGAACGCAGCCGACGCTATCCGCCATCGATGATTCCCGCTTGTCGTCCATTTTGGAATAAAGTGTGTGCGGACCACGTGTATTTGCGACTAACAAATTTTGGGAATTGTGTTAGATTCAAGGTATTTATTTCACGAACCCGAATATTTAACCACTGATTGTCGTCTATAATCAAGTAAAAATATATCCCAGTATACTCGTAAAATTTCAAGCCAAGTTACCGAAAAAAATTACGACTCAAAATCGTCTCATTTGTACAGCGCTTTATGGAGACGACACCCTGGCCACATTTCTATCCAACAATTTATACACTAAATAACTCTAGATGCCTGATACAAACGGCTCAGTCGTGAAAAAAATCTAGATTCCGTAACGACAATAAAAACAATTCAAAAAATGTGACCTGCAGAATTTTCGTACTCGCGACTTTTCAGAAAAAATGTAAAAATGTCTGAATCTACTAAATGTGCGCGAAGTTTTTTTTCCAGTTTATCGTTAAGTATAATAATTTATTGTGACTTATTTTTATTAAGCGCTACTGTAATTCACCAATGATTCAGAAGGGCCCTCTTTATGCCCCTACAAAATACGTTCCTCCGTGAAGGAAATACCTTAATAAAAAATAATTGTCTCGTTATATCATATATTTACAGTGAGCTACGGCGAAAACGGTCAAACGAAGGTAAGAAAAGTAATACATATATAAAAATAATGTTGAAGTTTGCATGATTGAAGTGCAACGAAAATTCATTTTTCAAAGTATTTTCAATTTTTACTAGGCCGATTTAGTCTGTGAAAGTCACTTAAATAATTTTATGGATCTTATTGATTTACGACTTCAATTTGCCAAAAAAACGGCATTGGGTGATGATGAAAACATAGGAATGAAAAATGAACAGAAAAATTCGTTCCATCCCTACGATGCAAACTTCAACGTCATACATAAAAATGGTTGCATAAAATCAATATACTGCATATTTTGTCTCATCGATAGGATACTTATCTTGTATCTTGTGTTTGTGTTAATTTTTTTTATTCCTTACAATAATGGATATTTTATGCACACTTAGATCTATATTTTATAACATACAAGCTTCTCATAAAACACGTAGCTTGCGTAAAACGTTTTCCCTATCTGTATATAATAGTATTATTTACTCACACATTATTTATTCTTCAGTAATCTACAATTTATTTTAATTGTCGTTCTCAGAGGTATGGGGAAAGTGTGCGCTGCTGCGAATTGCTCCAGTGGACAATACACCAATGTGAAGAAACGAAAAACAGAAGGAAAGCGGCCGCTCTCTCTTTTTGCAGTACCAAAGGTAAGCATAAAAAAAGAATACTTATAAACATATAATCGAGCATTAGGGTGGTGCAATTTTCAGCTGTATTTTTTTCCTCCTTTGCCGTAGCATGTGTGTGTGTGTGTGTGTGTGTGTGTGTGTGTGTGTGTGTGTGTGTGTGTGTGTGTGTGTGTGTGTGTGCGTGCGTGCGTGCGTGCGTGCGTGCGTGCGTGCGTGCGTGCGTGCGTGCGTGCGTGCGTGCGTGTGTGTGTGTGTGTGTGTGTGTGTGTGTGTGTGTGTGTGTGTATTAGGGTAGCTCAAATTTGAGGTCTATTTTTTTTCTTTTTCTCACCATCCAATTATCTTCTTTAAAGAAAAGAACGAAAAATGGTCGCAAAATGTGCGAGCCGTCAATAAATATTAAGAGGTCACTCAAGCCCCCCAAAAATTCTAATTTTCATTAAAAAATCGATTTTTTTTTTCATTCACTTCTCAGCGTTGAATTTTACGCTTCGTAATTTTTAAATTAACCTGGCGACAGCTCTAGATGGCCAATAAATATTTAGTGCTCGCTCAAGAGCTTCGAAATTTCCAATTTTCTCCAATTGTTTCTTACTCTTCTCACTCATAAATTTGACGCTTCGTAAAATTTTCAAAACAATTAATCGTTTTACATTAGAAATAGATTTTTCAGATTAACTTCACACAATTAACCCAAGAATTCCAATCTTTGTTCCCAAAAAATAATTCTTCAAAGGTCTTATCCGTAAACAAAATTTAGGTCCCCCGTTTTATCGGGTTAGAAGTGTGAGGTAAATAAAATAAATCCTTTTCCAAAATAAAAAGAATTAATCTTTTGAAAATTTTACAAAGCATTACATTTATTAGTCAGAAGAGAAAAAAACATTCGCGACAATTGGAAATTTCGAAGCTCTTGAGTGACCACTGAATATTCCTTGGCTGACTAGAGCTTTTGCAAGCTTAATTAAAAAATGATAAAGCGTACAACTACTGGGCGAAAAGTGAATGAGAAAAAAAATCGATGTTTTTATGAAAATTCAAACTTTTGGGAGGCTTCAACGACCTTTAAATATTTTTTGACTGCTTTTTTCTTTAAAGTAGATAATTAGATGGTTAGAAAAAGGAAAAGAAATAGAGCTGAAATTTGTGCCACCCCAATACACACACACACACGCACACAGAGAGAGAGAGAGAGAGAGATAGATAGATAGATCGAGAGATAGATAGAGAGAGAGAGAGAGAGAGAGAGAGAGAGAGAGAGAGAGAGAGAGAGAGAGAGAGAGACGCACAAACATTCTATCATTTTTTAGACAGTTTACTCTCGTATCTTCACAAAATGAAAGGAGCGTGCGTGTTGAAAACTGTTATATATTTTTATATATTTGACATATAAGTGCACATTTATTTGTGCAGGTGGTTGAAGATTTTGTTGCAGGAATTTTAGATGTTTTTTTGGAAATCTTTATTGGAGGAATTTTTGAATTTTTCTTTTCAGAACTATTTTAGACATTTCGTGGGAATCTTTTTGGCAGGAATTTTTCACACATTTTGAAGGAATCCTCTTTCCAGGCATTTTTTAGATATTTTCCGAACCTTTTTTGATGGTATTTTCAGATGTTTTTTAGAATCTTTTTTGCAGGATTTTTCTGACATTTTGTCAAAATCTTTGCTGCAGGATTTTTTTTTACTCTTTATAGAAATCTTTTCCGCAGGAATTTCTAGTCATTTTGTTGAAAACTTTTTTACAGGGATTATTTAGACACTTTGTAGAAATCTTTTTTACATACACTTGGACACTTTATGGAAATCTTTGCTGCATGATTTTTTTAGACATTTTCTAGAAATCTTATTGATTAGAAATTTTTAGACATTTTTCAGGAATCCTTGAAGAATGTTCTCAAAGATTCTCTTGCCGGACATGTTCCGAAATATACTATTTTTCATGATTCCGTTTTTGTCTGAATACTGGAATTCTTCCAGGCAATTTTTTCTTTCCTCGGATTACATCTACTTGAACAAAAAACATATTATCGTACCATAAAACAATTCGATTGGATTTGTTAAATAATTCTTTTGACATTCTACAAACGCCAGCTGTTTTGATCGGTCCCTTTGAATAACTCATTCCATACGCTTTTTTTCAAATAATTCTTTCACTTTTCCAAACAATCACCTTCCTTTTATTTGCAAAGATCACATTTTGTCCAATATGAACTTAAATGTCCATAGCACATTCGTATTTTTTCCACTGCATTTCCTGACTTTCGGTTTCAGTGGATTGCGAGAAAACCAAAGCCACAATGTTACGCACGTTTATTCGAGTTATCGTCCCTGCCTGCCGCCACTACTTCCGGTTCATTTTTCCTCGCGCGGGCTCAGTTTGTCATTTTTTACACGCTTTTATTTAACTTGACTTCATTTCAGATGCAAAACGGAAAATCGATATTTCCCCCACTTCTCGACTACTTAGAGCTCTGAAATTTTTCAAACATGCGTCTAAAAGGTGACAATGTATGATTGAACTTCAAAAAGAAAAAAAAATTCTATCGAATTTTCAACTTTTCACGTAATATTACTGATACCTCTTTGCAAAAATTTCAAAGCTCTAGTAAAATCAATTAAAGACTAAGCAGAAAATAATTTATATCTAAAAAAAATAAAAAAAAAAGATTTTGTTTAATGTACGAAAAAATAGAAAATATTGTTGTTACCAAGACCTATATGTGACTATAAGTAAAAGCTTGGGGCGTCGTTAAGACTCGTCCAGACACGGTGAGAGAATATTGTGCCGTATACGAATGTGTCACCTTGTTCATGTCCTGTCGCTTTACTACGACGGACTTTGTCCCTTTTTCGGTGAGAGTCCGGTTCAACGTGGTACTGGCGACCTGACAAACAAAATACAAAAATACCGTTACTACTATAGCAGTATTTTCGGAAAGAAATATGTGTTGTCAATCATATATCACATTATCATATTGTATCATGTGATATGGAATCTGTAAACAGCTCTCCACGTACCTGTTTGATCTGTATTTATTATGAAATCTTTGTCGAAGTTGGGTATCAACGTTCGCGTCTGGATCCGAAATGCGTCCGCTGCGGCCAAAGTTTCGTGTAGGGTAGCCGTCTCTTTCCGGGAAACAAATTTTTTTTATTTTCCGTTGCCGAATCCGATGTTTCTTTTAAAATTCGTTGACCCATAGTTTTTAAGCTTTCAATTCGAAATCTGGGAACTGACTCGCAGCGCCCAAAGCCCATTGCTGCAAGTTTCTGGCCGTAATTTGCTGGAAGCTTTGTCGAGCTTCTATGAAGCAATCATGTGTCCATAAATCGACGGTGCAATAGTTATCAAATTTGCAACCGCCATTTTCTTTTCCCACGTGGATAAATAGCGCATATTTTTTTAACCAGAGCACCCCTTTTTTGTAGATTTTTGAGACACCAGCCTGGATGTTCTTTGGCCAGAGTGACAGCTCTAATTTTGTAATCCAGAGGAATGTAGTTACTCTTTTTTTTCTTCTCGTCGTGTCCGTTTTCGTCTGATAATGCGTTGGCGATGAGACTCGATTCAACTTCTTCGTAGGCACCACTGTTGTCGATTTAATTAATGTCAATCAGTTCTTCATCAAGAACAAGATGTTTTTCGGCGAACATTTGCAACGTATTCTGGCACTTCTTCCCCTATTACCATGACTTTTTCGTTGATTGATAGAGACGGTTCTGCTGCGATAAGATTATCATTCCAGAGGAGACTTTCAACATACAGCAACGCATCCTTCTATTATTGTTTGGACACTTCACTGTGTATCAAATCTTCTTCGACCACATTACTTTCATGCGAAGGGCCCAGATCACTCTCGGATTTTCCCGCCTCCATTTTTTCGTTTTTAGCCAGGTAAAACCAAACTCTCGCGTACACACTGATTTTCGACGCTGTTACAAGTTGTGGTAGGGAGCGCTTCTACCTTCTTTCGAAGTTAGCAGGCAACTACGCTGGTATACGGCGTCTCGTTTCGACCCTCCCGACCCCTTGTGCGGGAAGGAACATCTGCCCTTTAACTGTAGTGGTCGAGTAACGATATTTGTATTTCATACCTGCCGCAGCAAGTATTTCTATTTGTAAAATATAACTTTCCGGACAACATAATGAAGCTCGAAGGCGTTGGTTTTTCCGCAACAAACGATATTTAAATAACTTATACACATAATTGTTGGAACTGATTGCCGGGAATTATCTGTATACATCCGTAAAAGATAACACAGTTAAACTTTCAAACATCCTCCGGCTCTCCCTAAAGATGTTCAAGAAATATTTAAACCGGTCTACGAAGATTTGACTAAGGAAGAATTACTTGAACGATGCCTTGGAGGAAATACTCAAAACAACAACGAGAGTTTCAATAACTGCGTGTGGGCAATGGCACCTAAACACATCTTCAGTGGAAGCGAAAATAGTTGACATTAATTGCCAAACAGCTGCTTACATTTTCAACGAAGGTTTACAATCTGTTTTGAAGATAGAGGTGATAGTCGTCAAACTCGGTCCGATCGCCGCACAGTAAGTCGCTAGACGTGAAAGTGAGCGTATATGCGGAGCGAACCGCCACAGCTCCGGTGCCTCAAAAGAAGGCAGAACAAAACGCAGAAACGCTATTTTAGATGAAAATGAACAGTATGAAGAAGTAGAAGGCATACTCTTCGATGCAGGTACCGCTGGTTAAGCACAGGTAACATTTTTTACGAGTTTTCATTTTTTTGTAACTTTAAACGCGTTTCTCTCGAAACAACGTTTTTCCACGGCTTGTTGATAAAATCTTCGGAACTACTAAACCGATCCTTATGAAATTTTAACCACATATTCTTTACAGCTATAGCCATAGCGCATATCAAGAATTTATTAAATTTTGATATTAACTTTTTTTGCCAAAAACGGTGAAAAACTCGTTTTTTGTTTTTGTTTTTTTTTTTTTTCGAAAAATGTCCGCCATTTTGTTATTTTTGCATATATCAAAATCGTATGATATGCCCTATAACCATTACCATCCTGAATCTAAAACCGTTTGATTTTTTCGTTCTAGATGATCCATCTCCGAGATTTCATCAACAGCGCAAACCTACAATTTTTTTGGACATTTTTTAACTACCATTTTCGTCTATAAACCGTGTAAAATAAATAATTTTTTTAAAACGTATTTCGAAAGTGTATTCATTAAGTGTAACAACTTTTATATCAATATCGATAATATAAACTTATAAAAAAAAACTCATAAAAATAGACTTTTTTAGCGTCTAAAGAGAGACAACGCCTCAAATAAAAGCTCGTAATATTGTTTGAATTGTTGCTTTCAGTGCCCGAACGCGAGACAACATTGGAGTGCCGCGATCGATCAAGTACTGACGGATAAGCAATACCTGTGTCAGCTGCACTTTAGTGATGCCGATGTGCTAAAGGAAAATAAAATTGTTTTACCAGATGGAACTGTGCACATCGAGACTAGAAAATTCTATACCCTCAAGCGGAATGCAAAGCCATTGCCGTTTAAGAATATTCAAGATGTGCCGGTAAACGCAATGGAGATCGAGGTAAGAATGTTATTAACGGTCGTTAGCAAATACCAACCTCTTTTCCACGATAAACAAATTTCTTTTCCAGTTTTCAATGTCACCGTATTCAAAATGTCCCGAAATTTCGAAAAAATGTCCGAATATGTGTGTGTGTTCTGGCACCATAAAATTGAAACATCTATAACTCGAGAACGGTTTCAGGTACAGGGTCCTCGATTCGCACGGATTATCATCTATACGACCTTTTCATTCTCTGCAAATGTTGTGAAATTGACTAAAAAATTGCAAATTCTACGGCATTATAATTTTTTTTTTTTTTTTTTTTTTTTTTCAAATGTCTGGCTGCTATAATGAAGGTAAATTTTTATATTTACGGCTAATTTTTTTTATATAGAGTCGGTTATATAAAAATCGGTCGAAAAGTTAAAATGTTATGTATTTTTTAATATTTTGAAAAGTCGTCAAATGGTTCAAATTTTTGTAAATGTTCAGATATCGCGCTGGTTTTTTCCCGAGCATTATTAAAGCAAAGTCGGTATAAAATTTAGAGAGAATCGGTAAAACGGTTCGGATTCTACAGGTTAGCTTAAAAAAACTCGATTGGTGTTATGTAGTTGACTATAACGAGTGACCCTACCGTGATTGTATGAACGATTGCGGAAAGACCCGATCAGAACAGCTGGGAAAATACTGTAGGAAGAATATGTTCGAATATCAGTTGAAGTACCAAAAGTATCGTATTAAATATAAATGTAGTGTTGCAGCATTGATCCAATTGCAATATCTTTGCGATGTGTACTGCAGGAATGCCTCTCTCCGGAAATTACGCCCGCAGAGGAACAGTGTCTGGTATTACAGAACGTTATCGTACCTGTCACATCACAGGATACTACTCCAGCTATTTCGAAAAACTGTACTCGTCCCGACGAGTTCTTGTTGACCACCCTTCACGCTTCTTCGGCAATTGATGAAGTAAGGGAATATGGTTAAACGATGACTGAGTGTTTCAAATCTTAAACTAAAACGTACAACCTAAATCGTTACAGGTGCCGACTCATCTCGACGACTCCAACGTTCCGGACATAAAGATCTTTAAGGCTGAGGACCTCGTCTACTACTTCGAGCACAATCCCATACGCAAAACGTGGAGCTGGATGACACATCCCGCCGACAATGGCGGTATGATCTTCACTCAGCTAAATTCAATGACGGCGAAAATAAGGCTTCATCTCGATGTGGGACATGATCTCTCGATCAAGGTAAAAGTCTTTATTGCTTCATTTCATTCAATTTCAGTTCACTTATAGTAAATTCTAGTAAAAAGTAGCTTCACTTATAGTAAAATGATATTCACGAGAAACAGTCAACAATTATATTTATACGAGCGTACAAAATGGCATTACTTAGTAAAAAATCTATCAATGAATTGTGAAGTACTTTGTATCAATCATATGAAAAGGGCTTGCACGCATATTGGTGTAAATTTTGTTCTCAGACTCCATCATTTTTGTGTAAATTAGGTGCTTCTAGGTGTGAAGCGTATTCCTACTAGAACATAATTTTTCATTACTAAAGGTTCGTACAGGCGATGATAAAGTCAACGTGAAAACTGAGCTGAGCGCTCAATCGATTGAAGACCTACTGTTTACGATGAAGTTCGTAGAAACTAGGCAACTGTGTACGGGCACGGGAGTGGAGACGGACAGGTCAGATCTTAGAAGCCTTTTCGATTGCATGTACTTTACTCCCATGCAATGCAATTAATTCTTACTTTAAAGCGATCTCTTATGATGGGTACTTTGCTATAGCCGTTCCCGATATTGCACTGGATTCGTAGGAAATGGCAGGTATTCTAGAATGGTTTGTGATCCAAGATGCTTGCCTTGTCTACAAATGCGGAAAATGCTCCAAAACCGTAAGAATAGGAAGGGATGCTACATTGGATGCCGTTATGCTCGTTCTAAGTATTCCGGACATTTACAGCAGCGACAAAAAAGACGTCTACGCACGAAGGTAAGGAATGCGAATTTTGTATATCTGCAGATATGAAACGTGTTCGGAATGCGTATTCTCCCAGACAGAAACTTTCATTTCGGTGATCTTGGTTAAGCGGAAAGATTTGTTTTATACGACTTTTCCAGCCGGTTTCACCGAATAGTCCAATAAAGTGCGGAATAGTCCAATAAAATTAGGTTTTCTCTTCCTCATAGAAGTAAGCTTCGTGAGGGTGAAATTTTATTTTTATTTTTCAATGTTAACGTGTTCAAAATGTCGGAAAATGATGTTTAGAAAAAAAATGTCCGCATCTGTGAGCGTGTTTGTGCAAGGTGTGGGTCAATGTGTGTGAGTCCTATACGCCGTCGCAATCTAACCTCCATTTTTAATATGTTTTTCAAAAAGTCAAAGTAAAGCGATTGAAAATAAATTTAGATTCTTTCATATAACACTACCATGTATTTCTCGCTCTTTGGTGCGTCTAGACGGAGAGCAAAATAGTACATTTATATAACGCAACCATGTTTTCCTCGCTTTTTGCTGCCTTTAGACAGGGATTAGAGTAGGACTGCTTGGCCCTAAGGCTGAAAAGTGGGTGTTTTTTTTTGTGCGCGCGTGTGTGAGAGAGTGAATGACTATAAGTGGAAAATCTTGCAATTGCACGCAATGAATACTCCACATGAATAATATGCGTATTTTCGCCGGATTATCTTCACAAATCCAAACATTAATATACCTGGATGACTTACGTGTACTTATTCATCCGGATACACATATATGCACTTAAAAAATACGTTTAGTGCCCTCGTGGTGGGGGGGGGGGGGTGTCGGGATGGGCACCCCGGACCCCCTGTAGGGCAGTAACAATCACCTTCCGCTTACGACACAGTTTCCGCTCATATAACGAGTATTGCTGATATGCCCCCGTGTCGCAGGTTCGACAGCTGAAAGCACAGGTGAACAAAAGTAAGCAGAAGTGCGCTGGCGTTGAAGAGGAAGCTTTGTTGACTGCAATTTCAGGGTTGCCACTAGAGCAGCAAGAAATTGTTAAGGCATGCTTTAGCGCTGCCAAAGTAGGCAATCCTCGACAACGATGGTACACTGTGAATTGGATATACGAGTGCGTGCTTATGCGCATTAAGAATAGCAAGCTATACGACCATATACGCTCCCGAAACATCCTACCCTTACCCGCCAAAGACACACTCGATCGATACACTCGACGACTGAAGAGCACTTACGGTTTCCAGAACACTATTTTTGATTGTCTGAAGATAAAAGCTTCGAGAATGGAAGACGTCGAGAAATGCGGTATTATTAAATGGGACTCCATTTCAGTTGCTGTGAATACAATACCGCTTTCTTTTGCTTCCAGCTTTTATTCCCTAATACGTATTCCTATTTTCCTCGGACCTACATATAGTCAAACCTCGATAGAACGAAGATTTGTTCATTCCCTTGCGATAGACACCCGAAACCTTGATACAACGTCATATTATGACGTTGTATCTAAGAATAGAGCAATATACATTATGCTCTAATTGCTAATTGCTCGTAAAAATTGCTCTAGTTTAAGCCTTTCTTTAAAAAATATTCCTATATTTATAGGATTAATGTATTTTTTTTAAAGATCATTTTAAGGATCATCTCGATATAACGAATAACTCCATACAACGAACTTCCGTAGCGACTCGTTATCGAGGTTCGACTGTATTCATGTTCTTGCTGCTTATGTTTTTCTCCATTATGTGGCTACTTATGTTCCTATCATTTTTCCTGTTGCGTAAGCTCCTAAATACAACCGTCTACTCCTTTACTCCTTGCTATTATTTTTTGTGACATTTGTAGATCGTATACCCTTGCTTTGCTAATAATCGCACTTATGTAAGCAGGTACTTTTTTACGATAACGGCGTATGCTAAAATAGTATTACTTTCATAGGTACGTTGCTTATCGACGAAATGTCTTTGAGCGAAGCGATTACTCTCGACCGAAGGACAATGCAATTCAACGGTTTCGTCGATTTAGGCCAACACACCTCACCAGTACAGCAGGATATCCGGGCAGACCATGCCCTCGTATTCATGCTTCAACCTCACCGTGGCAAATGGGTCCAAGTACTGGGCGCATTTCTGAGTAAGAACTCTGTAACAAGCAAAGATCTGCACAAACTGTTACTTGAGTGCGTGCTACTATTGGGAAAGTCAGGATTCCACGTCGATGCCGTAACCATGGATGGTGCACAGTGGAATCGCGGTGTACAGTCCATTTTCGGAGTTCGAGACGGACAATTTAGCTGCGAACATCCCTGCGACAGCACGAAAAGGTTGTGGATGATGTCCGACTTTCCGCATCTCATCAAGTGTCTTCGAAATGGACTGATGGACTGTCAAATGTTTTGGGTGAGAAACTTTCACGGAATACCTTGCTTCATGGTGTTTTCTCCGCTGCGCCCCCAGTACTATTCTTCCCACTTTGAGAGAACTTACGTTCATTAAAAACGTACACGAGTATCTTCATTATACGAAAAAAAAATCCGATTCGCGGGCGGGAGAAGGGCATGTATGTGTTGTTGTGTTGTTGTGTGTTGTGTTGTGTGGGCGTGTATTAGGCTGGCTGCAATCTGGGTCAAATTTGAATTTTCAAAATCCCCTTGCAAAAACAATGAAGATATATTTAAAAAATAGTGCATTTTTGAGGCGCTCAGAAAATGTTTAATGGTGCCTGTGAGGGTTTGAATTTCCAATAGAAAAATACGTTTTAGTTTTAAGGCTTTCACGGCTCTTTACGTAATGAGAAGAGTATGTGGCTTCCGGTTGGAGGCCGTGTTGAGGATCAGCCTTGTGCCGACGTTTCGCAAACGTTACAGTCTACATCATTAGGGCTGAGAGCTCCGATACTGAAGCTCTCGTGTCTGAGGTATTCCTTATATAGTTGCAGTCATCGTTCCAGATCGCTGCACCAGCCAATCGGATGTTTTATTGGTCAGCTGGTCAATTAAAAAAAATTTCCAGGAAATACCGAGAAGGCTTGGAAAACCGAAAACATCCGGACAATCAAACAGAGATGGAGGATATCACGTCAATCCTATTTGGCACACCGTCCTCCCGGTTTTTTAATTGACCAGCTGATCAATTAAAACATCCGATTGGCTGGTGCAGCGATCTGGAACGATGGCTGCAACTATTATAAGGAATACCTGAGACACGAGAGCTTCAGTATCGGAGCTCTCAGCCCTGATGATGCAGACTGTAACGTTTGCGAAATGTCGGCACAACGCTGATCCTCAACACGGCCTCCATCTGGAAGCCACATACTCTTCTCAGAAAAATACATGTTTTGCCAAGTTATTACTTAATTATTTCTCATGCTTAGGATATGGATGGAAAACATCTGAAATTCGACACATATATTGCACACATTATGAGATATATGACCAAATTTTTATAGATTTTTTCAGCAATAATTGTCATTATTACTAGCTTTGCTATGACAAGCTCGTTATCATCTTCTGAGTTTCTTTCATCAAAGACTATTTATTGATGTTGCAATGCAGTTGTCGACTTGAATATAGATTGACGCATAACGAACAAGTTCGATTCGTATAAAAAGATTTTATACAATCGTTTTCATTCACGTTAAGGCATGGTTCACAGCTCCATTCGCAAATGATGCTCCCGATCATGATTTGATTTTTTTTAAACAAATATACGATTACCGGTAAATAAATTACTTAGTGAGGAAAGTTGTTCGGAAAAAATGTCTTTGGCATTTCAACGCTGAAAGTGCTGCGATGGCATTTTTTATGAAGACATTCCCGCTGATATTAAAAGAAAAATGGCAAAAAATACGTACGAGCTGCCTGAACATAAAAATCAAACCGAAATTCTTAAACGATATGAAATTTCTTGATCAGATGTTGCTCATTTGATGGGTAATGGCATTGTTTTTTTTCATAAGCCCCCAATCGATAACGTTTTCCAGAATATTCCAGATCGATTGTACATTCTTAAATAACGACATGTCCGAGTGGCATTTAGACAAAAATTATCATTTGATCAACATCTTGTTTCATTCACATGTTTATCAAATTGTCAAAAAATGAAGGATCGTTAATGACATCGCGGAAAGAGGAATCAAGCTCATTACTGAATACAATAATAGATTGCCATGCGACGAGCAACAGAATCAATTCATTGTTTAAGTTGTCCGTTAATAACAGAAAATTTATTCAAATGTAAACAAAAGGACTGTAAGCCGACCGCTCTACGAATAAAATTTTACTTTCGCACTTTTTTGTATGAGTTTTAATTTGGAAATTGTTTATTCAAAATTTATAGTATTCATTGCGATAATTTATTTAAGTGCGACGAATTTGTGGCTCAGGTTTGATTCAAAGTTGAAATTAAATTTTAATGAGTTTTTATACTTCTGACAGAAATAAAACTTTTCCAAATGTTTACGTTCTTGTCAGATCAAAAGTTGCATTAAAACATCAATAATAAGTCGTTGATCAACGAAACTAAAAAAAATGAAAACGAGGTTGTCATTGCAACGCTAGTAATAATGACAATTATTGCTAGAAAAATCTGGAAAAATTTTCCCCACCAATATCCTAAGCATGGGAAAGAATTGAGTAATAACTTGGCAAAACACATGTATTTTTATATTGAAAATTCAAACCCTCACAGGCACCATTAACAATTTGTCGAGTGTCTTAAAACTTGGCACGTAATTTTTTTTATATATCTTGATTATGTTGTTGCAAGGGAACTTTTAAAATTCAGATTCAACCCAAATTGCAGCCAGCCTAGTGTGTATGTGTGCACGGGTGAGCGCGTGCGGTTGAGTTGAGTTGATTGTATAAAAAACGTTTCAAGAATGTCAGCCCACTTTTGGGAAAGACTAACCGATTCAAGATAACGGTACGCTCAAGACTTTTCAATTCGATCAATCGCTTTGGGGCTCATGTACTCGCGACTTACCGAAGTGTTCATTCTTTATTATAACCATAAAGCTGCGACTGTCACACTGCTACTCATTATCACCGGTTGGCACTAGCATTGCTAGGGTAATTGCTTTGCTTAATTTATGCAGAGAACTTCAGTGTAATGATTATTAAATGCAGCATGTGTACGATTCAACACATTATTTTTACTTTGCAGACTCCTAACGGTCTTGTGCAGAAGAAACATTGGGAAGCGCTGTTGCAGTATGAGAGTTATACGAAGCCGAACCTTAAAGTCGCGTACAAATTGACGCCAGCCCATTTGCAACCGAAAGGGTATCAAAAGATGAACGTTCCGCTCGCGTTTCAGGTACACAAGTGATCACATTCATTGTCATGACAGCAGTTGTTATTAACTATCATTTTGAGAAATTCGCCTTCACGAACATCTGTTATTGATTTCAGTTGTTCTCCTTGCCTGTCAGGGTTGCAATGGAAGTTTTTCAAAACAAATGTTGTGCTCTACGAGATTCAACGCCGACAATACACTTTTGTAAAGTGGTGGACGATGTAATATCGGCCATGATGTCACGCATACCGAGTGAAGCTTTGAGACCGAGCGATACCTGCAAGCATAAAAAGGTAATGATATTCGTATCCACTAATATGACTACGTAAGTCTATTCATCGAGATGGACAACGACCAACGCCGACATAATTAATCTAACCGTCGCCGTTGCGAGAATTTAATGCAATGGAACAAATTTGCATCTCGCGTTGCTATGCTCGCAGGAGAACTGTTTTGGAATCGACCCATGCTGGTGACCTACGGTTACCACCCAGCAGCGGTACAATAAAAGTATCTCATCGATACTCCCGATGTAGAGTTAAAGTGAGTTAAAAAAACTTGGTAGCTGGTATTGCACGCAACTGCTTGGACTGGATATTCTACCGATTATGACTTGATTAAATCAACACAATGAAGTCACGCGTTACTGTATTAACGCGTTATGTTTTGAATTATTTGACGGATTTTTCATGTAGAAATAATTTGTATCTCAATATTATTTCATTTCACTGTGCTGGGATGAATGATCCACCTATATATACATATACACATTCGCATTGCACTATATTGGCACGTTGTATAACATTTTTAGCATCCTAGCACTGCCATGCACCAATGATTAAACATTAAGGGAAAATGCTTTCCTGGCCTTCAATTGGCTCGACGCTCGTTTTCAGCGTCCTTCTAACGCTAATAAAAACCCAGCTTCATGCGTTATACAATGCAAAAACATCAAAACACCCAAAGAATGTATGCATGATACATTTTATTATGGGTCTTTCATTGGCAAATTTTCAGTGCACGCTGTAACTATGATGGAAATCACAACATCTTGTTTGCATTATAGGCGATCAAGGACTTCGATGAGTTTCTTCGAAGGTGGCAGACGCAATGGAAAAAACCCAACGAACGTTTTCCGGTATCGCCGAGCACCGTAAATGGATTCAAGATCACTCTCGGCTCGACCTTGGAATTGTTGCAGTATCTGCACGAAGAGAAAAACTTCGAGTATCTTATGACGGCTCGACTAAATCAGGATGCACTTGAAGTAAGATTTTTTCGTACCATTCCTTCGGTAAATCGATATATTCTCTCGCTCAAAAGTTGGAATACACTTGTCGAGATTTGTAGCCGCACTAAAAGTTAGATAATTGAATCAACAAAGAAGATAGCCAAGCAACTTTTCAAAGGGGACAAACGTACCGTAAAGATTTCCCAAGCAACTTTTCAAAGGGGACAAACGTACCGTAAAGATTTCCCAAGCAACTTTTCAAAGGGGACAAAGGTACCGTCGTTATACTTTTCTAGAAAATTCTGTACGCTTTCGCTATCACTTTTTTCCATAAAAACTTGAACAGGGTATCAAAACCTTCGTTTTCGTTTTTTTTTTTAACTTTTGCACGATGTTTTTTCGCACGATTATTTCGATTACGGGAAAATAAAAGAACTTTTAGAAAAAAGGCGTGTAAACCAAGTTTACACGCCTTTACTATATAACGTTTCAGAGGAAATGTCAAGGAAGTAAAACATTGCATGGGTTGTCGCTTGTATGGCTAACATTTTTTCTCAATGTTTCTTCCATTTTGTTTGTTTTTATTATTGGTCGAACATCCGTCGAGTGAAGTGGCTTGACTCGAGAATTACGGGACAAAATATCCTGTAACACTTTCCCTTTTTAATTTAAAAATTGTTACATTTTTTCGAAATTTTGCATACTATGACTTTCTTCCAAACTGATGAGGTACTTTTTTAACATTTCGTCGCAGCCCCATATCAGCACCGCAAAAATAACGACTGTTTAGGATTGATTTTTAAAGCAAAAATATATAGTCTTCGTCAATGAAGTTTCTTATCTCATATATACGCGTTTTTCGTCGAAAAACCTGCCTTTGCGCACTAGTATCGCGCTCACGAGTTAATTAATTTGTCGTCAGTCGAGCGGATGTCACGATTCGTGAACGCGGTACCCACTGCCAAAGGCGGTTGTGTCGACTAATAACGTGTATGAATGAGGTAAGAAATTTTATTGACTCAGACGATTTTTTGTTTGCGTCAAAAAACATGTCCACAAAATTTAACCTTTTGCGGTCCTGGTATGGGGTTTGCGACAAAATGTTAAAAAAGCACCTTGCCGATTTGGAAAAAAAGTCACGATAAAAAACATTTCTGAAAAAATTCTGGTGAATTTGAAATACAAAAATGAAACGTTAAATTACTCCACTCATCAGATTTTCGACATAAAATGGGAAAAAAACGTTTTGAACATTTCCAAACATTTTTGAAAAAATTGTAGCCACACCAGAGTGAACTTTTTACCCTCGTGACATTTCCTTTGAAACCCTATAGTTCTTGGATTACACCTTTTTTCTAAAACTTGTCTTTTTTAGCAAAAAATGAAATAATCGCGCAAAAGAATACTGTACAAAACTTTCTTTAAATAAAAATGAAGGTTTTGATACCCTTTTTAAGTTTTTAATGGGAAAAAATGCCGGAAAAATTTGCCGCAAGCTGTGGGGGCGTTTTGGACGAGGAAAACAATACCCACGTTCAAAAGTGTGTATCGGGTTCAAAAAATCGTTTTGAGAACACATAATGAAGGTAAAGCTGTCCCCCTTTAAATGCCGTTTGGAAAATTCGCCTATCTTATTTTTGATTGAACTATCTAACTTTTAGTGCGGCTAGAAATCTCTACTAGTGTATCCCAACTTTCGAGCGGGAGTGTACTTCTAGACGTTACAATTGTATTATTTGATCGACTTATTTTAGAGATTCTTCGGAATGATGAGGAATGCGTGTGGGTCGAACGATCACCCCGATCCAGCGTTGTTCATCCAAGTTTTCCGCCTGCTCTGTTCCTACTCTCTGGTTAAGCCGCCAAAGGGATCCAACGTTTCGGGCACAGAACTGTTGCAGACGTTAATGGAAACCGAAGAATCAATGGCTGCTGCTAATGCTCCGAAACAAATGTGGCTCGATAAAATCGACAGTATCGTCGAATCACAGCATATCCTTGCTCCAGAAGAATCCTCGATCTCGAAATCTCGTAATCGTGACACCGACACTGTATCTATTTGCAGCCAGTCGGATCATCTTTCCTGTCACGATTATGATGTGACAAGTACAAGTCCGCCGGTACTATCCTACGTTGCGGGATACGTTGCGCGAAAAATGTGCCGCCTCACCAAATGCTCCGAGTGCATTGGCACGTTGAAGAATACGATTCCTCAAGAACGGGACATCGTGATCGACAAGATGAGTCAATTCGGCGGACTCACATACCCGAGTGATGAATTGTTTTCGCTGACATTTACTTTAGTAGCTGTCGTATTGGACGTAGCCGGCAAGATGACCGTTAAAATCAACACTCTTCATCAAGTTCTCGACAAAGTTTCGTACATCAAAAATTTGCAGTACGTGGGATGCCAAGCACACAAAAAAGAGCTCACGAAGAGAGTGATAAACTATTATCTCATTATGAGAGGACATTTTCTAGCGCGATCGGTCAACGAAAATAATAATGCAAGGAAAATAAAAACGAAAGACAATAGGAAAAAATCAAAACTGTAAGGTCGATTTATCTGAACAGTGTATCATCACGTGTAAATATGATGGGTGATCATTTGTAGAAGTTTTGTCTGGATTCAAAATTCTTATGAATTTTCTTGGGTCTATAAATAAATTTTGTTTCTTAGTGCTTCCGCAACGAAAAAATAAAAAATATTGACTTGATTTCTGTATTTCGTTATTATTATTTATCTGTATAGCGTATTATCATGTGTGAATATATGTGATAATTTGTAAAAGATTTGTCTTGATTCAAAATTTTTATGAATCTTGTATCTAGAAATAAATTTTGTTTGTTACTGTCTCCGCCAAGAAAAAAAAACTCACCTAATTTCTGTATTTCCTTATTATTTATCTGTACAGCGAATCATAATTTGTAAAAGTTTTGTCTCGATTCAAAATTATAAATTTTCTTGCGTCAATAAATAAATTTTGTTACTGGTTCCGCAACAAAAAAAAAACATTGATTTAAGGGGCTATATCAGTGTGAACGCTGAACATTTGGGTGATTTTCGGGATTTTTTTTTTGGAAGAAAAGTATTTAATTAAATGTTTCGGAAAATTAAGAATATATTTGGCTATATTTGACCAACATGGCATAATTTTTTCATGGAAAAATATTGAGATCCAAGCAACTTATGCGCTGTCTTTGGAGGAACGAAAAAAAAGTTCCCCCGTTGCTAACATGATTCCGGCCGATTGAGTAGCTGAAACCGAAATAGGTCAAAAAAGTCGTTAACTGGAAGGTATTTCCTGTACAATGACGTAAGATTTTCTAAAAATATCAAATTCTAACAAAATGGCGTAGTTATGAAAAAGTATTTTTTCTTGCCTATAAAATGGTCGTTTTTTCAATGCCAAATCGTTAATTTTCATCCAATTAAAAATATCCTTTCTCATTGTAGAGTAAATATATTCAAGAGTACTCAGTTCAAATTTCAAGTCAATCGGATAATTGCTCTCTGAGTTACAATGTCGGCAAATTTGACAAATCTCATTTCGAGAAAAACGCGTTTAAATATTTAACTATCGATTTTTGCAAGATAAAATGATATTGATATAAATTATATCAATGATAATGATATTCTTGAACGTATCAACTGTCGAATAAGGCAAAAAAATCGATTTTTTGAAAGTGTCACACTGGTATAGCGCCTTAATTTCTTTATCTCCTTATTATTCTTTATCTGCGTATAATAATTTGTGATAATTTGTAAAAGTTTTGTCTGAATTCAAAATTATGAATATTTTTGTGTCAATGAGTTAATTTACTTACTGCTTCCACAACGAAAAAAAAACGGCTTAATTTCTGTATTTCATTATTATTCGTTATCTGTACAGCGTATCATGCTGTGTGTTCATTTGTAAAAGTTTTGTTTGGATTCAAAATTCTTTTGAATTTTCTTGTGTCGATAAATAAATTGTTTGTTGCTGCTTCCGCAACGAAAAAAAAAACATTGACTAATTTTCCGTATTTTGTAATTATTCTCCAAAACAATCTATATTATCTATATAAGAATTTTATCTATATAGGAATTTCCATCACCAACTGGTTTCACAACTAATTTGATCAAATTACCGTTCCATATGAAGAAGCAAAGGGTGCTTTTTGCATATCGTACGGCACTGTTTTTACCATTAATTTGCTCAAATTATCGCTGCATATGAAGTAGCAAAGGGCGCTTTCTGCATATTGTACGGCACTGGTTCGTTCCTGATTTCAATTCGGTTCGGTGAATAGCAGCGCCACCATTCCCATCTGGATTTCCATGGACGTTTCTTTAACACTGCGTTCGTACTCCTTACCTCTAGTCTTCTTGAGTTACACGGACAAAGCCGGAAGCATCTGTCGCGGCGATGCTGCCAACCTTCGCGACATGCAGCGCGCTCTAGCGCCGAAAAGTTTTTCAGCGATTAAATAAAAATGGAGCTCTAACAAACGATGAAAATTAACTAACAATCACTATCGATCGCCTAACAATCGAATAGAATGACAAGAATCAACGTTTTCCTGAAATTGACGAGTTACACGTGCAAAGCCGGAAGCATCTGTCGCGGCGATGCTGCCAACCTTCGCGACATGCAGCGCGCTCTAGCGCCGAAAATTTTTTCAGCGATTAAATAAAAATGGAGCTCTAACAAACGATGAAAATTAACTAACAATCACTATCGATCGCCTAACAATCGAATAGAATGTCAAGAATCAACGTGTTGCTGAAATTGACGAGTCACACGTGCAAAGCCGGAAGCAGCTGTCGCGGCCATGCTGCGATCCTTCGCGACATGCAGCGCGCTCTAACGCCGAAAAGTTTTTCAGCGATTAAATAAAAATGGAGCTCTAACAAACGATGAAAATTAACTAACAATCACTAGCGATCGTCTGACAATGTAATAGAATGACAACAGTCAACGTTTTGCTGAAATTGACGAGTTACATGTGCAAAGCCGGAAGCAGCTGTTGCGACGATGCTGCCATCTTTAGTGGCTTGCAGCGCTCTAGGGCCGAAAAGTTTTTCATTAATATAACAATAATTGAGATCTAACAAACGATATAAAGTGACTAACAATCACTAACAAACGACTAACAATCGATTGGTTACGCAGAAAACTTCGAAATCACTAGAAAACCATTTTCTGGGGCTAACTTTGGCAAAAATTTGTTTTTCGATTTATTCAATAAATAAAGTCTAACAAACGCTGGGTTTTATCTAACAAACACTAACAAACGACTAACAATCGATTGGCGTCAAAAAGAGTTCGATATATCCATAGTCGGCGGCCAAGTTAATGGAGCTGGTGGCAGTCGCCTGACACCTGACCCAGTAAAAGGGTGGCGCGCGTGTGCATGGAAGCGAACGAGCGCGAGCATTGAGAAAATGTAGTCCTTCCTGCACGAGCGATCGAAACGAGAGGTCGTGTGTACGTGAGCGAGCGAGAAAGCGAGAAGAAAGGCTAGGGGTGCGACGGCGGTGAGGGCCGGGCTTGCATACGAGCAAAGGGTGAAAAGCGTTGATACTTCGTTCCGAGCGAACTCGTAGTACAAAACGGAACTGTGTATTTCGGGTATCTAAATTATGAGTTAAATATTATTATTAATTCGTCGTTGAGCCTTCGTACCGTTTAAATAGACTTTTATATTTCTCCACCATTTACGCGTGTTTTCACCATCCTTTTAATACGTATTTACGTTCAACTATGTCTCAGGAAAGGTTCAGGATTTTTATTTGCGTTTCTTGTAAATGAATTCATGATGTGATTTCAACGTACGCATGATTTAAACACTGTACCGTATTAGTTTGAATAAACGTTTACAAATAAATAGTGTTTTCCCCCTGTTATTGTATCTCTTCCGTTCTATCACTTTAGAAATCTCTCGGAGATCTGAGATCTCTATTTCTCTCTCTAATATTAGAAATTTATGTGTAAAAAAAAATATAAAAAAAAAGGTTTTATTTGTTGTACTGAGTAGTAAATAATTTTTTGACCAAGCCGCTTTTATGTGACTATAAATAAAAGCTCGGGGCGTTCGACTTTTTAAATGTTTAATAAATTTGATCAATTCAGTTTCGTTAACCGTATTTAATTTGACACAACAGTGATTATGGAAATCCTAACCAGTTTATATTCAGTTTCGGGATTTTTATTTAAGGAATCTAAGGTTGCTTTACAGTAAATTAAATACTGTTGATATGTTAACGGATTTATGTACATTGAAGATTATGTCTAAATTTTGAGCTCCCCAAGCTTTTATTTATAGTCACATATAGGTGAATTAGTAAAAAAAAATATTTTCTACTTTTTAGTACAGCAAATAGAAGCTTGTTTTTTTCAAATATTTTTTTTACATATAAATTATTTTCTACTTTTTAGTCTTTATTCGATTGTACTAGAGCTCTGGAATGTTTGCAAATAGGGATAAATCCTATATTATGAAGGTCCATACGAGATATTCTTTTATGGATATTTTTTTTAGTTGACTTCTGTTCGAGTTTCTTGTAAATTAATTCATGATGTGAATTTAACGTACGCATGATTAAAACACTGTACCATAATATTTTAAATAAACCTTTACAAATAAATCTTTTTTTTCCTGTTATTGTATCTCATCCGTTTTACCAGTTTACAAATCTCTCGGAGGTCTGAGATCTCTATCTCTCTCTAATATTAGAAATTTATGTGTGAGGAAAATACTACAAAAAAAGGTTTTATTTTTATTTGATTAAGATTTTTATTTAAGAAATCTAGGGTTGTTTGACGGTAAATTAAATACCCTTGATATGTTAACAGATTTATGTAAATTGAAGAGTATGTCTAAATTTTGAGCACCCCAACCTTTTATTTGTAGTGACGTCTAGGTGACTTGGTAAAAAAAATATTTCCTCCTTTTTAGTACAGCAAATAGAATCTTTTTTTAAATATATTTTTTACTTATTAATTGTCTACTTTTTAGTCTTTAATCGGTTGTACTAGAGCTCTAAAATGTTTGCAAGTGGGGATTAATCCTATATAGTGAAATTAGTGTTATTAAAGGTATTATTAAAGGTATTATTAATACCGTTATATAGGTCCATTCGAGATATTTTATTATGGATATTTTTTAAAAGTTGAATCATGCATCGTCACCTCATAGATGCATGTTTGCAAAATTTCAGAGCTCTAAGTAGTCGGGAAGTGGGTGAAATATCGATTTTCCGTTTTGCATCTCATTCGTAGTCAAGTTAAGGGGTTAGGCCACAGTAACGCCTATAAAATCATGTGCGAATTGAACAATTTTTCTCGTATGAAAAAGTGCTTCACTCATAAAGTTAATTACACATCTATTTAGTATGAATATCAAGCTGTTAGAAAATATATATATATAAATTTTTTTTATGTACAAAATGGCCGACTACTCGAAACTTCCCGAAACATCTTTTTCCAATTGGCGTGACAAATAACTTCAACAATTTTCACTCGATTTACTTCGAATTTAAAAGTCATGTTCGTAATTGCATTTCGCAGAGAAGTACGTACCGAATTTCTGATTAATCGAAAACTTTTCATTTTATGAGCAGTTATAACGAAATTTTTCACTGTAAATTCATTTCTTAAGATCAAATACCTACAACTTTCGAATAAAACACTATTTTTTGAATTTCGTACGTACTTTTCTAGGTATTCTAATGTAGATTGACGACAATTTTTAATTACGTTCTGGGTAAAAAATTGTGGATGCTAAATGTCGGCCATGGTATTCGGCCATTTTGTACATCGAAAAAAAATATCTTTTCTAACAGCTTGATATTCATATTTGATAGATGTGTAATTCATTTTATGAGTAAATCACTTTTTCATACGAAATTTTTTTTTAAATTCGCACATGATTTTATACCCGTTACTGTGGCCTATCGCCTTGAATAAAAGCTCGTAAAAATATTTTTTGTCTATTCGTGCATCACGTCTAAATTACTGAAACGTTTTTTACGGATAAGCTACTGCATATTAGAAGGGGCACCAAAGTGAGATGTCTCACCACCTTAAAAAAGTCCTACGACCTCCACTGAGCAAGAACTCGTTAAAGGAGTAAAAGCTTCGAGCAGTGTTGACTCATCATCACAGTGTTCAGTAACGCAGTGTTGAATCATCACACAAAACTCGTCTCAACGAAAGATTTTTTGTCTTACCCACTCTTCGAATCTTAGCGTGGGCATTTCAGCCTCAGCCGGTAAACGTCCAAACACCTCAAGGAAATCTCGTACAAATTTCTTTCTCTTCCTGGTAATAGTGCGTTTGCATTTATAGATTTTGAAAAACCTTTCCTTATCCATGGTTCTGCTTGGTCCCCTTACGAAAAAGTATCCTGGCGAATGAAACACATTACAGTATTAGGTGTGTATATACAAATAAGTATGAAAGTATTATTAATTCAAATATTGAGCACATATTTCCAAACGTGTCACATTCATTTCAATCCATGCAGCCTTGAAAGTCACTTTTCACACCACATTGTTTACATTATTTATCATAATTTATCTTTTTAGCACAGCTTCTACAAAATTATTCAAAATATCCAATTTTTTTTACCTTCTTACAAATGTATTTCAGAAATGTTGAATCATTTAGTTCGATGGTCGTATGCTGAATCAGTTACCAGCTAGTTGTTGTGTGATCTCCGTTATTTCTTATCCATTTCCCAATTTGATATGGGTAACTATTCCTGCTGCAACAGATGGTGCATGCACAGTCATTTTGTGGGTTTCGACCTGACACGAGTTGAGTCACCGACGTCCTCTACTTTATACTTTCCTCTACTCTCTCCCACTTCGAACCAAAGGCGTGCTACTATTATCTCCGCAATTAGGAAGAAAATACAATACGTTTACTTCTCTTGCCATAGGAAAAGAGAGAGAGAGAGAGAGAGAGAGAGAGACATCGTTTCCACCGAACGGGGTTGAGTCGCGGTTCAAGGTGAGCGCAAGAGAGATCCGCTCGTCTTTCTCGCACTCGCGTCGAACCCCAACGTAACCCTATAGGTGGAAACGTAGTCAGCGAGAGTTAAAGCTTATATACAAGTAAAATATATAGTTTTTACAAAAATGTATATAGAATATGTACCTGTTGGTGGTGGCGGAAAAATTCGAGAAAACAAAACGGTGTCCTCGAACGAGTGTGTGCGCACAAAGATATTCTTTTCGATGTCCTTGCCTCGTCCAAAATATAAGTCACGTGCATATATCGAACAATGCGTACGCGCGCGTGGCGATTAATAGAATTGCTCAGAAAAATCGATGATTTTCTCAACTTTTTCACAATTCGATTGTTACGAATAATGCAGATAAATATTAATACGAAAAAAACAATTAATGGACCGGCCGCAAAACGTTCGAAGGACATGCGAATATAATTCAATCTCGTAGCAGAATAATAATGTCCACTTTTGCCACTCTAAGGGCTTCCGCACACTGCGCGCGATTTGCGATGAGCGATGAGCGATATCCAATGGGAGCTTCACTTTCCCAGCGGGTTTCTGGAATACCTGACCTCCCATTGGATATCGTTCATCGCTCATCTCAAATCGCGCGCAGTGTGCAGAGGCCATTAGAGTGCCTGCACACTGCACGCGACTTGCGATGAGCGCTGAGCGATATCCAATAGGAGCTCAGGTATTCCGGAATGCCTCGGAGAGTGAAGCTCCCATTGGATATCACTCATCGCTCGTCGCAAATCGCGTGCAGTGTGTAGGCACTCTTACGGAATCTCGCTACTGGCCTTGAAACGACGGTAGTTAGGTAGGCCGGCGTAGTGTGCAAGGTTCTGCTTTCGCGGGCTGTCAAAAAAAATCAAAACAAAGAACGAGGCATCCTTTTTCCTGACAAGAGCTGTTTGTAAGACTGTAAGTACGAATCAATATGCAATAATATAATAAAGGTGGCTTCGGTTCGAAATTAATCGCGATTGAATGCTCGAGCCGCAGTGTTTTTATTGTTATATAGCGGGCTGCGATATATATAAAAGGTATTGCACATGTAAAAATTCGGTTAGTAGGACCGCTACACATATTAATAATTGTGCGAGGAACGTTACAAATTACTTTGAAATTTAGCTATTTGTGAAAAAAAGGTTTAATCGCCGCCGAGTTGATTATGTATAAAAAGTGCGCGACGCGAGACATACAGTTGTATAATCTCGAAAATAGAAAAGAATTTTTTAAAACCACGGAATCGTTGTTATTAATACGGCGCATGCACGCGTATACAAAATAATTATTAATATATAATTGATTCATATATAATACTTAATTAATATATAATCAATTCGTTATTTCATATTTTATATTTGATTAATATATCATTCATATTTTTTTTAGACATTTGTCTCCCAGAGCGTTTCAAGGTTACAGTAGCAAAGCTGTGGCATCGTGAAAAAAATGTTTTATCGTATTACGTGGAAGACGACGGATGGACACAATAAAATGAAAACAGTCCGGGCCGATGATTTGTTTGTACGTGATTCTAAAGCAGAAAGGGGTTTGACGAAATGTACAGACGTTTTTTTAACTAATTATTTGACGAATCCGACCGAACTTGTATCCATACGAATGCAAGACGTTGAGGATAAAGATGGTGATCATTTCCGACAAATTCGCATTGTCGGCTGCGGAGGTAAATAAACTATATTTTGAATGAAGATATATTTATTTACGCTATAAACATGATCGCATATTAATGTATAACAATATTTTAGGTAATTTGGAATGAAATTATTGATGAAAATTCATTTGACATACAATAACCGTTGTAAATGTAAAAAAACAGAAACAGAAGAGGACGTGGAAATGATTGACAACACCCTGGGACGCGGGAAGAGATTAATGTTTAAGAAAATTCACACGGACTCTCCTGAAATACTCGAAGCAAGCCAGCAACACGAAAAGGACAAGAAAAGGTTCAAAACAGCTGATAGCGGCGGCGATAAATTATTGGGAAAGAAGCTCTTGAGAGAAAAGGTAAGCGTCAAATACTATTTTGGTTTTCTCAATTAATACATTCCTATTTAATCATTTATGAATAAAGATGCGAGAAAGCGGTATACAAATAATGAGAATTTATTGTGAATGTTGTGTAAAGCAATATTCTCATATCGATAATTAAGGAAGCCTTGATGTATTCTAAGCCGTAACAATGGAAATATGGCATAGTTAATTTTTCTTTGCAATAGAGCGGTACGTGAAATTGTAAGTGTGATGAAACGTTGTCACTCGCAAAACGTCTAAGCGCGTTAAGGCGATGTGCCACTCGTCTCCGAGAGCATGGTTCTCGCAATTCTCCAAAATTCCGAAGAAAAAAAATGTACAGTTTGTGGTTACCATGCAAAAAATTGTGAATTTTTTACGATTGCATCGCATTTTCGTTAATTTGGCGAGAACCATGCTGTCGACAGTGAAAAAGCACACATTTTAAACTGTGTTTCGCTTGTTTTCATTAATAAATGGCGGACAACAGTCATTTTGAATTTTTTTACATAAATGTAGAAAAAATGTACGAACAAAGCGCAAAATATCGTTTACCGGACCGAAAAGTGAGTTCATCTGTTTTCTCACTGGCGGCGCGCAGCTCACATCGTATTGCTTTTACGACTGCGCTCGCATCCTCCCAGAAAAATTTGTTTTTTGACAGGTCGGAAGCAGGAGCTATAACCAAGCGGGAGCTATAAAATAATATATTTCGAACATCCGTTCGAAATATATTTCGTGCAATGTGTGATAAAGTGAAGTTTTTTTCTTTCGTCGCGGTTTCGTGATTTGTGCTGAGAAGAACAAAACGACCCCGGCGGTCGAGGGCGAAGACTCAACTCGCCGGCACACCACCGACGAAAAATCCCGACAAAAAAAGAATCAATGAGAAAACTGCCGCGGCCAATGTTACGGAGAAGAACATCGAGGAAAATGATCACAGCGAGGAGTCGAAGGAAAATGGTGAGGAGAAAACACAGGAAATCAAGGTACATGCGTGCCATCGTACTCAACGGCTCCGGAGGTATCAGGTGTAAAGGCGCTGAGAAAAGCTGAGCCTCAACTGGTCGCGGGTGGAGTGCTCATCTGGGTAAGGTGCTCAACCCAAACAAAGCATGTGGCCTCAACTTTCAAGATCATATGGCACAACATGAAGTTATAGATTCTCCACCGAAACCTCCGTTCATCATGGGCTCCGAGTGCACTGGTGATGCCAAGGCTGTTGGTGACGGAGTCGTGAAGTTCAATGTGAGCGATCGAGACGTCGCTCTGCCTGATCACAAAGCCTGATCGCAGCTCATTGTGGTTCAGGCTATCCGGGTGTTGAAGTTTGTATCGTTGGCATGCAACAAAATTGTTTTTAATTTGCTATTTCATCTCAATCAAAAACAATATTTTGGAAATTCCTTGTTATCGCTAAATAATAATCGTAAACCTTGGTTTTTACTCTATCAGCTGGGAGGAGCTACTTGGATATGGCACCTATCACCATGAAAATATGTTCGTGCAACATGGCAACTATGACTCGTGCAACGTGGTGACCAGCGAAGCAAAGAGTTTCTTCTCCATTGCCTGATACTGATGGACGGTGGACAAAATATGGCTGAGCAAGTTTTTTGAGCAGAATAAGAGACTATCCAAGCTGAATCTCCGACATTTGATGCACCAGCACGGTACGCACATCTTAATGCAGTGACAGGTGGGCAAGGTGTATATTAATCAGGCACAGGTATTTGTTTGAATTTATTTGAAAGGATGGTAAAATTTCGCCACCCTTCTACGGGGCGAGTCTTTAGCAACTCAGTTTCATAGAAAATTTAACAATAAAGAGACTAAGGCCTGACAGAGAAAAAGATATCAAGTTGAGCTCATTTGATTAAATTTTCCTTGACACACTTATATTTAGCCATGACTTGGACACACTAGGTCAATTTAACACTGATGGTACTTCATCCACCTGCCCTTAACAATTCTTTGATCGGGTTTTCATTGAGAAATATCCGGGATACATTTTAATCATATCTGAAGTTTGGATCGTACAAACGCACGAAAACTCTTTTCAATTTTTTTATTCCCTTATTTTTAGCATTATCCAGAACCTTTTTTTACAGATTTAAGCTGAAAATCACAAATAGGGAGTTGGAAAAACGTTTGAGTGATTTCGGAGGACTAAACGTGCAGAAAGAAATTGAGCTACGGAACTTCAGTTGCCTTCCAACGATGCAAACTTCAATATCATCATTTCTTAAAATGCCTGCATAATTAAAAGGTGGAAGATCTAAAATTGAATAGTTGTAAAAAATTAGTGATAACTTTTTAATTTGGAAAAGTGAGCGTTTTATTTCAAATTCGTCCGGGTCGAAATGACCTAGTGTGTCAAGAAAGCGTTGAGGGGTAACACAACTGTAGGATTTTCAAAAAATTGTTTTTTTTTTAATTTCCTGTGAGAGATGTTTTGAATAATCGAGAATAAGGAGAACATTTATTTGAAAATAATTTTTTTTACCAAGTCACCTATATGTGACTATAAATAAAAGCTTGGGGCGCTCAACTTGTAAAATGTTTAATAAATTCGATCAATGCGGTTTCATTAACCGTATTTTATTTGGCACAATAGTAATTAGAGGAATTATTATCACACGTTTATACTCAATTTCAGGATTTTTATTTAAGAAATCGAAGGTTGTTTTACAGTAAATTAAATACAATTGATATGTTAACGGATTTATGTAAATGAAAGATTATGTCTAAATTTAGAGCGCTTCCAGCTTTTATTTACAGTCACATATACGTGGCTTAGAACAAAAAAATTATTTTCTACTTTTTAGTACATTACATAAAAGCTTGTTTAAAAATTTTCTTTTACATATAAATTATTTTCTATTTTTTAGTGTTCAATTGATTTTACTAATGGTACTGAAGTTTGCAGCGTTGGAATGCAACGAAAATATATTACATTCGTATCCCCGTATTTTTTTAAGCACATCAGGGCTACCAAAGTCGCCGAAACATTTTTTAGAATCCTTAAAACTTATAACCAAAAGTTGCCAAAAAAAAGATTTTAGAAAATATTAAAAATGAAGAAACAATAAAAATCGAGAAAAATTTTCGTTGCATTCCAACGATGCGAACTTTAACACCATTTTCGCTAGAGCTCTGAAATTTTTGTGAGGAGGCATTATTTTTCTTAAGTTTTTTTACATTTTTTTAAAAGTGATATTATTTGAAGAAAATAAATTATTCATATTGTGAAGTTTGTGTTATTCAAGGTTGTAATAACACCGTTATATAGGTCCATTAGAGATATTTTATTATGAATATTTGTTTAATTTTTTAAATTCAAATTATGCATTGTCACCTCTGAGATCCATGTTTGCAAAACTTTATAGCTCTAAATAGTCGGGAAACGGGTGAAATATCGATTTTCGGTTTTGCACCTCACAGAAAGTCGTTATTTTATATATATACATATATATATATATATATTTTTTTTTTAAGTTGAATCATGCATTGTCACCTCTTACATGCATGTTTACAAAATTTCAGAGCTTTAGAGCTTTAGAGCTTTAGAACTTCCCGACTACTTAGGTAGTCGGCAAGTTTAGGACAAAGGCACGTAGGCCCGTGTGGGTCTGCGGTGGCAGTGACTGGCCCGTGTGCGAGCCGTCGACCGTTTTTCTCGTAACACAATTTTCCAATACGGCCCGCAGCATAACTCCAACAATTTGCATTTTTTCACTCCAAATTTTGAGCACATTTAAAAAATAATATTCCGAAGAGAAATACGTATGGGTTTTCGATGAGTTTATTATAAAATTAGTTATTAACAAATGAGTGTCCTTTTTCCTGTCGAAAATTGAGTTGTTACCTAAAATGCTTACCAATTACACAATAATTCTTATTTTCAAAATCCCCTACGTATTTCTCTAGTTATACTCATGTAAAGTACTAGAATTTTTTTTGTATAAATTCAAATTTGCGTCGGATATACTGCTTGCCGCAGAGCGTCTTAAATTCAAAATGCCTCGCGAGAATGGCTCTAGCGTCACCACTTTGTATAATTTTTTAATAAACATTTTTTTCGTTCACTTGTAGCTATGACTAATAACATCTATGGATATTATTATCCTTTTACTTGTCCTTCCACCACAACAAATCGGGAAAAATCAATTTATTTTAGACGTTAACAGTGGTGCAGGTATTTAAACAATTCGCGATTGTATAATTTTACCGCTCTTCTGTAGAGCGATACTCGTGCGATCGTCATTGCTAGAAAATTCGATCCGTCGAAAAACCTGCCGAAAAAAAATGCTAAACGTATTTTTTTGGGGAACGGGATCTACCGAGTGAGACTCGGTAGATCCCGTTCGCGCGCAAATTTGGTCGACCGCTGACAACCTACCGAAGATAAGTCAAAGCAGAGAGCAAAATGCCGAACGCATTTGTTTAAACAATAAGGTTTGACAAATTTTACAACTTGGATAAGCGGCATCGAGATTACAAATAGTGCCCAAGCTTATTTGTTTAAATTGATTTAAAAAAGCGTGGGAAAGTTCCAGCATCCTTCTACAAGACGAGTCTCTGGCAAAGCCCGTTTGCCAGACAGTTCAATCGTTATGAAATTTCGACCATGACCGTTGTCGCAAAAAAAAATCGAAATAAAATGTACGTTATGACCGCACTGTATGCGAAAAGGTTGCACGCGGCCGGCGGGGCGTAACGAACAAACACACACCCACCCGCGTGCTCAGCGATCGTCGTCTATTCGGCTTCGACTTTTCGTCCCAGTGCGAAGCACCGAGGCCGAATTCGCGAGCGTTGCGGCGTCTGTCGGCGGTGACTCGTAGTAAAAAACTGCGAGATCTGCACTACCGACGTAACGAGAGGCCGCGTCGAAAAATTCTGGCGTGTGACACATGGCCTTAATTGTATATTGAAAATCGGTGATGCGAAGAGAAAAGCGCAAAAGAGCATCGCACAACATTTTTCTGTAAAAACATTTCCAATGAATTCTTTACCGATAAGCATGAATGATCTCTGCACTAATTGTAAGTAAACAAATTTATTGAAATTGCTAAACATTTAGTTGAATAATATGAGCAACTAAATATTTTTGGACATGAACGAAAATTTTGTCATTTCAACAGTATGTTTGGTTCAGTCCGAGACTGTGGAGAAAATATGATGTTAAGATGACAAAAATGTAGTCAATATCGAAAAATATTTAGTTGCCCGTATTGAACTAAATATTTATCAATTTAAACAATTTTTTTTCTCAGTGTGCATAAAAAATGCATCATTAACTGTTCAATGTTAGAATGTCTATTTAATTTTTCGTCAAGATCGAAATTATAGTTTTACAAAATTGGAAAGCGTGAAAGCATACCGGTACAGCTCGCTATACAACTTTAATTATGTACGTGAATGACAATGACTAAAATAATGAAATTTAATTAATTTCCTAAGTTAATCACAATTCGATGGGCACAAGCACAAGATCTTGCACAATGTTTAATTACACTGTGATAAATATAAATATTCCATTTGTAGTTTAGATAAAGCTACATGCTGTCCCACGATACCGATATTTCGTTGAAATTCGGTGCGTTTTGCAGTTTCTAAATTTGTTCTAATCAGAAAATTTGATTGTGCCAGATCGTTTTTAGTATTCATCATTGCAGATTAGACCTTTGTAACAAAAATCAGCCAAGGGCCATTTGCTATTTTTTTTAACCCTTAGACCGTATGTCCTAAGTGTCTCGGTGATTGAGATGTGATTTGTTTTTTGTTTTCTTAATCACCCAAAATTTCGCCTTCGAATTGTCATAACTTCTATGTTTGTGGTTGTAATAGCTCGAAATAACTTTTGCTGAATTCTGTCATGTATGTTTATTATAAATGAATCATAATTTGATACAATCGGTTTCAAGAAAATTACTCATGAGCTTCCAAATTCTTGAAAATGCGTAAATGTATGAAAATGGAAACTTCTTAATGCATTAAAAAAAAAACTAAAAGCTATTTTAAACTTAGCTTTGTTTTAAAAAGTTCTCTAGTTTATCCTCTTTCCAACGGTATGCTGCAGATCATAGAAATAATTTATTATGTGGTAAAAATATATACAAACATTTTATTATAATAAATTTAGAAGTACACAATTTTACAAAGTTACACATTTGGAAGACTTTGGAAGCTCAAGAGTCATTTTCTTAAAATCAATTGTATTAAGTAATGATTTATTTACAATAAACATACATTGCAGAACACAACAAAAGTTATTTCGTGCTATTACAACCACAAACAAGAAAGTTATGACGATTCAAAGGCGAAATTTCGGGTAATAAAAAAAAACGAAAAAAATCATGTCAATTACTGTGACACTTAAGCCATAGGGTCTGAGGGTGAAAAAATTAGCAAACGACCTCCCCCAATCCCCCAAAAAATTGTTTCGGTCCATGCGCCAAACACCCTGTATATACGCCTGTGTAAGTGTGTGGATGAGTCGGCGTATTATCTACATTATTGAATGTATACAAAATTCTAATTTTTGAATCACAGTATATACATTTATTTTACAATATTAGCGTACAAATCTAATTTTTATTTTACATCGGGTAAAACTAAAACACAATGGTCGGCAAAAATTCTGTTGCCAATTTCTCCTTCAAACGGATCACATTTCGGACCAAAGAATAAGTTTCTCCGTTTTTCTGAGATTTAATGAGTAGTTAATGCAAAATTGTGAGGAGATGATGATTCCCTACAATTTTCTACACATTTTGAGATTATTTTTTTTTCTTAAAAATGTCGACAATTTTTTTTTTACGTTTTATGAGTAGACAATGCGAAATTGTAATAAAAACAACATTTTTTTTCGTCTTAACACTTCGTCTGTAAACGCTTTTCCGGTACCTTCCGTCTGTAAACCCGGGTATTTAAAGTCCTGCCGTTTTTTCCCGATTAATACATTCGAATTTTTTTGAAAAAATGCTTGCTAGTGTTCGAAACATTCAATTTAATGTATCAATTATAACATTATAGGAAAATAATTTATTTCACATATTTTTTGTTGAACAAATGAAGCACCTCGGTAGAAAAGTAGTTTCGGCTCAAAAACAAAATACCCAGGTTGATAGACGAAGTGTTAATCTTCATTACTTGATGTTTAAGAAGCAATAAAAGTCCTCCTTCATTTTTTGACAAAACTTTGACGATTCGGGTAAAAAATAACGATTCAACCGATCGATTTGAAAATTTACAGGGTTCTTGGGCATGTATTGAGTTAAAATAAACTACAAATATTGCTCATTTTCGCAATATTTGCAAAGTGGCGCTGGATTTTCCAAAACGGCAGAAAAAGTTATTTTTGTGCTTTTTAAAATCAATATTAAGCTTAGAAAAATAAAATATTTCTCTAAAATATCGAAAGGCATTTTTATAAAGGATTCATTCGAGTTTCCGAAACCCACCTCCCGCTCGCTGTACGATCATCACTTCATGAGATATCAATGATCAAAGAAAAAAGCTGACTTTTAATTCAATCGGCGATATCTCAGCAACAAATGGTCGTACAGAGAGCAAAAAACGAAATTCAAGCTAAAGAACCACGCTCCATGACCTCAGCATTAATTGGCCATGAAAAAAAATTGAGCCCATGGACGCTTTTGAAGAAACAAAATATTTCGAAAACATTTTCTTCCCGTGATCTCTTATAATAGCACCGAACGTAATGGTAAAAAAAAAAATTCGGCAAGATTCTTAAACTAGAGATTGCAAGCTTTAAAATTTTTCCCCCTGGTACGACAATTTCGCACGGAGTTACAGCTTTTTGAAAATCACTTTAATTTTTTTTCATGTTCTGCTCCTTTAATTTTTTTGCTGCGTGTATTTACCAGTGAAAGTACGATGCTGAATTGAATAATGTTGATGATACGAAAAAATTACATAATGCTGTCGATTATGCGAGCAAAGTTGTTGCAATTACTAAAAACAATATTGGAAGGCGGTCTTGATATACAGTTCGTTATACATCAGAAGTATATGGTTTACGAATGTTAGGAAATTACTTACCCACCTCGCAACGCTGTAGAATCGGTCTCTCCGCGCTGATGACCTCACGACGTATGGCCGCACTGCCATCGTTATTTTGAGAAACGTATCGAAGCCATGAAAGTAGTCACGCCACTAATGATATGTTCCAAATATGTTTGTAAAATTAGTCCCGCTTATTTTTGTTCTCGCCAATCGAATTCGACGAGCAGGTATCGAAACAAGAATTAGGAAACGTTGAATCGTGATGTGAATTCAAATGCAAACCAAAGACCGCGTAGACCAGCATAGGTAGGACAGGCACGCGTGATTAGGAGCCATTTCTACTCGAGCATCGAAAGGACTGGTGCCGTTGTGTCGTTTGAAAAAAATAGTAATACGTTTATAATTAAAGCTTCGGAAATACAGCTAGAAGAAAGATGAAAAATTTGTAACTGCACTGCGTATGTGTAATGGAAGAAAGGATGCGCGTCCAATGAGGCGATGAAAGAAATGTCGAAATACGCTAGGCGAAACGAACAGCACGGCACAAGAAATGCAACTGCGCACCGTAGCGGGAATTCTCGATGCGACGTTGTACGCCATAACGAAACGCAGCCATAGCCAACTCCCCTATTATTTCCCTTCTACCATTACGAGACGAAATCGTGCGCGTGACGCCTGTACGCCAATAGGACGGACGATATAACAGTAGAACGTTATTTGTATCGCAAGCGGAATTATACTCCAATGACGTTGAACGCGAAAGGTTGCGTTCATGCAAAGTGAATGTGGCCGGCTGTAATTTTTTTTATTTATAAAAACCAATAAAATTAAACGGCATATAAGTAGAATAAAAACAATCGTAAGAATGTTTTTAGTTGAACGTTATATGTTCGTGCCGATAGAGTTGATGAGAATGAAAAAAGGTACAAAATATTAGAAGAAAGTCATCGTAATTGTCACTCTATGGTAGCGAATCTTAAAAGAAAAAAAAATGAATAAAGACAACATTAAAAAAGTTTTCACTATAGAAGCAAAAAAAACGTTGACATTGGTAATTGATAATATTTTCATCTTTTGTAACGAAAGTTTGCTTCAAAATAAATTTAAAAAATTATATATCGGCATTCGTCTACATCTCAATTAGTTCAGGAGTTATCAGCGTTGAAACGTTTCCAAAATTTCCGAGATCGTCATTTTTTTGGAAAATTATAACTCCTAAAAGATGTGTGTGTGTGTGTGTGTATGTATGTATGTATGTATGTATGTATATATACACACACGCACAGGTCAGTGCAATTCGAAAGACATTTTTTTCTCGACTTTTGCTTCCTGAAAACGTAATCGTCATGGAATGAAAAAAACAAATTTTCCAAGGTAAAAGGTGATACCGAAATGTTTCAACGTGTTATCAAAGGCTTGAAGTTGAAAATGGAAAATAGGTGCCTTTTGTAACAATCTGAAACGGAAGGAACGCTAACACCGAAACCTTCAAGTGGTATATACCTGAGAGTTTTGGATCGCGATTGCTTATGAGACTGCTCGACTAAACGTGGAGAAATTTATTGGCGTTTGTGAGCATGAGTTTCAATAACGCCTTCGAACTATCGAAAACGTTATTAAATGTTTACAGAGGCAGCTAGAAAACCTAAAAAGAGCCGTCAGCCGTAAAACGGCAGAAGAATTTGCACGGAATACGGCAGAAGTACCACCGGTATGCTCCTATTTTATTTCATGTTTATAATTGTGCAATGTCCGATAATGAAAAGTATTCGAAAGAATTTTTTATGTAATTATACAAGGACGAAGATAACGAAGTAAATGACACGCATGTAAGCGGAGCTGTCGTTGCCGAAAGAACGAAGGGAAATGGCGAAAAGTCAATGAACAACAAATGCAGCGGAGGGACAAATCAGCAATCGGAAATGAAATCTGACCAAGGAAGCATTAACAAGGTACGGATGAAAATTAATTATCGAGTACAATTTTGGCTGAAGCTTCAATTCGTAAATTTCATACTTATATTGAAGCAACAGACAGGGCTGGGCGACCAAGATGACGTTCTAAACACTGATAACAATGCTGATAAGAATGAAGAAAACATCGGTAATGAAGTGATCGTTCAAAATGAAACCGGAAGGAATGAAGCTGAAAATCATTATGAGTCAATGGACGACACGCAAAGTGAGAAATCGGATAAAATCAAATCCGACGAAGAAATGATTGAAAAGGTACGGTGCAATGAATACGCATAGATGGGGAAACGAGTGCGAAAATGTTTTTTTGTAATAAAAGCCACGATGGCAGAAGGAGAGAGTAAATGGGTTCGTTGGTCTCAAAATTGTAGCGTATGTTGACATAAGTTGAAAATAAGTACAGTAGAGATGGAAGTTCGCTGTCTAGTAAAATAGTGACTGAAAAATGTAATTGTAAATTGAATATTTAAATTTGACGTACAGACTTTGTAGCAAAGGCTACAAAGATGATGTCGTGAAGACGCAAGTAATTTGTAAAAGTTATGAAAATAATACTGGTAATATATGATATGATACAGCCTTGCGATGACGACAAAGAAGCAGCTAATACGGAGGGAGAAGCTCCAACCGAAATATTGGATGATCGAAGTACACAAAGCCGACCATCAAGCACTGAATCACGAGTACGCTCGAGTACCATTTCCGATTGGGAAGCCGACGATGGAATATTCCCCGTGCATACCGATGATGACTATAATGATGTAAGTTTTTATTGTAACAATAGTTAATTTTTAATGTAACAATTTTTTCGTTATTTCACAAATAAGGCAACAATTGTTAAATAGATTTTAAAACAAAACGAATAAGGTATCTAGTCCCGATGCAATGAGAAACTAATAGTAAATGTGAATAATGCAGGAAAATGTTGAAAATCGTACTGACCGAGCGAAAAATAAAGCGTTCGTTGGAGTAAGGCGAATGGAGATGTATCCAGCGGATTCCAGCCAAAATTACGTTCGACGAATTCGCAAAATCGCAGATGAACGGATACGCAAGAAACGTGCGGTGCTGGTAAGCTCTAGTTGTAAATCAATGATAATGTTTTGATATTGGCCGGATCCGAGCCTGCTTACCCAAGGAGAGCGATGGAATTACAAACTGCCCGGACACGCGCCCGATTTGAGTTATTACTTATATCGGAAAAATTAACTTGATAATACTTAATAGCCTGAAGAGACTCCACTTCGAGAAAATGTCGGCTGCGTTAATCGAAATTTCAAGTGGTCCTCCATTTTAAGTACCGGGAAGGACACGAATAATAGTGGATCTCAGCCATGGGAAAATTCATCGCAGTCATTTAAAAAAGAGGTAAAATATTCCTTCGCAATTCTTTCTTAATATCTTGTTCGGATGAAATTAATACCAGAAGACACCGATCATTGAGAAATGACCGGGAAAACAATACAATTCATAAGGAAATAATGCAAGTGAGGTAAGAGATAATGCTTCAACGAATATTGTACAGGCATCAACCAAAATGGAAGCCGCTTCGCGAGGTGCCGCCCGGAACAACGCCGATCGGAAGGAAAGTCATACGACGTACAATGTTCTTCCCAGTCGTGTAAATAAATCGACTATACCGGTAAGAATCATTTTTCGAATACAAATATTGTACAAGGTAAACATGAATCTGCATAATAGCGACAGTAATTTATATTGACAACAGGTAGTTAACGAAGAGAACCAAATACGCGGCCAAAAGAGAAAAAGGGATGAAGTCGAGGTGTCGACAGAAATCTCTCAGCCATGCTTCGAAACGCCAAAAATGGGGATGCAAAGACGGTATCGCAATGATGATAATAATAATTATGGAGGTAGTGCTGTCGATGCCCCGGCATCAAAAAGAATGAGAGCCGTCCCGCCAGTGGACCAAGCAAATGCAGCCGCCCTGAAGTACAACAACCGACAAAAAAGTACAAACTTATGCCATGTTGGTACGAGTCAAGGAGATGAGTCAACTATACCGGTAAGAATAATTTTTAGAACGCAAATATTATGAAGGGTAATGATGAATCCGCATAGTAACCTTAGCAACTGATATTGATAACAGGTCGTAAAGCAAGGAAAGCAAGGAAATAAAAATGATATGCGACAATCGCATAAGAGAGTACTGACGCCAGTACCGACAAAAAGTGGTGTGCCGAAAAGCCTAAAGCCCAAACTTCAAAAATCGCAAAATCAGGCACGGTCCGTCCTGAATAAGAAGAAGGTAATAAAAACTTTTTTGTTGGCAGTTGCACATTAGATGGAAACCATACAATATTACACCGCGTTGTAAAGAAAAAATCTATAGCAATTAACTTGTAACATAAAAATGAAGTGTTAATATGATAAGAAAAAATGTATACATAGATGTCGAGCAGCCCAACCAGCGAAAGTGCCGCGGGCCATGACAAAGAGAGAGCAGCTCCGACCTCGGGTTACTCTCAAAGCCGACAAAAGAAGTTAAATAACGCGGTAATGGGTGTATAAATAAGGAAAACAGGACTTCAATATATAACGCGCTTAAAAAATGATGGTTTTTTGAAATATGAAATATTTACAGATAAAAGAAGTACGCAAGACGGTCGCGGACTTGAACAAAAAGTTTAAAAACCTAGAGAAACTTTTGGAGGCTGAAAGTAGCGAGGAAGATGACTTCGAGATGCTGGATATTTTGTCGGAGGACAAAATGGAAGGAGACACAGAAATTGCTCCCGGTTGGCGATTAAATGGCGAAGTAGTTATACAAGCGGGGACAGCTTCAAATATGAGCAAGAGATTATTCCTCCTAATGTCGGCTCTGTGGGACAGGGACGAAAGAGCGAAGCTTGTTGTGAAAAAAAGAAGGGGCAAGGACAACGATGGGAAACGAGAAATTACTTCGGCGGAGATCAAGAAGTTAATGCGTAAGTTATTAAAAGGTCACTCATTCGAGGGTAGAGGGGAGAAAGGATTCAGCAAAAAAAATGTTATTGAAAAACAAAACGTTTATTGAAAAGCATGCGACTCGAAAAGTGCAAACACTTTTTGTATGTAGACGTTCGTTACGGCCGAATAGGGATAACGTAGCCTGAAGAGACCAAAGTTATTAAATCGATCAGAATGAATACGTGTAAATTGGAAATATGTGTCGGGCAATTTTTGAAATGTTTTGTAATGTAGTTACGGTATTTATTGTCGAGACGCAGGTATGAAAATATCCCCCTCGAAGAAATGGTCCCCGACAAAATAAATTCTTCGCTTCTTTTCAAATGCTTAACATACAGGTGGGTGCATCTCGCTCCAAAAGATGAAAAAACTACCGGTCGATGGAGTGGACAACATCGACAAAATCAAAACCATGATTTCTAACAAACTCAAAAACGATCGGTATTACAGTGGTCGTGGGAAAAATACAAGTGCCAAGATGCTACTTGGGCGAAAATTCACCGACGTCGATGAAGATGACGACCACGATCATGATCACGACGACGACGACCACGATCATGATCACGACGACGACGACCACGACTCTAACCGCGACGACGACCACGACAACGACGACGACGACCAATAGTCGTCTGGTGTTCTCAGTGATAAAAAAATGTTATGTGCAATGAAAAACAATATGTGTAAACACTGCGGAAATCTTAGCTATTATATATTGTAGCGGTGATAACGAAACGAGGGTGGGTTCGTGGCGCAATAAGAAAAACCAAAAATGCGATAGATGTAATATTATTTTATAATATACATGCTCATGTTTATAGCATACTAACGAAACGACGCATAATATTGCTAATCACGATGCCATATGCGACTTTAATCGAATGTTAATAATGTAATAATATTAATTGACAATTGTGCGAACTTTTTAGTCCAGAGAGACAATCGAAGGAAAAACAATGGAATACAAAATCGCCTTCCGCGCAGCCCTCGAGAACTTTTTTTCCCATGCACCTCCGACGCTCATTAACTTCATAAAATACAAGGCGTGCATTTAGAGAGCTTCATATACGGTTAAAAAAAAAGGTTTAAAATTATTTTTACTGTCTTACGACCATTTACGGTACGATTTACGAAAATTTTGTCGTTTCGGTGGCAAAAACAAACCTATTTTATATTATTTTGACAAAACAATTGATGTATTATGTATGAGGCTGTGCTGGAATACAGAAACCGTGATATCCGTATGTATAATATTACAGCAAGCTTCGAGCTGACTTTTATCTTCAATTTCGACAATAATATTCGACATCGAGCCACTACCGCGATGGTTGGGAAGAATGTCGAAAATAAAAAATTCATTGTACCGCCGCCCCTCGAATCCCGAGAGCAAAAACCCAAAATAAATGTTCTAATTGCTTTTGGGGCCATCTTTCCTAAGATCCAATAACCCTACTTTGTCTTGTGTATTATCCCATGTTTTATTTTCTCTATTGCACAAAATGTTTGATAAATATAATCGCGACCCGAGAAACTGGGTCGAAACAACTCGCCAGCAGGGCTGTCGGAAAATAATTCGACCCACAATATCTGGTCGAAACGACCAGCCAGCAAGGCTGCCGAAAAAAAATCGACCCGAGAAAACTGCTCGAAACGACCAGCCAGCGCGGCTGTCGACAAAATCGACCCGAGAAAACTGGTCGAGACGACCAGCCAGCGGGGCTGCCGAAAAACAAAATCGACCCGAGAAAACTGGTCGAAACGACCAGCCAGCCGTGCTGCCGAAATAAAATCGACCCGAGAAAACTGGTCGAGACGACCAGCCAGCGGGGCTGCCGAAAAACAAAATCGACCCGAGAAAACTGGTCGAAACGACCAGCCAGCCGTGCTGCCGAAATAAAATCGACCCGAGAAAACTGGTCGAAACGACCAGCCAGCGGGGCTGCCGAAAAACAAAATCGACCCGAGAAGACTGGTCGAAACGACCAACCAGCCGTGCTGCCGAAATAAAATCGACCCGAGAAAACTGGTCGAAACGACCAGCCAGTGGGGCTATCGACAAAAAGATTCGACCCGAGAAATCGAGTCGAAACGACCAGGTAGACGGGGCCCAAAATATATTTCGACTAAAATTTTTTAGTCGGAACGACCAACCTATGGGCCCAAAGTGAGGCCCAATTGTAGTCGACACGACCACAAAATGTTGGTCGTTCCGACCAGGAAATTACCGAAATTTTTCGGTATTAAAGACTCCAGTTCCGACCGAAATTCCGGTCGAACAATCTGCTAGGGTTTGGTAAAGTTATCTACACTAGACTTTTATTCATGTGAAATATTCGAAAGACCGGTGCAACATCGCTAACAGCGACAGTGATTCTGTAACTTAGGTTATAACGATTTTCATCGACGTAGAATGCATCACGGGCCACCGATAAAATTCGGTATAATATTCGATAGATGTGGCAGCGTGACAAATTTTCGCCACTCAAATTCTAAAGACTTTTGGTGATAATTGTAACTCGGCCTACTTTTTCAATCCGAATAAACACAACACCATTGTTTTGTAGGAGTGAAATACAGTAAACGAAGTTCAGAATTTACCGTGCTTACAGAATTCTCTTTTCTTTGTTAGAATTAAGAATCAACGATATTTTTTTTTAACGTTTTTCATGATGCAAGAAGAGGCATCAAATGAAACGCTGTAAATATAGCACTATAAGGTTAGACACATCCATTAAATTTTGTTATAAACAAATGATTTATTTTATTTTCCAGGAAGAAGTGTAGAAGTGCTCGAGCATCTTCTGCGCAATTATCAAGAATGCTTGATTTTTTTAAGCTCAATAAGGGTCTTGCGGAAAGCAGATTCCAGGTTATAAATGGAAAAAACGAGAGTCGAAAAAAATGGATGGAATTTGCAACGCAGTTAAATACGCTGAACGGTGCTTCGAAAAGTTCGGAATAGTGGCAAGTGGTATGGATAATCTAATCCTTATAGTTTTACAACATACAGTGGCTATAAAAAATATTTGTACATCTCACACGAAACTGTTGTTAATTTGGCCTTATTTTTGTGGACGTGTTTTCCCAAGATTTTTTTAAACAGACCCCATGTATATTTATGATAAGCTATCGAACACAGAAAGTTCATAAAGTATTTAATTTTGTTCGAACGACAATTTTTAAAAGATGACGTGTACAAATACGTCATCTTACCCACCGTAATCTTCACCGACTTATACATAGTTTAAAGAATTCTGTAAAACATGTCTGCGATATTGGGGTTTTTACTTATTCTAGGTATGGAGAGACGTAAAAAGCCGGACATCAATGAAGGCAAAAAATTTACGCAAAGCTCGAACAGCAACAGGCAACAAGACGATCACTACACCTGGTTTAACAGAGTTCGAGTTGTCCATCATTGGAATCATAGGTTCAGATTATGTTGAAGGCAGCCATGAATGTGCTGATAGTATACCGGAAGAGGAGGTTTGTTAAAACTATTTTAATTTCATTATGAACTAGGTATACATAAAAAAAAATATATGAATATTGAAAGGAGTGAACTATTAATTATAGGACTTGCAAAACAAACTTGAACGTGGTGAAACAGCTTTGTTGAAGTTGAAGCCGCAAGTACCCTCGATTTGCACCGAAGCAAGCGCTTCAAAAAACGATATGAGGCTCTCAGGTAGTAAAAAAATTGGCTTATTAATTTAAATAAGTTGAGATCGAAGTTATCTTTACATTCATCCTCCTATGATAGTGAATAAAACGGTGTAACTTGATAGTACATGCTTTTACAGATGACAATGAAAGTATGGAAGACGGCGCTGTAGCAGGACCCGAATTTCTTGAAACTGATGGTAGCAAAATATTAAAAGAACGCTTTTCAACACCACAGCAAAGTGCTCCCAATTTACAAGGTGAAAAACGAAAAATAGCCACCTATGCCGGAAAAGGCAACCCAGAATGTGAAACCACTCATTCGCAATGAAGTAAGTAAATTCCCACGGAAAGATGTTCTATACAGTCGAACCTCGACATAGCGAAATCCTCGAACAATGAAGATTTGTCCATTCCCTTCCGATAGACATCCGAAACCTTGATACGACAACATATTAATATACATTGTGCTCTCATTGCTCATTGCTTGTAAAAATTGCTCCAATTTAAACCTTCCTTTCTTTAAAAAATATCCCCATACTTATAGTACTAATAAATGAATATTTTTTAAAGAACATTTTGAAGAACACGATCTCGATATAACGAACTTTTCTAGAGATTCGTTATATCGAGGTTCGACTTTACTACATGGAAATATGTACGAAAGCGTACGAAAAAAATTGTATTGGCTCACTTATTGGGTAAAATTACGATAAAATGATATATGTAAATGATAGAAGTTTAGACCCGCTCACGTTATTTATATTATCAAAATGTTTATGAATTGCAGTCAAGCGTTCGAAACTGGCAGAGACACTTTAGTCGACACGGGAGCACTGTCGTGCCATTTCTCAAGGACAAACTGATGCTATGATGGTAAAATAAATTCTTAAATCCAATATTGATTAATCTATCGTCAGCTGCTATTGTACTTTTAAAGGTACACGTCATGATCAAATCGATGGGACTTACGGTGTAAAGCAAATATATATAACTGCGTTCGTATACACTGTTACAGATACTCGCGAATGCAGCTAAAACCCAAACTGAAGCATCGATGATGACTGCTGTAGCCATTACAGAAATAGCTAAAGGCGTTAAAAAGCTAGCTGATGCTGTGACGATGCAAGCTGAGAACGAGGCAATGAGAATACCGATTTTAGGTAGACTCGTGGAAGTTTTAGAGAACATACTGCCGACTTATCTTCAGGAATGAAATAGACATTTACTAAGTTAAAAAAATATTGCTTTTATTTATACGCCAAAAATTAATAGCAAATTTACTATATTTGACAATTCGGTTTTAAACAATATATTATAAAATTTTATTATGCCTAAGATACGTGATGTAAGTGTCGATATATTAATAGTCGTAAGTTACCTTGGAGATAATTCGGACAAAAACAAAACGACTGAAAAAACAAACCAAAGCTAAAAATAAGGATAAACTATATTTCATTGTTATTTTCAGAAAAGTGTTTTATAAAAATATACCAGTACGTTAAAATTTTATGATGACATTCATTATTATGTGACCTATTTGAAAATAATTTTTCAAAAATCGAAGTTCTTATACCCTGGACCTTACGGTGACATGAAACCTTCTTAAAACCCCATTCTCACCTTAGAGATAAAATGTAACTGTTTTTACATAGCATTGATTTTTCGGGCAACCGGAAGTTGTAATGAATATAGATGTGATATATATATACAATATTAAAACATGTTACGTTTTATAAATCGACACACTCAGAAAAGTAGTTCATTAGTTTTTATTTGTCACTGCGTCGTCTGTACAGTAAAAATGCTTGAACTCAGAACCAGCCCCGGATCTGGGGGGGGGGGGGGGGGGGGCAACCCGGGGTGCCTGTCCCGGGCGGAAATTTCAGGGGGCACCAAATTCATGTGTTGGAAAAAAAAATTCACTAGAGCGCCTAGTATCTATACTATCGATTGTTTATTTGATTTTGAAATGTATCCTAAGTCGATTTCTTAACGCTGCCTTAGACCGGCTTTCCACCAAACATGTAAGCTAAGGATGCGTGGGAAACCAACCAATAGGATCGCTTCATTCTCATAGCTTACGATTGACACTTCAAACATATCATAGGGCGATCCTATTCGTAGGTTTCATCCGTAATTCACATCTCTGGTGGAGGGGCAGCCTAAGTCGATTTCTGAGCGCGTGGCAGTGTGTATCATGTCTTTGCCAGGGGAATCCCCGGCTTGTCCAGAAAAAATTCTTCTAACCAACAGAAAGAGACGGGCCGCACGAACAAAGCCAAACAAACGCGAAAGGTCAAACGTCAAGCCACGGTCGGTATAATGCATATGTGGATGGTTAGGTGTCCGAAGAGTTGACGTTGGTTTATTTTATTAACGACCCCTCTTTCGAACGTGTAATCATAATTGTTAGTGAATAAAAGCGATAAATAGATAAGTAAGAATACTATTTCATATCTAATGTATTATCGTATAGATTCTTATCTAATGTACTGAAATGTTAGTTGTTTTTTCTTGTCTAATGCCACTTAATTTGAATTTTGATTGGTGCAAGTGATGGTATGCAACAATGCGAGAATGCCACACTGCAAAATGACTATATAATGTGAAAAAAACTGCGCGTTTGATATTAATATTAAAGTTTTTTCGTGTCTTACTGTCGTAAACGTGACAAACGGCAAGCTAGTCTCCGTTAGCCGGGCACAGTTAACGACTCTATTGATATATTTATCAGCTTTACAATGTATCAATTTCTCCTTTTTAGGTAGTAAATGAGGAGCGCACCAAGAAAAAAGCTATCGGGGGCTGAAAATAGAAAAAGAGCTAGAGATAAAATTGATCAAGAAAATCAATCTGCGTCTAAAATGAGAAAATGGCTTTATGAAGCAGGCGCACCATTAAGGTCCACCGATTCCCTGCACGCTACGATTTCAGGTAGCTCGAATAATTCTTGTGATTTGAACATCCAAGATAATTCCACTACTGTCGCTGATCACCCAGAGCTTCAAGCCTTAGATCGTTCGTCCTTGGTTTTTGCCAGCAGCCAGATAACGTTCAGCTAGTTTCGAGTGAGTTATCACAGCCGAGTAGCCATAAAAAAGGCGAGGTTACAGATCCAATGGACGCAGGTACATAGCCGGACCCCGAAAAAATGACGGATCAACAAAGATCGTTCTTTAGCAGCCAAGCTGCCTTAATAAATGATAAACATCCGAATAACATAGAACTTAGGTCCACTGAACGCGAGGGTCGGCATTTAACACATTCAATGTGGTTTAAAAGAATGGAAAATAACTAAAATGTTAAAAGAACCTGGCTGGTTTATTCTGAGAAAAAAATGCAATTTATTGTACCACCTGCAAGCTATGTGCCAGCGCTTCTACATCGGCCTTGCGTACAGTAGGTCTAATCAATTGGAAAAAGGCTTTAGAAAAATTGGTTGAGCACGAAGCATCACAAGCGCATAAAGAGTGCGTTATCAAATGGAAAACCAGTTTGCAGCAAATGAAGTCGTGTCAGGGCATTGATAGCGAAATTGAGCGATTGATTCACTTTGAAAAAGAAAAATGGCGACAGATTCTATACGTAGTAATGAACGCTGTTATGTACCTCGCCACAAACTGTCTATCTTTTCGGGGATCTCAAGAAACATTGACTGATCTCACTGCGAATTTTCCAGAACCTAGTCGAGGAAATTTTCTTAATTTGATAACTCTACTCGCGAAACACAATCCTACTCCGAAGTACCATTTAGAACATGTAAAAAAGGACAGGTATCCTATTTGTCGAATGCGATACAAAATGAAATCATCGACATACTGGCAAAAAAAGTTCGTAGTACCGTTATCAATTAGATCAAGGACGCCAACTATTTCACCATCATGTTCGACTGCACTCCAGATGTATCTCACACTGAACAAATGAGCCAGGTGATCCGGTATGTCAAAATAACAGGAACTGAATGTGAAATAAAAGGAAGCTTCATCGATTTTATAGAAGTTGACGGAAAGACCGAAGAAAACATCACTCTGCAAATTGTAGAAAAACTAGTAGCTGATGGTTTGGATGTGCAAAAATGTCGTGGACAATCTTACGACAACGGATCTAATATGGCAGGCATATATAAAGGAGTCCGAGCCAGGATTACGGGAATGAATGAGCTGGCCGAATTTGTACCATGTCTGGCACACTCTTTAAATCTTGTGGGCGTGCATTCAGCATCATTTTGTCCAGAAGCAGTTAGCCTATTCGGACTTGTACAAAAGATTTTTTTCTTCGTCGGATCCACCACACGGTGGGAAATAATGAAAAAACATACGAAAACGACTTTGAAAGGGAATAGTCAAACAAGATGGTCGGCCAAACAACGGGCTGTCACTGCTCTATTAAATAATTTACCGGAAGTCGTCAAAGCCCTGGAAGAAATTGAAGAATCCTCTCTTGCGGCAGAAACTAAATACGAATCTGGTCATCTACTGCATGCGATTATGGATTTTAAATTCATCCTTAAATTGACAATCTGGGCTAATATGCTTTGAGAAATTAATAGAGTTAACGTCGAAATACAGAAAGAGGACATAATCATTTCGCGTTCTGTAGTACTAATGCAGGGCCTTGTTGAGTTTTTGCAAGAAATGAGAGAGAAACCGATGGAATAGTGAATCCAAGAAGCTGCACATACATCAGAAAAGTTGGAGGTCGAGCCAGTCCTCAAAAGCAAACGCATTTCCCGAAAGAAGAGGCCACATGACGAAATCTGCGAGGATGAATCGAGAACACTATCACTGACTCAGCGGTTGACTAAAGGAATAAAAGGAATATTTGACACAATTTTAACAGAGATCCGAAGAAGAGCCGAAAGCACGAAAAACCTAAATCAGGATTTCGCCTTTCTCAGTGGCAAAGCATTTGTAAATATGTCCACTGAAGATCTGCAGAAAAATGAAGCCGATCTAGCTCGGAAATATTCCAAAGATTTAAACGCAGTTGATTTCTGCCAGGAACGTGCCGTATTTAAAATGGAAGCTCCACTTGTAATGGGAATAAACGAGAGTACCAGTGCATTCGACCTGTTGCAACATTTGTGCAAACATGACTTGCAAGAAACTTTTCCCAATATCAGTATAGCTTTAAGGATATATTGCACATTGCCGACGACATCTGCAAGCTGCGAGCGAAGTTTCAGCAAACTGAAAATTATTAAAACATATCTGCGTTCATCGATGAGTCAGGAACGTCTATCTGGTCTCGCGATTCTAGCGATCGAAAATAAAACAGCCTATGCGACGGACTTTGATGACGTAATAGATACTTTCGCGGAAAGAAAAGCACGGCGTGTAAAATTGTAGCAATATTGCTTAGCGAAATTTGATGGGACCTAAAGACTGAAAGTGTGTGTACAGTCGGGCTTCTGCGTTGTTTAAACTAGTATGTATTCTATATTATTATCGCACATAAGGAAAAATTATTAGCAAATAAGTAATAAAGAGTGCAATTTAATGAGAAGAGTATGTGGCTTCCGGATGGAGGCCGTGTTGAGGATCAGCGTTGTGCCGACGTTTCGCAAACGTTACAGTCTGCATCATCAGGGCTGAGAGCTCCGATACTGAAGCTCTCGTGTCTCAGGTATTCCTTATATAGTTGCAGTCATCGTTCCAGATCGCTGCACCAGCCAATCAGATGTTTTAATTGATCAGCTGGTCAATTAAAAAACCGGGAGGACAGTGTGCCAAATAGGGTTGACGTGATATCCTCCATCTCTGTTTAGATTGTCCGGATGTTTTCGGATTTCCAAGCCTTCTCGGTGTTTCCTAGAAAAATAGCTGTTTGATGGGGCCAGACAATGGGCTTTGTCGAACTGGATGGCATGACCAGTCTCCATCCAATGTTCGGCCAGCGCTGATTGTGTAATATGGCCATATTTGATACACCGTTGGTGTTCTTTGATCCATGTACTGATCTTCCTCCCGGTTTCCCCTATGTACACTTTACCGCATGAGCAGGGTATCTTGTATACTCCTGGTGCACTTGGTGAAAAGTCGGCACAACGCTGATCCTCAACACGGCCTCCATCCGGAAGCCACATACTCTTTTCATTACATAAAGAGCCGTGAAAGCCATAAAACTAAAAAAAGAGTGCAATTTTTTTAGGGTTCTTTTCTCTCAGTCACACAAAACGCACCTAGTATCTTTGTTATGTGAGTTTTTTTTAAATCATTCATTTGAAATGGCGGGCGGTAGGGCGCCAATGTCCAGTTTTTGCCCCGGCTCCGAAAAATTGTAGATCCGGGGCTGCTCAGAACGTACAATGATCGTAACGAAAGGGAAAGTAATCTGTTACATACATCTTAAAAATGATATGACATGCACTTTAAACATTGAATTCGGAATGGTTTCCTAGCTGTTGGTTGTCAAGAATGATCGGAAGACTTTTTTTTTAATACGAAGGGTTTTGTACGTTTAAAATTTTAATCATTTGCCATTTTAGTCTGATGAATATAGTTACTTCGATAAATAATTCTTTGAATTGCACGAATATCCTGAAGTGATTCATTTAATTGACAATTATTAATAATTTAGAATCGTGAAAAGAGGCATTCACAAATTCGAGTGTAAAAATTTAAATATTTACAGTAATGGCCGACGGTGGAAAAATCACGCACCAAATCTTTCTGCTATTAAACGGTCTTGAATCCGTTGTGCAACAGCAAATGGTCGCACATTTTCATCATTGTTATTATCATTGCAGTTATTAATGGCAGCTATATATTATGCATTTTCTATTCGATCTTCATCCATCATCAAGACAGAATCATTCAGCAAGCCGTTAGCTTGTCGCATATTATGGAGTACTGCACAGGCATTTACAATGCGTTCTGCAAATCCGGGCTGATATTGTAGAGCTGTATGTTTGGAAAGGCATCTCCAGGTGCCTTTTAGTACACCAAATAACCGTTCAATGCCATTCCTGGCACTGCGTACTGCTTTGTTATATGCAAATCGAGGCGTGCCTTCAGGTTCATTAGGCAGAGGCGTCAATAACCAAGGTTCCAATGAATATCCGGAATCACCTGTAAAACATCAATTAATTACTCATCGGCTTCGAGATCCAATGTATTACACTATTTTAGGCTACTAAATATGATAAAACATTAGAAATATGGTGTGAAATTTCTTTACCAATGAGATACGTTCTCCGTTCACCGCCATTATATGCTCGTTCAATAACGCGGCGCGCTGCAGAAGAAGCCCATATCTAAGCATCGTGTCGTGCTCCCGGATACCTTGCATTAACGTTCAAAATCTTCAACTTCGAATCACATATCTGGATAATAAATAATTACAATTAGTCAGGTGGTGCTCATGCTATACTGTCTACGTATAAATGTATGAAGGTATGAAGGAGCACCATTCGCACGTTCACCGAATGATATCCGTGATGATTAATATACGCCTCTTCGGCATTTTTGGGAGCGCATATTGCGATATGTGTACAATCTGCCGATCCCATAGCACCTGAAAACGGTTGCTCTGCATTCAAAAATACTTCCCTCGCAATTTCTCTGGCTTCTGGCGTCATTGGAAATTGTACCCATTGTCTGAATATCAAATCATTGATGGCATCAGTAACCTCGTGCAAACACCTACTAACCGATGATTGACTCATTGCAATGCACCATTGCTCGCCTACAGGACGTTGAAAGCAGCCAGTTGCATAGAACCTCACTGCTGATAATATCTATAAGAGATAATTGGGCGCATTGATAGTACTATCGGATAATAAAACAATATGGTATTACGTCCCGTGCATACAGTTTGTAGATCGTTCCGTACTTGTTTTTCGGCAGACAGTCCTGTGATCCTTGTACGCTTTATTTGTGGTTCTAATAGGTCAATGAGATCTGTTATCAATGCAGGGCTTCGACGATACTGCTCCTTAAATTCGATATCTGTTAAATCGAATGGATCTTGTATTTCTCGTCATTCGACTCGATATAACCTTCGCTCTAGTCGTTGAAGACGTGCTTCCATATTCGTTAAATCTATTGCAAGGTAACCATCAGCCATTCTAGAACATAATTTAAAAAGTATATTTTAATTAAAGGAAATATTCCAAAGGACTCAATCACATGAAAAAGCAGTCCTAGTGAAAAACTTTGAGGTTAGTTACTTTCAGTTTGCAGTGCATTTGCGTGCACTGTGAATTCAAGCTAACCTCAAAATCACAACACGAGCGGATTACAATACATTTCAATGTTTATACATTACAATTTTTTGTTGAGATGTAAAAATGATGAATTCATTTAAAACGCATGTGTATTAAGAATCGTGACAGCCTTTTCATGCAAACGACTATGATTTACTTACATGATTTTCAACGTTACTTTGTAGAATATACTCCAAGATTGAGAAAGTTTTGAACTCTTGTAAAACCCGTTCACAGAAATTCGGTAAATATCTGTCTCACACCATTATTTTTAGATATTATTAAACGATTCGATCCTCTTTAGGGTACAACGGTTTTCGCAATTGAAACGACAAATTGCGATTTGCACTGGATTTATCTCGAGGCTACGCAGAAACTCAGGAAGTCAAACCATACACAATCATATTTGATGTATGTGCGTATATATGTGTATGTATGGAATATCGCTAACCGGGGGTGCGGTCCGAATCGCGCTCACAGCGTTCATAGCGCGCTTACCGTTGGTCCAAGTCCCGCTAACAGCGCTTAGCCGATTCAGCTGTGAGTGATATGACGTCATAGTTGGCGTCACTTCCGGTGGCTCACGGTGCCTATGGCTTGGACGTGAGGCACTCGTAGCGCGAGATAACACTGTGGTTCTGTGGCGCAATTTTCTAAATTCGAGTACACGCGATTTGTGTGAAGATCGAAATGTCCGTCGAAATAAAAGTTTATTTGGAAGAGACTGCTGAAGAGATAACGCTTTTATTAAGTCCTGGTGATGCCGAAAAAGCGGGCCGAGGTCAATATTGCAACTAATTAATATTGTGCTAACATCTTTTTGTTGGTTATGTTAACTTCTAAAGCTGAAAAATAAGTCTGATATACCTATTTATTCATAATTTGCTTGTTCTAGATCCACAGTTTTTAGAAAATATCGTCAAAGTTTACCAAAAAAGTAAGGTGCCGTCTGAAATACCGAGTGATCCCGAAGAGTCGCAATGTTTGAGAGAACCGAATTGTGATTCGGTCAAAGAAAACGGTGGGTTAGTATAGCCCTGTTTTTTTTTAAATAAGTATAAATAACAATTTTTTTTTGCCCATTTTGATTGAACAGGGGACCAAAAATCGGTATTCATCTGGAATGCCCCGTGCACCTATTTTTTGCTCTCGCTATACGAAGAGAACTTGGAGAATTTTGATTCAGGGACGCAACGACATAAAAAAATTTGGACGAAAATTGCTGCAGAAATGGAGGCCCAGAGTTACTCGGTGAACTGGGCTCAATGTCAATCGAAGATTAATGGTTTAAAACGGACTTATAAGAAAATATTTGATCACAACCAGGTGTCGGGGAATGATCGAAAAAACTGGCCATACTTTCAAGTGCGTCCGTATCTCCATAAACTCTATTACCAAAAACCTAGAATACCAGTCCTGTAACCTGCTATTTTGGTTTTCTTTTGTTTCCAGCGAATGGATGAAATTTTTGGATCCACTGGTTGGGCTCAACCATTAGCTACGGCATCGGAAGAGGGTCCTCAGTCGCTTGCAACTTCTAGTCGCGCTGACCCGACGACTCAGCCACAGAAAAAACGAAAAGGCAATACATTTGATGTTACAGATCTGTGGAAGGAGATGAAAGAGGAAAAACAAATTGCAGCGGAGGAGAGAGAACGGAATCGAGAGAAAAGGCACATCGAGAAAAACAAAAAACTCGATGAGTTAATGGCTCAAAAAGAAAGGTGCCACAATGAAAAAATGGAGATTATGCGTCTTTGGCTGCAATCTACACAACGACAGTGATGCATTCCTTTTTTCATTTTCCTAGCAATCGGCATTGTTGTTCCTTCTTTTCACAGTATATATTCGTATTGGAAAAGGTTTCACTGTATAAGTAGCATCTTTTGATTTTAAGTTACCGAAGTAATGCGAAAAAAGCATTCCAAAGATATTAGAGTAGTTGCCAAATTGATACGCATAATTATATTATAAAATGATTCTCTATAAGCAATCATCATTTTATTTAACAGATATGGTATATGGGCAAAGTTCATACCATTTTATTTCGTAAATTTCTAATGCAATTTCTTTGTGACCCATGTTGAATCTATGATAAATAAATAAATATATTTTCTATTAAAATAACGGGGTTTTTATGTTGTCATCTTATTTCACTTCGCATTGTTCGTGAGGTTCTTCGTTGTCACTAAAATGAAAGAATTTTTAGATTCTATTTTAAGAAAACTTTAAGCGCATATGAAGTACAGATTCATCTTTCATTTCTAAAAGAGCGATGATTTTTCCTAAAGTTATCGTCAGTCAAAAGTGAGCAACTTTTGGCCCAAGAAAACTGTAAGCCATCATTTTTTGGTTGTATATAAGAGAAGAACAGAGGGATTGGGGGATCATGCGGGGCAGAGGGGGAATTTCTTCCACGTACATTCCTAATTTCCCGATGAGAGACTGTCGAGCGATGGTTTCCCACAAGTGTTCATTTTCGCATTATTTTTATTACTATAACAAAACTGAAAAACGTGCAACGGATATAAAAATTAAGACATGTTCTTGGGTTCCCGTGCTTACAATTCATTTAAATTCCATAAATTTTTTTCCATTATCAACGGTATAAAGGTACCTTTCGGTTATCTGTGATCAATGTTATGGTAGTCGCTCGTTCCCAATCCAATTGTTAAAACGGCCTTATTTGCAATTATTTTATTCAATTTACTCGCCTAAAATAAGGAAGAGTATAATACTTAAATAGCCCTTATGGGTAAATTATTCATAATCGTAATACGTTTAGCATCACCTTCCATTTTCCGATTGACAACAAGTCTTCCTCTTCTGGCTACTCTCAATGTACCTTCAACTGGAATCATATTTCCTCGTAAGATACAAACATTATGTAGAACACAAGTGGCGACTAAATATTCCGGAACTTTTTCTAGTTTAACCACGGGTAAGCAATCAAGAATTCTACGCCACCGTCCTTTCCATAAACCAAACGCTCGCTCTATAGACATTCTAGCTGATGAAAGACAATAGTTGAAATTTTTTTGTCGTTGGCTTAGGTGTCCATTGTCCCGAAATGGTACCATAACGCTGGGATCAATTCCATAAGCGGCATCGCCAATGATATGCGAATCATTAGGAAAATATATGCCCGGATTATCCACGTAATGTCGCACTCGAGATACTCTAAATACACGTGCATCATGGACACACCCGGCGTAACCAGCCAGAACACTGGTGAATAGTAAATTCTGCGTAGAAACAGCCTGAAATAGATAATGCAATTATCGAATGTTTTCACATGAATGAAATTCTAAAAAAATAAGGCGATGAATAGTACCTGTACTTGGATTGAGTAATGACGGTTCAAATAAGAATGGGCATCCTGCTGCGGAGCTCTAATTCTAATGTGTGTCCCATCGATAGCTCCAAGAATGCGAGGAAATCCACTCCTCTGCTCAAATTCGGCCATTACTTCCTCCACTCTGTCTCCCATTGGCCATGCAATAAAACGAGGAGCAAGGCAATGAAGTGTATACGAAACCCTCCGTACACTTCGGATAGCAGAAGCTTTTCCCACGTTGAAACGTTCACAAATCGATCTATTTCATGAACATTATAATTGTTAGCACATGCTACTGTTTAATACATAAAGTGGTATTAGAGTATTTAAGATACCTGTATGAGTCCGGTGTTGCCATTACCCACAATGTCAACAAGAGTTGAACATTCGCGCCGATTGGTTTTCTCCCACCTACACAATTTGTTCTCGATAGTGCTGGTCCTATGAGACTGAGTACAAATTCAAATATTTCTGGGAACATTCTGAAAAATGCATGAAACTTTTGAAAATAGATCCAATGTATTGTATGTCTTTTTAAACGACTCCCGAACAAATAGATGTAAGAAACGCTGTCCTGCTTACCTGAAATGAGACTTGAATTCTTCATGAGAATAGCCAGGCACTGTTTGGTCAACATAACCTTTATTGCGAGACCTTTTTTCATGTTCCATTCCATGCAAGGTTCCTCGCCTATTTTGTGACATGAGCATCATACTAAGGAATTCCTCAGTGTTTTCAGCATCGCTGGATGACGATGTCGAATACCTATCAAGCACATTCTCCACATCACTTTCATCACTTTCATCTAACAGGTTTTGTAACAAAACCGTCTTCTCAAACGGGCTTCCCATTTAGAGTTCACTTTAGTTCGATCCTTTTATCTCCCCTGTTTTGTATGTTCACAAATGCCTAAAAACCTAGCAAACGTGACACCGAAAAACGTCTCGAATAGTTGATTAATTTTTAAGGTTATGTTGCGAAGTGTCTTACGACGTCGGAGCTATAGTGGCACCTAGTGGCAGACTTCAAAGTGCCCACCAGTGCTTACAAACGGTCCGATTTGTTGGTACTGAGAGTTCGTCTCAACGGCTGTTAGCACGCTCTCGTAAATCGGACCGAGCTTGAGAGCGTGAGCGCTGTTCGCAATGTGAGCGCGTTTCGGACCGCGCCCCGGGTAGCGAGGCTTCAAAAGGCCGCCGTTAGCTTAGCGACAGTTTTCGGAACTTAACGATATGATGTACGCCGACATGTCGATAACTGAACTGTACAGAATAGCTCTTAACGACACTTGTCGATATGGACCGCTAGCGACAGCGAAAATTGTCGCTAAAACGTTAGAGAATCCCGGCACTGAGTGGGTTCGGAGGGGAAAATTTACATCTTTTATTACGAGGACTGGGAATTTCTTAGCGGAGAGTTGGCTTCCCGCCTTTTGGCGTGACGCGAGCTCGAACCCGTGCGGAGTCCCGACAGCTCGGCCCGATATAGCGGGTGTCCCTCCGTCCCGTAGTGGATAATCCCGGTTCCATCGCAAAGGGCGGTCGTCAGTCGGGAATCAAGGGAGTGAATGACGGCCGGGAGAGTTTGTTCGGATAATTAATCGAAGCTCGGCCGGGTAACCGAGTAGCGGGGGCCCGGTGTTGTTTTTGAATCCTTAAGGCGGCCGTTAGGAGAGTGAGAGGAGAGGCCAAGACGAGCTCGCAATAAAATGTGAGTGAGTGCAGGTCCCGGTCGTGTACGCGTGTAAGTGTGCCCGTGTAAATATTTATCGCGTCGTTCCGTTTCGGGAATTGGTTGTTCACCGTGTATTTTTATTAATTGTGAAAATAGAGAATCACAAGAGGAATTTCATCACTCGAGTCGGACGTTAGAATTTTATTTACGTAATCGTGATTTGTGTACCGAACCCCCCTCTCTGCCATTTTTCCCAGGCCTGCGGCTTAGCCGGGTATTTCCGTCCTCCCTCCCTCCATCCCGACGAGCCGATTTTCGGCTGGCGCCCTATAAAGATAAATCGCCGAGAAGGACGAGGACGGGATTTTGTGGCCTCGTGAAAGTCCGAGTACGTTTCTCCCTTTTCCCCCCCGAAATTTAGGTCACAAAACAAAAGCACACAACTCACAGGAAAATGAAAACGCTAACGCATAAATAAGTGTATTATACTTTATTATTGTATCATTCTGAATTATTCTTAAAATGGTATTGTTGTCGTATTATTCTGGTATTGCATATTGATGTATTTAGTTGTATTATTCTTAAAATTATTTACATATGTACATTGCAATAAAATCAATGTTAACTTATATAAACTTAAGTTTTGCAGTGCATTACTGCTTTTTTTTGCTTAGTATTCTTTTTGTTGGTCGGCATTTGTTCGCCTGCGATATTGTTGCATCCTTATAGTGACAAATCTCCTTCATTTTGTCTGTAGAGGAAGCTGCTAACTTTCAATTCCACAGTCATATCTTCCGTCACCATAACATCTTTCATTACACGAATATCATATGTTTCTTCAACTCGTACGTTTTGAATAGCAAAGAACATAATCAATATTTTCCCCTCACAGCCACTTGAATACTGGAACCATCCTGATGGAAGACACAATTTTGTTGTTAGGAGCTCTTCAAATGTCAACGTGTCTCTCACAGCACTGTCAAACTTTGGAGATATTTCATTGGATTGGTTCCCTTTAACTGTAATCGAGTTTGCTTCCCCGATAAGCACAGGCGATTGTCGACCGAACATGATAGCATCTGTCATTTTTTCCTCGTTGCTCGACGATCTTGCATGTTGTTCTTGCACAGGAAGTACACTGGTAAGATTCTGCTCGTTGAACTGAATCTGCTCACTCTGTTCCTTTCTCGGCAATTCTATTTCCAGTTCAACTTTTTTTGTCCATGGAAACATTGACGGCATGCTTCCTTTTCTCAACCGTGGAACTTTATATTGTCCCTAGGAATATGAAGTAAGCAATGATTAATGATCTAAACAAAACGATATGAATTTTTAGGAATACCGAGAATAAAAAAATTAACAAGGAGACGCCACGACCGTGGGGTCGGGGATTTGGCCGAATGTTTTTGTGATGAAAGAGGACCCCTAGCACCTCATGTGGTTAAAGTAGTAGGACGCACTACTCGGAAAATTCCGAGAAAAATCGATTCAAAGTTTCTTAGGCGCCTTATGAGTTTAAAATGTCAGGCACTCGTCGAGCCGCCGTCTAGTCTACACGGTTAGAGCTCGGTCTTTTGCGCCGGAGGTCTCGCGTTTGATTCCTCCTTCGGATCTTATTTTTATTTTCTTTTTTTGTTATCCCAGCAATTATTCAAGACGTTTCTCATACCTACATTATTTAAAAAAAATATTTTAGCTCAAGAACGTAAAGTTTTTCATTCACTGAAAAATATTCGTGGTCGTTGTTCTATATGGTTTTATGGCCTTGTAAGGGTCTAAAGAATTTTGACCTGGGGACCCCTTAGGATTATGACGGACATCTGCGCATAGGACTGTGCGTGAGTCTGTGAGAATTGAACAGCAGTTTATTTTTCGATTTCGTCGTGAACAGACGTGCCTATTTCTTATTGTTAAATTTCAAAGTTCTCTTACAATTCGAAGTTAAAAATGTCGACTGAAGAAGTTGCTGGCTCTTCTGGAATAGGAGAGGAAATTCCCGAAGAATCCATGTACAGTGATACATCAAAATCGCAATTGAAGGACGCAGTAGTTTATTATGAAAAGCTCTTGACGGAAAATAATGTAATTGCATCGACACCTTCGGGAGAAATATCTGACGATGTTATGTTATTGGCCGGAGAACTTTATAATAATACATTGGAACTTTTGGGTGAAAAAAATCGTAATTGAAGAGGAATTAATTCACGCTCACGAGCATTGCGAAGAACTACAGGTCAAAGTGCCCCAACTTGATTCTTCTCCAGACGTATACGAACCGGAACCGAAAAAAAATAAAAGTGAAATGATTCCCATCGCCTACAAAGTCATAGTTGCGAACATTGCTAAAGCGCATCCCACGTGGTCTTTGGCGACATTGCAAAAAAAGGATGCAGCCGCTTGAAGAGAAAAGAATATCTTTCACAATGGGAGAATGATATTAAAAGTGGTGGAACGAGATTGGACAAATTTGGACAGATTCGTGGACCTACGACCGTTTTGTGGAAGCAAGACAGCGATATCAGCAAGTTACGACAAGAGATTTACAACCAGGGCGTTGGCTGCTGCTGCACAATTCATCGATTTCACTTTCAAGGCGTCTGATCGATGGGTCACAGCATTCAAACAGAAACACAAAATTTCTCAACGGAAAATCACGAAACTGATTTCGAAAAAAGAGGTGGCATCAATGGAGGAAATCCGGGCGTCTGCAGAGACCTTTCGTCGACAGACGTGCCGCTTAATACCTCAATACCATGAGGATTATGTTATAAATACTGACCAAACAGATAAATACAAGTTTTATGCGTACAAATTTTTTTACCGATGCAAAATGTACCGATTCAAAATTAATTATATAAAAAGTTTTCTACATACATATTCGAATATTTTTTTAATATTAAAAATACTATTTTTTTCAGAATGTCAATATCAATCTGTTTTCAACAGGACACTCACTAAAAAGGGAGTAGAACAGTTTTCGTCAAAAAGTCGGATTTGAATAAAGTGACGCATTCGTACACCGCACAATATTCCATAACATTATCCGGAAAACTGCTCCCACATCTCTCCGCATGTTTGCAAGAAGCGACCAGTCAATTCGGACCTCGTATTCAAAAATTAGTAGATGGCTATGCCAATACGTATAGGAACGTCATTGCAACATCATCGAAGTCCGGAAAACTAACAACAGCCTTATACACGGATTTTCTCCAGAAATGTTTAAAACCTTTCGTCGGGGAGAATAAGTTTTTACTTCTCAGTGACTCTTGGGGGGGGGGGGGGGGGGGGCGAGGGTCAAACAAATCCAGAGATGTAGGATGAAATCTTCCAAGATGACGAAAATATGCCAACTTGCTCTGTAAAAGTAATTCCTCCAAAATGCACTCGCTTGGTGCAACCTTGTGACGTTTACTTTTACAGACAAGTTAAAAATTTCATAAAGCGCTTGAAAAATTGCATCGAATTGTTAGAGCAAAATCGTGAAATTAATTCCCGGAAAGATTGTATACAAATTCATTCAATAATTCACCATCAATTATCGTCACCAATCATCCGAAACATGATTCAATACGCCTGGTTTGCCTCAAAATTATCAGTTACTAGAAACATTTTCATGAATGTTAATGGGATATGTTTTTGTACGGATGTATTGCAAACTCCCAGTGATTGTAAAAAATCCGCTTTTATATGTTACGCAAGATGTCAGAAGAATTATTGCTTTGTTTCTACGATAATTACCACTGCGGTTTTTGTATAGAATTATTATATGAATAAAAACAGAATTTTTCCTAATCGACTTTGTTATTCTCATTAAAAACCCATTGTTCCTCCTCATATACTTTACAATGAAAAATAAAAAACCCACCGCTATGAATTGTTTTATTGGGAAAGAAAAGAAATTAATTAAAAAAAATGACAATAATTTTTTTTAAATAATGTAAATAAATTTTTTTAAATAATGTAGAGATGAGAAACGTTTTCAATAATTGTTGGGATAACAAAAAAAATATAAGATCCGGAGGAATCGAACGCGAGACCTCCGGCGTAACAGACCGAGCCCTAACTGTCTAGACTAGATGGCGGCTCGACAAGTGCCTGACATTTTAAAGTTATAAGGCGCCTAAGAAACTTTGAATCGATTTTTCTAGGAATTTTCCGAGTAGTGCATATTACTACTTTAACCACGTGAGGTGCTAGGGGTCCTCTTTCACCACAAAAAAATTCGGCCAAATTCCTGATCCCACGGTCGTGCCGTCTCTTTGTAAGCTTCGATTTTACTTACCACTCCGACACCCTGTCCGAGGGGATTCATGACTTACCGTTGCCACACGATTTAGTCCTGCTTAAAATGCTTTTCACTCACCACTCTTCCAGCGTTTACATTATTATTATTTATAGCCTATAGATAGAAAAATAGTACAGATAGAAAAAATGCACCTTTTCAGCATTGTGCAGGTACCCTGAGGTATAACTGCGCACAATACACGGCATTAGTACACGAGTATGAGCAATTTCAGTAATTTAATCAATTCCGCAGCCCGAATTAAACTGCAAACGTCAAAATCACGGGTCAAAATAATCGTATTCGTCGTTGTGATGGTTATGTATGTAATGTACGCAGCGCGGGCCGCGCGCCTGCGCAATAAGAAATTGTCAGAAACCTACTAGCGCCCCGGGGAGAGGTAGTAGAACTTAATAAAGCGGTCGAAAAGCGTAGCATTTTTATATACGGTAAGGGATAGAAGGTGCCAGCCCCCTGCTCACGACGCAGTGGATCGCGGCGCACTCTCGATTGACGCGCTACGGCGCGCTTTCTCCTCGTTATTCCGGCAAGGTTAGGGCACATTGGCGGCACACTGTGACGTTTCATTGCCGGCAAAAACAATGTACATGATTACAACCATAGGCAGATTCGCTACGACAAATGTCATGATCCTTAAATGAGTTATATAAGTTGAACCAGTTAGACAGTCGAGTGGTTAGTGTGCTTGCCTTCTAACCAGCCCATCGTGAAGTTGCGGGTTCGAATCACAGCCTCGTGCTTTCGAAAAAAAATAATTACGGGCATGACGCGTAGTCCTCAGTCATACGCGGGCGTCGTACACACGAACCGCTACGTGTGTGCGATTGCATTCAATAAAATTATTTATTGGGCCCTCTTTTTATTCCCACCTGTCCAGCTACCGGTAATGCAGAACCCCATTTAGCCGGTCACAACACCGCAATAGCGGACCTCGTTTATGCCGACGAAGGAGCGTTACGGTGTGTTCTAAATATACCGGCAGCGGAACGTCACAGCATGCCACAATGTGCCCTCACCGTGCCGAATAGCGTATTCCAAATTTTCCGTCACAATGCCGCGATAACGTGCCTCGTTTCTACCGGCAATGGAGCGTCACAGCGTACCTCCAATGTGCCCTCAGCTTGCCGAAATAACGCATTCCAAATTTTCTGTTGCAATGCTGCAATAACCCAGCAATGAACGTGCTATAAATGTACCTCCAATATTCTGTATTTTCGTACTGCAATATTAACACCAGCATTCACGCGAGGATGTGCAAAGCTGTGCTGCTAGAACACAGCTTAAGGTACAACACCACTGTGACGGCTTCAAAAAATCGATTTTTTGAAAACCATCTAGAAACATCTAAAATACATTTAAGATTAAGATGCCGTTGGACCCAGGTCGAAAAAATAATTATTTTCGGAGATATTGAATATTTTGTGGAGCGGTGCAGCGCTCCGTGACGCTCGGGGTCCCGCGCAGCTGCGCGCCTCAGGGTCGGCAGGTATACCGGGATATGTAAATTTGAGCAGAGACGATTTGCTGCAGCGTTGTTTGGGCGGCTTCACGCAAAACAACAACGAAAGCTACAACATATCAGTTTGGGCAATAGCCCCCAAGTGTCAGTCCGGGAGCAAAAAAATCGTCGATATTGCAGCTGATATCGCGGTATTATTATTCAATGATGGCCTGAGAAGCCTCATGAAAGTTTTGGAGACGTTGGGGATAACTGTCGGCCCAAATTGTTTCAATTTTTGCGTTGAAACCGACGCAGCGCGGATCGAGCTGGCGGAGCGCTCGATCACAGACGCTGCAAAAGAGGCAAGAAGAGCCTCTACAAGTTCGAGAAAAGATGCTAGGGACAATGATTTGCTTCTTGAAGGCCAGCTATATGGTGCCGGCATCGCTGATTAAAGGTAAAAAAATTTTTTTCCAATTTATCGCATAAATTAACAAACCTAAAACTTTGAACGCGTTTTTCTCAAAACCACTTTTTTGAGTGCGGCACGCAGCAGAACTCGAGCAATTTTTATCCGATCGACTTCAAATTTGGACTGCATCAATAAAACTAGATTATCTAAAGAAGTACATAGGATTTTTTCGATATCTCAATAATAAAAAAAGTTATAGCCTATTTTCGACGAGAAATTTTGCTCGAAAATCGTCCTTTAATTTCAAAAGCGTGCCTATTTTTTAAAAATCAATATTTTTTCAAATCCCTATGTACTTCTCTTCAAAATATCATATTATTAACGAAAACACTCGGTATTTTTTTTCAGATCGACTTTGAAGAGAGCTCTGCTGCGTGCCGCGAACCACTGCAGAGGCAACAGTACCTGACGCGGGAGCTTCCCCAGCGTCACCATGGGGCGTGAAAAATTTGAAATTTTTTTTTTATGTATCTTCAATAAACAACGAATAAAACAAAAAAAAATTTCGAATATCTCTTTTTTTCCCACAAAAAAAAAATTCTTGAAAAATGGCAAAAAAATAGGGGGTCACAGTGGTGTTGTGCCTTAATGCGGCGACAAAGGATGCCATTTTCCCGTCACAACTAGCTCTCGCTTGGCGTCGTGCTGCCAATGTGTTGTCGTCAAATTTCTTACTGGGTCCCTTCAGCTCTTTTTAGAAGATCCCCTGAGAGCAGTTTGCCAAGCTTTCGATTTGACGCAGAGGAAGATGATGAACTGTCATCGGTGTCTGTTTGCAAATCTTCTGCTTCGATGAACTATTTGGTAGTTCCGATGGAGCTCAAAACATACTTTTTCCGTAAAGGGACGCAGATCGTTGCGTCACACCCACGGTCTTACATACCGGTCTGGAAACTCTAATGCTGACAGCCACGATCCGATGCATCACTAGTTGTCGCTGCGGTTCCGAAACCCGGACATACATAACCTCAATACGGCGAGCAACGGAGTGAGCGGTTGAAAACGTGAGTCGCTGATAACTGTTATTTTTTCTGCGTTTTGAGCACAGTACGTTTTCGATCAATTGAAAGCATATTCTTTCAAAAAGATGATGTGGTGCACCGTACGGCACATGAAGGGGCAACCTAAAAAAAATTGAAAGGATTCATTCTGCTTACCTCGATATGAAAACAAATACACGTACAAAAATAAAAAATATCAGGACATTTTCTGCATTTGTGTTTTTATTAAATTGCATTAAAAAACGGGAATGAGTTATGAAAGAAAAAAATTGAGACAAGTGGCTGCGAACCTACAACAACGCGAGCTTAGGCTTTAGAAAGTTTGTTTATTTGATTACGATTAGGATCATACATTTTATTATTGTATTAATCGAAACGGACAGGACTAACGCCTTTTCCTGGCCCGTTTAACAGTGTGTCGGACTCATAATAAATATTCGTGTAACCATCATGAAGGTGGGACAGAGATAGACAGATAGAAACATGGCCGACTAGTGCTATCTCTGTCTGACCCACCGCCCCACCCCCCGGCCGCGCCGCAGCGGGTGTTCTGATCGCAACGAACCTAGTGGCGACTAGTGAACCACCAACTCTCTTTAATAAGCCACCTACCCCTTCCACTGGAGTTGCCAGGCCTGTATGCAAGACCGTGGTCACAACAATAGCGACGTGTTTCTCCGGGACCATAATATTTTGCATTTTCAACGCTCATTTCTGGCGTTGTCATTGATCAAATTTTGTTTTCTCCGCATAATTAGAATTCATTTTCTATTTAGGGACATTGTTTTATGGTACAACCGCATTTGTTGTATGATACAACTTTTTGCTTTAGATGATGATCTCAATTAATACGTAGCAAAATCTTGAGAAAAAAATATTGAGTACCTAGCTTATTTGTGAAATAGGGGCTTTTTTAGCGCCCCCTATCGATTGCGATCATCATTACATCATTGGACACGTGTTACAAAATGGAATTGCGTTTCCACTTGTCGCTTTTCGTTTATAAGCCCGGTTTGCGAAATATCAAGGTTTAGAGTAACGTGCAGCATGCCCCCCCCCCTGTTTCCATATTTCAGCCATGGATTTGATACATCTGAATAATTCTGGGTAGTAGCATTGGATTAGAACTTTTAATTTAAATTATTTAGATTTACTCACATCAACAAATTCAGGAAATTTGAATAACCAATTTATTGCTAAGTTGACTTCATAGATGACGCTGAAGCTCGTCGACAGACCTAGCAGCCGCGCGCCGCCCGAACCCAGTACATTTTTAGCGTGACTGTACGCGCTCGGATCGTAGCGCAGCGAGGCAGCATAGGACCTACCCCCGCCACTTATCCGCTCGTGAATGAGCTGAATATAACTGACTGGCAAAAATAATGTTTTTTTGTTGCTTAACAACAACCGTCACCGAGATGAATCATGAGTCGATCGTTTCGTCTATTCATATAGAGTAAACATGTAAATCGTCAAGTCACAATTGTCATGCGTGTTAAAGGCAGACGATTTTAAACAAAAAATTTGTTCGAGTACGGAGACCCGAATGGCGGATGCCTTTTTTTGTTCTTAATTAACAAAAGCCATCACCGAAATAAAACATAGGGGGATCGATTTGGCTAATCATGTAGAATAAGGACATAAATAGTAAAAGTCCCTTTTTGAGATTTTTCGTGCGAGTAAGGAGGTGCGATTCGCGAATAACAATTTTTTATTAACTTAAAAAAGTTGTCACCGGGATGAATCATAGGTCGATCGATTCGTCATATTATAAAGAATAAGCACGTAAATAGAAAAAGTCGCTACTGACATGCGGGTTGGCAGCAGACGGCCTTTTGTGAAATTTTTCGTGCGAGTATGGAGGCGCTATTCGCGAATAACAATTTATTTTTGTTAATCAGCAAATGCCGTCACCGTAATGAAACATAGGGGGATCGATTCGGCCAATTATACAGAATAAGCACGTAGATAGAAAAAGTCGCGACTGTCATGCGTGTTAGCAACAGACGGCCTTTGTTTGAGATTTTTTGTGCGAGTAAGGAGGTGCAATTCGCGAATTACAATTTTTAAATTAATTTTAAAAAGTCATCGCCGGGATAAATCATAGGTCAATCGATTCGTCTTATTATAAACAATGAGCAGCTGAATTGAAAAAGTAGCTGCTGTCATGCAGGTTGGCAGCAGACGACCTTTTGTGAACTTAATCGTGCGGCCAGCACGACCCTTTTCGCGAATAACAATGTATTTTTGTTAATCAACAAATGACGTCACCAGGATGAAACATAAGGGGATCGATTCAGCTAATTATATAGAATAAGCACGTAAATAGAAAAAGTCGCTACTGTCATGTGTGTTGGGAGCAGACTGCCTTTTTAAAGACTTTTCGTGGGCAGGAGAAGGCGCGATTCACGAATAACTATTTTTTAATTAATTATAAAAAGTCGTCACCGGGATAAATCGTAGGTCGATCGATTCGTCTTATTATAAAGAATAAGTAGCTCAATTAAAAAAGTAGCTGGTGTCATGCAGGATGGTAGCAGGCGACCGTATGTGAATTTAGTCGTCCGGCCAGCACGACCCTTTTCGCGGAGAACTATTTATTTTTGTTAATCAACAAATGCCGTCACCGGGATAAAACATAGGCGGATCAATTCGGCCAATTATATAGAATAAGCACGTAAATAGAAAAAGTCGCTATTGTCATGCGTGTTAGTAGCAGACTACCTTTTTGAGATTTTTTGTGCGAGGGAGGAGGCGCGATTCGTGAATAACAATTTTTTAATTGATGAAAAAAAGTCGTCACCGGGATAAATCGTAGGTCGATCGATCCGTCTCATTAAAAAGTTTTTAATTAATTTTAAAATTTTGTCACCGGGATAAGTCGTAAGTCGATCGATTCGTCTTATTATGAAGAATAAGTAGCTAAATCGAAAAAGTAGCTGTTGTCATGCAGGTTGGCAGCAGACGACCTTTTGTGAATTTAATCGTGCAGCCAGCAGGGCCCGATTCGCGGATAACTATTTATTTTTGTTAATGAACAAAAGCCGTCACCAGGATGAAACATAGGGGGATCGATTCGGCCAATTACATAGAATAAGCACGTAAATAGAAAAAGTCGCCACTGTCATGCGTGTTGGCGGCAGGCGGCCTTTTTTGAGATTTTTTGTGCGAGGGACGCGGCGCGATTCGGGAATAACAATTTTTTAATTAATGAAAAAAAGTCGTCACCGGGATAAATCGTAGGTCGATCGATCCGTCTCATTATAAAGAATAAGGAGCTAAATCGAAAAAGTTGCTGCTGTCATGGAGGTTGATAGCAGACGGTCTTTTATAAGTTTAATCGTACGAGCAGTGTGTCCCGTTTGACGGATAACTTTTTTTAAAATTAACAATGGCCGTCACCGGTGCGGAACGTAAGGGGAGCGATTCGGCTAATTATATAAAATAAGCACGCGAATATAAAAAGACGCTATTGTCACGCGTGTTGGCAGCAGACAACCTTTTATGACATTTCTCATGCAAGTAGAGAGGCTTCCTCTGCGAATAACAATTTGTTAATTAATCAAGAAAAGTCGTCAACGCCATAAATTTTAGATCAATAGATTTGTCTATTCGTAAAGAATAACCTTGTAATTAGTACAAGTCACTAATGCCATGCGCAATGGCAGCAGACAACCTTTTATGAGATATTTCGTGCGCGTAGAGTGGCCCGTTACGCGGATTGATTTTTTTTTGTTAATCCATTTGTTCATTTTCTTATCATGCGTCTGCACCTTCGGGGCCCGGGTTGAAGCTCTTTATTATTTTATTTTATGAGTGAAGATCCATTAAAAAACCTAATTTCATACGCTTATTTTCTTCGAGAGAAAATATTGCAAGTACACTATATCATTGAGAATTTGCGCTTTGCCCAATTATTGAATTAATATAAATTACAACCAATTTACTTGATTTAAGAAGAAGTACGGTTTGCTAGAATGATGCTTACTTAGCAGCGCCGAATGTAATCCATTGATACAACAGTTTCGACAGTAGCTCACTAATGCATTTCACTTTATCACAATACTAGCTTTTGCCCACGGCTTCGCCCGCGTGGATGTCGGAAAATATCCCACGGGAACATACTACCGTGATTAAAAGTACCCCATTTGTTAATCTAGGTAAACAATGTCTTCTCACATTGCTTATTATAGTATCCGAGGTGCGGCGCGCGGATTGATATATGATTGCTGGAGGTTAACAAATCCGAAATCTTACAATAGTAACGGAAAACATAACGAAACGGAAAATTACCTACTTGAATGCCAAATTTGAAGGCAACTGTAAAACGGAAATTTAAATCCTACCAAAAAAAAAGTTAAAGTTAAGGTAAATAGTTCCCTTAATAATTCAAATTAAGCTTTTACTTACATTGTTATTCTCAGGGGGTTAGGACCATTTTTTATTTATACTTAAAGTACCTCTTTATATACTACATTAGAGGTTCTGCCCTCAGGTACTAACACAACCAGGCTGCTAGATGAGCTCACTCTCGGGCAAGCCACGTAAAACTGGCCGTGCGAGAAGCAGTCCCCTCTAAGATCAATCCCCGCTGTTTTCAGTGACTGACCCTGAGACTTATTAATCGTCATTGCGAAACATACCTTAAGGGGGAACTGCAGCCTTTTAAACTCGAATGGATACTCCGACGGTATTAGTGGTATCCGCGGTATATACACCGATTCACTTCGAGCACATCCAGTAAGTATAATGGCCTCTACCACGTTTTTATGTAAGGCTTTCACACGCAACCTGATACCATTGCACAACTTTGGCGGATTGAGATTTCGTAGTAGCATTACTGGAGCACCCACTTTGAGGATAAGTTTGTGAGACGGTAGACCAGGTGGGTTGAGTGCATTTAAGAAGTCCACAGGATAGTGTACAGCTTCATCGGTATGCACTACAGTGTCCACAGACTTGTATTGGTATTCTGCACCTTCGAACGACTTTAACAAAGTGTCATTAATCACGGAAGCCTGATCATTCTTAGGTGTCAGAATCGCACGTTCGCATAGCCACTCCATTGATTTGCTATGTAGGTTTTGGACATCTGGATAAATTCGAGCTATTAGGTGGACAACGGTGGACCCAACTGAGGCAAGATCTGATGGAATTATAATCTTGCCCTCAGTTTCCGTATATTCTCCGTTTCCTATTTTAAGGAGGAGATCGGAGAATTGTTCAGCGCAAACATCACCCTTCAAGTGCACTCGCATGTTTTTTTTAAGGTGGAGTTTTGTTATTGGCATTGTTATGAAGGCAACTTTAAAGTGAAAATATTAAATCCTCTTTATTCTCTATCCTGTGAGAATTAGAAAAAAATAGTTACGTAAATAATCCCCGTTAACCACCCCCCCCCCTAAACCCCTTAATGACAAACTTTATTACATAGGCAAGTATTTGTGTCAAGTTTCAAATAAGATCAAAGAAGATGTTTCAAAGAAGATAAGCCCCGCGATAAAATCCTCCCCTGTAAAAATGACTATCCCTTTTTAACCCGTTAGGGGTCGATTTTCGAAAAACCCTGATACACGTTATTCTTTATTTTTGTTCTCAAGCATAAATACTGAGTTTCGAGTTAATCGAACCGCGCGTTAAAATTCTTCCATACAAACTTTGATACCCCCAAATCCCCTCTTAGGGGGTAGTTTAGGAAAAATAAAAGTGACAAAGTTTATAATTTACTTTATAATTTATTTGTGTCAAGCATTATTACACAATTTATTTGTGTCTACCCAAACAAACCATGTACCCGACGTTTCCGATCCGCGAGGGATGTACTTTGTCCGATCGTACTTGTCGATCCACGAGGACTGAAAGAAGCGATCTTTTTAATGCTTTTTAGGCGCGACTCCGTGTTTCTCTTGTTTTTCAACGTTCCATGTACCCGACGTTTCCGATCCGCGAGGGATGTACTTTGTCCGATCGTACTTGTCGATCCACGAGGGACTCAAAGAGTGTCTTTTCTCCAAAAATCTTGTCCTTTTATACCCTGATTTTACCGCTTTTCAAATCCCCTTCTTCTCCGTCTTTAATTCAATTAGTTGGTTTGTCCGGTTTCTGCCGGTTTCTCTTTCCCCTTAATTCGATTAGTGTAACGGCTGAATTTATTTGAGTGACCGTTAGTCCTTCTCTGTTCTTGTCCGCCATTAATTTAATTAGCGTTGGTTCGACCAACATGGCGGATCTCTTGGTCTGTTTTTCTCTTTTACCCCTTCCCTTCCCCGAATTCGATTGGCTCCTGAATATCCTTGGGGCGATAGTTTCTTGGTTGGTTTATGAGACGGTCTTTTCCGTCTCATTGTCCCCCTTGACTCTTTGTGTTTTGGATCGCTTCGTCAGCGATCCAACTCACGAAGAGTCACCAAAAAAAATTTTTTACCAAGGTCTATACTTCTCTTTGTTTCGTTCCTATCGGGCTATTTCCTGAAGGTCGGCCTTTCGTCTTCTTCTTCATTTCCCCTTCCCCCTTAATCTAGCCGCTCGCTTGTTCATTAGGGCCGCTGCCCATCGCTCGCAAAAAAAAAGAAATTTTTCCTACGGATATTCGGTTTTTAAAGTTTTTATTAGATCGATGCAATGCTATTTTCGTCGTCGCTGGGTTCTTCTTCCTCCACCTCCTGATGGAGGCCAATGTCTCTCCAAAAACGGTCCTCGTCGCTATCATAATTCTGCTCCAGGACGAGGGTTTCGTCGTCGTCATCGTCGTCGTCGTCGTCGTTGTCCTCGGTGTCGTTTTCCTCTCGGTCAATGTTTGTTTCGGCGGGTTGGTTGGTGGGCGACGGTTGTCGGTCGCGTCGGATCCACTGCTCCTCGGTTTCCCGGATTATGAATCTGTCCCCAAAACAGCTGCCCTTTGCCTCGATCATGGGTGGGCCACTGTTGATATCCCGAGCCGCCACGTTGAAATACACGAACATTTCCGCCAGCCGCCTGCCTTGATTCGGGCCTTGATTCTCCAAAAAGAGGTCGACCAGCACGACGTTGCGATTCGCGGCTTTTCCCCAGATTTTGAGAGTCCAGGTGGCTCCTTCCGCTGCTGTTCGGGCAAGGTGGAGTTCCTCCTCCGTCCATAGCTCGTCCCGGGGTACCAGATCTCCGTGTGTGGCGGTAATTGCTTGATAGGGGCATGCGAGTGCCGTCGGAGGGGCCGTGAAGCACTCCTCTTGGTTTGCGGTCACCCACATACCCCAGTCACCCAGCCACAACTGCCACTTCCCGTTCTCGACGTACTCGAGGGTCGCCCGATGAAAGTGCCCTCCTTCCCGATATAAGAGAGCTTTTCCGGGGTATCCCTCCTCTTCGAGTACCGGGTGTATTCCAGGCTCCTCCATGGACATTTGTTGGAACGCTCTAATAATGGCGCTGTCCCTCCCATTATTCAAATGAATAAAAATCTCGTTCGGGGTTGTAACGCCCGCCACCGTTACGCCTTCGTACGTGTCTCGCAGAGTCTCGGTGGGAAAATTTGTGTACATTTTGTCGTGGTTGACGGTTGACTGACGAGCGATAGCGTCGATCCTTGATTAATTTCTCCTCCCCTCCTATTTACCATCCCGATGATTTTCCGGGGTACCATTCTTGAATATTTTCGTCCGAAGCCAGAAATAATTCGAATTCATCGACGTCGAGCGCGCTGTATCGATTCTGTTTTGCCGTCCGATTTTCGTCGATTTGTATTCTTTTGTCTCCGGGTACCGATTGGTCTCTTGCGTTTTCCCCTGGATTTTCTGTCTGTTTTCTCCTTTTGGCCGTTTTCTGTGGCCTCGACCACCGTTTTCTCTTTTCAGGTGTCTTGCTTGAGGACTGTTTAGTATTATTTTGATTTCCTTCCATTTTCTTCGTTGACTAATTATTCGTTGGCGCGACATCTCTTTATATACTCCTCGCCCCGTGACTAATTTCTCGTAAGACTCTCCGCTCCCTTCGAAATTATTTCTGTCTCATTTTTCTTTTCTTCCGCTAGATACCGCTTTAAGAGACTTGCGTGGAATTTTCCTCGTTCTTTTTTGTTTTGTGTATCTTCTAAGAGGTATGTCGCAATTCCCACACATTTTTTATTGTGTATGGTCCTTCGTATAGGGGCATACATTTCGCGGTTTTTTGTTTTGCTGGGTCCGATACATTGAGTGCTCGGACCAGTACCCGCTCACCAATTTTGAACGTGACTGTGTTGTGCGTGTTATTGAACCTTTCGGCCCTTTTTGCCCCTTTTTCTTTATCCTTTCCCGGACTAATTCGATTTTTTGGTCGTAGGTGAGAGTTGGTTCTTGTTCCTTTTTTAATGCGAGGACCCATTCTTTCCAAATACGATAAGGCTTCTTTTTTAATTGTAATTCGGTCGGCGTGAACTCGGTAGTTTCGTGCTGCGTGTCGTTAATGCAGTCTTGTATTATGGGTACCCATCGATACCATCCGGAGTGTTTTTCAGTGAGGAAAGTTCTGAAGAACCGTCCGAGCTCTCTGTTTACCCGTTCGACCATATTTCCTTGGGGATGTCGTATCGATGAAAATACCCCTTGTATTCCTTCCTTTTTTAGTTGTTCCAACCAAATTTTTGAAGTAAATTGCGTTCCATGATCGAATTGAATTCTTCTGGGCTTCCCATATTTTGGGATATAGTCCTTGAATATTCGGTTAATGGTCGCCGCCGTATTTGCCTTTTTTAATGGGTATAATTTGACGAACTTGGTGAATGTGTCAATGGTTACTAGGATGTGTTGCACTCCCCCTACAGATTTTGGCAGGGGTCCATAAAAATCTATGGAGACGAGGTCGTTTGGTCCTTCGGGGATTATATTTTGCATGTTGGCATAATTTGTTTGGACTGCCACTTTTACCCTTTGACATACGTCACACATAGCTATTGTCTGCCGTACTTTTTTAGCCATGTGGCTACACGTAAAATCTTCATTTATCAGGTGGAAGATCTTTCGTGCCCCTTGATGACCATAAATCTCATGGCATTCTTTTATGAAATTGTGAACCAATTCTTCCGGCAAGATGACTTTCCATTTGCCGGTTCTGTCATACTTTTGCAAGCATCCTTCATTTATCCGGTATTTCTTATTTTCTTCCTGGTTTTGGCAGTTTTTCCATGTTTCTTGGAGGTTTCCTTGGCTCTGTTGTAATTGTCCAATTTTCTTAAATTTCTGTTTAATCTCCCCCGATGGTTGTCGAGCAAGAATGGCCGTGAGTACGATTTTCCCGGGTGTATTTTTGTGCTCGTCCCCCTGGAAATCATACGGCCTGCTTAATGCATCGGCGACCTCGTTGTTTTTTCCCGGGCAGTGCTCGATCTCCAGATCATAGTCCTGAATTAACAGTGCCCATCTTAGCATGCGATCCCCGATGAATCGTCCCGTTTTCAAAAACGTCAACGCCTTGTGATCGGTTATTATTTTGATCCGGGCGCCCAATAAATGGTTTCTGAATTTTTGAAGCGCCCACACGATTGCCAGTAGTTCTTTCTCGGTTGTTGTGTATCCTATTTCTGCCCCTTTAAATGTGCGGCTGGCGAAGGATATTACCCCTGTGTCACCTGTCGCATCTTCCTGGCTTAGGACGGCTCCAATGGCGTAATCACTTGCATCGGTTGTCAGAGTGTATTTTTGTTTTGGATCGGCATGTTTGAGCATTACGGTCTCCACAAAAAGTTGCTTAACTCGTGTAAATGCCCTTTCTTCTTCCGTCCCCCATCTCCATTTTTGTCCTTTTTTGAATAGTTCTAGAAGAGGCACCGTTTCCCTAGCGTGTTTGTCAGTGAACTTGCTGTAGAAGTTGACTAGTCCGAGAAATCCCCGTAATTGCTTTATGTTCCTTGGTGGGAGGTAGTCCCTGATTGCTTGAATTTTCTCCGGTTGTGGTCGTATCCCTGTGGTTGTTAAAATGTGTCCCAGGAACGATATTTCATGCTGAAAGAATCTTGATTTCTTGAAGTTCAAGGTCATATTGTTGTTGCTAATTCTTTCGAACAATTGGTGTAGATGTGTTAAATGTTTCGTTTCGTCTTTTGACATACATAGAAGGTCATCTACGAAATTGATTACCGAATTCCCAAGATCCTGGAGGACGATATCTAAACCTCTGATAAGGCTCGCCGTGCTTGTTTTTAACCCGAAAGGCGTCACCGTGAATTGGTAACATTTGCCCTCGTGCTGGAAAGCGGTGTAAGGTCTAGATTCTTCGTTCAGTGGAATTTGCCAGAAGCTACTTGTCATGTCCAAACTCGACATGATTTTTACTCCTCCACATCTTTGAAATATTTCCTCGGTTGGAGGGGCATTATCGTGATCTTCTACGAGAAATGTGTTGAGTTGTCTGGCATCTAGGCATAGTCGTACCGACCCATCTTTTTTTATGACCGTTACCAGTGGATTAATGAAACGGCTTTTTGCCCGTTCGATAACGCCATGGTCCAACATTCGCTGAATTTCCTCTTGTACTTTTTCACGATATTGTATTGGTACAGGATATGAGCGATGTATGTATGGCTCTGGATCCTTTAGTACCAATTTGTGAATGTATGCGTGCATCCGTCCTGGTTTTTTATTGAAAATGTGCCTATATTGCCCGATTAATGCCTTGAATTCTTTTTTTGTATTTTCAGGTATATTCAGACAATTTTTTAATTTCTGATCAACTTCGTCCTCGGACAGTTCATAGTCTGTGATGCTTCCGATTTCCGAAATTTTTACCAATTCTTTGTCGTGCTTTTGCCATACCCATCTTCCTTCCTCAAATTCCGCGACGATTTTATTTTTTACTTTGCGGGTTCCCAGATGTGCGTCGATTCCCACGTGTAATTCCAGCATCCCGTCGACGCCTAATATGGCCGGTCTGCTCATTTTTGGAATTACTAATAGTTGTAGTATTCCTGTTGCGTCGTAGAGCTTAGCTTCGTAGCGCTTAGCTTCGTAGAGCTTAGCGTCGTAGAGCTTAGCTTCGGCTATTATTTGTTTTTTTATACGGCCGGATTTCCCTCCGAATGCTCCGATGGCTTCTGTGCTCCTTACCGGTACTTCTGGGCAGTGTTTGAAGTCTTCCTGGTGTTGGTTGTAGAATTCTTCTGAAATACAAGATATTTCGCTCCCGCTATCGACCAATATTTCGGCGGTAATTCCTTCGAGGTCGATCGGTAAGGTAGGGCATCGTGGGTGAATTTCTCGTATTATTCCCCGTTGTCCGGGTTCTTCCATGAGGAATTCCTTTGGGTGCTCGTACGTGTCGTTCGTTGCTATTTTCAGTGCCTTATTTTTTTTTGACGTTTGTTGTTTTTCTTGGTTTCCATTCTTCCAGTTCTCTTCTTCGCTGTGGTTATTATGAATTGTCCTGATCATCCCCATCGGTATTGGTTGCTCAGGATTTTTATTATCTCCGGGTTCCAGTTTCTTCTTCCTTCTTTCCTTCTTCTTTTTGTTTCGACGCATCCTTTCCAGAGCTTCTTCCATGGCGATCTGTGCCTCCTCGTCTTCTTCCGTTGCGCCTCGTGATATTTCATCCCGTGGTATCTGTACGGGCGCAACGTTTACTCGTTTCCCTGGTTCTGTGGGCTGGTTCTCGGTGTTTCGTTTTGTGCTGGGATATTGCTGGTGCTTGGACCGCCCTGTGGATGCGGAGTCCATGGTGCAGCGGCGGGGTTTAGAGGAGGTCTGCTATTCCCGTATCCCGTCTGCCATGGTTGTTGTCTGGGAAATGGCGCTGGCATCGCGCTGTTATTTCCAAATCCTCGATTACCCTGTTGTTGATATGGAAATGGCGGTGGTGTCGCGTTGTTATTCCCAAATCCTTGATTACCCTGTTGTTGATATGGGAATGGCGGTGGTGGTCCCTGATAACCTTGATTCCCTGGCCGCCATGGCTGGTTGAATCCCATTGGCCGTGGTCCCCCGAACGTTCCAAACTTCTGGTTTTTCCATGGGTTATTTTGTTGCCATGATGCACCGCTGGGTTCTTGCCGATGGGGCAAAGATCTTTTTGCATTGAGTGGTCCTGCCCCATCCATGCTTTCTAACAATTCGAGGAATGAATCGATCGTCTTGATGCCGCTGACGCGTACTGCCATTCTGATCGATTCGTCGAAATGATTAGCGAGTTTTCTGATTATTTGTTCTTCTGCAGGCCCTTCACTCAAATCCTTGGCATTTCCGAATATCTGGGTGGCATATTCGGTTCGAGTCATCCGGTGTCCGTCCCATTCGTAAGCCCCGAATTCGAGATTTCGGCGTACTTTATCCTGAATTTCTTGGCTCCAGTAACGCCTGCGAAATTTGTCCTCGAATTCGTTAATCGTTTGAACCCTCTCCTCGACAATTCTCCACCAATCTTTGGCGGTGTCTTTGAGAGATTGGCTGATCAAATAGTGTAGGTCAGTGTTTCCGGTGATTCTCCAAAATTCCTTAAAATCTTGCAAAAAACGCATTGGTCGTTCTCTGCCGTCGCCATTGTACGTCGGGGGTTTTTGTTTTGCCGCGTATGCTTGACTGACGTTTAATCCCGCCCCCCAGGAGGTGTTACACAATGTGTTCGAGTTTTGTGCCCGAATGTTTTTCTCGCACTCCGTGATACGCTTAGAGTGCTCCGTGACCACTTGTCCCACATCCTTTGAAGAATGGAGGAGCTGCGATATTGTTCGCCGAATGGCTTCCATTCGAGTGTCGAAATCCTCGATTTTATCGTCATTTTCCTTTCGTAGTTGATTGTGGCTTTGCTCTATCAATTTCTGAGCAACCACAATTTTGCGTTCCGTGCGTTCCTCGATTTTCTGGACTTCGTTTGTTATTTTTGTGTTGACTTTCTCGTGCAGCTGGCGCGTCCTCACGATGCAATTGTCGTTCTGCTGCTGAATTTCGGCTTTGGTCGTTATGCGTTCCTTGCCGTTTGTGTCACTCTCTTCCGCACCATTCTCCTCTGTCTCGCCTGATTCTTCGCTGATGTTGAATGTTTCTTCGCTCGGTGCCTCTATCGGTCTGGGTCCGATTGCTGACAGTCGCCCAATATTTTGACGATCCCTTTGACGGGCCTCCTCTAGCAATCCATCCGCAGTAGTTGATTCCCAATGAAGGGAGTTATCATTGTTTTGTTGCGCCATATTTTATTCTATTTTGCTCTATCTTATTCGATTTGTTTTATTTTAAATTATTCGATTTTGTTTTATTTTATTTTGTTCTAAATTATTTTATCTATTTCTATTTATTTTTATTTATTTACTTATTTATTTATTTTACACCTTTTTACGAGTTTTTCTTTCTGATGTTCGAGCCCCACGTTGGGCGCCAAAATGTAACGGGTGTTATTTCGTTACAGATAAATTTATAGGTTCGGGGACTCGAACAGGGAAGAAATTAATGTAAACTCAGGTGTTTTGGGTATTTTAACAAAAAGTGTGATTTATTCAAGTTTTTATGGCTCTATATAATGTAAAATAATAATAATAATAACGCTATGTATAAGTGTAGTGTGTTGTTTTTGTATTTTCCGCAATGTTTTCTCGGTCGGTCAATTATTCTTTATTCGCATGGTACATTTGGTTCGGCGTGGTCAGTTATCATGGATTGATATTGATTATTCCCTGTTTCGCGGCGATCTCCGGGCCGTGCGCGCGCGCTCTCTCTCGTCACGCGCCGTGATCTATTTCCCTACTCTAGCTCTGCCCTTTGCGCCGCGGTGATCGACGCTATATCCCGATCAATTATCGCGCGTCGATAATTGATCGCCCGGTCCTTGATCTAGGCGTGCGATGTCGCCACCGACCGGTCTACGACAGTTTAATCGAGAGATATGCCGTGAGCACTCGACCGACCCTTTTTTGCATAGATTTCGGCGCTCTTATATTTTCGGAATACCTCTTTGCCCTTTCTGCGATCCTGATCCATATAATTCGATGATCACGGTGTGTGTGTGTTTCGTATCACTGTAGCGTACTCTTCCTTATCTCCTAATGGAATATTTCTTATTTTCTCCAAATTTAATATTTTTCCTTTACATCTATTCGCAACGCTCGCTCGCTATGCTACCTTCTCTGCTCCTATTTTCTCCTGCTCTAATTTTTCTCTCTATTTTCGATAATCGTTCGCTCCCCTTAAGTAATTAACTTTCCTTATTGCTCTTTTTATTTTTCTTTGATTTTCCAGTGTTTTCTCGTAAAATAAATTTATTTTAATTCTTTCTAAAGCCTTTTTGGCGCGACTCCGTTCTTTCCTTGTTTTTCAACGTTCCATGTACCCGACGTTTCCGATCCGCGAGGGATGTACTTTGTCCGATCGTACTTGTCGATCCACGAGGACTGAAAGAAGCGATCTTTCTAATGCTTTTTAGGCGCGACTCCGTTTTTTCCTTGTTTTTCAACGTTCCATGTACCCGACGTTTCCGATCCGCGAGGGATGTACTTTGTCCGATCGTACTTGTCGATCCACGAGGACTGAAAGAAGCGATCTTTTTAATGCTTTTTAGGCGCGACTCCGTGTTTCTCTTGTTTTTCAACGTTCCATGTACCCGACGTTTCCGATCCGCGAGGGATGTACTTTGTCCGATCGTACTTGTCGATCCACGAGGGACTCAAAGAGTGTCTTTTCTCCAAAAATCTTGTCCTTTTATACCCTGATTTTACCGCTTTTCAAATCCCCTTCTTCTCCGTCTTTAATTCAATTAGTTGGTTTGTCCGGTTTCTGCCGGTTTCTCTTTCCCCTTAATTCGATTAGTGTAACGGCTGAATTTATTTGGGTGACCGTTAGTCCTTCTCTGTTCTTGTCCACCATTAATTTAATTAGCGTTGGTTCGACCAACATGGCGGATCTCTTGGTCTGTTTTTCTCTTTTACCCCTTCCCTTCCCCGAATTCGGTTGGCTCCTGAATATCCTTGGGGCGATAGTTTCTTGGTTGGTTTATGAGACGGTCTTTTCCGTCTCAAGTCATAAGAGCAATAAAGGTTTCTGTTAATAGTAACAACGTAGTTGAACCAGTCATAGCTGCGACTTGCTGCCCGTTGTGATTGAAGGTAGTCTTGTCTTTCTTCGTCGAATGCTTCGTGAAAACGTGCTGTTTCTTGTCGTGCTTAGGTCGAGGATGCAATAACTTATCGCATATCATACATTTTTTTAACAAATATTGTTGTGCAGTGAACGACATAAGTGAGCTACTTTCGAAACTGTTGGATTAATGGATTACTTGCCACGTTGATGAGTGAGTAACATTGCATTGAACAATTTTGTATTCGCAAACAAATATATTGATCTTAATTCATAGCGAATCGGGTCGCGTTACCGGCACGATAAAATTTATAAAGGGCCGGCTGCTGCCAACACGCAATGCAACAGCGAGCTCTTTTTTAACATGCTCGTTCTTTATGATACGCTCAACCGATCGCTCTATGTTCCATTCCAGGGACGAGTTTCTGAATTACCTGAAAAATTGTTATTCGCGAATCGGTCCTTCTAACTTGCACGAAAAATCTCACAAAACCTCGTCCGCTGCCAACACGCATGACCGCAGCTACTTTTTCGATTTAGCTGCTTATTTTTTATAATAAGACAAATCGATCGACCTATGATTTATCCCGGTGACAACTTTTTTTGATTCATCAAAAATTGTTATTCGCGAATCACGCCTCCTCCCTCGCACGGAAAATCTCAAAAAGGGTCATCTGCTGCCAACACGCATGACAGTAGCGACTTTTGCTATTTATGTGCTTATTCTATATAATTAGCCAAATCGATGTCCCCCTACGAACAAAATTTTTGTTTAAAGTTGTCTGCCGTCAACGCCCATGACAATTGCGGCTCGACTATTTACATGCTTACTCTATATGAATAGACGAAACGATCGACTCATGATTCATCCCGGTGACGGTTGTTGTTAAGCAACAAAAAACATTTCCGTCAGTCAGATATATTCGGCTCATTCACGAGCGGGTAAGTGGTGGGGGTAGGCCCTATGCTGCCTTGCTACGCTACAACCCGAGCGCGTACAGTCACGCTCAAAATGTTCGAGCGGCGCGCGTCGGCTAGGTCTGTCTGCCAGCTTCAGCGTCATCTTCATAGCAACTCAGTAGGAAGACTGCACAAATAACTTTCTCGCATATCGTTTAAAACCTCGTTAATAAAATATGAAACATATAACTGCAGATGATTAAATATCAAACATCAGATTCCGGATTATAAAATAAAATCGAAATTAGTCTGTAATGAATGATTGTGCTGCAGTATAATAATAATAATAATAGCAATAATAACTACATACTAGTGAAACATGAGTACTTTCAATGATTGCAGAAACAAATGACTACCAGAACCCTACTGCATACGTATTCGAAAACACACTCGGGTCATAAAAAAAACTCAATTATTGAAGCTTTACACCCACAGATCGATATTGAACCATTTTTTTGCTGCCAAGCCTCTAAGTAAAGGTCAAGTTGTTTCAAAGTCCTTGTTTACAGGGCAAGTTAACACTTTTTTTTGAATCCTCGAATATGCAACTTGGTTAATTCTATGTAACTCATAAACAGTCTAAAGTACACTGAAGCACCCTTGGAGCACATTTTTCTTTCTTCGGAAATGAATGGTGTAAAAATAAAGAACAGATGTTAATGAACTCTGTGAATCCGCGCTCGCTAATATTCATACAAAAAATGACGTATCCTTATTTTGAGCGATTACTTTCTGCAAATAAAGGCAATACGGAAAATCTTGCAAATTCGAAACTTGTAAGACTGCTTCTACGTCATTTTATTTCGCCGAAAGTTTTTCTGTCCGCGCAGGTTGGTCATGTTTCCTCCATTGTTGGTTGCCCATAAGGGAAACTTTGCAAGAGAAGTAAGATGGTTAAAAGCTAGTGCAATTTTTAAAACTACACTATTTTTTTGGATCCATCCCGCGTAATGCTCTTCGTATGTAAAACATATGATCCGATATCTTGACATTTCAGGAAGGTATGCCGTTCACTATGGATTGAAAAAAATTTAACACTTTTCAAAGTCGACAGTCAAATTTAAGTGATCATGGATTAATTGGAAACCAATCAACTATTTATAAGACTCTGCTGTTGTAGAAAAAATCTTGCCGATATTCCAATACTTATGTTCGTGTAGTTCGAAATTTTTCGAAATATTTAAAATTCAATGATATTTGGACTTCTCCAAAATTCCTCGTAAAATTCCTGTACGAAAAATATAATTCTATTATCACTGAGTATCAGTGGGCTGAAGTATTTTCAGGGTTTTTTGAGGAATTCAAACAAAAAGATGCCAAGTGAATGTCGGAACACGCATAAAGTAGAGTTACTTAATTATTTCGATGGGCAATAATTTGAAACATCAATGTTAAACCAATTTGTAGTTGTTATTATTATTATATCTTATTTATCTTGAGGAACATTAAAAAAATGGCTGTAGATTATATTAATCATTATAAATAATTTCCATTTGACACTGCTTTCACAATAGACCTTTTACAAAAGCAAATCTGGTTTATGTGTTAAATACTAAACACTAAACGTATTGTGTGCCTACAATATATATGAATTCACATATTTTCACAATAGAAAATTGATATTTGATATTTGAGCATGTTCACTGAACATAAACTTTGCACCTGAAGCGCACATGTAACACATATTTCTCAATTAAATTCATGATTTGTTGAAAAAACATCTCTCAGATCTTATCTGATTTCTTCGCGGATTGCGCAATGAGAGCGTGGACACAGACGAAAAAAGGGATATTCGCAATTGAACATATTCTCAACATTGAAGTGGTGGCACAATAACTTCTCTTTTGCCCAACAGCAACGCGTGCCAACACAAACTTGGTCGGCACTCAGGTTCCTTGTTATAATTTGGTTTCTTTGTTATGGATTCTTTGTTATAATTTATTCTCGAAACAACGTAATCACCAGTTGAACCTCTACTACCGGTACCTGAAATCAAATATAAATATAGAAACTGGAATGATGGAGCGCGAGCGTTTATAGCGAAATAGTTTGCTCGTAGTAGATAGCGAAAACATGTAGTCCCGGTGCCTCGCGATGTCGACGTGACGGTTCAACTGCAGTCCCCGGAACGAGACCGCCGCATACAGCGAAACGTCGCTCAGTTTCGATAAAATGTTATTGAGCAATCGACGATTGCAGCAGCGTAGCCAATGTGAAGCGGTACACCCCGCCGTTCCACTTACCGGTTCTCAGCAAATCTCAAAAGTGAACAGCAATCCTTGTTCACTTCTTTTCACGCTTTCACCCTGATATATAAGAGTACCCAAATTTTTTTGCGACGTGGAGAGTCGCAAATGTTTAATTATTTATATACGTGATTGCATGCACTTGCGATTCTTTGAACCCAGAGATACACACGTTGAAAGGGTTTGCTTATATACAGGAGTAATAATAGCCACCGTGGTTGATTATTGAGTTATTCGAAAAGTAATTTCGGGTTTTTTCACAACTACCGTTGACAAATAACGAAATTGCTTTCCGAACAACACAATACTTCAACCTTGTGTGTGTTTTTTTTCATTTTCTTAAACGAAGTATTTCTGAAAATAATTTATTCATCGATGTCATGTACTGTCACTCTTTACCACCGAACCATTTAGGAAAGGCGAAGATCAATATCGATATTCAATTCAGTAGCTTTGATGATACGTATGTTTTCTAAATCCGATAGAGTTTTTTTTGGGTAACATTCTGAGTAGTTTTAGCAGGATAACCTAATTTTAACATTTACCAGTGTGCCTACTTTTTTTAGTTTATAGGAGTTATTCGATGTTCAATAATCTAATTCCATTAATATTTTTCGGTCCAGCCCACTCTGGCCAAAACTAGCTCTTTTGCAAATTAAGTCGTGTACTTTTAATGAAACGGGAAAAATTCATGAATATATATCACCCTGAGTTCAATAGTCTGTACCATACATTTTTCGTAAATCATTTCTCACCTTAATATTATCAGAAATACAACAGGTCTTCACAGGACCTTAATTGCACTTAAAAGGATGATGGACTCAACATTGTTTCGCATTTTGCACGTGCATCACTTTTGCATTACTGTGATTTGGTGATCACAGCAAAGGTCCTTTAAAGAATGTTCCGCTTATCGGTTGAGCTTATTTTTTACCTTCAGCTCCAAAGTTTCGATTCTTCAGATCAATGACGACCTGCGAAAATTGAAGGCGAATGTAAAAAACATGGTCATTTGCGAAGTGAATCACTGGGTTATTCAGCAAGTCATGGTAGATATTAATATTTTCAAAAATGTACCTTTCCGAAATATTTCAAATCACTCATCAATTTAATAGCTTTATTAACTCCATTAAGCCCAATAATAAGCGAAAGGGACGGACTGATGAGGCCTTCTTCAAAGTACTCTAAAACTTCTTCACCTGCCTCACTGTAGGGTGGAATAATGAAAGTATTTAATAAGCCGATACCGGGTATAAACATTTCCTCTATTGTCCCTTACTGATAGGATTTATGATTTTGTTTCCTATATTCCCGGATGTTGATGCAACTTGGTGTGAATATCTTGTTCTTCGTCTCGTCATCATTCTCGATCGGTGTTATACCGGCGATAACAACCCGACCTTTGATGGACAAACATAAAGTATGCTTCATTTAGGTCCACGCATAATGCATTCGTTACGTGGCTCATTGCATACCTTCGCGTGACAGATGTTGAACCAAAACGGCAAAATTGTCATCTCTGAGCATATCCCTTTGGAATTCCGGTTTGTAAATATCGGTGAAGCTAAAAAAATCGTGTACGGTTATCTTCTTACTAATCGTTATCTTCTTACTAATATAGTCATACTACAATACATCCGTGATTTATTTTTTAGACTAAAGTTAAGCTGTAGCGCGATTCTGTAACTCGGTATAACTCGGTAGTGACAGTTTTCGTTATCGTTAGCTAGCGACAGCCAATAAAAGTCCCCCTTTCTTCTGTGATCGTGCATGCGATTGGCTGTTACTATTAATCGATGACAACTGTCGTTACCGATACAGGAGTTACCGGAGTTACAGAATCCGTACGGTTCGTACCGTACGGTTCGAATACAATACTGAGGCGATATCGATTATTTTTAGAAATTTTGTTTACATGTCTTTCTAATAAACGTTTACGTCAAAGCGGCTAGAGCTTTTCTCTGAGGCTTTGCTATGAGACAATAAAAACTTCTAGAATTTTTATGCACTTTGTTTCTTCTGGATCCGTCAAGTAAAATCTGAGAAAATGCAATTCACCTTTTGACGGCAGAAATACCTTTAAGGCGATCCACTAGTTTCTCGGGTCGAAAAAATCGATTTTTTTTCATAAATCCCGTCTACAACATGTGTAGAAAATGTGTGCCAAAGGATTTTTCGATATTCGAAGTGGTTCACAAGTTACGGCCCTGGAACGGAGCAGGTATACTCGCGCGCAGGTATACGCGTTTTTCTCGAAACACCATTTTTCGAAACGGTGACCACGATATTTCAGAAACTACTGCACCGATCTTGTTCAAATTTATACAGCATCTTTAAGGGGTTACCCCCACTTGCGATTTTGAAAAAATCGATTTTTTTTTATTGCATTTTTTTGAAGTATAAGTATCCGGGCCCATACTTCTGTATGGGCCCGGAATAGATGACTCTATGTAAGTTTACAAAAAAAAAATATTTTCTTCGTGTAAACTGAAATTGAAACTTTAAACGCGTTTTTCTCAAAATGGCATTTCTGAAGTCGGTGACCAAGATTACTCGAACACTAATGAACCGATCTTCTTGAAATTTTGCAGGCTTATTTAATACATAAAAATGTAGTCTTTAATCGTTCGATTTTTTTTTCGAAAAAAATGGCCGTTTTATAGCCAAAGAACCATTAACTTTAACTGTCCGCCATTTTGTGAAAAATGGATAGTTTTTAAAATCCTTCGATTAAAGACTAGTTTATACTTATATTTGACTAAATCCATCCGCATTTTTTTTTTTTCAGATGATCCACTTCGCCGCAATGTTGGTCACCGCAAACCGTGTATATAAAAACATTATTTCATTGACGGCCATTTGCCACTAAACAATGTAATATTTTTCAATAAAAAAATTACTGAAAGTTTTTTAAGATGTGTTCTTTAAGATGGTATATTGATCGATAAAAAAAGTTTTGTAGTTTTCTTTAAAAAAATTCCTGAAAAAGGCCTTTTTTTGCGCTACAAGAGGGGGTAACGCCTTAATATGTTATAAGCCAGCGATTGAACTAGGATTATCATGATTGCTTCGATAGTTTTTTTGTACGAGCGAAAAACTTAAGAAAAAATGAGTAAAAAATAGAATGTAATTTTCAAAAGTGTATAACAAGTCAATTTTTGTAATTTAGAATTCACTCCAGTTTAATCGCTAGTCGTAAATATGAAGATTAAAATGGCGTTTGGTTTTTTTATTTCAAATAAGCAGAACAGCCGCAATCTTGGTCACCATCAAGCACCTCTTTTACTTGATGTCTTCCTGTCGGCCACTATAACTTTTATTCTATTATATATTTTGACTTCAAAAAATTTGTAAAGCTTATTTAAATGTTAATAAAGATTATGCAAAAACAATGAGATTGATTATTTCGATGCTTTGCCCGTAAAAATTATTGAAAAAGCCGTAAAAAAAACAGCCGAGACTAGAGGACCGCGTTAAAATCTACAAAACTGTTAGATTCCGTTTGTTTTTTTCTTTTTCATAAAATGTCACTATGGCATCTTCAGAATATGGTAGGAAAGTTTTAAAACGAAATTGTATGGATTATTGTATGGCCCTGGAATCGCAGACTAGTCGTTAAGCTACTAAAATAATTGGATTTTCATTTATCAAAACGTTAAACGCGTTTTTCTTAAAGTGTGTTTTCGAAATTAGCATAAGAAATAACTTTAAAAAATGCATCGATCCCGTTAAAATTTTACACACAGTTTTAATAACAAAATTACTGTGTACTTGTTGAACTCAAATAGTTTGAAAAAGCATTTTTAATAAGTATTTTTTTATTGTGAAATAACGAAAAAATTTCATGTAAAATTCGTACAATTTTTTTTCAAGTGGGCTATGTCGTTAATTTTCTTTATTCTTCATTTTTTTCGGTTCACGCCCACCGTATGAATGGTAATAACAAAAAAAAATCACCGTTTTATTTTAAGTCCAGCCGTCCTGGATAATGCCATAACTCCGCCATCGTTAATTAATTTGTAATGTAAAAATACATCATAAAAGTCCAAAGTGATAATAAATCACCCCCTATGCGTCGAAATTCTTAAACGAACCGTTGTTCTTTTTTTATTCGTAAAAGTGTATGTATCTGCAGCTATTTAAGTTCGCGTATATAAGTCGCCTTATATACGCGAAAAATTACAACATTTTCATTTTTTTATCATTTTTTATTCCATTAGCCTGAACGGTTAGGAATATTTTAAGCTTCACAGAATTGAAAAATTCCAAAAATTGTTAAAGTTACAGCATTTAGAGCGTAAAAACTTTTATTTTCTTGGAAGCAGGCACGTAGCGGCGGTAACCGGCCGCGCTATACGGAGACGCGTGCACTAGATCGGCAACTACCCTTTTCTATTGTTCACTTATTATCCCTACATAGAATCGTGTAACGGGAAAGGTAACGGGTTTTGTCGGTTTCGTCTACGATAAAAGTAACGTTTTGTTTCGGTTCGGCACAAGCATAAAACCAGGAGGAGGAAGTAAAATTAGACGATCAAACGAACTTACCTAAGTGATGTTCGATCGTGATTATGCTAGACGTCTTGTCCGAATAGATCAATGGTAGTAACGCCAGTTGCTCGATCCGCCACAGATTTTTTAATTAATTCAAAATTTAAAATTCGCGCCTATGGCCATAGGTAGCAGTGCACTCACCAGAAGCCCCTGCGCCCACCACCATGACGCCATTATATTTGAAAGCTGACAAATTGCATCTTGAATAGATCAAAAGGGTTGGGAAAACCAGGGGGGGTTTGATCTATTCGGACAAGACGTCTAGCATAATCACGATCGAACATCACTTAGGTAAGTTCGTTTGATCGTCTAATTATGCTGCGTCGTCTTGTCCTCTAGATCAATGGTAGTTGTTTAAAGTTTTATGCAATTTGTATTTAAGAGTATTGTAACGTGTACAAAAATGAACTTAAGGTTAACATTGGTAATATCTGTCTCATGACAACTCTT